>CM026563.1:33807670-35007670 GCA_015143295.1 Tetracentron sinense | reverse complement strand
TGGGGGTTTTCAACTTCATATTTTTTTTGAATTTTGAATATTTGATGTTTTTTGTTTTTTTTTTTTGGAATTTTGATATTTTTTTCTTTTTGATTTTTTTTCCAATTTGGATTTTTGAATTTTTCGAATTTTGAATTTTTCGATTTTGAATTTTTGTTCCTTCTGAATTTTGAACTTTTGTTTTGTTTTATTTTTCTTGAACTATGAGTTAATGACTCTTTTTTCTTTTTTTCTTTTTGAAGTTCAGATTTTTTTATTTATTTTTTTTGATTTTGAGTTTTCATTTTTTTGGAATTTTGAATTAATGATTTTTTTTTGTTGAATTTTTGACTTATTTGAATTCTGAACTTCCACTTTTTTTTTTTTTGAATTTTGAACTTTCTCTTTTTTGGATTTTGAATTTCTGATTTTGTTTAAGTTTTCAAATTTTTTCTTCATCTTTCTTTTTCTTTTTCTGAGTTTTGAATTTTGATTTTGTTTTTATTGAATTTTGATTTTGATTTTTTTTTCACCAATTATTTTGTTAAAAGGGGGGATCCTTGACATATGTAAACCAATGGGGTAGGTAGATAGGGGTCTACCTATTAAGTTGGGTTATTGGAAACCAAAGCCCATTGGATTTAAGATAGAATATGGAAATGGATATCTAATAAAATCTGAGTTTTTGGACCCCATATTCAAAGTCTAGAGATGAGTTGGGAGTTTATTCAAACAAAACATGGCTCACACATACCCTATTTGCATGATCACGAGGGTATAAATACCATTATGTTCAAATAAAAATGGGGTAGGTATAGGCTATAAGCAGGACAAGATTTTGGATAGACCTTCTTGGAAGATTGCTTATAGACTATACCTCAACTTATACTACATTCTGATGCAGGTGTATGTAAGGTGTTCTTAAAGGTGGGGGGATCACTTGATCGTATATGCGACTCCCAAAATGGGACGATTGATGCAAGTAGGAGAAACTGAATCCGTTTCTACGAGTACAACCCATAAGGCTAAAAGTATGTCTCTTTTTAATTTTAGAAACACAGTTCTTGGGGGGTATACATCGAATCCCAAGATCTGACTAAGATTCTAATTGATTTTATTCAATGAAGGTAGGAATAACATTCACCTTTGCGACTTTGAAATTGTTAAGTCAAATCCACGTTAGAATAGTACTCGCAAAACTTTACAAGTGTCAAGTCTCCTGTCGATTCACACGAACCTTCTTTTTCCTTTAAAGCTTTCTCTAATGGAAGCTAATGGCCCTTCCAAATTTCATGCTTTTTTATCTTTTCTTCTTTTCTTTGATCCAAGAACCTTTCTTGATCAAACAAGATCCAATCTTGATCTTCAAAGAACTTGTTCTTGATCATCAAGATCAAAAACCAAACAAAAAGGAAGAAGGGGAAGGGTGACCGTACACCCTCAAAGGGGGAGAGGGCTGGGCGTAAACTTGAGGAGAGGGAGAGAAGAAAAAATTCTGGAGAATTATATATCTTAAAGGGCTGGGCATCCAATCCTTTATATAAGTTCCCTCTTGGTTGCTTGAATTGTAATCCAATTATAATTCATTAACCTTATCCTAATCCAATTAGGATTCCTCAATAGTTTCCTTTGTTGATTATTCTCCTAATCCAATTAGGATTAATCTCAAAAGAAACCAACCTTATCCATTAGTAACTAATCTTATCCTTATCCAATAAGGAATCTTGAATTAGTAACTAACTAATGGAATCCCTAACAATTAGGGAATCTTTAATTAGTAACTAACTAACTAACATTATCTAATAAGGATATTAGTTATTAGAAACTAATTAAAATAATAACAATTATTATTCCTCTTTGAAGTGGGCGTCCCACCCTAGGTGGGTCCCACCCCACATGCCTAAAGGGTTTCCAAAACCTTCTTGGTCACTTGAATTATTCTTTTATAATAATTCCCAATGGGTCCTACCCATTTGGTTTTTCACATCTAATGTGATTCCACCTTTTAGAGCTTCACTATACCATATAGTGATTACTTAGAGAAATTAATTAATTTAAGAAGGTCCTTGTGTATGGGATCTAAAGGGATCTCCTATTTCCGATTGTGGGACCAAGTACTTCACCTTTTTGGTTGAAGCATTGTTACTAGGAAACACCTTTCCTATACTCCATTAGGATTATAGAATTTTATCTATATCACTGGACTTCCACCAATCACAATTAATGTCCATTCACACAATGTGATTAACCTCCAGAAATTAGAGAATTGCTTGTAAGTACCATCTCACAATATACTTACAAATAAATCCTTCCACATTCCGATATCACTTGTAAGCTTCCGGGATTGGAACAATTCCATTGTCTTAGTCCCTAGCTTATGAATAGAACCCTTTCTCATGATTACTTTTTCAATGAACTGAACATCCAAAACACTTTTGAAGAAACATTAGAAAAGAACTGACATATATATATATATATATATACATTTCCATATTGAAAATATCAACTTCGATAAAGACCATTTTACCGAAAAGCACCAGTATTGGATTTAACAGTTCAGTTCAACAAGTATCACCTTGATATCATTATCTCTAATTAAGGAGTTGTGGATTCCTTATTGAGTGTTTACAAACTTCTCCAAACATAGTGTACATGACCCAACGTACCCGGAGTTAGTCCTGTGTATTGGACATTGCCGATTGGCACATCAAAGCCATATAGACAAATGTCTGAGAAGATGTTAACCTCTCAGGTCTAAGGACAATTTGTCAAATGGATAACCCTAATACAATCTGACAGTGTATTCCATAGGGTATCCACTAGTGACCCTGTTCAGTATTATGTACTTGCTACATATACTCACATGTTAGTCAAGAGTCACCACTCTTTGTGAATGAGATTCATCACACTATCTCATAGAACTACACATGTGCAAGCCATGATGAAGTACGGCGCCCAACCAGTACTCTAGAGGCTTCGAACAATATTAGTTTTACAAGGAACCGGAAAATCATATCTCCGCGCAACCTTTGCATGATTTTCCTACAATGTTACCTATGGAACTTTATGTCTTCATCATATGAGACAGTAATTAATATAAATACCCTTTATAGTTGGTTGTGTGAATATGATGCTTATCTAATCAACATAGAAAAGTCTCTTATTGGCTTTCGAGGGCATATATGTCCAACAAAGGCGTGATCCAACTGAACTCCACAGATCAGAAAGCCCTTGACACTGAAGATATGTATCAAACAGCCGTAGGCCCCATTGATACAACTTATGGGTTTTGAGGTTATTACACTAAAATGCAATGAATATGATATGCACAGGAGAGAATAAGAACATACCCACAACATAGAAAGAATAAGTAAAAAAATAATTGCTTTAGGAAATGATTAGTGATTTAAAGATGTTTGGCTTTTACCTAATTTTCAGGTTGGATCTAACTTTTTAGGTGTGTCCCCAGCAGAGTCGCCAGAGCTGTAAGCATATAAATTTACCGCCTTTCTTCCCCTCTCAACTCTAAATGTCAAGATAAGGTACGAGAGTAGAGGAATAACGCTAAATTTATTCTAAGAGTCGCCACCTACTTAGGGGAAGTAGGATCCCGAGATAAACCAAGATAAGGTGCCTACGGTCCAGAGTCGTCTAGGTAAGAGATCCATTTAAGTCCTGGGGAAAGGGTTAGGCACCCAAGGACCCCCATCCAATGATGGTTACCTACTCATTAGGTCTAAGCCAAACATTTAAAATCACTTAAAATTTCCTAAACGATTAATAAATTGCTAATCAAGCACAAACAAACATAGGCAGGGTGTAAAAGTTCTATCCTAGGTTGGGGTCGAACCCTGGCTCGGGCTGCCTACTTTTCTGGTTAGTCGGAATCAGACCCTCGTAGTAGTTCGGGGTGGTGACTGTTTTTATACTCGTTTCGGAGTGTGTGGTCACTTCCAACTCGTACCTGAGTTAGGGGAAGCGGAATTGAGATTTATAAATCTCACTCCGGGATTTGGTTATGCAGCTAGGTGCTTATGAGGGAGCGCTAGGGGGCGTTCATTTATTAGGGTAGGTCCTTTTTTAATTTTATGGGGTTTTTTTAATGTTTTTGTTGTTTTGTATTTTTTGATTTTTTTTACATTTTTTAACTAACGGGGTAGGCAAGTTGTTTAGGGTTGAATCCACCTAAGTGCCCAAGGTAGGCAAAAAGAAAGAATAAGCTACAGCCTAATCCGTTGATTTGCATATACACAAATGGAGTAAAATTACAAACAAATTAAATAGGGCTCAATAAAACTACATGCACACATGAGCTAAAATACTTAAAAATTTAAATAGGCTGAAGATGACTTGAAATTAAAAAAGGCCAAAGCAAAGCTATTGTACCAAGGCTTATTGACCACTTAATGAAAACTAGTCACTTGGCTTTGGTCCAATAGCGTAACCCGGGATCAAATCTGGCCTAACAACGGTTTGGAAAGCAGTTAAGCTTCAAAACCGAAGGTGATACTCTAAACCAATGAGTTTGAAATTCCAAAGCAAAATGAAATGGTAATTGCCTTAACTTAACTTAAACCATAGGTTAGGCTTGGCTATGAGCAAACTACCATTTTGATGGATTTTAGTCAATCAAACAAAAGGATCAAAGTATAGCTTCAAAAGAGAACTCCCCCTTTTCTTTTTTAATTTCTCAAATCAAATATATAAAGTAAAGGGAGGAGTTCTAACCACTAATACCCTGGTTTTGAACAAAACAAAATGCAATCAAACATCTAGACTTCATTTTGAACAAAACCCGATCTTAACAAACACAAGATTCGGCCAAAATTCTCCCCTAGCCTTTACTTTAACTTCAAAACCCAGAACGCCAAAAATAAACCAGAATTAACCACGGTTATCCACCACAAACCACGCAAATGAAACAGTTGGGTTAGGAGGTATACCTGACTGTCGTGAGGGTACATCAGTGGAGAGACAATCAATGGCGATGTTGCTGATCCGATGCTCCAAGAGAAGAAACAAACATAAACTCAGGGGTGGAGCTGCAGGAGAAGATGACCGGAGGAGAAATCTTGGAGGGATCAGAATGCAGTGAAAGGAGGACTGCTGGCCGGAGGTGCGAACTGATCTTTTACAGTTCGAGAGATGGAGAGCTGCTACCGATGTGGTTCGCCGGAGCTCTACGGTGCCGGCAAAGAAGGTGAGTTCCTCACTACTAGAGAGATCAACAATGGAGATGACTGGAACTAAGGTTGGAGATGCTATACAGATGAAGACCAAGGGAAGTAAATAAAATAATAATATTATTATTATAAAAAAACCAAATCTAAATTTATAAATCCAGATCTGAAAATCTGAATTTATAAATCCAGATAGAAGATGGAATTCGGGAGGGATGAAAGGTGAATGGATTACCTGAGATAAAATAGCTGAACCAGGGAATGAGGAAAATCTCACCAGAGCTACTGTTGGTTGGAGATAACAGAGGGAGTGAAGATCGAATGCAATGGTGGTGGTGTTGATGGCTGAAGTGCTACTGGATTTACAGATCAGATCTGAGGGAGGATCCATTGATTAAAACTGAGGAAGATGATCGGAGATGATAGGGATTGCGCAAATACAGCAAATCCGACCGGAAGTAATGTAGGCCAGGGAATCCGGCGCGAACTTGGTCTGGATCACAGATTCACATCCAACTGGAGATGAGGTGCGGCGGTGGTAGCCAGCTGCGACTGCACAGGTGCTATGGTGAAGATAAATAGATCTGATTTGGAGAAGAAGACTGCTACTGTCGCCGGCGATGAAGCATGGTGGGATTGTTACTCTCTAGTTTCACCGAAAATCAGTAGGGTTTTTACCCTTCTCTTGCATTATATAGTGAATAGTAATGGGCCTGGGATTTGGTTTCTTGGGCCCACGGGCTTGAGTTTGCAAGAAGGCGGGCTTGAGTCGTGGTTTTTGAACATGGCTTGGACTTGGATTTAAACAATGGGTTTTGGGTTTTGCACCAGAGTAACCAATTATGGGTTTTATGAAATGGATTTAATGAAATGGATTAAGAGATGGGTTTGGGGTTTTGAACATGGAATAAGGCTGGGGTTAGGACATACTCTCTCTCTCTCGCTCTCTCTCGCTCTCTCTCTCTCTCAAGACTCACAAAGCTCCCATAATGAAACAAAATTAAAATAAATCAAATTAATAAAATAAAAAAATAATTAAAAATAGAGTTTTAAGGGTGTGAAAATGGGGTGTTCACACAAACCAAGAGGGATGAAGCAAAAGGTGGTCGTATACTTTTTAGAGAGAGAGAGAGAGAGAGAGAGAGAGAGGGAGAAAACGTGTGGGATTAATTGTGCTAAAGGGTTGGACGTTCCACCCTATATATAGACTATTGGTCTTATCTTGTTTGCTTACTTGCAATCCAAGACAAACACATCTTTCTTTATTCTAATATGATTATAATTCATAATCTAATTAGGATTAAATCAAAATTAGAAAGTCTTATAATCTAATTAGAAGTCCCATTTAATTCCATTATCTATTTTCTAGGAAACCAATAATTAATTAGTAACTAATTAAATATAATAAAGAAGTATCCTTAATGTGGGGGGCTTCCCACCCTAGGTGGCCCCCACAATTCTCACGCCCCTTTTGTGTTACACCTCTTATCAGTCACCTTTTGATCTTTATCGAAATCCCATTTGGGTCTTACCAATGTTATTTGGTTCGCCGGTTCGCTTGGTTCAAATTCGGGTTCGCAATTCGCCACTCTAGAGTGAACCCGGTTCACCAAATGTAGGATTAGACAGTTCGTTTCTCGGTTCGCTTAAGTTTTTTACTTGATTCGCTAGCTTAATTCGCTTATATATATTTCAAACTTGTAGACAAGTTATGACCATAATATTAATGAATTCTAAATATTATAAACAAAATGATATAATGATTAAAGTCTATATTAACAAAAAATATATAATGGTCCAAGCCTTGTATTGAAATAAGAAAAAATATTACATTTTAAGATCATTGCCAGTCTAGTGTCATATACAAAAACAAAAAATCATAACCATACATCATGTATTCTTGTTCCAAAAAGCACAAAAAGGTAAATTGTCATTTAATGGCAGCAAAAAGATGATGAAAAAGATCAACAGGACTATTCATCAAGTGAAGTCCATCCTAGCTCTTCAAGTTTGGCACTCCAATCATCAAATAATCCTTCATCACGATCAATATCCCATTTCTTGAATGGGCCTTCATGATAGCTCTCATTGAACCTTGATAGCATATGAAGATTGGAGTGAATGAAGACCAACTTATCTGCACGTACAAAATTTAGTCTATTCCGTTTTATACTGTGAATAAAAGATTATGTGCTCCAATTCCTTTCCGTCGATGAAGTGCTAACTAGTGGAGATAGAATTCTACGAGCCACTTCTGCCAATTGTGTGGTTTGAGCGCCATATATCAACCACCACTCTATGACAAGCATTGCATCAACTTTAGTTGCTTGCATTGAAAACAATGCACTTTACGAAGAGAAGTTGGCAAATTAACCTCTTAATATAGTAAACAAATCATCATCCTGTCAAAATTAAAGAGTTAAACATTTGATGAATACTTACATAACTGTAAATTCAAAACTTTTATATAAAGAACAAATTACGAATAATATGAACTCTAAATTAATAAATAAGTACCTGTGCAATGATCTCTAATGCTTTCATTACACTTTCAACAACAACTACATCATCAACAAGTCTTGATCTTTTTCGACCTCCCGGTGCTGGAGCTTGCAATATACTTGGACTCATAATAATGAGGTGTGAGTGCATAAGCAAGGCCATGAAGGGGTACATTCATCTTCTTTCTTCAAGCATTAATTATTCGTTGTATATCAAGAAATAGATTCTCTTCTTCTAAATCTTTGAGATTATCATTTATTTTGCCAAGCATATCTTCCAAACCTTCATATACTTCACCAATGACTGCACCATCCTTATCACAAAGCTTAATCATTTGAAATATGGTTTTTGTGATTTTCAATATCAATCGGACTGAATCCCAAAAACAATCACTCGTAACCCACTCTTTTATCTTTCTTAACATCTCTTTTGTTTGACTATTCTTTGCAGCCCAATCTTTCCATGAGTTGAGGACCACAGTAGTTAACAAGCCTTCCCTTACATCCATGATTATTTTCAACATTATATAATGTGAAGCAAATTGAGTTTTAGCTACTTTCAACAATTTCAGTTTGCAATTAGATCTAAAAATAGCTAAAGCATGGGTGTGATTAGTGACATACTTCACAATATCCTTACATTTGGTATATGTCTCCCTATACCAAGCCCATTCATTTGATATATCTTTGAAAATCAAATTTTTTGTATGGACTATGCAAGAAGACCAAAAGATGTGAGGATGTACCTTTGCAACTTCTTTTCCTACTAGTACACAATTTGTAGCATTATCAGTGAGTAGTTGAATGACATTTGATGGCCCAACTTCTTCAGTTGCCTTTAAAAGTAGAGATGCAATAAAAAGTCCGGTCTTTTCTTCCCCAAGATAATTTTTAGTATATAAAAACATTGCCCCCAAACTATTTGCAGCAATAAGATTGATTAAATGATGATTTTTGATGTTTGTCCACCCATAAGAAATTATAGAAACCCCATTCGTGGGCCAAGTGTCCCTTACCACATGTAAATCTCTATCCAACCTTTGTTTCTCTTTGTCTAATAATGATGTCCTAGCCTTTTCAAATGATGGACATTTATAAACCTTGGGTCCACTGTTTATTGAGGTCACCATTTCATGAAAGTAAGGAGATCTTAGGACATTAAAAGGAATGCTATAAGCACATAAAGCTCTTAGGATTTTGTCATCTACCTCAGACCTTTCTTGTTTCTTAAAAGCATCTTCTAATGCACCTTTCTTTTTTAAAGAATGAGAATCAATGGTCAATGATGATCTCTTCAAATCAGGGAACAACCCTTGCTTCTCAGCATTCTCTACACATTTTTTTAATTTCTAGTAAAAGATTACAATTTTTCAACAACACCGTACATCTTGATATATCAGTTTTCTTTTTGGGTTGGCCAGGTGGAGCCCTAAAGAAATTAGCATATACTCATGTATAAGTACTAGTCCATTCTTTGCTACAGTGTGCGCATCGCTAATTTTTTGTTCCTCCACAATTTTGTTGGCCAGGTAATGACCCTAAAGGGGGGGTGATAGGGTCTATGGCAGATTTTAAAATATGAACTACAAGTTCAGAAGTGCGGAATAAAATTAAGAATGCAACAAGTTAAACAATAAAATATTGAAAGAAAGGGAGAAGAGATAAGGAGAGTGCAAACTCATGATTTGTTCATGAGGTTCAGCAAACCAGCCTACTCCCCGCCTCAGCTTCTTGCTAGAAGATTCACCATGATTCCTTAATCGCACAGGCTCCTTCACAGGTGGAGTCCAAACCCTTACAATCTCTCTTACAGGTCAAGATATTACCTTTACAAGCTCTCCTTTAGGCCGAGCTGAAACCTTTTCAAGAGCACAACTCTCTCTTGATAAAACTGAAGCAACAACTTCAGTGCAAGAATCCTAGATTCTTGACTAATTTTAATTAATGAGTTTTGGATTGAAAATCCGAAATGAAAGTTCCTTCAATGAGCTGGATAAGAGTGAAATCAAACTCTAATAAAATTTCTCAAAGAAAATAGGA
This sequence comes from Tetracentron sinense, assembly GCA_015143295.1. Classification (NCBI taxonomy): domain Eukaryota; kingdom Viridiplantae; phylum Streptophyta; class Magnoliopsida; order Trochodendrales; family Trochodendraceae; genus Tetracentron; species Tetracentron sinense. Next base: position 34,997,970 of record CM026563.1, on the reverse strand, counting down.
GTTAAATGAGCTCAAGAGAGATTTTGGAGATTTTCTAAGTATGAGAGTGAGTGAGAATCAATAGCAATGAATGAGTGATCAATAGGAGTTATTGTTGTGATCAAGAGTTATTATCTGTTCATAAATGAACTCCTTTTATAGCATTTGATCCAATAATGCCGTTGGAAAATCATTAAATGCATTTGATCAATTGCAAACTAGCCGTTACAACGTTTTTTCAGTTTCAGATATGATTTCGTCGACGAAGTGGAGTTCCCACTTGAGTTCGTCGCCGAATTCAAATGGCAGACATAAATATTTAAAAAATACTGACTTGAATTCGTCGCCGAATTCTGGCTAACCTGATAATTCGTCGCCGAATTCAAAAGACAGAATGATATTTCAAATTTTTTGTCATGATTTCGTCGCCGAATTCAGATCCTATAGAGGATTCGTCGACGAATTCAGAGTGAAATTCCTAAAATCAGTTTTGGATCAAACCAAAGAGATGAGATTATTTTCCTAGGTCAATTAGCTATGTTTTTATCATGATTTTATGATCCCTTAGAGCCTTAGAATGATTTCCAAAGAAGTGTCCTAGGCTCCTATGGTCAATCTCTGATTCTTGAGCTATTTCAACTTACCATTCTTTTGGGGACTTTTTACCTAAGTCCTATAAACACTCAAAAAGTAAAAATAAATACATTTAAAATGTTTGAGAGATGATCTTGGCTTGACTTGGGTCTTGTGATTTAGCCTTATATCTTCAATGGACCCGACTTGGACTAAGGTCATATCTTGAATCTTCATCTTGTATATAATGAGTTGAACTTCTTCTTGGGTAATTTCCATCCATTTTCATAATTGGAGTGCTATCACTTTTATCTTTTGAAATAAACAAGCACTTAAACACAATTATTAGTACCAGGTATTTCATTTCATTATTATGTTATTATCAAAATCATTAGGGGTACCCACGGTTGTAACCCTGAGGCTAACAAATTTTTTCTCATAGCTATTCCAGTAACTTGTACTTCTTTCCACATGGGTTTGTCAGGTTTTGCACAACTAGACCGAATTTCTTTGACAGAGTTATCTTCTTCAGACTCAATAAGTTCAGCTTCTTGAAATTGAAAATCTCCTTCATCATTTTCAGAGGATTCCAGTTCTTTCATTTTTCCAATGAGAACCATATTGAATCCTATAAATTATAAATAACAAAACTAAAATAAAATACACTCACAAATACTTTATGATCTAATTTTCATTTCAAAAATATTATGGATTTAATTATAGAGTTTTTCATACCTGGAGATGGAGACTACTGTATTCGTGGGAGCAAAACCTTGCTCCTCTATAGCCCTCTTCTTCCACCCTCCTTCTCCTTCGACTGTATCAATTAAAGAATGAAAAATTAATGAATTAAAAATGAGAAAGGGGGTGAGAAAGAGATGACAGAAAGATAGCGAGAGATCAAGAGGGGGATCCGTGGGAGTAAAACCCTCTCTTCTTCCACCTTCCTGTAACCCTCTTCTTCCATTGGTTCTAACTTCTAAACGAGAAACCCTTATGTTATTCGTACCCCTTCCCCAGCCTCTTAAGAATTAAGGTTATTATGAAATGACAAATAAGCCCCCCACAGTACCATACATCTACCCGCATAACCACAACTCCACTTTTATTTTTTTGATTTGCCGAACCCATTAACACATTGTTGATTCTCCTAGTGAAGAACTCCGATTGTCATTGTCTGTGGCGTAGACTTTTGACCAAACCACATAAATATCTTGTCTATTGTGTGATTGCACCTTGTTTGATATTGTTTCTCTATTTATTTGGTTGCTATTCATATGTTCTCGTTAGATCCTAGGGTATATTCCGTAACAAATGCAACATAAAGCTGCTCATGAAGGAGTTTTGAGTCTCTCATTTAAAGAGAAGGAAAGTGTATAATAGGTATGGTTTTCAAGAAAACAAAAGATTTTGGGGGCTAATAAAAAACTTGAAAAGTATTGAGACTAGTTAAGAATTATTAGTTTAGAAATGGGATGTTACTTCATAAGTTCCATCTATGGCTCTATACAAGTGTGACTCAAACCCTAGTTTAAGTTATGCGCTAATAGCCTCCCAATTTGCTCCAGCAGTAGGATAAGGAGGACTCGGGCTTGAGTTTGGGCCGTGTGATGGTTGAGAGGCTCACCATTTATACTAACCTACATCCACTAACTTAGATAATTGATGACACCTCAAAAAAAAAAAAAAGGTTGATGTTTTTTTAGAGAAAAAGAAGCGAGCGGTGTGTGTGGTTAAAGGCTTAAGTGAAGATTGAGGGTTGTGTGTAACAAAAAAAAAAACCAGATCCTGTCTAATCACAATTGAACTTTGGCACTCACAAAACCCCCCCTTTAATATTTTTTTGAATATTTTTACTACAAATTAAGGTTAGATTGTTTAACCCGGTTAGAGAATTTTAATCACAGTTAAAAAAAGTTAAAAAGGATGAGTGTTGATTAGTGGAGTTCAATCATGATTGAATACGATCCAAACTTTTAATAAAGAGGCGAAAGCCTCGAAACCTAAAACCCTACCCAAAATCCAGACAGACCCATCTCTCTTGCTCTCTCATTCTGGCCATGGACATACAGCAACCATAGTGAGGGAGATGAAAAGGAGAAAAAAAGAAGGTTAATATGGAAGAGAAAGAGACAAGGTATAGTGGGCCGGGCAAGAACACCAAATTAAAAACATTGTAATATTTTTAACATATTGTTTTAAAACCAAGGATGGGTGGGTGACCCTCAACCACTATTAAGGGGAGTCATAAGGAACACATGGCGACCTCAGGGGCATAACAGGATTCTTCATAATCTAGTTATAACCGTTGAGGATTTGGTTCATATCAGTAAAAGTTGGGTGCGTGTAACACCACCCTTTTTAAATGAGAATGAAATCTTCTACGATTATAACTAAACTTGGGAGAGTCTTAAAAACGCCCTTGAGCTAAACTATAATGCATATACGAGGGTTGCAGCTTACCATCAGGACAAAAAAATATATATATACGTATTGAGCAATAAAATATTCCTCAGAGCCCTTTTAACTGCTTTTGAACTCTGGTTAAGAAGTTTTAACTGTTTCAAAGCCTATATTGTTAAGAAGTTTTAACTGTTTCAACACTCTGGTTCTTATGAAATCTTCAAAAGCTTTTGGTTTTTTTTGTCATTTATGCCTAAAAGCCCATATTGAAAAAGGTTGACCTCACATAAACAAAAGGTGGGCCCACCCCACGTGTTTTTTAAGGCGCACACGCCCATCCGATCTCCATTGTTCACACGTTTTACGCTCCGGTCCCAAGTCTCAACACTCACACTCGGCCACTCGTCACTCCAGAGAATTTTTAGATTTAGGCACAAACGCCCTTCCGAACATTCAATCCTCTTTGAAACCAAATCCTCTCGGTAAATCCGGTTATCACCCGAGGTCGCCATGTATCTCTTTTGATACTCTTAACTATAGTTAAGATTCATCTATTCGTAGGATTCACCCACCCATCCTTATTTTTTAAAAAATATTGATTCTATTTATAATAGTAAAAAATATTTTTAGAGCTTTTTTATTATTAAAATATTTAAAATTAGAATAAATTTTTTTTAAAAAAATCAAGGATGGGTGGGTGAATCTTAACTACGGTTAAGGGGTGTCAAAAGAGACATCGTGGCGACCTGAGGGGTGATAACCGGATTTGCCAAATCTAGTTATCAACGTAAAGGATTTGGTCTCATCCTCTTTAGTCTTGGAAAGTTTCTATTTTTTCTTTTTGAGCAATAGTCACCTGATCATGCCGAGGAGGGGACTATTCCTCCTTGCTCTCATAAACACTTTGAACTATTGTTAATTTTTTTTAAAAAAAAATTTCTAAAAACCAAGGGTAGATGTGTGACCCTAAGGGTGACTGAATCTTAACCACAGTTAATGGAAGTAAAAAGGGGACACATGGCCCCAAAAAGGGGGGCGAGACAGTAACTCACCTCCTCATCCCGAGGAGGTGACTATTTTCCTTTTTTTTTTGGATCCAAATCATCTCCTAAAAACAGTTTTTTAATTTTAAAAAAAGAATCAATATTTTTTTTAAAAAATAAAAAATGGGTGGGTGACTAGGGGTGGGTGAACCTTACCCCCGGTTAAGGGGTGTCAAAGGAGATGTGGCAACTTCTAGGGGTGATAACCGGATTTGCCAAATCTAGTTATCACCGTAGAGGATTCGACTTCTTTTTGTTTTGGGACTCTTTGATCTATTAATCTATTAACTAAATATAAGGCAGACTTTTTTCTCCCCCTCCTCCTTTCGCCACGTAGGATTATAATGTTCTCATCTTATGACACGTGTCACACTGATCACCTTTGTTCTTCTCATTCTCAAACGACGCACCTCTCCCCGCCTCTTTTCTCTATCCTCAAAGGACACAACTCTTGTGAAGAGTTATCTCAAACGTATAGATTAGTATTAATCTCTTAATTCAAGAGAAATAGAGACATGTTGATTAGGCACCCTATCCCTATCTCTATCCCTATCCCTATCACGTTTTTCTCTCTCAAAACCCTCAAACCATACTACTCTTTGCTAGAGTTCCCAATAACCTCATCCTTCTTCCCTATTAAAGGGCCGGAAGTGTTGGTTATTTGGATCAAGAAATCCAAACTCATCATTCTCTCTTGGTTGTAAATTGGAATTTTGATTCCCTTTTTTGTGCAAATCAAGTTTTAGTAGGGGTTTTGTGCGGTGCAGGATCATCCCAACCGCCCACCTGTATGTGTGGTGTGGGATCGAGCATCTTGAGGTTGATGGGAATGTAGAGAGGGGTATGGTACTGTTGCAATCATGAGGGGAGGGTAACGAGATTCATATGGGGGTATCTCGATGGCGGCCAAGGCTGAGGTATTTAGAATCAAATTTTTTCCTTGATTACAATATTGTGTATTTATCATCAATTTGTAAATTCAATTGAAATTATGACAATAGATGTTACAGAACATGGAGAATTTGGTTATGCTTCATAGCATACACTAGATGTACATAAATTGTCTGTGGTGTATAATTAATGAGTATTTGTTTTTTTAGCATTTAGTTTGAGAAAGGTGTTTGATTGGGGATGTTAATTTTGTAGCTTTTAATTTAAGATTAGTAATGATTATTAGAAACAAAGAATAGTTACAGGTGCAATGAGGTCTCACAAGCGTATGTATTACTTCTATATACATAAATAAAGTATACCATAATGTTTATATTATAATATATAATTTTAAAATCTGTGTTATTAATAATATGTATTAGAGAATTTCTTTTCATCTAATTTCCATTTTTCAGTTTTTTTGTTTTCTGTCCCGTGCATCGCATGGGTTGTTTTTGCTAGTTAATTATAAGGCAGACTTTTTTCTCCCCTTCTCCTTTCGCCACGTAAGACTACTATCCTATCACATATGACATGTGTCATCTAAAAAATTCAGATTTCTTTCTCAATCGGTGCTTCCAAATCTCGGTTATTAGACTCTCGAATCATCACGTCCATTTGCAAATTACCATTCTATTTTTTCCTTCACCCCAAACAGGAAGATACACATATACCCTTCTGATACTACCACGTAGGAACATCTTATGATTTGTGTCACTTTCGAAGCGTCACTTGCCTTCCAGCTCTCAAATCTGGTTTTCGATCTCCCGAAGCGTCACTCCAATTGTATCAGTCCACCGATTTACCGACGATCACTTCTCTCTCTCTCACGATTTACATTCAAATGACACATCCGTTCCAAACACTTTCCCAAACAATACAGATATATATTTGACATTCCTCCAGTTGCACGAGTCTCCCACTCAACATCTATTTCTCTCATGTAGCCATTTACGACTATTCACCTCTCCTGGACCAGCCCCGCTACTTTGGCCACATATCTACGATGGTGATGGTGTTTTCTTTGCGGACTTCAACACATGGGTTGAATGACACTAAACATGTATCCATCCTAGACTAATTTTCAAGTTTTTAGATATCTTTTACTTTTTTGTTTTCTTCTGTATGTTTCTTGATCTGTATCCCAGACTGATGTCCAGATTTTTAGGTTTTGTTTTGCTTTTCATCGGTAAGTTTTTTTATTTTTATATTAGTTTTGTGTTTACATTCATTTCCAGGGTTTCAGATCAAGAAAGATGAGAAGTTTTCTCTATAATTACCTTCGGTTCCTGTTTTTGCACCTCCATTAGAAACCATTAACTTTGTGACTCAGATATTGAATAAATATATGAATTGAGTTCTTTTTTCAATTTTATCTTAATTTTTTTTCATCTAATGTAAATGAAATCTGGAGGACTCGAGACGCTCCTCAACTGTTTGAAGAAATGCCTACTAGAGATTTATTAAGTTTGTGTTTACAAACGTAAGAAGCGTACGTGCCATCCTATTAAAAGTGCAGTGTTCTCTGATGGAATTCTCTATTGGGTGGACAAAGCGGGGATTATCCGGGCATTCGGTGCCAAGAAAGGTACTTGGACGCGTCTGCGTAGGCCTAGGGAGTTTTCGCATTTGGATATTTTACAAAGCTTTTATTCTTACCTGATGAAGTGGAATGGAGAAGTCTGTATGTGTCTTTGTTTTCGAAAATCCGGTTGGAGGCATCTTGTTGAATTGAAGATTCCTCGCGGCCATGATTCAAGGGCAACGATGACGGTGTTGGGAAAAGAAGATAAGCAATATCTTGTGGAGAATTATGGGAAAGTAGCTACAGATGTCCCTGGATGGTTGCAACCAGATACATTTTCTGTTGGTGATTGCTGCGGTTCTTGTGACTCGGAAGATGAACATGGTCACAAGCTTTTCAGTTGGCATTTGTTGTATGAACCAGGTTGCAGAAAGAATAGAATGAATTGTGACTGTAATAAGTCTGTGTGGATTCAACCCAAATGGGTTGATCCTTCCCCAAGCATTGCCTGGACTGCTTAATGGATCAATCTCATTTTATGACTGTTTGGAGTGAAATTAGTCATTCTAAATACCTTTTTTTAAAACCAATTTATTGGAAGGAATATTAATTGTTACTAATTTCTGTTTATATTTTCTTGAAATTTGTAATTTTAGAGACCTAAGTTCTGTTCTTTCTTTATTATAGGTAAATTTAATAGCCATATATATAGCCATTGTCTGGAACATTAATAAGTTCATATTTTTCATCTATTTTGGGTGTCTGTTGTTGCAAAATTATGTTGATCTCAGTGAACAATATACAGACACAGCAGTCTAGTATTTCTACTAATGTTAGTAGCAGAATATGATCTGAATCAGATATATAATTAGGTATCCAATGTCCTCTTGTGTGTGGCAGCAAAATCCGAATTGGTATCAAAATCAGTACTTGTAACTTGCAGGTAATATATAAAAATTTAGATACCATAAATTAAATCTGAATTCAGGCGCAGGATAGTGGGAACTATTTGCTAATTCTTATTATGATTTTGGATTGATTAATTGATTTTAAAGTTAGAAACATGTTTTGGTATTGTTAAGCCTTTCAAGGTATGTTAAAAATCGAATTATTAGTAGCTGAAACTTAATTCTCAATTGAATTAGTTGTTTTTTTTTTGGGAACTTGGGGTGTCCCCAACACTTTGGGTCAGGACTAATCCCCGAGGGTGCGACGTGAGCCCACAACCAGCCACACCAGCTAAGTTGGGGTAAACCCATGCGGGCTGGCCCTAAAGGGGGAGTAAGAAATGGAACCCGGGACCTCCCACTTGGGGGAAGGCCCAGGAACCACTTGTTCCTGCCACAGAATCGGAATATAGCTGTTTTGTTATTAACTCTGGTTTAGTAGTGTCATATATTACTTCAAGTAACACATAACCCAAGTACCCATATTTGGGCTCAACTGCAAATTTGGTTTGCTAATTCTTCTCCTATCAATTCTTGAACTTTTTTTCTGAAATCGACTTCTCTATCATTTGCAATCCCTGCATCTAGAGCCATAGGTGAACTTCTAAGTACACAGTGTTTATTTTATATTTATTGTTATATTGTGTGAAATTCTTTGCAAAGATGGCGTTTCTAGCTATGGTTTTTTTTAATGTTAATAGTTAATTGATTGCTCTTCTACTATGATCATACAACCCATACCTCTCTTGTTTCTATCAAATCCAGATGTATTGATCTTACTTTTATATCATCATTGGGATTAATCTAAATAAATTATATAATGTTTTGCATGTGGTCCTTGCACAACACGGTCTAGCCAATTTCTGGTTTTCTTATTTGATTAAACTCGAAGTTCAAATCCCAACAGATATGAAAACTTTTTATACATAAAATTAAATAAACAAACTATCAAAGAAGCTAAAACACTAATGGGCAAAAGCATGTAAAGAGGCAAAGAGATGTACGACTCAGTTGATCGGATTGTTGAGCATTAGTCTCCACCACCCACCAAGCATGTTAACAAAGCCTGGAATTTATCTCAAACCACCCAATTTCTACTTGAAAAAAAATAGGTGACATGTTTCCTTTGTGTTGAGGCAGAGTGAGTGAGTGATGTGGCATATCAACATAAGCAAAGCATCAACTGAGACAATATCTCTCAATCTAATGTCGATGATGGTCTCCTAGATATTTAATTTTAAGACTTAGCTTGCATGCTTTATATTGGGCTTGAATTCTTTATATTGCACAAACTCGAGCTATTGTAAAATTAAGTTTGTTCATTCGTAGGATTAACAGGTAGGAAGATTATTCGATGTTATGACTTTGTTCGAATTTTTTCATGTTTACCCTATTAAATTTAACTCTTTCTGCTTTTTGAGATTGTAGGATTTCAATAATTGACATGGGTAAAGTGAGAGGTTGGGGATCCAATCCCCCCAAGGGTATGAGTTGCAAGAGCTCCTGTCATGCCCCGAAACCCATATACACAATATATCTCATATTTGTATATGTTTTTTAAGCGAACCTAGGACAAACCCCCAATAGTGAATGTATTTTAATAACATAAAATCATTCCAGATGTATTAATATTCGAGCATTACTAATAAGTTTAAAACAAGCATACAGTGCATCTAAGTTCTCATAGATTCTTCTACACAAACACTCACTCTCAAAAACCAATAAAAAGAGTGATCTTCAAAGTCTTCGGCTTCTCAAGAGCTCCTATAAAACCTCAGGTATCTCCGGAAAAAGCTTAACATAGGAAGGATGAGCACAAAGCTCAGTAAATGAACATATGCAACATAAGCAATCATATGCCATTATTACATTTTTACTCAATATGCAAATAATGACAACACAAGTCAATTCATTTTCTTATTTTGAATTACTTGGTTCACATCTGACAACCTCTAACAATACCTCACGGCAAGATTTTGGATCGCATACCTGTACCTTATTTGGTAGTCTCTTACGATGCCTCAAGGTCATCGATGGCATCACCAAGGTTTGAAATTTCGACAATATCGGCGATATAATCGCTGATATTTTTTGGTATCGCCAGTGACCGATGCATCTACATGCTGTTAAACAAAATTTACACGGTATCGAGAGATATCGCCGATATATCAGCGATATCGGAGATAACTCACCGATATCAACCAAAACTCGTGAATGGACATCTTTTCCCCAATTTTTGCAAGTAGCACCAAAAAAAAAAAATATTCACAGGATGGACGTCGATGAGATCAGTCCATAGATTCTTGAATCTTTGATTTAGAAAAAAAGAAGGAAAAGGGGTTGAGAGTAAATAAGAAAGAAGAAGGAAGAAGAGGCAAGAGGGTAGGGTACATACCTGATACCTCTTGTCGTCGCCGTGGGAGCAGCCTTCATCAATTGTAAAAGCCAGATGCCAATCCGGTAATCCCCTCTCCTCTCTTCGCTCTTCCTTTCTCTGGTTCTTCACCCTTGCAGCTTGCTCTTTTTTTTTTTTTTTTGGTATGCTAATCGAATGACAGGGCATGAGCACTTTGCATCTCTTATGTTTTAAGTAACCCTAACATGGGTGATGCTAGGGTCACTCCCATAAAGTCATTAAACATACTTCCTTTTAACCCTAAGAAGGGTAATGCTACAATCACTCCCACAATGTCATTAAAACATACTTCTTTATTTGTTGTAACCCTAACAAGGGTAATGCTAGGGTCACTCCCATAATGTCATTAAACATACTTCCTTAATTGTCTTAACCCTAACAAAGGTAATGCTAGGGTCACTCTCATAAATCTCATTTAAAAAGACTTTATGCTCACTCCAATGGTCACAACTCATGCAAATAAAAAAAAATCTTCCATAATTTTTAAGAGAACTAAAATTATATTCTCCAACTTGTTAAAAAAATATAAATAGGAAAAAAAAAATTTGTATTTTGGCATAGAGGTCTTACTTGATTACATTAAACTTTTAATCACTTAAACAACACTTAATAGACCTAGAGGTCCTGCTTGTTTACATGAAAAATAAAATTGCATCCACTTCACAGTCAAATAAAATTACAGTCCTCTTCTTTTTACATAATTACATCCAGATAAAAATAAAATTCATATCCTGCTTGTTGACATCAAATAGGAGCTCATCAATTGCAAATAGAAATAAGTTTAATAACTAAATTAAATTTTAATTATTTGTCAAATTTAATGTGCATTCATAAGTTTTTCTGATTTTTAAAACAACTAACATGGATAATCATTAAAAAAGAGACAATCGAATGGCCTTATATATTTGTTCAAATGAAATAAAATTGATTATATTACAATTAACATACAGGTCAAAGCACATCTTATTGAGAAATAAATAAAACATAAATCAATCAAATATTATCATCACTCATCAGCACACATCTTTGTCCTCTTCTCATTGCATCTCTTATGTACATTGTTGTTTTTTAAAATTTTGTATTCTAAAAGGTGTATTAACATCTATTTTAATATTTCCTGAAGTTTTACTGCAAAATTTTATATTTTTCATATTTTTTGTCATTTTCTCAAAAATCACCGATAAACGATATATTTTTTGATATATCTCTGATATATCTCCGATATATCTTTTTTCCGTGGCTCGACATGTCAAGCGATATCGACATTCAGAACCTTAGGCATCACACACCTGTATCTTTGTTGGCGGCCCCTCACAATACCTCAAGGTCAAGATAGTATCACCACCTGTACCTCTATTGGCAACCCCAGGTAACCTCAAGGCCAACGATGAAATCGTACGCTGTTCATTTGGTGAAGTTACTAATTAGTCTAACAATTATAATAGTGTAGCAGAAATAAAGGTGTTATATCTTCCCTGCTATGTCATCACATACCACACATAGCGGAGCCGATCTAACTCAAGTTATTAACCAAGGTAAGCTTGTTTTACCCTTCCCGCTATAGCTCTATAGTGTCTTATATTACTATAGCAAGACGGATCTAACGAAGCTGGATAAAGTCTACACATTTAAGTAATTCACTCAAGCATGCACAACAATTGATCATCATAAGAATAACATAGATAAGATATGACAATAGAATAATGAAATAAAGCTAAGCAAGGATATCAATTTAATTAATAAATAAAAGCATAGTTTAATAGAAATGATCTAATATGCTTAGTTTCTAAGTTCAAGAGGGAATCCTAACATACATAATCTCTACGTTTTGTTGGAAAGTGATCATAAAAACCCATCAAAATTAGTGAGACCGTCTACAGGGTCATCTCATTGTCTAAAACTAGGTTGAAGTATTTATTTTCTAACTTCTATGAGTTTAGAGTTCTAATATTGGGTTTTTGATACTAACCCAAAAGTTTTGGGGTTCTCTCCTACACTCATCCAACTTGACGGGATATTTTGACATCCAATCACTTAAAATTAGGACATCTCTGTTAGATAAGAAATTATTCTCCTTTAAGTTACGAGTCCAACGCACTTTGAATTACCTTAATCTGATAAGCGAGTTAAAATTTATGGTCAATTTAATATAATAGGTTCTGGATCAAAAATATAAAAAAAGATCCGCGATCACCCATCGCGATTATGCATAAAAACCCAATTTTCATGCTCCCAAAACCTCTAACTTCTATCCCCTTCCCCATACTTCAATCCCATGCATCCATACACCCATTATCAACCTTAAAACACTTCTAGAACGTAAATTTAAGAATTTATGGTTTTTGCTCATGATTCAATCCTAGAAATCTAGGTTTTCAAGAAAAGAAGAATCCCTAAATTCTCCAAAACATTCTATCTCAACCTAAAACATTCATCAGTATTTATTATGACTACTACAACCATAAATACTACACTTAGATCATGTATGAGCATTTAACATATCCACACAACAATCAATACCATTTTATTATGAAATTTATAAACAAGAGGGGTGTTCACTTACCTTAACCCTAGAGCTTTAGAGTTTCTAAAAGTTGAAAAATCCCTAAATGAGTTTTGCTTCAAGGTCTTGAGCCTCGAAAGCAAGAACTCACAAATTTGAGTCTTGAATCTCCCTCTTCAAGCCTCCTCCAAGATTCAAACTATATCTCTCACCTCTTTCTTCTTCTTCTCTAGGTCTTCTCTCTAATTTTTGGTTTTCTCACAAATGAGAGTTTAGGTCATTCTTAGCTCTTTCTACTAAAACCCTTTTAGGTGTTTTTACCCAAATACCCTCATTTGAGTATTTGGTTACAACTTAAGCTAAACTAAAGTATGTTATGCTCTTTTTAGATTATTCCACATAAGATTATCATTTTCTTACAGTCAAGCAGTACACATGAATATTACAAGAATACACTAACTAGGACATTACGAAAATACCTTTAAAATAGAAATTATAAATTTTAGAATCGCTACATTCTATCATCCTTAAAGCGAATTTCGTCCTCAAAATTGACATACCTCGGTCGAGAAGATATGCGGATACTTCTCTCTCATTTCCGACTCCAACTCCCAAGAAGCCTCATCTTCATTGTGATGGTTCCATTGAACTTTCACCAATAAAATGGACTTCAGCCGAAGTTGCTTCATCATCCGGTCCATGACACGGATTGGCTCTTCCACATAAGAAGCATCCTTCCTGAACTCCAAGGTACTGAAGTCAATGGTGTGCGATTCATCTCTCACGTACAAACCTTAACCCTAGGTAAACCCTAGTCAAACCTTAGGTAAACCCTAAGCCTAACCCTAGGTTAACCCTAGTCTAACCCTAGGGCCCAAGAACCTCAAAATCAAAGCCAAAATCCTCTGTGGGCCCGAGCATGGGCCCACAGACCCTTCAAACCCGTTGGTGTGGGGCCCACTTCAAAAATTTTGAAAAATTTAAGAATGGCAGTAATAACATTACTACCATTTCTAATTGTAGTAAATTTTACAGTGCAACAGGCCAATTAGAAGAGGGTTGGGCCCAGTTTAGCAAAAAACTGAGAATGGCGGTAGATATTTTACCGCCATTACTGGATTTCAGTTTGAATTGCTTGCTAGTACTCTTTGGCCTCCTCAGCTCAACCCCCTTGGGGTTCTCAACCTTCCTGGCATCTCCCCATACTCTCTGAGGGGCCCTCAAGCTATGAGGGGTCCCCTAGGATAGCTCTGGTTCTGTCCAGGAGGGGGTATATTCATTTTCTGGAAAAATACCGAAATGAGTGTAAACTCAGTACCGTCATTCTGGGTACTCCCCGTTTCAGTAGCTTTACACCCATTTTGAGTGGGCCCTGATCCATTCCAAGGCCATGGTTAGGTCCCCCTGACTCTCATCTATCTACCCTGGTCCTTCCAGGGTCACCCCTGTTTTTTAACCATGGTTAAAATGCCTCAAACCAGAAACTGTGCATAATGGCAGTAGATAGTCTACTGCTATTTCAGTATTTCATTCACATTGTGTTCAGCCCACTGTGGGGCCCACTTCAAACTAGATCCAGGGCCCACCAAGGCCCCAGGACATTCAGGGGAGTCCCCTCTTCAACCCTAAAGGGTCCATGACCCAGATGTGTCACCCTCGACCTCTCCCAAGCCTGCAAACCTCCCTCAAAACTGTTTTTACCGACATTATCTGTTTTATGAACATTGGGCTTTGCACAGAGCCCAGACTAGGTAGGAGGCCATTTTACGCCCTGCCATGCTATCTGGGCCCACTCCAGACTTGCCTAGACCATTAACCGGGGTTAACTCAACCCCGGTTAACTTTTAACCAAGGTTAAGCACTATTAATCCTTGAAAAATTCCCAAAAAATGCTAAAAACATTCTAAAATTGCAAAGAGACCAACATGTTATGCTATGGACCCTTTTACCATGGTTAGCAGTCCTAATCATGGTTGACTTCTCATTTAACCCCAGTTAGCAATCCTAACTCCGGTTAAACCCCCGTTTGACTTACCGGGTTTACCTTTGGCCTACCGAGTCCGACCTTGTTACCCTCTACTGTGATTAGCAATCTTAACCATTGTTAGTTTGATCATTAACCCCAATTAGCAACCCTAACTTTGGTTAAATCTGACATTGGCCTACCGGGCCTCATTCTAGTCTATCAAACTTATCCCTTGGCCTACCGAGCCTAACCCTAGTCTACCGGCCTAATCTTTTAGTCTACCGGGCTTAAACCTTACACTTGACCAACCCGGTCAACCAAACCCTAGTCTCCGGGTTAGACCCTTAGCTACTCCGGTACACACACATACACCTCTTAGCCTTTGCATGGGCCCATGTGTCAGAACTACCCTCAGTCTAATCTCACCCCATGTGAGTATGTAGGCAACCCAACCTGAGTTTGACTCTAGTTAGCTTTCTCTTTCTTGGGTTAGTATTACTTTAAATACTTGGACATTTGAACAACAACTTGACTTTAATTTGGCTTAAACCTAGAAAGTAGGTAACTGTAAGCGCAAAATTTATCTTTGCTTATCAAATTACTTCCATTATTGTATGAAGTTTATTGTTTATTGTGGGAGACTATCATTCCAATCTGAGTAAACCCAGACTGTTAAATTATCTTCCCTATTTGGGGGAAGAACCTCTGATTAAGAAGAAGAATTAAAGAAGAACAAAGATATTTGAATAAACATATTTTTATTTATTCAATGGGGTTGCCCAGATCCCATGTAGGCGTTACAAGTGCCTTATATTAAGGTCTTTATATTTGCAGAAAAAGAAAAGAGAATGGTGGTGACCATTGTATGAGGCTCACTTGATATTCTCCATTGCAGGGGAGATCTTCTTCTTCTTTGCTGCTGTACTTGCTGTTGCTTAAAGGGGAGGAGAGAGTTTTCTCTTTTTTTTGTCCTTTTTTGTGTATTCCTTCATGTCTGTTTCTTGTGAGAAACTCTCATTTTATAGGTTTAAAAGAGTCTTTTTTGGTCTCTCTCTTTGACTCCTCTATTTTAGGGAAGTCAACTTAGGCTCTCCTTTTAGAGGGTGCCAGCTCACGGGTCTCCCTTATTTGGAAGACTCCTTAAGCTCAATAGAATCCAATTCTTTTTAGGACTCTTGTACCAGGTTTCTCTTTTTTTGGGGGGGGAATCTTAATACCTTTCGAAAATGAGAATGTTTAATCACATCATTTCCTAGGATATAGGACATAGTTCTAATCCTATCATAATTATGGGGTGTCGTGTGACATCCCATGAGATTTTAAAAGAGGGGATCTTTATTTTAAGATCCCCCACAGTTGATAGAAAATCCTTTTTACCAAGGAATCTTTGCCTTATGACAGTTAGATACTGACTGTCAGCTGAGGACAGATTGACCTAAATCCAACACCCATTTATACCACAAACTAGATCTTTGAAAAGGTACTGACCTTGGCCAGTCCACGGACCCAAGGGGTGAGACCATAGGTCTTGCCCATGGACTAAAGGGTGAGACCATAGGTTTTACCCCCGAATCACAAGGTGAGACCAAAGGTCTCGCCCACGGACTAGAGGGTGAGACCATAGGTCTCACCCACGGACCAGAGGGTGAGACCATAGGTCTTGCCCACGGACCAAAAGGTGAGACCATAGGTCTCGCCCACGGATCACAGGGTGAGACCATAGGTCTCAGTTAGGTCCGGGACCAAATGCGATGATGGTTGATCTGTGAGGATTTATCCTCATGGTTCGGAAACGTGTTAGCCTCTTGGCCCACGGATCACAGGGTGAGACCATAGGTCTCGATTAGGTCCAGGACCAAATACGATGATGGTTGATCTGTGAGGATTTATCCTCATGGTTCGGACACGTGTTAGCCTCTTGGAGGTTGGTATTCAAAAGTTCTCTGTGGGGTTTTAATCCTCAAAGATGTGATACGTGTCAGTCTCTCAAAGACTTACACTAAAGATTCATCCATGAGGTTTTAATCCTCACAGATCATACTCTTGTCAGCCTCTCGGAGGCTGGCACTTAGGGTTGAGTACGTGGGGTTTTAATCCTCATGGATGAGATACGTGTCAGCCTCTCGGAGGCTGGTATTTAGGGTTGAATCCGTGAGGTTCACCCTCACTGATCAAAACCCTCTTTTGCCTTGCTGGGTGGCATAAAAGCCAATTATCAGCATTTAATGCTGATAGCTAAAGGCCTGTGAAACAAGGTTTTTCGGTCGTTGAAACAAATCACTCTATTTCAATACTTTAATTTAATTTGAATTCTGCATACATATGAGAATGTCAGATGTCGAATCCTTAATCAGGGTTGGTTAGTTAGTGCAATAAAGAAAATAATAAAATAAAGAAAAGATTAAAATGGTGGAGTGGTGAGAATGATGGAATAATGAGATTTTTTAAAAACACTTTTGTTTGAGAAATTATTAAGGTCTACCACTATCCATGAAACAAGCATAAAACATAATTAAACATGAGAAAAAAAAAAAATATTTATTTAGAATGATTCATTAAATTAAAAAGTACTTACAACACTTGAAGATAAAGAAATTGCAAGGACATTCAAAAGTAAAGCTGTAAAAATGGTGAGGTGGAGAGCTTTCTTCTTCACTTTCTTTCTTTTTCTCCTTCCTTCGCAAGAGTCACCAAAGATGGAGATATACTGAGAGATAGAGAGAGAACCAAAGATCCGTAGGTGAAAGAGTAGAGGTTAGATGATAGAAAGTGGGGTGAGAGAGAGAGAGAGAGAAAGGAGTTGAGAAATAAGAGAGAGATGAGAAGAGAAGAGAAGTTAGGAGGGAGGGAACCATTTTTTAGAGGAAGAGATGGTGTAGGTTATATAGGATCATAGTCAGGGTTTGGAGAGAAAAATGGTGTGATGAGATGGATGACTAGGATTTCGTAGAGAAAAAGAGAAATTAGGGTTTCACTTTTGAAAAATGAGTTGTTAGGATGAGAGAGAAATTAGGAAAGAAAGTAAGAAATGGAAGGGGATTAGGGTTTTGAAAGAAAATGAGATGAGTGGCTAGGATTAGAGTTTTGTGATATGAGTGGCTAAGATTTAGGCTAGAAGGTGGTGGCTAGGTTTAGGAAAAAGAGATGGGATTAGGGTTTTTGAACTAACTAGGGTTTTGAAAAGTAAGGATGAACGGCTAAGATGATTGAGGTTGGACGAATAGGATTAGGAGAGAGAGATTAGGGTTTTGAGAAATAAAAGAGAAAAAGAAGAGAAAATGATGGCAGAGGGTTTTGAACCCTAGTCTCTAACACAGTCTCCCATAGATTTCACCAACTAAGTAAATTTTTCTCCTTTGTCTTGTATAGTGATCTTTATTACTCAACTCCTCTTTCTTGGAAATCAACTCTTCAGCTCCCTAGGCATCGTTATGTAATTGTGAACTCTTGGCTTACCCCACACTTGGCCTGCATTTACTTGGTATAGCCTGTTGGCTCTTTGAGCTTTAGTGCTTTACTACGGCCTCAAGTTCTTGAGAATCATCCAGTTAGGGTTCCTGAGACAGTTAAAACACGTAATGAGAGTTCATCAAAACAGCTTTGTATCAAGACTTTAATAAATGTGTTTAATTCATGCTAATATACCATTTTGATTAGAAAAGTGTGTTCTATGCAATAGAGGAAACTCTTACATAGAAAAGTTTGTAAAAATAAAAGTTTTACATAAAAGAGTTCGATAAGGCTTAAAGAATAATAGTGAAAATAAGCACTTTTAAGCGAATATCAGCCTGCGCGTGCTATAGGCACGTGCCAATTTAGACCATCTCTCTGAGAGATGGTGATCTGGTGTGTGCCATTGCACGTACACCTGGGCAATGGACAGTGAGATTTCACTGCCCACAGTAACCATTGTAAAATGGGGGTCCTAGGGTGCCTAACACCTTCCCCGAGACTTAACCGAACCTCTTACCTAGAACTCTCACGTAGACCAAGACCTTATCCATAACCCGAGGACTTATCCCTTCTGAATTAATAGGTGGCGACTCTCAACATACATACAACCTCCTGTGAGGCGGAGTAGAATCCCGTGCTCATGGCTGACTTTGAGTAGTCTTCAACCGGTCTCTAATCACAGCCACCCTCTCCGTAGTTTCACGAACCAATTCGGGTCTAAGCAAACTACTATCACTCACCTCCACTCAACAAATCGGTGATCGACACGGTCTTCCACCAAGGATAGGTGATCCTCCCAACCAGCCTTGAAATCTAGAATATACGCCCGGAGCATATCTTCCATCACTTGATTCACACGCTCCGTCTGACTATCACTTTGGGGATGAAATGTTATACTAAAATCCAATGATGTCCCCAAAGCCTTCTGGAAACTCTTCCAAAATCCAGAAGTGAAACGCGAATCTCAATTCAAAACTATCGATGTCAGAATCCCGTAAAGTTTGACTATTTCCTTCACATACAACTTGCTTAACACATCCATAGAAGAAGTAGTACGAACCGGAAGAAAATGGGTAGATTTGGTCAAACGGTTTACTATAACCCACAACGCATCATACCCCCGCCTCAACTTCGGTAACCCGACCACAAAGTTCATCGATATTCACTCCCACTTCCACTCTACAATGGGCAATGACTGCAATGGTCCAGCTGGCCTCCGATGCTAGGCCTTCACCTGCTGACACGTATAACATTAGGACACAAACTCTGCCACATCACGCTTTATACTGCCCCACCAAAAGTGTCTACAAAGATCCCTATACATCTTTGTACCACCTAGGTGAACTGTATATCTAGAATGATGTGCCTCATCCAGAATCTTCCTCTGAAGATTAGGCAAATATGGAACACACAGCCTCCCACAAAATCTCAATCCGCCATCTGACCCCACGGTCCAAACTGCAGTGTCTCCTAGAACTGCCTCTACCACTAAGGCTTGCAACCTCTCATCTTGCAACTGTGCTTGAATAATCTTACTGACCAATGTCGGTTGGATTGTGAGACTAAAGAGAAAGGCCTTGACATCTTGTTGAATTGGATAAACATCAAACTCTGAGACTGCCTCCAGCATCCGCCATTCTTTCATCATCAACAATGCAACCAACCCTCTTGGTCTGCGACTCAAGGCATCTGCCACTACATTAGCCTTATCCGAATGATATTGAAGGGTAAAATCATAATCCTTCAAATGCTCCATCCACCTTCACTGCCACATGTTCAGCTCCTTCTGGGAAAAAAAATATTTTAAACTCTTGTGATCTGTGAAGAGTTCAAACTTTTCACCATATAGGTAATGCCTCCAAATTTTCAAAGCAAATACCACTGCAACTAATTCTAGGTCATGAGTCGGGTAATTCTTCTCATGAACCTTCAACTGGCGAGAAGCATAGGCTACCACCCTGCCTTCCTATATCAACATAGAACCTAATCCCTGATGGGATGCATCACTATAAATGACGAGGCCTCAATTCCCTTTAGTAATGGTCAAGACAGGTTCTGATGTCAGCCTGAACCTCAACTCATGGAAGGTCCGGTCACATTTGTCATCCCAGACAAACTTCACATCTTTCCTTGTCAGATTAGTCAATGGTGAGGATATCTTCGAAAACCCCTCTATGAATCGTCGATAATACCCCGTCAATCCCAAGAAACTAAGAATCTCGGAAACTGAAGTGGGCTAACCCCAATTCATCACTACTTCAACTTTGGGGTCAGCCCACTTTCAATAGGGGATTTGAAACAAGAGGGGAGGTCTCCGGAATTTCATCAAACCTTAGGGGAAGTAACTGTAATTTACCGTAAATATATTAATACTTTTAATATTACTAGTAAAGGTGCACGTGTTTTGCACGTATTACTTTACTTTTGTATTACTAAAAATATAATAATATTAAATTAAAAATTACTATATATATATATATATAATTATTAACTATAGTTTTATGACTTCAATATAATATTAAAAAATAATACAGCTTATAAATATATAATCAGTAGTAGTTTTTTTTAATAAATAGATAACATTGTATTAGTTTCACCTCTGGCTTATATGAGAATGCTTGTTTTGATATTATATTTAGAAGGTTCTTTGTCTTATCATTATTGTATACCACCATAACATTTTATATATCTAAAGATAAGGTCCTTATTGTAAGGGACATATGAGGTTGTGAGTACTAAGATTTTTAATTAGAGTTTTACTTCATACCAACTTTCGATTAAAATTTCAATTAAATTATAATAAATAGGACCCACCAATAATTATAATGAGGACTCAAATGAAGTTACAATTTTTAGTTTTTAAATTGTAAATACAAAATGTGATTGACGGAAAGCAATTAAAGTGTGCGCTCACCTTTTTAAACCCTAATTAAACTTAGGGTATGCTAAAAGCGTACAAGAGTTGTGCTAGACTTACTCATAACCAATAATTAACACATGTTAAAGCAAGGATAAGTTGGCTAAAGTGAGGATAAGTGTTGATTTTTGGCTGAGAGTAGGGATGCCTCAGAGTAAGGCTAGAATGACTCAAGGGGACGAATCCACACACAAAAAAAGTAACCTTTTGGGCCCGGCCCATAATCAGGCCCGGTGTTCGTAGCATTAATAATACTTGGGGGCTTTTTAACCGTCCAAAATGAGCGTGGATTAGCAAAAAAATCTATTGTAGCCCAAAGGATATAGTAGACTCTACAACTTCATCCCCAATATGGTAGGTGGAGTCCTAAATGGACTGTCCTTTTTTCCATCAAAACACTACATTACGAGAGTTATATTGTTGGGAATATCTTGCTTGACTTGGTTTTGTGATTGATGGAACAAGGTTAAGGCCTCTAAAGTTGCTGTAGAACCCCGAATTTATTATTCTTGATATTCGTGATGATTATTAAATTTTATGCAAACTTGTGTTTAAAAATTTAATATTATTAAACTTATAAATTTTATGTGAAACGCATTGATTTTAAAACCCAAATAAATCACACAATTTTAGAGTTAAATTACATGAAAAGAAAGATACACAAAAAGTAGCAAAAGACTTTAAAGAAAAAAAAGTTGATCGGCGTTCTGGCCGAACGATCGCCCCTGACGGCGATCGATCGCCAACAACACCGTTTTGGCCATTAGTTGCGCGATTTTTCGATTTTTGGAGTCCTTAGGGCTCCCAACATTATAAATACTCATTATACACATGAGTTGAGGGTTTATAAGGATTTCTAAACCTAAAAGAGAGAGAGAGAAAGAGATTTTGAGAGATTCAAGAGGAGGGATCAAAAGTTTTGCAAGGAAAAAGGGCGAAAAGGCTTAGATCAATCTTATTCGCAAGCGCTTGATCCTAGCGAAGCGATCAGGAGAGGTAAATATAACTTCCTTCCTATCAATATAGTAATTTTTTTATATAAACATTATGAAAGTGATAGATTTAAAGCAAGAACAAACAAGATTAAGCATGCTTGTGATGTTTCAATCTCTTATGAAAAATACTAGCGGACTGCACATGCGATGCATGTGAGTGTCCATTTCTAATGAATGCAAAAATTAGATCTAATGATGGGGTTGAAGAGCATGAATTGAATAAATCTGACATCTAATACATCAACATATTTCAATAATTTTATGAACAATATCAGGTTCTTAAAAAAAACCAAGTTCCATTAAAATACAGTACTCACTGACATCCCATTATTTAAACCCTATATAACCTCACCATTGGGACTTTAAAATAAGCAAAAAATGAAGTTTTAATTGTAAGGAGATGAGATTGTAATTAGATACAATTCTTTTTAAAAATAAAGCTCTAATCTTAATGAAATGAGATTGTAATTGAATAAAGAAAACAAAGAAACCCCAAACAGATACACAGGCCCAACTTAGGGGTGAGTTTCCAAATTGGATTTGGCTCTTTCCTGCCAACACATTGAATATAACCTATTTCAAATTATTTTTTGTAAAAAATAAATAAAAATATAAAGTGCTTAAAAAAATCAAGTTCCATTAAAAATATAACACATCAACGACATCAACTCCCTATTATTTGAACACAAAATAAACTCATCATTGAGATTTCAAAAGAAGCAAAAAATGAAGCCCTAATTGTAATGGGATGAGACTGCAATTAAATAATTGGAACGAAGAAACCCTTATTTAAATTTAAAAAAAACCTAATCTTAATGGAATGAGATTGTAATTAAATAAGCAGAACAAAGAAACCACAAATTTGATCTTCATGAGATGAGATTGCAATTGAATAAGCATAACAAAGAAACCCCCAAATTTTAACTGTTAATAAAAACTTAACATAATCAAATTATATTAAGAAAATTGAAATTAAACATTGAAAGTAATAGTAGAAAATATCTTGAACCAAAAACACAGACCCACATATTGCAAAGAGATGATGCATTACCAACCCGTACGTAGGCTTGATTTATGGATGAGTTCCGAAATGGATTTAGCTATTTCCCAGCCGCCAACACCTTGAATCGAACCCCTTTCAAAGCTTCCAAAATCACCAAATGCGGCAACACATCCGGAGAGAGTAACCGGGAAATGTAGTGAGAGAGAGAGAGAGAGAGAGAGAGACAGAGAGAGGAAAAAGTTGAGAGGGCGGAAGATTCTTGAATTGAGCCATCTATAAAGGGTTTGATTTTGTGGGTATTAAAATTACATCTATACCCTTATCATCATTACTCTTGCTTAACATGCAATAAGGATGATATTGTCCATTAGTAAAAACATTCAGTCGACGTTTTGAATAGGGCATCAACATTATAATAGTAAAGATATATGATGTTAGAGGGTGTTTTGAATCATGATTTTCTTATAAAAAATATATATATATGATGATTTGAGAGTGTTTTAAATCATGATTTTCTTACGGAAAATATATATGATGTTAGAGAGTGTTTTAAATCATGATTTTCTTATGGAAAGCATATATGATGTATAGAAAGTGTTTTAAACTATGATTTTTTTGTGAAAATTTTTTATGTGAGAGATGTTTCTTATGATTTTATTATTCATATCAACAAGAGGAAAGAGAATGAAATTGTAGAGTATTTATGAAATGAGGAAATGATGAAAATTGGATTTGATTGAAGATTATTAGTTTGCTTTAAAATTATGATGTGTTATGAAACTCGGGTTCTGTAAAATTAATTTTACTAAAACTATATATTAAAAATTATGGCATGATAAATAAAATTGTTCTTTACTTTATTGTTGAAAACATGACAGACATCTTTTTATATAGATCAACTATGAGAAATTCTGCATGTTTTAAACTGGTATATGATTGACACTTATCATTATTTCACTCACACTTATTCACGAAATCAAATATGTACAAGCATGAGAATAAACAAGATAACAAGTATTATGTAAGTATACAAGAACACGAGCATGATTGTATGATTGAGTTTTGCACTGACCGAGTACTCGCAAGCTTAAGATCAAGGCAATACAAGTCGTATACACCGGATGATGTGTAGACAAGCTGTATACACCGGATAATGTGTAGACAATCCGTATGCACCGGATAATGTGTAAACCATGTGGTACCTCAAAAAGTAGGGTATATGTTAATCTCTACCCAATATATGGGATAGAGTTATTTTAAGTTATTGCACCATGCATGTCATTGGATACATTCTAGAACAAGAAAGACAAGTAAGATAAACAAGAAAAACAAGTACAAGTAAGCACGTATAAGAATTGAATTTGAATTATACTTCCGCACTCTGAATTGTTTATATGTTTACATGTCATATTGAATTCTAAATTATGCTTTATATTAAATGTTGTTGTATTGTTAGCTAGGAATTTATATATATGCGGGGTAACTTGTTACTCAGTCGATGACTGTTGTTGTCGGCAGGTGCTAGATTTTATATTTGTGTTCCAGGACCTTAGGAAGAGAAAGAGTTCGAGGAAGAGCCAACAGGTGAATACCCCGATGGTGAATGGAATTTGGACAATTGGACATTTCCTGGAAATTAGATCATTAGTATTTATAATTGGAGTTAAGACATTGTAATAAACTTAAATTTAGATTTATGATTAGATAGATTTGATCATTGGGAATCATGGAGGATGATTCAAATTATTTATGATGTTTTAGTATTAAATTCCAAATTTTAGACTTGATCATGATTTATTTAAAGAAAAATTTTCAGGTTCATATTTTAGAACTACCTTAAATGTTTTATGACAGGAAGATATGAAAGTGATGGTTAGTTCATGTACCAAAGTCTCACATTAACTTAAGTGAGATTTTGGGGCGCGACAGTTGCAGGTGGTGAGAAGGTGAAGTTCGCATATTCAATGAATATACGAAAGCAAGTAAAGCTGACATTACTTGTAGACTACTAGGGTAATGGTTGTGTCGAAATGTACATCCAGCTTATTGCGAAAGAGCTGGTATAGCAACCCATTTGGGAAACGGTGGAGCTAATCAAGAAGAGCAAATGCAATACCACTGTTGTGGCATACTTGCAGCCAAATCTATCAGATTTGCCCAAAATTTTTTTTGGCTTTAAATATTTTCCCTAATTTAGACACTCCCCTATCCATTCTGGTGTAAGGGAAGTTCTCTTCGTATCAAAACTCTTCAACTTAACAAAAATTTCCTCCTAATCAAACAACTACATATACTCAAAATCATAAGTTACCCTAATATGACTCTCACGGTAATTCTTCTTTAATTTATTTGTTCATTATTTACATAGAATGTCATTAATGAAATTTCTAAGTGGACATACTATCCCTAACAAACACTGTAAAAATTAGTCCAAAACTTCTCTCTCTATTTATTAGCATAATGTTTACTTTATCAACAATAAAATAATGTGAAGGATAATTATGTCTACACAAAGTTTAGTATACTCCTTGTACTTTTATTACTAGAATGATAATATTTTTTAAAAAATCCAAAGAGGGGTAGGTGAATCTTAACCATAGTTAAGGGGTGTCAAAAGGGACATGTGGCGACCTCAGGGGCATAACTAGATTCCCAAAAATCCGGTTATAACTGTAGAGGATTTGGTTCCAGTTGGTTTTAGGTACAAATTCTCATCCGAACTTGATTTGACTCGTGATTCTCTCCAGTTGTAATCGGAGGAGTCTGGTTATGCCACTGACACTGCCACATGTCCTTTTTCACACCCATTAACTGTGGTTAAGATTCACCCACTCCTAGGATTCACCCACCTATCCTTGTTTTTTTTTAAAAAAATATTGAAAAAAAATTTAACCCCAGTTAAAATTCATTGACTCCTAGGGTTAATTTAAAAAAAACCAAGAACAAGCGGGTCATGGGTGATCCCTAGGGGTGGGTGAATCTTAACCACGATTAAGGGGTGTCAAAAGGGACATTTGGCAGTGCTAGTGGCGTAACGGGACTCCCCTGATTCCGGTTACAACTTGAGATGATTACAGGTCCTTTGTTTTGGAAAGTTGCTAGTTTTTTGGACTGACTGGGAAAGTTTTGGAGGGTTGATATGTTGCTTTCAGACTCTCTCTCTCTCTCTCTTTATGTATATATAGTAGACACCCGTGCAATGCACAATTAATAATTTAAGAATACTTAAAATTAAATATTAAGTAATATATTTTAAGAATATTTAATAAATTTTATTTTTGATAATATAATTTTATTTTTATTTGATAGATATTATTATTTGCATTAATTAACTGATTTTATAATAATTTATTATTATTTTAATATTTAATAGAAAATCATAATTTAAATATTAAGTAATATGTTTTAAGAAATTTCAATAAATTTTATATTTAATAATATAATTGTATTTTTATTTGATAGACAATATTATTTGTTATTATTTTAATAATATTTAATATAAAATCATAAGTGTCTTAGTATTACTTAAATTAATACACCCAAGAGTTGGAATTAAGAGAGGACTCTACAATAGTGGTAGAGATAGAGAGGGCTTTAGTATGAGATAGTGGGTTCCAAACCTACTTGCAAGAGTTGGAGATAAGAGAGTACTCTACAATAGTGCAGATAGAGCAAGCTTTAGGATGAGATAGTGGGTCCCAAATCTGAACGGTGAGGATTAAAGAGAAAAATCATGTGTTATCTGTAAAATAGAACTTAAATGAAGGGATAATTGAAGGGATAAGAGTTTGAAGAGTAAAGAGAGTCTTTTTTCTTTATAGTATAAGAGTATAAGTAGTAGGAATTAGTCTAGGGATACTCCCAAGGTGCACTCCCAAATCCTAACCGTTTATTTCAGTTGTTAAATGATTAGGATTAGAGCTAATGTGACATTAGAAAAGACAAAAGAAGCCAACTCAAATCCTGGCCTTTAGTGGTTGGTTATAAAAAAAACGGTTAGGATTAGGGAGTAGATTTGGGAGTACCCATAGACTGACTCAAGTAGTAGATGGTAGGGAAAATAACTAAAAAAAAAGTGAGGAGAGTCGGTTAAACGTTTTACAAGTTACCAAAAGGAAACATCCTATGTGCAGGTGGAGTCATACTTCTTTATTACAAAAATGCCACTAAAACTTTGAGGACTAAACTACCTTTTAATAAAAGATAAAAAGACACAACTAGTGCCACCACCAAGGCCATGCAAACATTGTTGGACGAATGGTCGTGACAACGTGGTGACCTCAGGGGCATAACTAGATTCCCAAAAATCCGGTTATAACTGTAGAGGATTTGGTTCCAATTGGTTTTAGGCACAAACTCTCATCCGTACTTGATTTGACTCGTGATTCTCTCCAGTTGTAATCGGGGGAGTCTGGTTACGCCACTAACACTGCCACATGTCCTTTTTGAAACCCATTAACTGTGGTTAAGATTCACCCACTCCTAGGGTTCACCCAACTAGCATTGGTTTAAAAAAAAATTAAACTCCGATAAAAATTATTGACTCCTAGGGTTAATTTTTTATTTTTTTTTAAAACCAAGAACAGGTGGGTCATGGGTGAACCCTAGAGGTGGGTGAATCTTAACCACGATTAAGGGGTGTCAAAAGGGACATTTGGCAGCACTAGTGGCGTAACGGGACTCTCTCGATTCCAGTTACAACTTGAGATGATTACAGGTCCTTTGTTTTGGAAAGTTGCTATTTTGTGGGACTCTGACTGGGAAAGTTTTGGAGGGTTGATATGTTGATTTCGGACTCTCTCTCTCTCTCTCTTGATATATACTAGTGGGTTGCACGTGCGATGCACGTGAGAGAGAGGGGAAGGGGAGAGAGATTGGGAAGAGGGACTCTAGTGAGAGAATTTTAATATTACTCATTTTAAAATTTCGACTTAAAAAAATGAAATAGTTGGTTGAAACTACCTCATAACACATGTCCCTATTTTTTCTCTTTTAAAAATAGTTACAACGTAGAGAGGGTGTGCCTCTTCGTTGAGAGACCATGGAGGGAGCATGAGAGAAGATTAGGATAAGGATTTGAGGGAATCATAGGGATATTGAGTTATATTGTTAGTTATAGTTGATATTACTTCAATACCTCTACTAACTTTTCTCATGTAAAATAAGATAACATAATATCTTAATTTTTTTTATATGAAGTTACGGGCAAAAAATGAAAATGTAAAAAATTCATCCTTATACCATAAAATTGAGATTCATCAGGAATATTAGAAAAAAAATCAACTAACTTTTTAACCCCGCTTCTCTCATTATAATAGTTATAGTAGACACCCGTGCGATGCACGGTTAATAATTTAAGAATATTTAAAATTAAATATTATTATTTATTTATTTGAATATTAAGTAATATATTTTAAGAATATTTAATAAATTTTGTTTTTAATAATATAATTTTATTTTTATTTGATAGATATTATTATTTGTATTAATTAACTGATTTTATAATAATTTATTATTATTTTAATAATATTTAATAGAAAATCATAATTTAAATATTAAGTAATATATTTTAAGAATATTCAATAAATTTTATATTTAATAATATAATTGTATTTTTATTTTATATACATTATTATTTGTTATTATTTTAATAATATTTAATACAAAATCATAATTCTCTTAGTATTACTTAAATTAATACACCCAAGAGTTGGGAATTAAGAGAGGACTCTCCAATAGTGGTAGAGATAGACAGGGCTCTAGTATGAGAGATAGGGGGTTGCAAATCTATTACAAGAGTTGAAGATAAGAGAGAACTCTACAATAATGGAGATAGGGAGGATTCTAAGATGACATAGTGGGCCCTAAATTTGAACGGCGGGGATGAAAGAGAAGAGAAAAGTGACGTGTATCTTTAAAATAGAACTTATCTTTATCTTACTATTATAATGCAAGGGCCTTGCATAGATGAATTTTCCGAAATTTCCAAACTACCCTTATATCAAAACAAAACATTGATTTAATGTTTTACTTTAATTCTCAAACTACCTCTTGCATTTGATTTAATGTTTTACTTTAATTCCCAAACTACCCCTTACTCATCTGTCTATTTAGGAATCACAGCCAATCGCGATTAACTCGGGGAGAGTTCAATTGCACTCGCAGGTTAACACGTGTCCGTTTTAACTCTTATATAAAACTCATATTAACTGTGGTTAACTCTTTCCCCTCGTGCTCACGTGCGTCGCACGTGCCACTAGCGAGTTCAATCGCACCTGTGGGTTAACACGTGTCCCTTTTAACTCCTATTAACTGTAGTTAACTCCTTCCCCTCGCTCTCACGTGCATCGCACATGCCACCCGCTCCTAAGATTAATGGATGAGCGTTTGAGAAAGTGAGAGAGAATAAGTAGTAGTTAACAGGGAAATAGGAAAAGGAAGACGAAAAAGAGAGAGAGGAGAGTCGGTTAACCTAATCGAATATGTTAGAGGAGGAGGAGAGAAGAAATTGGTCAGATTTTCCTGTTGATGTTTTGGTAGAAATACTAAGAAATCTATTGTTCCTGGATCACCTCTCATTCCGTGGCGTCTGTAAGTCCTGGCGATATGCTTCGCTTCAATCCCCACCACAAAACCTTCCAAAATCCCAACCCCACTGGCTCATGTCCTTCTCAAAGAAATCCAGTACCAGCCCTAGTACCTAGGAGTTTGTGGACTCCTCCACCGGTCGCCTCTACTCCATCGACATCCCGGAGTTGAGCGAAATCGGAAGAACCAATTGCTTCCTCTCCGAACACGGGTGGCTCCTGCTTGCCCATCTTAAACCCCCTTCTATTTTCTTCTTCAATCCATTCTCTCGCGCCCGGATTGATCTCCCTTGGGGAAACGTAGTCGCCGACGGTTTGTCGTGCTACCAAGAAGAAAACAAGCCAGCCTTTGCTGTATCAGCCCCTCCAACATCTCCAGATTGTACTGTATTTGCCGTTGCTTATCTTGATCAATGCACTTTCCAGATCACTACTTGTCGCCGCGGGGCAGTTGCCTGGACTAGGAAGAAGTATAAATCTAAGAAACCCCAGTTTTTCCCTATTAATAGTGCAGTGTTCTCTGCTGGAGTACTCTATTGGGTCGACAAACCGGGGATTATCCAGTTATTCAGAGTTGAGAATGGTTCTTGGGCGCGTTTGCGAAGGGTCGGGGATGTGTCTTTCTTCGAAAGCTTTCACTCTTACCTGATGGAGTGGGATGAACATGTGATCATGTGTCTTTGTTTTCGAAATAGTGGTACTAGGTATCTTGCTGTATTGAAGAGAGGTTCATGGGGAAATATGATCTTGCTGGGAAAAGAAGAGAGACAAATCCGTGTGGAAGACTATGGGGAAGCAGCTACAGACGTGCCTGGATGGTTGCGACCAGATAGGTTTTATTTTCCGAGGTGGGGCGCCTCTTGTGACTCGGGATATGGCAAAGGTCACAAGCTTTTCAGTTGGCATTTGTGGTACGGACCAGGCTGCAGAGAGAACTGCCATCAATGTAATAATTCTATGTGGATTCAACCCAATTGGATCAATCCCTCCCCAACCATTGCCTGGACTGCTTAATGGATCAATCTCAGTCATTTTAATTAATTACTTTTACCAATTTATTGAAAGGAAATATTATATGTTTTCATGAATTTTGTTATTTTATAGTACTAAGTTTTGTTCTTTCTTCATTATAGATAAATTTAATGGTCATATAGCTATTGTCTGGAAAATTAATAAGTTCATATTTTTCATCTATTTTGGGTATCTTTTGTTCCAAAATTTTGTTGATCTCAGTGAACAATTCAGACACAGCAGTCTAGTATTTCTACTAATGTGAGTAGCTGGGAGTAGAATATGATCTGAGTCAAATAATTGAGTACCCAATGTCCTCTTGTGTGTGGCAGCAGAATCCGAATTGGTATCAAAATCGGTCCTTGTAACTTGCAGGTAATATATAAAAATATAGATACCATGTATTAAATCTGAATTGCAGGCTTGGGGGTAGTATGATCTTTTTGCTAATTGTTATCATGATTTTGGACTGTTCAATTGATTTTAGTCATATTAACATATTTTGGTGTTGTTCAAATTTTTTCTAAAATGGTTGAGAGCTTTTGTAGGGGGTTATAAATTTTGATTAATGCAATAGCCATTTGGCCTTAGTGCAGTAAGATGGTTCGGATCAGATTTGGTCGATGTTTAGTCTATAAAAGGGTTCTGTTCCATTCCTTTTGACACACTGGAAATTGGTTCTCCTTCTCTATATTTCTGCAACTTTATTTAGCTTTTAAGCTCTTGGATTTTCTGAGTTTACTTATTATTTTCTCTTTGGTTTAACCACTGTCAAGTTCATTGAGACTTAACATCAAGAAAGTGCTCGCTCTCTTAGTACTAGATTGTTGAATCCTGGTTGCCAAATTTCTGTAAGTACCACGATTAATAGAGAGCCTTCTTACCAGTAAGTACTAACATTTATCTGCCAGTTTTTTTACTCAATACACTGGCTGTTTCTAGAGTAAGCTGTTGCAGTTGGATATATATTGGCTGCGTTGCAAGGTACACTATTACAATTGAATTATTAGTAGCTGAAACATAATTCTCAATTGAATTAGTTGTTGCTGCCACAGAATTGGAACCTATATAGCTGTTTTGTTATTTAATCTGGTATACTGTGTTACATATTACTTCAAGTAGCACATAACCCAATTATGTAGAATATCAATAAAACAAAAAATAAATGATAATCAAGAACACAATACTACGACAAGGTGAACCAGTGAAGCTCTCACTTGTTCTGGAAAAAGCGTATTCTCCCAAGTAGTCCTAAGCCATTGAGGCTGAATGGTACAATAAAATTTGGCCGTTTCCTGTATAAGGCTATTAAACAGAGCGGCTGCAAACCCAACAACAAATCACTGATTACAAAACAGTCAATATAATGCTATCAATGTACAGAAAACACAGGACTTTAAGATTGGAAAAACTTAGTCAGCATTAACGCTTAGGGTTAACATTAACCCTACTTAGGATTTAATAGTTAGTCAGACACGTGTCCCATCTTTTAACAACCGGACGTAATCAGGCAGGTATGATGACACTACCTTTCTCACATGCCCTAATGTTCATTTGTCCAGCACAGGTTCATAGCTCCAACATGCAGAGAGCCATAGACTGAGGAACCATCTTTTAATTTCATGTTCCAGACATCTTGTTATAACTATTTCAAGATGTGGCAGATTTCGTAAAAAAATAAATAGGATTCAAATTTCATGGCCACCACTCAACCATCCTTTGGATTAGTCCACACCCCAAAGTTGAATCAATTGGAACAAATCTAGCAGTCCACTTAATAGCTAATTCATATCAACAGATGGAATGGTCCATAATTGCATTAAGTAGCCAGTGAGGCTGAATGGTACAGTAAACTTTGGCTGTTTCCTGCATAAGGCTATTAAACAGAACAGCCCACCACCCTAACAAAAAGACACTGATTAAAATAGTCACATAATGTCATCTATGTACTGAAAACACAAAGGGTCTTCTAAGGTTCGAACAACTTAGTCAGTATCATGGTTGTCAAGACTCAAATCGTACGATTTGAATCGAATTGCAAATAGAACTCATAATTGACTTAAATCTCATTCGATGTATGATTCAAATTGCATGAATTGTACGATTCATGCGATTTGAGTATGAAACCTTGTTATGGACCGATACTTAAAGAATGCTTTTCTATGTTTTTTATTATTTCGGTTTTCTAAAGAAGAAATGGAAAAAGGTATAGACTTTTTTCAATAAAGCCACTCAGAGGGAGTGGGAGTTTGGTAGACCCCTCCTAGTTTATTAAAAAAATGAAACGGGGGACATAAACCTTACCCTTACAATGAAGAAAACCCATTCAAAGTTCTAACATCACTGAAACCTATTGTACCTAGGAAAATTAGAGATCTAAGCTTAACAGGACATTCTTGAGTAGAGTAAAGAACTCCAGAATTTTGAGCATCACATCCATGGTTAGCCAGAATGTCCGCATTAGCTTTAGCTTTTGTGTAGATATGACTAATCGAAGAGCAAATACCCATCATACTGCTAATCTGATTATTCAAATACCAAGTAGGCCAAGAGTGATTAGATATACCATTGCAAGCATCCATCAGAATTTTAGACTCTGATTTTATCTCCAGTTGATTCACACTGATACTATGCCAAATCTTGAGACTAACTAGAAGAGCTCTCGTCTCTGCTATGTTGTTACTCAAAGGGACATAATAAGAATAAAAAGCTACAATTAAATTGCCTGTATGGTCTCTAATGATATACCACCTCCTCCCGCCTTGCCCAAATTGCCTGTTGATTCACCATCGACATTTAATTTAAGTCTGCCTTGTGGAAGCCTAAACCACTTCACACGGATAGCAAAGCTAACTCTTTGGGTAAGAGGAATATTGACATTAATACGAGAGCATAGTGAATTTCTGATATTAGTAACCCATCTTTTGATATGGTCAATAATAATGTTCTAAGTTTTCCGCAAATTATTGAATCTTCGCTTGCATCTTTTCAACCAAATCTTCCGGATAATAATAGCTCGGAGTAATATAAACAGATCTTTATGGTATCGGGATGAACATCTAAACCATCACATCAATAGACAATAAATACTGTCACTAGACAAAGGAATGATAGAGCATAACCTTCCCAAAAACGTACTGCCAAAGGGGCGAGCAATATTACTTTACAAAAATAAATGGCTTAGGGATTCAAAGCTACTCCATTGATAACAGGAACATCGGCTAGCCAAGGGAATGCAATAGCTTGGACATTAAAATCAGGGAGTTCCAAATGAATTTGAACCATTATTTTTTATCTGCAGAAAATCTGCTAGAGTTCAAGTCCCATTTAATAGAGAACTTACCTTTGAGAGAAGGTTTACATCTAAAAAAAAAAAAACGTCAGAATCATAAACAAAAAGATCAGAGTCAACAATTACTTGTTTGAGATACTCAAGTAAACAATCATTGACAAGATAAAAATTTCAGATACCAAACAGTCCAGCATATCAGATATAAATGGGAAGCTAGAGGGAGTTAGTAGCATGAAGAATAAGAGGAGCTTCCCCAAGCCAATAGTCAAACTAGAAACTCACCTTGCTACCATTACCAATCAAGACTTTGGAGTTGTAGACCACTATTTTACAGAGATTGGTAATGTTCAACCAGATTTTTGAAGAATCAACCCAATAGGAAGCATTCTATATATGATGATCTCATAGAAATTTATACACGACAAGAAAACTCACTTTTAGCGGCGAAGTTTTGGAGGGAACTCATAGAGGCGGCCAGCTGGCCGCCATCAAGACTTTTCATTAAAACCTAATTGTATCTTTCATTTTCCCTTCATTCTGGCTCCATCACCTGTTACTGCTCCCGCCGATCTATTCCGTCGATCTATCCCGCTGATGACCAGCCCGGATTTCTCCGGTAAGTCCTCGATAAGGACAGTTGATTTTAGATTTATTTATGAGAATGAGGGCCTTGTTAAAGGATCTGAGATCCTTAATCAGTTGGACATTTTCTATATATCTGTTTGTTGTAGGGTTTTCTGAGGCTCATTTTTGCCTGCAGGATTCAGAGGGAAGATTGGTTTAAGGTTTTCTGTATTGGATTTGAAATCGGCATTTGCAGGTCTTCACTTATTCTATTTTGTGTTCATTTGATTCTATGTTTTGATTTTGCTCCCAAATTTATTTATTTTGGGTATATCTTTTGGATCTATATCGAATAATTAGGGTTTCTGCAAGCTCATGTGGTTTCAATTCGGGGCTTTGGGTGAAATGGAAGATTTGATGGAGTGAGTTGATTGATATTAATATAAGGGTTGTAAATTTATACTCTGTGTCTAGTTTTCTTTTAGTACATATACATATTTTTTTCATCTGCAATGGAGATTTTGATGGTTATTGCAAATACTATTCTGTTCATCTGCATATTCTGTTCATCTCGCAATCTGATAACCTCCTCATGTGTAAAGATTAATAGAATGATTTTTTTTTAATTTTTCTATCTATTGGTTTTTGTAAAAATTTCTTCTATTGTTTTCTTTTGGGAGGTTCGTTCCCTACAAACAAGAAAATGGAGATTTTGTTTGATGCATTTCTTCCACTTGTCAATCTTTTCATTCTTATCTCTAGATCTCTTTGAGAAGAAGGGTTTCAGTTGTTCCCCTTTTGTGCCATTATGCTTGTTCCCTGCAAACAATATCATTCTGTTGATTTGGTTACAGTCCACAAAAATGGTTATTGGATATTGTAATCCAAGCATAACCCTACCAAAACATAAAAGCAAAAGCAAAAAACATAAAAACAAAAACCTAACCCTACTCATCTTAGTGTTTTTTTTTTCTCTTTATTTTTAGAAACCAGCCTGATTTTGACGGATTGAAAAATGAGCACCTAGGGTTAATGGTCTGGTTGGGTTAAGCCATGGGATTTTGATCATAGAGCTGGGCTTGGGTAGGCCTCCAATCTAACTAAAGCCACTTAGGGGGTGTACCCTCTAATGCCATTTACAAATCCATTTGAAATGTGACTCTTTCACAAGTAGCACACCAATACCAACCATTTGTAAATCCTAGTTTCAGTTGTTCCCCCTTATTCACTTGACCATTAATTTTTTTATTTTTTTATATAAATGAAATTAAATATTTGGAGAGTTTTGTTTTGGAAGGTGTGAATATTTGGAGAGTTGCTGTGTTGCTTTCGGACTCTCTCCCTGTGTCTCTCCATCTATGTGGTAGGGAAATAGTGAGGTAGAGGAAAGAGAGAGGAGAGACTGTTAATGTAATAGTTGGTCTTTTGGCAGAGATATTTGGAAATCTTTTGTTCCTCGATCACCTCTCCTTCCATGGCATCTGTAAGGCCTGGTTATCTACTTCGCTCCAATGCCCACCAAAAGCCGAATCACAATGGCTCATGTTCGCAAAGAAATCTAGCACCAGCCGTAGCTCGTGGGAGTTCAGAGATTCCTCGACTGGATGCCTCTACTCCATTGACCTCCCTGAACTGAGTATTGGAAGCGTAACCTAATGCTTCCTCTCCAAACATGGGGGCTCCTGCTAGCCCATATTAAACCATGTTCTATTTTCTTCTTCAATCCATTCTCTCGCCCGATTTGACCTCCCTTGGATAAAAGAAGTATTGGACTGTTTGTTCAGTAATCAAGAAACGAAGGCATTTTTCGCTGTATCAGGACCTCCAACATCTCCAGATTGCAGTGTATTTTCGGTTGCTTATGTTGATCGAGACACTTTCCAGTTCAGAACTTGTCGCCATGGGTAAGATGCTTGGACTACTCAGAACTATAACAGTAAGAATCGTACGTTTCATCCTATTAAAAGTGCTATCTGCTGGAATTCTCTATTTGGTGGACAAAGCGGGGATTATCCGGGCATTCCGTGCCAAGACAGGTACTTGGACGCATCTGTGTAGGCCTAGGGAGTTTTCACAATTGGATATTTTACAAAGCTTTTATTCTTACCTGATGAAGTGGAATTGCATTGAAGATGCCTCGCGGCCATGGTTCAGGAGCAACGATGATGGTGATGGGAAAAGAAGATAAGCAATATCTTGTGGAGAATTATGGGAAAGTAGCTACAGAAGTGCCTGGATGGTTGCAACCAGATACGTTTTCTGTTGGTGATTGCTGCCTCTCTTGTGACTCGGAAGATGAACATGGTCACAAGCTTTTCAGTTGGCATTTGTTGTACGAACCAAGTTGCAGAAAGAATAGAATGAATTATGACTCTTAAAGAATTGTGTGTGGATTCAACCCAAATGGGTTGTATTGCCTGGACTGCTTAATGGATCAATCTCAGTTTTGTGTCTGTTTGGAGTGAAATTAGTCACATTCTAAATACCTTTTTTTTAAAAACTAATTTCTTGGAAGGAATATTAATTGGTATAATTTCTATTTATATTTTCTTGAAATTTGTTATTTTAGATAACTAAGTTCTGTTCTTTCTTCATTATAGATAAATTTAATGACCATATAGCTATTGTCTGGAACATTAATAAGTTCATATTTTCCATCTAATTTGGGTGTCTGTTGTTGCAAGATTATGTTGATCTCAGTGAACAATATACAGACGCAGCAGTCTAGTATTTCTACTAATGTTAGTAGCAGAATATGATCTGAATCAGATATATAATTTGGTACCCAATGTCCTCTTGTGTCGCAGCAAAATCCGAATTGGTATCAAAATCAGTCCTTGTAACTTGCAGGTAATAAATAAAAATTTAGATACCCTATCCATTTTAATACCCTTTACGGCTTTACCTGTTGTTAATATTCACTAACAGTTCACCAATCTAAGCTTGGTTTTAGACACAAAAAAAAAAGAAAAGAAAAGAAAGGGAATTGATACTTTGCGCGTCTGCCATCCTTTTTAACACCTATTAACTGTGATTAAGATTCACTCATCCCTAGGGTTCATCCAATCTAACCTTGGTTTTCAGAAGAAAAATTTAACATTAGGTTGATTATGTTTAACCACAGTTAAAGGGGGTTTTACAAGCCGCCACGTGTCTTTTTAAACACCCACTAACTGTGGTTAAGATTCACTCACCCCTAGGAGTCATCCAATCTAACCTTGGGTTTTAGAAGAAAAAAAACAGTGGTAGATGATGTTTTACCATAGTTAAATGGGGCTCTACAGGCTGCCATATGTCCTTAACATCCACTAACTGTGGTTAAGTTATACTCACCCCTAGGATTCATTCATCTAACTTTCGTTTTAGAAAAAAAAAATTAACCTTTTTTTAATTAAATTTAACCACAATTAAAAGGTGAAATGAAACACGTAATGGCCAATAAAGAAGTGTACATGATGGCCTATAGAGGGGCGCGTTCTGACCCCAATAGAATGCACACGCCGAAAGAATCGGGTCCCAAATTTTTTTTTTTTTTGAGGGTTGAGTGCATCTCCAATGCAGTACTCTAATTCTCTCCTCTATTTCGCCATCTCCTCTGTGGCGAATAGGTAATCTAATGCAATGGCCATGTGTTCCTTTTAACACTCCTTAAACTAGTGGTTAAGCTTAAGATAATTAAAATAAATATTTCGGTTTTTTTATTTTTAAAAACCAAGCTTATATTGCTTAACTATAGAAGTGAGTGAATCTTTAACTACAATTGATGTGTGGTAAAAAGGGGCCATTGACCAATAAAGACTACACAGGGGCGAGGGGGGCCATGGCCTTGTATACCTTTTAACACTCCTTTAACCCTGATTAAGCTTAAATAAATCAAAGTTAAGATTTTTTTATATATATTTTTTTGCAAAACCAAGGTTGGATTGCTTAACCTTAAGGGTGAGTGAATCTTAACCACAATTGGTGAGTATTTAAAAGTGGAACGTGAACCAATGAAGACCGGCCATTTCATTGTGTGATTGAAACTGTGGGTACATTAAACATTTTACAATCCCAATTGTTGTGAAACCCCAACTAGGTTGTAACAACCTCAAAATCCTACGTTGACTAAAATAGGACTTTGGAATCATCACATTTCTTAACTTTGCTTAAAATCCATGTATATAAGGCATACTACACTAGTCTCCAAAAATGAGAGTAATAAAATTTCGATATATAAACTCAACTATCTTGCTCAAGTCTATGACCAACATATACAATCCACTATAAACAAAATAGTCTGATATACAGCTATAAAGCCGTCTAATACATCATCTAAAGGTCTATTACAATCCTCTTATCCAAAACAAAACATAAACTAATAGGGGTAACTATCCAAACCTCTGGCTCCCTCGGGAAGCTCACCTTCTCCTCCTTCTTCAACGTAAGCCTCTTCAATCCACGGCTCCGTCATGTGCTCCTGCTCTAAAACTGTCAAAACAAAAGTCTGGCTGAGTGCAAAAGTACTCGGTGTATATAAAATCCAACCAACAACATAGTAAACTTATACTTAGTTAGAACCATATCCAATAGCATAATAACATAATCAGAGTGCGGAAGAACATGTGCTCATATACATCATATCATCACCTTGACTCGTGTACTTGTGAGAACCTTAGACTTAGAAGACGACATACTTATGAGATGTTTATGCTTATGAGACCGCGTGCTTGTGAGATGCTTATGCTTATGCACTTATTCAGATCATACACTCAAGTGACATACCGCTCTTGGAGGATACGGACCATGCCCAGGCAATTATTTAATTGACATGCCGTTCTTGGAGGATACGGACCATGTCATGCCATGTTTATTCAGAATGTCATGCTTATGCTTATGAGTCTTTAACAGCTTATTCAGAACATGCACTTATTCAGATCTCTCATTGGGCTTCTTCAGAACATCAAGCATATGCAATGCTTATGCTTGTAGTCTACATGTATGACTTGTGAGACTCTTATCTTAACATACGCATGCGCTTGTGCATAAGTGTCGTAATTAACATTCGAGTCGGTCAAACGCTTATATTCCAATCTCCCACCATGGAAACTCTACTATACAGTCTCATACCAAATAGTTAGAGAATTTCCGGTTTGAAAGATTTTCCTCTAAGTAATGGCTTACCCGAATATCAATTACCATGTAAAATAATTAAGCATAACTTGACAAATATTCACATATAAATACCTTCTCATAATTCTTAGTATAATTCATAATTAATTACTAACCATTTCATAGAGTCATATTTATACTTATCAACTCAAGCATTTTCACAAACACTTTAGGTACATACTTTATGAATACATTGTCCTTTCTCATTTCCTACATTTCACCATTCCATAATCTATCCATACAACCCAACATAATCCATATTCATACAATCACCCCATCCTCCATAGTAATTCCCATCCTTCATATATTTCATTCATAAAAGTTCATAGAATTTCAATCCATATTCACAAATCAATTTCCATACAAATAAACCATAATCCATATCCCATATTCTACAATCTCACCCTAATCCATCCATAATAGCTTACTTCATACAAAATTTGGAAAAACACATCTAATCTCTATTTCTATCTTATTAACATTCACAAAACATTATAATAGAGTTGATTTGGATAGTATAT
Organism: Tetracentron sinense; assembly: GCA_015143295.1. Classification (NCBI taxonomy): domain Eukaryota; kingdom Viridiplantae; phylum Streptophyta; class Magnoliopsida; order Trochodendrales; family Trochodendraceae; genus Tetracentron; species Tetracentron sinense. The sequence goes on along the minus strand of CM026563.1, from coordinate 34,958,191 downwards.
TGACCTTAGGGATCCTTCCCTTGGATCCAAATAGCTCCCAAGATGATTTGAGGAAGATCTTCAAGCTCTCCTTGTAATCTCCTTCTTGTCCAAGCAATCTCTCCCTCAAAACCCTAGGTTTTCTCTCCCTTTTACCAAATTAGGTTTAGAATATGTTGAGATACTCTAAAACCTCAAATAGGACCTCTATTTATAGTCCCAAGGGTTAAAAACCCTAAAAAAACGCAATTTCGGACTTTTAAAAACTAAAAACACGTGCACCGATCGATCGGAGTTTATTCCCGATCGATTGGACTCAACTGAGCAACATTTGGGTTTCAGTCCGATCTATCACCGATTGATCGGGCCGCCAGGTCGATTGATCTGGCCTCCAGGCCGATCTATTAGGCCTTAACAGAAAAACTGGAATTTCTTTACCGGAACCCACACTGGTAATTGGCCCATAACTTTTGACTCGGATATCGGATTTTGACGATTCAACTTGTGTTGGACTCGTATTTGAGAGCGAAACAACTTTGGATTTTTACAAAATTCCTAATTTTGAGTTTTTAAAGGTTTAAATTAACTCCAAAGCTGGCTGATCTGCAATTTCAGCAGACAAAACATCGCAAAACCTACTTTTGACTTAGGTTAGACTAGAAGTATGGAAAAACATTAAACATCAACCTTGAAGAGGGTTCCAATACCTTTCTAATGGTTCAAAAATCACTGAAATTCCGATAAACGGTGACAAAACTAGAGCTTCCTAAAGTTCAGGGTGTGTTAGGGCCTCCTTCTCTTTACAACTTTGATTAAGCCTTAAACACACTAAACCAATTAGATATAAATACTTAAGCATTAAAACATCACAAGGACTATTATACCCATAATACTTTCATAAAAAATATGAAAATGATTCGGGTCTCTACATAGGTACTCCCTAAGAAGAAGAGCTACTCTCTACTTGTTTGATGCTTGGCTTATGTCCCGAAATAGATTACTCATATTCGCTAAAGTTTTCATAACATTAGTTTTTTTCTTCTATAAATTAATTAGTTGCAAATAAAATTTAGTTATTCAAAATCCTAACTCTGCAATTCTAATTGTAGTTGTTTATTATTTGTTTTTTTACTATTAATTCAATAGACTTTAAATTGGGAAAGATTAAGAAAAAGGAAAAAAAAAACACATTCTCTTAGCAATAGGCACTAATGGCTTCTGTCACTGGAATCTTAATCTCTCGGTGGTCGGTGACAATAGCTTTAGCAATATCTCGTTTCACTAAAACCATAAATTCATGGAAGTAGGATTTTAATCAAATTTAAAAGATGGTCCTTGTTTTTCCTGTGACTAGACCTTTATTAGAATGCAACAGTGATGAATTTGTGACCACGATAGACCCATTACTCAAAAAAAAAATCTTTGGCCCGAACCCCCATAGTTTTTCACAATACATGTACTTTGGCCCCCCAAGAAAAAATTCCTGGCTCTGCCCCTAACTATGGTTAAGCTTAAGATAATTAAAATAAATAATTCGGTTTTTTTGATTTTTAAAAACCAAGCTTAGATTGCTTAACTATAGGAGTGAGTGAATCTTTAACTACAGTTGATGTGTGGTAAAAAAGGGGCATTGACCAATAAAGACTGTACATTAAAATAGGTAGTCTGATGTAATTAATTAATCTTAGGAAATTGTTTATGTAAGTCTTTTTCCTTGGAAGTGTGGAGGTGAGAGAGCTTTCTTAGTGGTTTTAACCTATATGGATGAAAGACAAGTCATAGTCCTCTCAAAACATAAAGGGGTTTGATTCTTTAGATCACTAAATGCCTATAAGGCTGTCCAATTTTACCAAAACATAAATGGCTCATGCTTTTGCAAGTCCCGGAATATCCAAGTCCAATGCCTTTGTAAGTCTCATATCATTTTACATTATTTTTTTTATTAATTCTCGAAAGTTGGACTTTGAATTTTGTTGTCATTTCTCATGTTTCTTTCATTATTTTCTGTGTTTTTAAGTTCATACACATGCATACATTGAACCTTAGATTTCCCATTCAAAAATCATTATGTGACAAATGCATTTCTTGTATTACCTATTTTGACGGATTAGTTGTAAACTATGACGTTTAGTTCTCTTGTGGGCCTAAATGCATTGTAACAACTTTTCAGTCTTGTTTGTGATAAAGTGTATTTGTCTATATATGATTCTTGAATTGTCTGGTTTGACAGTTCAGGAATGCATAATTGCCGGTATAGTCAATTGCTCATGGTTTGTCCAGATTGAGGAAAATTTTGTCAGTTATTTCTCTTGTTCTCTTGGTACATATTTAGGCAATGTGACATGTTTGCCCCTACTCTAAGTCGTGTACTTGGAGAACCATAATGAAATGCTGCCGAAATTTCCTTCAAATGGAACAAATCACTTGAGTTATTGACTTATGGAGATTATGCATTCTTGAATGGGATAGGAACACCCCACCCTTTAGAAGAGGAGTTGATGACTATAGGAAGCATACATGCATACATATTGTAATTGACTGATAGCGGTGGACTTTTGCTATTTCTCAGAATAGTTAACGAAAGACTTGTAAATCTAATCTCATCCGTCATGGATAGGAGTTGGATTGAAATGTTGAGGTACTTGTGAGCGCGGGTTTCGGGGAAACTCTGGTTTGCATCTCACGGGTGAATATAGAGTCGCCACCTATTCATTCGGAAGGGATAAGTCCCCGGGATTTGAATAAGGTCTTGGTCTGCGGTCCGAGATCAGGGTAAGAGGTTCGGTTAAGTCCGGGGAAGGGGTTAGGCACCCCGGCACTTCCACTTTTCAGTGGTTCCCTACTTGCTAGGGTTAAGCCAAACTAATCTCAATTTTAATCAAATGCTTTAAGTATTTAAGATAATGCTAATCTAAGAAGGAAAAAATCCTAGACTGGGGTCGAACCCGGGTTGGGCTGCCTACGTACTCACATAGGGGTGAGATTAGACCGAGCGTAGTTCTGGCACATGAGCCCGTGCTAAGGCTAGGGGTGTGTGTGTGCACCAAGGGTGGCTCAGGGTCTAGCCGGGAGGCTAGGGGTGGTTGACCGGATTGGTCAAGTGCTTGGTATTGGGCCCGGTAGGCCTAAGATAAGTCCGATAGACTAGGGTTGGGCCCGGTAGGCTGAGGGTGAAGCCAGGTAGGCTAGTTTGGGCCCGGTAGGCCGAGATTGGGCCCGGTAGGCTAGGGTTTGGCCCGATAGGCCGAGATTAGGCCCGGTAGGCCAAGGGATGAGGCCTAGTAGGCCCAGGGTGTCTTAACCAAGGGTTAGGATTGCTAACCGGGGTTAAGAAAGGTGATTAACCCTGGTCAGGGATGCTAACCATGGTTAAAAAAAGTCCAATATCAGATTTTTTGATCTTTTTGAATTTTTCTAATTTTTTTGGGATTTTCTCAGATTTTTCCCATCGGTCAAAGATGCTTAACCGCGGTTAAGGAGGGGAGGTCACCATGGTTAAGGGTCTTACCCATGGTTAAATGGTCAAGAGAGACCATTTTTGGGTTTCTCCTAATATTTTAGATTTTTTGAGCATTTTTCCAGATTCTTTTCGGGTAAGGATTTTTTAACCGTGGTTAAGGGTCAAAAATGGGGTTGACTCTGATTAAGTGTCTTAATCACAGTAAAAAATCCAATTGAAGACATTTCTGAAGTCCATGTAATATTTATGATTTTTTTATGCTTTTTCCAGAATTTTTGCTAGGTCATGGGCCGCTTAACCATGGTTAAATTTTAACCACGGGTGAGTTTAACCACGGTTAGGGGGCCGACTGAAGTAAAAGTGGGCCCAAGGTCAATGGAAGGGCCTAGAATTGCCTCCTACCCAGTCTGGGCCCCCACAAAGTCCAACCAATGCCAAAAAACCCAAAAATATGTTACATTTTTAACCACAGTTGAGGAGGGTTTAACCATGGTTAACGAGGGAACCATGGAAAAAAAAAGACTACCAGTGGGTAGCCTGAAGTCCAGTGATCGTTTTAACCCTTTGTGGGGCCTAAGGGGAGGTCGGGTGTGGGCCCCACATAGGCCCAAAGTCGCCTCGTTGCACATCACATAAAATGATATTTTTTTTAAAAACAACCAAACAGATTTTTTGGCAAAGTTTGCGGCGATTTTGCCGCTAATTGGCTCAACTCCCGGGGGATCCGAGACCATGGTCGCGAAGCCTGGTATGAGGGGAACAATTTGGATCCTTGTGGGACCCAAGGGGAGGCTAGATGTGGGCCCCACAAAGGCCCAAAGTTGCCCCGTCGCACAGATTTTCACACTGTCGACCCCACTTTGGGGTCGATTTAGAGTGCGAGTTAGGGGCTGAAATTGTACAAGGCGATAGCCTGGAGTGTGGTGAGTCTAACCATGGCCTCGGTTTTCACCAAGGCCGGGTCTAACCATGGTTAAACCGAGGTTAAAGGCATTGCTCTAAAAACGATTTTTTTTGAAAATTTTTTGGAAAAAAAGCTTGGGTGGCTGATTGGGTTGAGCAACGGGAGTCTAGGGGGATCACTCATTGATTGAGGACCCCCCAGACCTCCGGGAGTGGTCGTGCATGGTGGTGAGGGCTATGCCAGTGGCCACGCCTCAAGGTCGGCCTATTTTTTTTCTTTTTTTCATTTTTTAATTACTAAAAAAAGAAAAAGAAAAACAAAATGGGGACCCTTGGAATGGGACCAGGGGTCCCTTACAATGCTAAATCAATGAGTTAAAGCAAGGGGAAGGAGGTGTATACCCTCATGGATCGGCTTGCACGGTGGCGAGCTTCCTGGAGCGTGGCGGCTGCAGACGGCGGTGATGAGGCTGGGAGAGCCTAGTGGATGAAGGCGACGGACCTCGAAGGTCCAAGGATAGACTGAGACGGGGTGGAGGGAGTCCAGGTGGAGTGGGAGCGGCTGGCCAAAGAGGGCGGCCTCACTGTAATTTAAAAAAAAAATAATTTCGACAGTGGACGTGGTGATGGATGGTGGAGCTTAGGGTAGTGCCCGAGGGTCTGGGACCAAGCTACGACACTGGCAGAGGGGCTAGGTGAGTGGGAGGTGGCTTGGCCGAATGGGGAAGGCACTGTAAATTTTTTTTTTTTTTAAAAAAAAACTTATGAAACAGTGGATTGAGTGGGTGTAGGCTTGAGAGAGTTTTTTTTTTTTTGAGCTACCTAAGGATAAGGTGAAGGGTGGAGGAGCAAGGGGTGGGCTGGCTGACCGGAATGGGGAAAGCTACAGGATTTTTTTTTTTCAAAAAACTTCCGTGAACAGTGGCTATGGAGGGGTTTAAATAGAATAAGAATGAGAGGAGGGAAAGGGATAAGGATGAGTTGAGGGTACCTTGGCGTGGGGAACACGGTCTGGAGGAGAGCAGGTCGCAGGGGCAGCACTATGCATCGTCCCTTTGACAGGGACGATGAACAGTGAGTTTTAAAAAAAAAAAATATTTTTGTTCGGTTCGATCGTTTGGGTTTGGTTATGTGGGTTGGGCCCAACCCGCATATGGGCCCTGCCACATGGGGTTGGTGCCCAACCATACCCCTTCAAAATTTTTTTTTATTTTTTTTTATTCATTTTTAATTATTTTTTAGACTAAAAGAAAACCTTTTTTTTTTTTTCCTTTTATTTAATTTTTGTTTTTTTAGACTTAAAAAAAACCTTCTTTTTTTTGTTTTTGTTTTTTTGTTTTTGTTTTTTTGTTAATTAATTTTCTTTGAATTTGATTTGTTTGGGGTTTTAAAACATGGGCCCAATTGCATGTGGGTCTTGTTACATGGGGTTGGTACCCAAAAATTAAACCCCTTTATTTATTTACTTATTTTTATTATTTTTTGCTATATACTTTTGAATTTAAAATTTTTGTTTTGTTTCCCTCTTTAGGCTAAACCCCCACACATGTGGGGAAAGCAAAAAGTATTTTACTTTAAAACAAAAATTTGAATTTTACAAAGGGGTAGTGTGGGTCCTACCTTAGATTTGGCTTAATGGGCCCATGCTTGGGCCCAAAAACAAGGTTTTACTCATTTTTAGAGTTTTGGACTTGAAAAGGGACCTTGAGCCCATGGGACTTTGCCTAGGGCTTGGGTAGGGCTAGGGCTAGGGCTAGGCTAGGGTTAGACCTAGGTTTAGGTTTAGGGTTTAGGTGAGTAGGGTGTAAAAATTGGGTGCTTACAGCTGCCCTCTTTGCCGGAGAGTGTCAGGATGACGATTGAACGGCAAAGACTGGAAACATCCTATTTTTACACCGAGATGAATGTTAGGAACGATGCATGCTGTGCAAATGACGAGTGTGGTGAAGTGATAAATACTACTGATAGAGGATAGCGAGTAGCAGGGGAAGAACATGAATGTAGGGATGACGTGGCTCTAAGGCGCTGGCCGGAAGAAGATGTCGCTCGGAAGCGGCGAGAGGGATCGATCGAAACAACGTTTCCCGGGGGATATTAGCCGGATCAATCGGAGGACACATCGGGTGTCGAGAACACAGGGGGTGTTGGGCATTCGAAGTGTCGACAAAGTGTGTTATGTCGACGCTCACCTGGGACGCTAAGGACACACGGGGTGTCACAGAGGGGGACATGTAGGAGGTAGTGCTGCAGTGTGACGAGACTATCACGGAGCACACAGGATGTCCGGCATGCGAGGTGTCGACAAAATGTATTATGTCGACGCTCACCTGGGATGCCAAGGACACACGGGGGTGTCACAGAGGGGGACATGCAGGAGGTAGTGCTGCAGTGTGACGAGATTGTCACGGAATACACAGGATGTCCGGCATGTGAGGTGTCTACAAAATGTATTATGTCGACGCTCACCTGGGATGCCAAGGATAAACGAGGGTGTCACAGAGGGGGACATACAGGAGGTAGTGCTGCAGTGTGACGAGAATGTCACGGAGCACACAGGATGTCCGGCATGTGAAGTGTCAACAAAATGTATTATGTCGACGCTCACCTGGGATGCCAAGGACACACGGGGGTATCACAGAGGGGGACATGCAGGAGGTAGTGTTGCAGTGTGACAAGGTTGTCACGGAGCAAACAAGATGTCCGGCATGTGAGGTTTCGACAAAATGTATTATGTCGACGCTCACCTGGGATGCCAAGGACACACGGGGGTGTCACAGAGGGGGACATGCAGGAGGTAGTGCTACAGTGTGACGAGATTACCATGGAGCACACAGGATGTCCGGCATGCGAGGTGTCGATAAAATGTATTATGTCGACGCTCACTTGGGATGCCAAGGACACACGGGGGTGTCACAGAGGGGGACATGCAGGAGGTAGTGCTGTAGTGTGACGAGATTGTCACGGAGCACACAGGATGTCCGGCATGCGGGATGTCGACAAAATGTATTATGTCGACGCTCACCTGGGATGCCAATGACACACGGGGGTGTCACAGAAGGGGACATGCGGGTGGTGTACACTGTCAAGGTACACACGGGATGTCGAATTGATTGGAGGCATGATGCCGGATTGGATCTTGATATAGCCGAGAGGCACTGAGTTCTGATCATGTTTGAATGATGCTGAAGAGTTTAGCCATGTAGGGCATGATGCTATGCAGAGTGATGTCGTGCAGGGGATAAAGGCGAGGATGCTTTCCCATGACTCTGTTCATTGCGACTTGTTGGGGAGGCGTGGAAACGGCTTTTTCTGCTTTGCCTGCCGAAAAGGCTCAGTGCAGGTTGGTTCAAACAGATTTTAATACCAGGAGTTTGCTTATTTTTGAAAAATCTTTTTTAGGAAAATTGTAGAAGACTTTTGTAAAGATTTTGATTTTGACAAAAGCGTGCTTAGTTAGCTTTTCAGATTTGCCAGTAAATCTCCTTTGTTCAGGGCTTATGGGATTTTGTGGGTTCCTTTTCATTCTTGGAGAGCTGAGTACGATTCAGAGCAGGATACTACTGTTGCGGGCTGAGGACCCTGACTGGGGAGAAACTTTTGGAAGACTTCTGGACCCTTGCTGGGGAAGAGCGTTACTGAGAGGCTGTCGGAGGCTTTTGCTAAGGGATCCATTGGGGATTGAAAGATTGTTATAGCCTGATGCTGAGGATTCGTTGAGAAGTAGGTCTCTGTTATAGACTACTACCAGGGAATCTGGGAATTCCCAATCTGCTGGGGATTTCCCAATGTTTGCCCCTCTGCTGGGGAGATGCTTTCTGGAGGATTCTCTGTTGAAGAATGCCTTGAGTGGATCACCTGCTGGAGATATTCCCTGAAGGAATCTCTGTTTGGGATACTGATCCGTTGAGTCCAGTGAGACTGATCGCTGCCGGATCTTGTTCCCAAACTGATTTTCAGCTTTTCTTCCCCTTTTTTTACCCTTGGAATGACCAAGTCATGGGGTTTGCATAATTTTTATGCGATGAGGCCGTTGCCGGTTTTCCTCATTCCTGCGAAGCTGATTGATTTTGTCCCTTTTTTGCCCTAATCGCAAGATTAGGTCTGGGAGTCGCGTAACTTTTTCGCAATGAGGCTGTTTCCGGTTTTCACTCATGCCTGCGATTTATTTGAGGGTTCGGATCCTCTCCCTTCACTGCCCTGATTGACATTCGCTGAGGATTGATACTCCACTGGGGATATAGGTGTGATATTACACTTGTACTCGCAGTTTCTAGAGTATCTGGAGGACTTAGAATAGGTCGAAACGTTGGCTAGGGGACCGAAGTTTGGGACACCCTTAAATTTTGTTGCAACTGACTTGTATAGGGGTTTTCTGTTGAAGATAAATTTTTTGTTGGATTCCACTGGGGATTGTCCTCTTTGGTAGAAGCTGATTGTTTTGGGATTCCTCCTTGTTTTTTTGGGCTAGTTTTTTGGGAGGAGTTGATCTTGTTGGGGGGAAAGCCCGAAGAGATTATTTTTGCTCATAGGGTCCCTAACTTGGAAAATGTTTCAACTTCTATTTTGGAGTTTCCTTTGATAGAATATTTTTAAACTTGATGTCAACTCCGTCGTGAAAATTAGGAGAATTTGTCTCTGTTTGGGGAGTGACTCTGTGGGGAAGAAGTTGTTCTGTGGAGAGAGAGTTTTAAGAAGTTTTGGACTCTCTTTGGGGGAAAAGATTTTGAGGGGTACCCTTTTTGCGAACGCACTTGATTTGTCAGGTTGCCTACGTACCCTTTGCAGGATCAGGTCATAACGTAGTTCAAACAAATGTCACAGATTGGCGAGGGAGGGTGTCCCTAAAAGGGTTTTTGTGAGAAAAGGCTGTTAGGCTCGAAGGGCTAACTAGCGGATTTCATTGATTTTTGTAAAGGAGTTTACATTGTTGGGGATGAGGAGTGTGTCAAGGATGGCCTCCTGTCATTTCCCGGAGATTCTACCAGTACAAAGTGCCCATCAGATCTAGACCCTAGGCGTAGTATCGTTTAATTTTGTCCATGTTGACAGGCTCTGGGAGGTCTTCGTCATCCATACATCCGAGTCGTAGGGCACTGCTGGAGAGTTTATCTTGGACTATGTATGGGCCTTCATAGTTGGGCGTGAACTTGCCCCTCGGGTCAGGACGGTTTGACAATATCTTCCGGAGAACCAGGTCACCGATCTCAATGCTTCGGGACTTGACTTTCTTGTTAAATGCCCTAACCATACGCCTCTGATATGCCTGAGAATGATTCATGGCTTTCAGTCGTCGTTCTTCAATCAGATTCAACTGTTCATACCGAGTCTGTGCCCATTTTGCTTCTGATATTTCTGCTTCCATTAACACGCGGAGTGATGGAATCTCTACCTCGATGGGGAGGACTGATTCCATACCATAGGCCAAAGAAAATGGTGTTGCCCCTGTTGAAGTTCTGATGGATGTTCTGTAGGCCATGAGTGCGTATGGGAGCATCTCATGCCAGGCAGAATAATTGGTTGCCATCTTTTCGATGATCTTTCAGATTCATTGGCTGCTTCCACTGCTCCATTAGTCTGTGGCCTGTATGGTGTGGAGTTATGATGTTGAATCTTGAATTTTTGGCAGAGATCAGTCATCCCCTTATTGCAGAAGTTCAGAGCATTGTCTGTTACAATCTCTAATGGGACACTGTATCGGCAGATGATGTCTCTCTTCAGGAAACGCTGAACCATAGAGGCTGCGACGTTGGCATAAGAGGCTGCCTCGACTCATTTCGTGAAATAATCGATTGCCACCAGGATGAATCGATGTCCGTTAACTGCTTTCGGAGCTATGGGTCCGATGACATCGATGCCCCAAGTAGAGAAAGGCCAAGGAGCAGTCAGATTGTGTAACATTGTCGGCGGTGCATTGATCTTATCAGCATAAATCTGGCACTGGTGGCATTTCTGTACATGTTTGCAACAATCCGCTTCCATAGTAGACCAATAGTAGCCCAGTCTGAGAATTTTCTTAGACAACATCAACCCATTCATGTGTGGGCCGTAAGTTCCTCCATGAACTTCTTCGACTACCTATGCTGCTTCACTAGTATCGAGGCATCTGAGCCATATCAAGTTTGGCGATCTCTTGTTTAAAATGCCCCCTGATAGGAAAAACTGGATGGCCAGTCTTCTGATTGCTCGACGGTCTGTTTTTGTGGCATCGAGAGGGAAGGTCCCGTCCTCGAGGTACTGCTTGATGTTCGCATACCAAGGCTTGTTGTCATTTACTGTGTCCAGCTCGAGGCAGTAGACAAGCTGATCCTGTTGCTGAATTTCAATTGGCCAGAGCATGATGCACCTGGGGATCTGTACCATAGAGGCGAGAGTAGCCAACGCGTCGGCAAATCTGTTATGGTTCCTGGATCGGTGATTGAAACTGATTCTCCTGAATCGAGTGATTAGTACATTGAGATATGTTAGGTATGGGACCAGTCTGGCTTCTCGGATGGCCCAAGATTCATTTGCTTGACAGATTACCAAAGATGAGTCCCCGTAGACGTCTACCTCCTCAATTCCGATATTCAGGGATTCTTTTAGTCCGGCTATGCATGCCTCGTATTCTGCTTCATTGTTGGAGCATCTGAATTTCATCTTTACAAAGATAGGGAGATGTGCCCCCTTAGGTGAGATTAGGACTGCTCCTACCCCGTGTCCATGACTGTTGGCAGCTCCGTCAAAGTATAACTCCCAGTCGGAGTATTCTTACTCTTCTGCTTCTGCGTACAGGATGGCTTCGTCCGAAAACTGATCATGTACAGACACATAGTCTTGTGTTGGGCTGTAGGCCAAGTGATCTGCAATCGCCTGCCCCTTGATTGACTTTTGAGTCATATATGTAATGTCGAATTCAGAAAACATCATAAGCCATCGGCCAGTCCTTCCGGTAGTGGCTAGCTTTTCCAGTATATATTTGAGTGGGTCCATTCGGGAGATCAAAATTACTAGGTAGGAAAGCAGATAGTGCCGAAGACGCTGAGTAGCCCAAACTAGTGCCAGACTTGTTTTCTCCAACGGGCTGTACCTCTCTTCATACTCTAGTAAATGCTTACTGATGTAGTAAATGGCCTGTTCTGTTCTGCCTGTCTCGTCATGTTGTGCCAAGACGCACCCCATGGAGGTTTCTTGCACTGAGATATAGAGTAGTAGGGGTTGTCTCGGTGTAGGAGGCACAAGTACTGAAGGATTCAAAAGGTACTGCTTTATCCTGTCAAAGGCTTCTTGGCATTCGGCTGTCCAAACTGTCGGTGTGTTTTTTCGAAGAAGCTTGAAAATCAGATCGCAGATCGGAGTGAGCTGAGAGATGAACCGGCTGATGTACTGAATTCGGCCCAAGAAACCTCGGATCTCTTTTTCAGCTTGTGGTGCTGGCATTTCGATGATGGCTCTGGCTTTAGCTGGATCGACCTCAATGCCTCTTTTGCTGACTATGAAGCCGAGGAGCTTTCCTGATGAGGCTCCAAAGACACATTTGACCGGGTTCAGTCTTAGGCCGAATTCTCTGAGTCTGTCACAAAGTCTTTTTAAATCTTCAGGGTGTTGCCTGGCAGTAGGTGATTTGACGATCATGTCATCCACATAAATTTCAGCTATCTTGTGGATCATGTAATGGAAAAGTGCTGTCATAGTCCTCTGGTAGGTTGCCCCTGCATTCTTGAGTCCAAATGGCATGACCTTGTAGCAGAATGTGCCTTAAGGTGTAATGAAGGAAGTTTTCTCCATATCTTCTTCTGCCATTTTGATTTGATTATACCCAGAGAAACCATCCATGAATGAGAGCATCTCATGCCTTGCAGTATTGTCGACTAGGATATCGATGTGCTGGAGAGGGAAGTTATCCTTAGGCTAGCCTTATTCAGATTCCGATAGTTGATGCACATTCGGACCTTTCCATCCTTCTTGGGTACTGGCATGATATTTGCCAACCATTCAGGGTAGTTTGCTACTGCCAAGAAGCCTGCATTGATCTGCTTCTCTACCTCTTCTTTGACTTTCTGTGACCATTCGGGCCTCATCCGTCTTAATTTCTGCTTAACTGGTCTGATATCCGGGTTCAAGGGCAGTCTGTGTACCACCAATGCTGGGTCTAGGCCAGACATGTCAGCATACGACCAGGCAAAGACATCACTGTAGCTTTTCAGGAAGCTGATCATATCTGCTCTTTGCTGTGGGCTCATAGTTGTGCCAATCTGGACCAGCTGAGGGTTGTCTTCGGAACCCAGGTTTACTGTCTCGGTATCCTCAATGTTCGACTGTAGTAGCCCTTCACTGCATTCTAGCAGGTCCAAAATCTCCTGAGACGGTTCCTCATCCTGTTTTGTTTCCTGCTCTGAGTCATACTCAACTTCTGAAAGCTCAAGGAGGGTTTCAGGGGTAGACTTGTCGGAGGCGATTTCTTGGCAAATCATTAAGCTTAGTTTAGCATGCTTATGTTTTTATGTTTTGTTGGCTTCAGGACACTAGGCCTTCCAGGGGAAGAGTCCGTGTGATTTCGTCATTAGTCGAATGCAAATGTTTTTGAAAAACATGTTTTTGAGTCAAAATTCCAGATTTTCATTGATAAAGAAGTGGACTGTTTACAAAATTGACTCGATAAAACACAAAGAGGCCTATAATTGGCCGACATTTTGGACTTTTGCAACGGGAGCAAAGAGAGATAGATTACGAAGAAGAGGGGAATGATACTGCATCACTGCTTGATCTGACCAACCTTCCCTGCACTGTGCTTTCCTTGGCCCTGTGCGGCCTCAATGATTAGAGCCTCGGTCCACCAACGGATTAGTGGCTGACGACTGGATGATGCTTCTGCGCTGTTAGAGATGGTGCATACCTGCTCTCCCGCTGAATATTCTGCTTCTACTTCTGCATCTTCAACAGTCAGCTCTTCAAACATCCGGGCGACGCTGAATACTTCCGGTTCGGGAATCCCTGAAGATTCGGTGCTGGGTTGAGGGTTAGGGATATTGATGGCTGGTGCATGAGGAGTTTCTGGGATGGTTTCGAAGATTCCGACGAGGAAAGTTATGGAAATGTGAGGTCGGGGTTCAGGTTTTGCCGACTGTCTGCTCTTCTTTGTCAGCTTGTTGAGATAGTCCTCATACTTGGGCTTGTATCCCAGTCCAAATGGAGGTGTGTAACGTAGAGGCACATATCTCTTCTTCATACCCTGGTTCCTGACACCCAGGCCTAGACCCGGCTGGTAATTCATCTTTGCCATCATTCTGATAAAGAGAGGTATTGCTTGCTTGCTCTGTTGTTCCACTTGGGCGATGGAGCTAACCTGTTCAAACTGATAGGTCATGAAAGTTGTACCTTAACCCAACTCCTGGATGTCCCCGAAGGAACTTGCCAACTCCTCAGATGGAATGACGACTAGGTGATCGTCCTGTATAAACTTGATTCTCTGGTGCAGAGAGGAGGGGATGACACCGGCCGAATGAATCCACGGCCTCCCTAGTAGTAAGGTGAATGAGGTAGGTACATTCACAACTAGGAAATTTGTCAAGAATTGAGCCGGTCCAACCCTGATGGTCAGGTCAATATCACCCAAGTTCTACCTGGTGGTATTATCAAAAGCCCTTATAGTCATAGGTCTCTTCTTAACTTGGCTGGTGTTCACGCCCAGGCTTTGCAGAGTAGAGAGTGTACAAACATTTAGATTGTCAATGAGTACCGAGTATAATGTCCTATCCATACACTGAACTGTAATATATAGGGCCCGAGTATGATCCCTATCTCCATCCGGTATTTCCTCTTCAGTAAAGGAGATGATTCGTGATTCTAGCATTTGCCCCACCATCTGTCCCAGTTTCTCTGGCGAGATGTTTGGTGTTACATGGGCGTTGTTAAATACCTGGAGAAGTTACTTTCTGTGATGTTCTTAAGTTAAAAGAAGACCCAAGATAGAGATTTGTGTATGAGTTTTGCCCAACTACTGGGTAATATTGAATTCTTCTTCTTTTTCCAATATTTTTAGTAGGAGAGCTGAATCTGCTGTTTCCTTTTCTGGGTCTGCTACCCCTGCTTTTTCTTTACCATTTTCTTTCACCGGCTCAATCGCCGGAGGTTGATACACCCGGCCGGATTGGGTGAGGTTGGCTATGTACTCACTTTCCAGGATGAGAGATTGAGGGGCAGGTACACGATTAAGGTTGAAAGGATGGGAAGGGATGTAAGGGATTTTGACTGGTCCAGAGGATGTTGAGGCCTTGGCTGAAGTTGTGGGCCAACTGGCAGGACAAGGAATTGTGTAGACGATTTGTTCTTTGTCTGATTCCAGAGCGGGGAGTTGTACTGGGGTCTGGATGGTCTGAACATTTGACTGTGGTATAGAGATTATGACTGGGGGTCGGTACGAAGGTCTGATGATGCCATCATCGACTGCGGGTGCGCTGGGTCTAGGTTGCCCTGCCCCGGGCTCTTCCCACTCAATAAAGTTAACTTGGTTGTTATGTGGGGGCAGTGGCACCTGGTCGATACTGGTGTTGCTGGGAGCTAGTTCGACCTTACCCGTATCCAGGAGATCCTGGATAACGCACTTCAGACCAATGCAGTAATCGGTTGCATGGCCCGGGCTTCTATGAAAGGCGCAGTGTTGGTTGACATCGTAATTTTTGTTCCTCTTGTCTGGTGGTAAAAGAGGGGTAGGGCCTCTTAGTTCGAGGAGGCCTTGCTTGGTCAGGAAGTCCAAAAGTTGACTGAGTGTGTAAGGGAGAGGGGTAAAGGTCCTGGGGGGACGGGTTTGCCCCTGGTTCTGTTAAGTTTCCAGGTGCTGGCTGTTGCTGAGCGGCCGGAGCCGGTAATCTGATTGGCGCTGCAAGAGCCACCAAGTTAACATTTTCTTTTCTCTTCTGGTTTCTGTGACCGTTGTTTCTGCTGGTTGAAGCTGCTGTCGCTTTGGGGGAAGCAAGCCCTAAGCTGAAATGAATGGCTCCACTTTGTATTGCAGCCTCAATACGGACACCTGTTTTGACTATTGTGCCAAAGTCCACAACTGGTAGAGTGACCATTAGTGTAGAGTAGGGCTGCTTCAGTGTGCCCAAAAATATGTTCGCCAACTCTTCCTTGGGGATAGGGGTGATGACCTTTGCTGCCATTTCTCTCCACCAGGTTGCATATTCCAGGAACGACTCATTGTTCCACTGGTACATCTGTTCCAGTTGGCTTCCCTGAGGCCGAAGCTCCTGATTAAAAGAGTATTGCTCCACAAAGGCATCCATGGCATCCTGCCATGTCTTGATTCTCTGTTTATCGATCGACATCCACCAGGCAAGGGCTGCCCCCTTCAAACTTTTCTAGAAATACTGTATGAGCAAAGGCTGATTCTTGTTATATGGGAGCATGTCCCCCAGGTACATCTGTAAATGTTGCTTGGGACAGCCCGAGCCGTCATATTTATCGAAGTCAGGTACCTTGAATTCGGGGGGAATAGCATCTCCAGATGAGAAAGTCAGGTCCTCTAATGACAGGGTGGGATTGGCAGATGCCCCTCTTATTCTTCTCATTTCCTCTTTCATCTGTTTTATCTCTCTTCATGTTGGTCCTTGAGGGACGGAGTAGGGTCGGAAGATGATGGCCTATCGTGATTGACATGTAATGCCTTAGGCTGCTCGTCATACTGGTCACAATCCTCTCCTCCTCCGCCTGTTGGGGGTATAAGGTTGGGAATAATGATAGGGGTAGGCTGCTCTGGGTGAGGCTGATCAGGGGTTTCATTGGTAGAGTTTCGGTTAGAAGGTTCTTCGGTTCGGGCACTAATAAGAATATTCAGGGATTCCAAAACTCGGTCCAACTTGTTCTGCATAGCTACAATATCCCAGTCATGCGACTGTACCAGTTCCTCGATCCTCTGTTGATGGTCTGATGGTTCTGTCATTGCTTCTGAGCTGCTTTCTATCGGGCCGGTGTAGGGTACAATCTCCGTGACTGGTATTTCTGTGAGGACTGCTTCTGTGACTTCTGCGAGAATCGCAGTTAGAGAATGAGTCATGGGTCGGCTCATGCAGACTGAAAAGATGCAACGACTAAACATGAATATGCATGAGGGAGAGACAGAAAATGCAGGAAAGATTTTCATTGATTGCAGTGATTGAGTGAGTGTAATATAGGACTGACTCAATAAAAGTGAAAATTGACTCAACCCTAGGTAGGCCCATCGGGGATGGGAAAGTCAAGCGGTCGGGGCACGCTGTCACGGTCCATGACCTGTTGTTGGAGGGATATGATTTCGACCTCCATGCGCTCGATTGTCTCCGAGGCATTGTATATATGGGATCCGTACTGACGGATCTGACTGGTCATTTCCTCCTTCGCACTATCAAGCTATTCCTGATGGAAGTTCAACTGGGCCCGAAGGACGGAGTTCTCTCTGATATCACCCCTGTATCTCTTCTGCAAGGATCGGACTGTGTGCTTGAGGCTGTCAACCTCCTCCTGCATGGCTATGAGTTCACGGTTCTGCTCCGCTTCCTGCTGCCTGAATGGGCGCTGGGCTCGTCTAAGCTGCTTTTCTCTCTCCTGGATCTGTAGCTGCCTTTCTAAGAAGAAGTCTGTCCAGGGAATCGCCATGTCAGCTATGGGTATGGTTCCTCGAGATGGGGCTGCAACTGGTGTAAGCAGTACCTTAGGCACTGGCATGCCGGGTGGAAGGTCAGGATTTTCTACCCACATACGGTATGCAGAATCAGTTGGTGGTTCAGTTGTGACCACAAAATCTGGTCATTTATCCCTTCTGGAGCTTCGCCAATCTGCTTGGAATCGACGGGTGAGACATTCAGATTGCATTGTGAAATTGACGAAATCATTCTCCAGGTCGTCTATTACTGGTATGCGCTGAGGGAGTCCAAACTGGCGGAGGACTCGAAGTGGTACATAGGCTGCAGAGCCGGTGAGTCCTACTAGGACCATGCATCGCCTTCCTGCTACGACGACGCGTGGTAGTTGTCTGCGAACCAGCCACACGCATTCCCATGTAATCTGCTCCTCTGTCAAGTCTTGGAGAAGCCGGTAGAGAGTCTTAACATCCGAAGTCACGATCTCGCCCTGATTCTGCGAAATCTTCCTGGGCAGGCTATATGCATCTCGAGGTACGTCGGGTACCGGTAAGATGGTGGGCAGGTGTGAGACCATCCACATATGTAAAAATGGTGCACTGGTGTGGAAGACGCCCTTTCTGCATCCTGCTGCAAGGTTAAGAGCCCTGAGTAACTCTGCAAGAATGACTGGGACAACTGTCTTTGATTCCCGCATGTCGTTGATTATCCCTGCCAGTATTGAGTAGGCGAAGGCGCGACTTTTCGGGAGCACCAGTTATGACATGATGATCAGTGTGAAGGCATTGAGACCAGGGATCTCAGTTTCTAGGGAGTCAGGGTCCCACTTGGGCCGGTACAATTTCTCAAGAAATTCAATGGACACCCGGTCCTAAGTGCCGCTAGGATCGTACTACATGGAGGCAGGCCTGATTCGTAAGAATCGTGAGAGATCTGCCTGAAAGTTTGCCTTGTAGCGTGGTAGTATGGCATCACCTTCCATATTTAAGCCGAGAATGCGCTGTATCTCCTCCAGTGTTGGACACAACTCGTTCTTACCGAAACGGAGTACCATATAGGTAGGGTTCCAATACTGGACGACGACATTAATGAGGCGCCAATCTGTCTTAACCATGGACAAGTCTAGGGTGTTACCCAGTCTGTAGTATTGGGCTCAAGTGAGATGCTGATCCCGACTCAGTACCTCAATTTTCTCACGGAGGGCCGGATCACATGCCCCCTGGGAGGTCAGGTGCATGGGCCTAGGAGGCTGACCATTTGGCGGAACAATCCCTGATGCCATCTACCCTGGACAAATATACCGACTCTGTGTAAGTGTACTGTGTATGAAATGCAAATGATGCAATATTTTTTTTTTGATTTTTTTCATTAGGGTGTGACATGACACATGTACCCTGATTGGGCAATCGGACAGGGGTCCGGTATACTTTATCCGGGTGTAGGGAACCAGGGGCCTATAAGGACAAGGCGGGGGGTAGGTCTAAGTGAAGACCTATATGCCGGGGATTTGAACCTCATGTGTTATGTCCTGAGGTGGGGTAGGATGTGTTTTATTAGAAGCACAAATTTGGCTCATCACATGCCCCTGGGTGGGTGCTTATCCGGGTAATCAATCCTAATTGGGGACAGGTATAGGGTGGAAGCAGGTTAGGGTTTAGAGTATCCCTCCAGGTAGGGCTGCTTGTAGACTATACCCTACCCTAGGCTATATGTATGCATGTTGGGGTATGCAGTATTGTGTTCCTAAGGTTGGGGGGATCACTTACACCGTATATGCTACTCCCTGAAAAGGGCCGATTGGTGTAAGCGTGAGCGTTCAGAACCGTTTCCTAAGGATAGTCACCCAGCAGGCTAGTTCCGCGGACCTCCAAGACTGTTAAGCCCCTGTCACTGAGGATAGTCATCCAGCAGCCGTGAGCGTAATAAGCCTGTCTAATAGGTATTGGGTTTATTACACTACAATGGTATGAATGAGATGCACAGTATACAAGTCACCAAAGAGATGTAAAATGATTAGTATTGGGTTAAATACTCAAGCCTTTGATTAATTTCAGGTTTAGTTTGGCTTAAACCTAGGTTCCGGGTTGAACCTTAAACTCTCCAACAGAGTCGCCAGAACTGTGAACGCGGGTTTCGGGGAAACCCTAGTTTGCATCTCACGGGTGAATATAGAGTCGCCACCTATTCATTCGGAAGGGATAAGTCCCCAGGATTTGAATAAGGTCTTGGTCTGCGGTCCGAGATCATTTCAGTGGTTCCCTACTTGCTAGAATTAAGCCAAACTAATCTCAATTTTAATCAAATGTCTTAAGTATTTAAGATAATGCTAATCTAAGAATGAGAAAATCCTAGACTGTGGTCGAACCCGGGTTGGGCTACCTACGTACTCACATAGGGGTGAGATCAGACCGAGCGTCATTTTGGCACATGAGCTCGTGCCAAAGCTAGGGGTGTGTGTGTGTGCACCAAGGGTGGCTTAGGGTCTAGCCGGGAGGCTAGGAGTGGTTGACCGAGTTGGTCAAGTGCTTGGTATTGGGCCCGGTAGGCCTAAGGTAAGTCCGATAGACTAGGGTTGGGCCCGGTAGGCCGAGGGTGAAGCCCGATAGGCTAGTTTGGGCCCGGTAGGTCGAGATTGGGCCCGGTAGGCCAACGGTGAGCCCGGTAGGCTAGGATTTGGCCCGGTAGGCCGAGATTAGGCCCAGTAGGCCAGGGGTGAGGCTCGGTAGGCCCAGGGTGTCTTAACCAAGGGTTAGGGTTGCTAACCGGGGTTAAGAAAGGTGATTAACCCTGGTCAGGGGTGCTAACCATGGTTAAAAAATTCCAATATCTGATTTTTTGGTCCTTTTGAATTTTTTTGATTTTTTTGAGATTTTCTCAGATTTTTCCTAGTGGTCAAAGATGCTTAACCGCGGTTAAGGAGTGGAGGTCATCATGGTTAAGGGTCTTACCCATGGTTAAATGGTCAAGAGAGATCATTTTTGAGTTTCTCCTAAAATTTTGGATTTTTTGAGCATTTTTCAAGATTTTTTCCGGGTAAGGATTTTTTAACCGTGGTTAAGGGTCAAAAATGGGGTTGACTCTGATTAAGTGTCTTAACCACAGTAAAAAATCCAATTGAAGACATTTCTAGAGTCCATGTAATATTTATGATTTTTGATGCTTTTTCTAGAATTTTTGTTAGGTCATGGGCCGCTTAACCATGGTTAAATGTTAATCGCGGGTGAGTTTAACCATGGTTAAGGGGCCGACTGAAGCTAAAGTGGGCCCAAGATACATGGAAGGGCCTAGAATGGCCTCCTACTCGGTCTGGGCCCCCACAAAGTCTAAAAAATACCAAAAAACCCCAAAAACATGTTACATTTTTAACCACAGTTGAGGAGAGTTTAACCATGGTTAACGAGGGAACTATGGAAAACCAAGACCACCAGTGGGTAGCTTGAAGTACTGTGATCGTTTTAAGCCTTTGTGGGGCCCAAGGGGAGGTCGGGTGTGGGCCCCACATAGGCCCAAAGTCGCCTCGTTGCACATCACATAAAATGATGATTTTTTTTAAAAAACAACCAAACAGATTTTTTGGCAAAGTTTGCGGCGATTTTACCGTTGATTGTCTCAACCCCCGGGGGATCTGAGACCATGGTCACGAAGTCTGGTATGAGGGAAACAATTTGGGCCCTTGTGGGCCCCAAGGGGAGGTCGGATGTAGGCCCCACAGAGGCCTAAAGTAGCTCCGTCGTACAGATTTTCATACTATCGACCCCATTTTGGGGTTGATTTAACTATGGTTAGAGTGCAAGATAGGGGCTGAAATTGTAGAAGGGGATAGCCTGGAGTGTGGTGAGTCTAACCATGGCCTCGGTTTTTGCCAAGGCCCGGTCTAACCATGGTTAAACCGGGGTTAAAGGCAGTATCCTGAAAACAATTTTTTTTGAAAATTGTTTGGAAAAAAAGCTTGGGTGGCTGATTCGGTTGAGCAATGGGAGTCTAGGGGCATCCCTCATTGATTGAGGACCCCCTCAGACCTCCGGGAGTGGTCGTGCATGGTGGTGAGGGCTATGCTCGTGGCCACGCCTCAAGGTCGGCCTATTTTTTTCTTTTTTTCCTTTTTTAACTACTAAAACAAAGAAAAAGAAAAATAAAATGGGGACCCCTGGAATGGGACCAGGGGTCCCTTACAATGCTAAATCAACGGGCTAAAGCAACGGGAAGGGGTGTATACCCTCATGGATCGGCTTGCACGGTGGCGAGCTTCCTGGAGCGGGGTGGGCTGCAGACGGCGGTGATGAGGCTGGGAGAGTCTAGTGGATGAAGGCGACGGACCTCGGAGGTCCAAGGATAGACTGAGACGGGGTGGAGGGAGTCCAGGTGGAGTGGGAGCGGCTGGCCAAAGAGGGCGGCCTCACTGTAATTTTTTTTTGAAAAAATTTCGACAGTGGACGTGGTGATGGATGGTGGAGCTTGTTGTGGAGCTTAGGGTAGTCCCGAGGGTCTGGGACCAAGCTACGACAATGGCAGAGGGGCTAGGTGAGTGGGAGGTGGCTTGGCCGAATGGGGAAGGCACTGTAAAAAAAATTTAAATAAAAAAAAAACTTATGAAACAGTGGATTGGGTGGGTGTAGGCTTTAGAGAGTATTATTTTTTTTTTGAGCTACCTAAGGATAAGGTGAAGGGTGGAGGAGCAAGGGGTGGGCTGGCTGACCGAAATGGGGAAAGCTACAGGATTTTTTTTTTCAAAAAACTTCCGTGCACAGTGGCTATGGTGGGGTTTAAATAGAAGAAGAATGAGAGGAGGGAAAGGGATAAGGATGAGTTGAGAGTACCTCGGCGTGGGGAACATGGTCTGGAGGAGAGCAGGTCGCAGGGGCAGCACTGTGCATCGTCCCTTTGATAGGGACGATGAACAATGAGTTTTTTTTTTTTTTTTAAATTTTGTTCGGTTCGGTCGTTTGGGTTTGGTTATGTGGGTTGGGCCCAACCCGCATATGGGCCCTACCACATGGGGTTGGTGCCCAACCATACCCCTTTAAAATTTATTTATTTTTTATTCATTTTTAATTATTTTTTAGACTAAAAGAAAACCTTCTTTTTTTTTTTGTTTTTTCCTTTTATTTTATTTTATTTTGTTGTTTTAGACTTAAAAAAAACCTTCTTTTTTTTTGTTTTTTTTGTTTTTTTTGTTTTTTTGTTGTTGTTTTTTTTTTTTTTTTTTGTTAATTAATTTTCTTTGAATTTGATTTGTTTGGGGTTTTAAAACTTGAGCCTAATTGCATGTGGGCCTTGTCACATGGGGTTGGTACCCAAAAATTAAACCCCTTTATTTATTTACTTATTTTTATTATTTTTTGCTATATACTTTTGAATTTTAAATTTTTGTTTTGTTTCCCTCTTTAGGCTAAACCCCCACACATGTGGGGAAAGCAAAAAGTATTTTACTTTAAAACAAAATTTTGAATTTTACAAAGGGGTAGTGTGGGTCCAACCTTAGATTTGGCTTAATGGGCCAATGCTTGGGCCCAAAAACAAGGTTTTACCCATTTTTAGAGTTTTGGACTTGAAAAGGGACCTTGAGCCCATGGGACTTTGCCTAGGGCTTGGGCTAGGGCTAGGGCTAGGCTAGGGTTAGACCTAGGTTTAGGTCTAGGGTTTAGGTGAGCAGGGTGTAAAAATTGGGTGCTTACAGTACTTTTTGGGCAGAATTTTTTAAGAAGCACTGAATGATAAAGTGTTTGTATCTAAGCAATTATGATTGTATTTTTTTATATTAAATAGGGGTGTCAAAGGAATATATAAAAGGGGTGAAAGAGTTCATAGAGTTTGGGATAGCTCGTGGAGCGACCAATAACACCGGCAGTATAAAGTGTCCGTGTCCGAAATGCAACAATGTCATTTATCAAGATAAGGTTATAGCGTATGAGCATATGATCTGTGATGGATTCGACTTGAATTATAAAATCTTGTATCATCATGGGGAGGACATATCACAGTACATACCAGTTGCCCAAGTGTCTCAAAAGCCTAATGTGCACTACAGACAGAATGAGATGGAAGATATAGTGCACGATGTGTTCGGGGTTCTAAACCAAGATCAAGGTACTAATAGTCAGGATCCCAATCTTTTGTCTGATAGATTTTGCCTATTGATAAAGGATGCGGGACAGGCTTTGTATTCAGCATGTAAGAATCACATGAAGTTGTCTGTAATCGTAAGATTATATCACATTAAGTGTCTTAGTAGATGGAGCAATAAGTCATTCACCATGTTGCTTGAGTTGTTGAGGAAGATACTCCCGGAAGGATCAACACTACCCGGTACTTACTTTCAGACAAAAAAATGATGTCAGACTTGGGGCTTAACTATGATAAAATTGATGCATGCCCCAATGATTGCATGCTTTACTGGAAAGAGTCTGTAAACAAGCAAGCATGTGACATCTGTGGTGAATCAAGATGGAAGACATGTGATGATCAAGCGGAGCGCAAAAAGAAAACTCCGGTGAAGATTTTACGTCACTTCCCGTTGAGACCCAGGTTACAACAGTTGTTCATGTCGTCGAAGACTGCTTCTGAAATGAGATGGCATAATGAGTATCGAATTAGGGATGGGAGGTTAAGGCATCTTGCAGATTCACCGGCTTGGCAAAATTTGGATCAAAAGTATCCTTCATTCGGTTCAGATCTTCGCAATGTCAGGCTTTGGTTGACGAGTGATGGCTTCAACCCATTTAGGACGATGAGTATTGCTCATAGTACATGGCCTGTGGTTCTTATTCCCTACAACTTACCACCATGGATATGCATGAAGCAACTGAACTTCATTCTATCCTTGCTTATTCCCAGTCCCTCTGGCCCAGGAAATGTCATTGATGTCTACATGAGACCTCTAGTCGAGGAGTTGAAGGACTTGTGGGACCATGGGTTGCCAACTTATGATGCATCGAAGAAGGAGATGTTTGTAATACGTGCGGCATTGTTATGGACCATTAGCGACTTCCCAAGGTATGCCATGTGTTAGTGGTGGTTGGGTGGTGGTGTGTTAGTGGTGGTTGGGTGGTGTTAGTGGTAGTGGATGGGTGGTGGTGTGTTAGTGGTGGTTGGGTGGTGTTAGTGGTAGTGGATGGGTGGTGGTGTGTTAGTGGTGGTTGGGTGGTGCTAGTGGTGGTGGATGAGTGGTGGTAGTGGTGGTGGATGGGTGGTGGTGTGTTAGTGGTGTTTGGGTGGTGCTAGTGGTGGTGGTAGTGGTGGTGGTGTGGTAGTGGATGGGTGGTGGTAGTGGTGGTCCTAGTGGTGGTGGATGGGTGGTGGTGTGTTAGTGGTGGTTGCGTGGTGCTAGTGGTGGTGGATGGGTGGTGGTAGTGGTGGTGGATGGGTGGTGGTAGTGGTCTGGTTTGACTACCTCGTATTTTGCAGAATATGAAATGAAATTAGGTTGGTTAGCATGTTAGTAATGGAAATACCTCATTCTCATACGTTGGAACACTTTACTCTGCAAATCTGAATCTTAGACCTATTTAGTTAGTATGTTAGTAATGGAAATACCTCATTCTCATAAGTTGGAACACTTTACTCTGCAAATCTGAATCTTAGACCTATTTAGTTAGTATGTTAGTAATGGAAATGCTTCATTCTCATAAGTTCGAACATTTTACTCTGCAAATCTAAATCTTAGACTTATTTAGTTAGTATGTTAGTAATGGAAATACCTCATTCTCATAAATTGGAACACTTACTCTGCAAATCTGAATCTTAGACCTATTTAGTTAGTATGTTAGTAATGGAAATACCTCATTCTCATAAGTTAGAACACTTTACTCTGCAAATCTGAATCTTAGACCTATTTAGTTAGTATGTTAGTGATGGAAATACCTCATTCTCATAAGTTGGAACACTTACTTTGCAAATCTGAATCTTAGACCTATTTAGTTAGTATGTTACTAATGGAAATACGTCATTCTCACAAGTTGGAACACTTTACTTTGCAAATTTGAATCTTAGACCTATTTAGTTAGTATGTTAGTAATAGAAATACGTCATTCTCATAAGTTGGAACACTTTACTCTGCAAATCTAAATCTTAGACCTATTTAGTTAGTATAATAGTGATGGAAATACCTCCTTCTCATAAGTTGGAACACTTACTCTGCAAATCTGAATCTTAGACCTATTTAGTTAGTATGTTACTAATAGAAATACCTCATTCTCATAAGTTGGAACACTATATGTAGTTAGCATGTTAGTGATAAAGGTACCTCACTTTTGTGAGTTGGAACACTATACTCTACAAATCTGAATCTTAGACCTATGCAGTTAGCATGTTAGTGATAACGATACCTCACTTTTGTGAGTTGGAACACTATACTCTACAAATCTAAAATTAGAGTATACTTAGTTAGCATTTTAGTGATGGATGAACTCATGTTTATGAGTTAGAGCTTTATGCATTGAAATTAATTAGGTTGGTTAGCATGATAGGGTTTCTTTATCCCGAACCCACATTCGTCGGGGGTTAAAACACGATTTGTTTACAATACCACCGAGATTTACTCAGATTAATTGGAGATTTACTAAGGCTAAAACTTAAGGGTTAGCTTCCAGACCAAGAATTCGGCTTTGACAGTTCCCAAGTCGGGCATCGAAATCCGAATGTTGTTGCTCCAACATTAGATAACAATAAATTCAGAACAAGGATAAACTTTGACCAGCAGATTGCATGTTATGCCTCGATGTACCACGGTTCCTACACTGTTTATTACAACCGCATTTATGGAAGAAGATATTTGATAAATTTTCTTACTAAATGACCCTTGCAAGGGTTAGGAATGTCCTCATTCTTGGACTGCTCTTGCGGGCACTCTTCACAATAAAAAATCCTGTGATGTTGAGGTTCATGATTTATAGATATACATTCTTTTAGAACCTCTTCCTTAATTAGACCTTCACGTGTGCATACACACGGAATGGATGATGATGATATACAATGACCAAAACAACATGAATAACAATATTCACCTTTTGTTATGTCGTTAACATCGTAGAGGGTTCCGTGTTACTGAACAACCACCAAACTACGTGAATTTGAATAACCTAAACTTTGTCATTTCGTTCTCTTCTTATCCCATTCAAAGATGAAGAAATGAAATCTAGGTGCCCAAATCGGGCTGACTTCCAAATACCTAGTCTAAACCTTGGTATAAAATTAGTGGAAGACATAGTCGCTAATTTTTGCATTCCAGGTAGTTCTTCGAATGGATAGCCAAATGAAGTTGTCGCAAACAGTACTAGTGAAAGAGATAAGTCGAGAAATGAATCAAAATTTTCAACCTATTCAAATTCAAGTATTTTGGTGGTCCTTCAGTAGCACGGATTCCTCCATGATGTTAATGACATAAATCAAAGGTGAATAATGTTGTTCAAGTTGTTTTGGTCACCGTATGTTATCATTATCGATCAAGTGTGCATGCTAACGTGAAAGCCTGGTCCATGAAGAGGTTTTAAAAGAATGTATATCTATAAATCACGAGCCTCAACATCATCGGTCTTTTTATTGTAAAGAGTACCCGCATGAGCAGTCCAAGGATGAGGACATTCCTGACCCTTGCAAGGGTCATTTAGTAGAAAATTTATGAAGTATGTTCTTCAATAAATGCGGTTGTAATAAGTAGTGCAGGATTTGGTAGGTTTAGGCCATAGTATAGTATCCAAATCGAGATACGGCCCCGGATTCGCTCGAAACCAACTCCAACACTTAGGATATGTTGAAATACAGACATTAGAAGAAATGAGATCGAAATCCGACCTCCGGTTTGGAAATGGTCGGACGATGTAGGTTTAGGCCGAAGTATACTATCCAAGTATGGATTCAGGTCGTCTCGGCGCCCAAATCAGGCATAAGGCCTCGGATTCGCTCGAAACCAACTCCAACACTTAGGATGTATTAAAATACATGCGTTAGAAGAAACAAGATCGAAATCTAACCCCTAGTTTGGAAATTGTGGGACAATGTGGGTTTAGGACAAAGTATAATATCCAACTATGGATCCGACCGTCTCGGTGCCCAAATCGGGCATACGGCATCGAATTCGCTTGAAACCAACTCTAACACGTAGGATGTATTGAAATACATGGGTTAGAAGAAATGGATCGACATCCGATCCCCGGTTTGGAAATGTTGGGACCATGTAGGTTTGGTCATAATATAATATCCAAGTACGGATTCCAGCCGTCTCGGCACCCAAATCGGGCATACGGCCTCGGATTCGCTCGAAACCAACTCCAACACTTAGGATATATTGAAATATACGTGTTAGAAGAAACGAAATCTCAATCCAACCTCCGGTTTGGAAATGGTGGGACGATGTAGGTTTAGGCTAAAGTATAGTATCAAAGTATGGATTTCGGCCGTCTCGGCGCCCAAACCGGGCAAAAAGGTCTCGGATTCGCTCGAAACCAACTCCAACACTTATGCTGTATTGAAATAAACGTGTTAGAAGAAACAAGATCGAAATTTGACCCCCAGTTTGGAAATGGTGAGACGATGTCGGTTTAGGCCAAAGTATACTAAGTATGGATTCCGACCGTCTCGGTGCCTAAATCGGGCATACGGCATCGGATTCGCTCGAAACGAACTCCAACACTTAGGATGTATTGAAATACACACGTTAGAAGAAATAGGATCGAAATTCGACCCCCGGTTTGGAAATGGTGGGATGATGTAGGTTTAGGCCTAAGTATAGTATCCAAGTATGGATTTCGGCCGTCTCAGCGCCCAAATCGGGCATACGCCATTGGATTCGCTCGAAACCAACTCCAACACTTAAAATGTATTGAAATACACGCGTTAGAAGAAACGGGATCGAAATCCGACCCCCGGTTTAGAAATGGTGGGACGATGTAGGTTTAGGCCAAAGTATACTATCTAAGTATGGATTCCAGCCGTCTCGGTGCCCAAATCAGGCATACGGCATCATATTTGTTCAAAACGAACTTCAACACTTAGGATGTATTGAAATACACACCTTAGAAGAAACGGGATCGAAATCCGACCCCTGGTTTGGAAATGGTGAGACAATGTAGGTTTAGGCTATAGTATAGTATCCAAGTATGGATTTCGACCATCTCGGCGCCCAAATCGGGCATACGGTCTCGGATTTGCCCGAAACCAACTCCAACACTTAGGATGTATTGAAATACATGCGTTAGAAGAAACGGGATCAAAATCCGACCCCCGGTTTGGAAATAGTGAGACAATGTAGGTTTAAGCCGAAGTATACTATCCAAGTATGGATTATGGCCATCTCGGCGCCCAAATCAGGCATACGGCCTTGGATTCGCTCGAAACCAACTCCAACACTTATGATTTATTGAAATAGACGCGTTAGAAGAAAGTAGATCGAAATCCGAACCCCTGTTTGGAAGTGGTGGGATGATGTGTGATTTAGGCCAAAGTATACTAAGTATGGATTTCGGCCATCTCGGTGCCCAAATCGGGCATAAGACCTCGGATTCGCTCGTAACCAACTCCAACACTTAGGATATGTTGAAATACACGTGTTAGAAGAAACGACATTTCAATCCGACCTCCGGTGTAGATTTCG
The DNA here is from genome assembly GCA_015143295.1 of Tetracentron sinense. NCBI lineage: Eukaryota > Viridiplantae > Streptophyta > Magnoliopsida > Trochodendrales > Trochodendraceae > Tetracentron > Tetracentron sinense. The sequence continues at coordinate 34,929,669 of CM026563.1, read as the reverse complement.
TGTGGATATGTAGGTTTAGGCCAATGAACTAAACATGGTTGTGTTAATCTTAATAAGTATGAAAAATCAGAGATTAGTTTTTTAATTTGAATATGAGTAATGACATCCTTAAAATTTATCATTTTGATATTCTAATAATGAATTATATTTTCTTATTTTTGTAGGAGGGAGTCAATTGCACTCATCTCTCGGGTTTGGGTGGAACAGGAGACCAGGACATAGCTAGAGGGAGCTGCTAGACAGCTTTTGGATATATGATTTTTTTTTACTGTTCAGACATTTTATGGCATGTATATATTTTATGATTTTGGATGACAGATTTGTATATATTGTGATTTTGATGGAGTATGTGGATGAATTTAGATGTATTATATTATTTTCTTTTCAATTAGAACTATTTGGATAATATGAGTGATTTTATATTGCTGACAAGTACAAATAATACAGGTAAAAAAAATCCACACTTTTATAAATTAAAATTTATTTATTTTTTTAATTCAAGTTGATAGTGGTGGTTTTTACCGCTGCTGATATTGAACCATAATAATTTAAAAAATGTTATTTTATTTATTATAGCGGCGGTTTTGACTGCCGTAAATGATTAAATAAATAACGACGGTTTTGAAAACCTTCGTTATATCCAGAAGTTTATTTACAGTATTGCCCTTCAATGACTGTCGTTATAAGTTTAATTTACAGCCATTAAAATGTCATATACAACGATGGTTTTTAGAACCATCATTATATCTAAAAATTTATTTACGGTATTGTCCTTGAGTAATCGTCGTTACAAGTGTAAATTACCGCCGTTGATAATGTACTATATAGCGGCAGTTATAAAAACCGCAGTTAAAAAACCGCCGTTAATATCATTTGCGACAACATGTCCACCGACAGTCTATATAACCGTCGTTATATTAAACTAGCGGGTGGCACGTGCGATGCACGTGAGAGCGAGGGGAAGGAGTTAACCACAGTTAACAGGAATTAAAAGGGACACGTGTTAACCTGCAGGTGCGATTGAACTCGCTAGTGGCAAGTGCAATGCACGTGAGTGCGAAGGGAAGGAGTTAACCACAATTAATAGGAGTTAAAAGGGACACGTGTTAACCCGCGAGTGCAATTGAACTCTCCCCTAGTTCAATCGTGATTGGCTGTGATTCTAAATAGATAGATGAGCAAGGGGTAGTTTGGAAATTAAATCAAAGGCAAGGGGTAGTTTGGGAATTAAAGTAAAATCAAATTTTCGTTTTTATATAAGGGTAGTATGGGAATTTTGGAAAAATCATCTACGCTTGCGCCTCTCGCATTATAATAGTAAAGATAACGGGGGTTTTTCATCTTTCAGTGACAGTTCTTGACCACCGCTGAAAACCTTGAATTTTGTAGTGACTATTGAATTGCTAGATTTCAATTGCCATATTTAATAATTGCTTCAAAAATAGCTTAAGGGACTAGGAAGAATTTTTGAATTTGCTAAAACCCTATTCACCCCCCTCTAGGGTCCATTATTTGGGCAACAGAGCTATTAAGAGCGTTTTATAAAGTCTAATGTTATTATACCTAATTTATGGTATTCTATATTTGTAAATTAAAAAAATATAAGAGAACGCCTTAAATATTTTCAGTGATGTTGCTTTGCCTTTTTAATTGTGTTCTGTGTTCTCAAACATATAATATGTTGTTGCATTATCGTAAATAGTTGGAAGTAAAAAAAGTATATTTTACCCATTTATTGTATAAAAAGGGAAATTTTCTTAATTAAGCTTAAAGTTTTAATTAAATACTAAGATGGGCTTACGAAAATAACATTTATTCTTATTGGCTTATCTCATTCCACATGAGTAAGTGGAGAGAAAAAGGTACAAAATACCCCTCAACTCTTAAAGGAAAAATAAAGAAGGAAATATCTGAAATGAAGAAGAAGAAAAATAAGAGGGGTAGGAGGAGGAGAAAGAAGATGAAGGAGAAAGAAAATGAAGTTTCCTTTTGTAACCCGTTAAAGGATTAACATTATTTGTTGTTCATTCTCATTTTTTCTTGGGTTCGTCTTCATTGCTCGACCACTAATCGTTTGTACCATTTTAGAGAAGAAGAAGAAGAAGAAGAAGAATGAAGAAGAAGAAGAAGGGGAAGAAAAATCCCAAGTGCCAAAGAGGCTAAGAAGCAGATGAATTTTTTTTTTTGACAAACTCATTGAAGGGTTAACATTTTGTTTTCATTTTTTTGTAGATTGATGTTGTTAATATATAGATTTTTTTTTCAATTTGAACGGTGAGAAATTGAAAATTAAAGAGAGATCGATGTATACAAAATTACAATTTTGATCTCAACTTTTTAGTGATATATCAATATAACATTTCGATGTATCGAACTTTTTCTTAGATTATTGAACTTTTTCTTAGATTATTGAGTTTTTTTAAATTATCGAGATTTTTCTTAGTTTGTCGAGACATTTCTTAGATTATCAAGATTTTTAAAATTTTGATATGGATCTACAAATCTTGATCCAAAAACCCGAAAGTTGTCTAAATGCCTTTAAATCTCGATAATAACCCTGAAAATCATAATTTTTTTAAAGCTCGATATTTTCAGACTTATCGAGATTTCATATCAATATCAAAATTTTAAAAACCTCGATAATCTAAGAAAAGTCAAAATATTCTAAGAAAAACCTTGATAATCTAAATAAAATAACCATAATCTAAGACAAATCTCGATAATCTAAGAAAAATTCATATATTTAATTGATATATCAATAAAAACTCAAGATCGATAGTGTAATTTTTAACATTGATAATCTAAGAAAAAAATCGATAATCTATGAAAAATCTTGATAATCTAGGAAAAATCTTGATAATCGTAGAAAAAAGTTCAATAATCTAAGAAAAAAATTGATAAATATAAGAAAAAATTGATAACTCTAAGAAAATTTTCGATGTATCGAGAAAACAGACGATAAATTTAGGAAAATTTCATTATCTAATTCTTTTTTTTGGATAAACGGAAAGGATAGAAACTATATTGATTTAAGAGATTGAGGGTAATGAGATTTGATTGTGTACTAAGAGAGGGATTTGATACCCCGATGCACTGTCTTAAAATGGCGGTTACCTACTTGATGAACCCATACTAATTCACCTAAAATACCAATTTAGAGAATAACATATGTATCTTACATTTTAGGTTGTACGTTAATCTAAATTGTAGGTTGTGCACAAGCTAGCATCATAAGTAGCGACATTATAGACTACAAACATAACCTCCAACAAATCACGGTTCTGTATATAATTCAGCCTTCTCAATATGTGATTCTATATTAACTCAGTCTTCAATCCAAGTCTATATTAACTACATTAAGGTGTTTGGAGTTCATACTTTTGGAAGCTTATGAAAGAGTTGCTCTACCTAACAAATAAGTCATTAAGCTCAAAATCACCAAAAATACATATATATATATATATAATGTAATGTTTCTCCTCCATCAAGGCATTTCTAAGATTTGGAAATCAATCAGAACATTCTAAGTGAGGTGGGTGAGGTATGTACTACCTAAGTATCTAAAATACACGATACTAAATATTAAAAGAAGCTACACAAAACCCACATAAGATATTTAAGTGGAACACCGGTTTATTTCATCAATACTTGAAAATCTAACTTAAATGATAAGTTAATTTAAAGAAACATATATTTTTTAAAGCTCTTAAATCATTGAAAACATTCGCAAGAAGTTCAAAAGTAAAGGGAAACACAATTTTATTACCATAGATAATCTTACTAGGCTATTACAACATTATCGTACCCGAAAATAAAAATGCCACTTTCGCAGGGAACGCGATTGCATTTAGCACATGCAATAAGCCTTTTAAACCCCTAAGTTATCCCTAGAGGACGAGTGGAGTCTCGTGAGGGCTTCCAGAGATGCTACCCACAAACATCAGTTTTTGTTCTTGCCATTACTAGGAAAGGCTACTAGTACAATACTAATATTATTGGATCTTATTTCAATCACAGCTTTTCTTATTCTGTCTGCTGTTTGGGCGATGGTGAAGCGATCATTGTAAAGACATCGGTCAGATCGGTTTTAGGCGTTGCTGATTCGGCGAATAAGCATAAATTCTTCGCGTCGTTGGGCAATATCTTTACGCATGCATAGTGCCCGAGGTGGACGTGGCGCAATCGGACTGTTGTAGAAACACCGTTAACATCTATGTCCATGATCTCGAACATCGTACCCGACGATTGGTCTTCCTCTGGTTTGTCAGCGTCCGCAACAATCCACGGGTTCTCTAGCGACAACGTTCGCCAGTATTTGTTGTTTAAAGGGCTTTTTATGTGCACCATTTTGTGCCTACTCTTTGCGTTCTCCAGTTCGAAAATAATGTACTCGCTCGTAAGATCCGTTCTGGTGGCTTGGATAAACCCTTGCGTCGGCCCTGGTTCATGTAACTGGCGCAAGTATTTGTTGTTGTTGTTTGATTTGAGCGCGAAAAACCTTGGCAATTCCATTCTCTCTTCCCTCAAATCACTTTTATCACTTCTCAGTGATCTTCTTTCTTGTGCTTCTCCTAGCTCCAACCTGCTATGCTATTTATAGGGAAAATGATGGTCCAGCCCACACCCACCTTGTTTTCTTTTTTAAAATTCATAATTCATATTATTTCACCAAGGTTCCAAGACCATAAATAAATCATGCATAATACATTTGTGTTCTGTTCACAGTACATGAAAAGTTGTTATAAAAAAAAAAAAGGGAATGCTACCCCTATATTCTTTCATTCTCACTTTCTTTAAAGAGCCGGCAAAGCCGGAACGTGCACTTGCTTTTCCTTCAAATTCTTTTATTCTCACTTTTTTTAAGAGCCGTACACTTGTTTTCCCCGCCCTTAGTTTCTTCCATCTCACATCCTTTAAAGAGCCAACACCTATAGTTGCTTTTCCTTTCCTGAGATTCTTTCAATCTCACTTTCTTTAAGGAACCGAAACGTACACTTGTTTTTCTCTCAAATTTTTTCATTCTTACTTTCACTTGTTTTTCCCTCAAATTTTTTCTTTCTTACTTTCTTTAAGGAACCGAAACGTACACTTGCTTTTCCCCGACTGCAAAAAGCAGGTCGTTAAAGCTTCATTCGTCAAGTATATTTAGAAATCCCCCTTAGAGCATTCTTAGAAGTCTCACCAAATTTCACTCACCAAAATAGTCAAAATTCACAAAAAGTGATTTTGGTGAGCCACTTTTTTAAAACACTCCCAACAGCCTCACTAATTTAACCAAAAAAAGAGGAGAGAAAAAATATATTTTATCATTTGTGTGGAAAACAAAAAAGGGAGAGAGAAATATTATTTTATTGTTTGTGTGGGACCACAAAAAAAAAGGAAGAGAGAGAAACCTTATTTTATTATTTTTATGGGCCCAAGGGTGATAAAGATTTAACTTTGGTGGGTGTACAGTACTCACCAAACTTGGTGAGAATTGTAGACTCACAAAACCGATTTCTTTATTATGTTGAGGCTGCTGAGACTCATTTTAACATCTTTTTAGTGTTTTGGCTGCTATTAGGAATGTTCTTAATTAGTTTGTATTTTATAAAAAAAACCAATCACATTTAAAGCAGTAAAGTACGGACTGAAGACGCTCTATCTGTTTCGTTCTCTCTCCCATTTTCTCTCACTCACTCTTCCCTCGCTATCTACTGTGGCACTCCAACTGGTTCCACTTTCCCATTTATTTTTGGCAAATACTCAACGTACCTGGTTTCCATTTTATAATGGAATGGCCGATCTTTATTGGTCTACGCCCCAATTTTAAATACTCACTTACTGTGATTAAGATTCACTCACCCCTAGGGTTAAGCAATCCAACCGTAGTCTTCAAAAAAATAAATCTTAATTTTAATTTAGTTAAGCTTAACCAGGGTTAAAGGGGTAAAAGGGACACGAGAAACACAGGGATAAGATATTAAACGGACCCATGCGTCTACTAATCACATATCTATATTTTTCATTTTGGAGTTGGGGTTGGGACTAGGGGTTGCGGATGGGGTTGGGGTTGGGGTTGGGGTTGCGTTGGGTTGGGTTGGGTTGGGGTTAAGTCACCATCGTGTCTGTTGCAGTGCTTAGAGGACCCGAGGTCCGCTGCTTAAGTCCCAATTCTGTCCTCGTGTCCTTTTTAATACTCATTTAACTCTGTTTAAGCTTAACTAAATTATAGTTAAGATTTTTGTTTTCTTTTTCCTTCTATAACCTAAGGTTGGATTGCTTAACCAACTCGGGTCTGCTGCTTAAGTCGCCATTGTGTCCTCGTGTCCTTTTTAATACTCATTTAATCCTAATTAAGCTTATAAAATTTAAGTTAAAATTTTTGTTTTTATTTTCTTCTAAAACCAAAAGTTGGATTGCTTTACCAACCCGGGGTCCACTGCTTAGTCACCGTTGTGTCCTCTTATCCTTTTTAATACTCATTTAACCCTAATTAAGCTTAACTAAATTAAAGTTAAGATTTTAATTTGTTTTTCTTTTCTTTTAAAACGCAAGGTCAAATCTGCAAAACCCAAAAGTCGGATTGCTTGACTCATCATTTGGGGTTGGGGTTAAGTCAAGAACAGTAATCTTGCTTCATGGTGAGCCCAGGATGGGTAGAACTTTGGAGGTGGCCCAAAGGATTTATTTTCAAGGGCTACACTTACTAAGCTTACACAATTTAAATTGCCCCAAATTCACCGATTCTTTCACTGATCATAGTTTCTTGTTAAGCTCGGCCAGGGTACTTGATCATGGTTCACTTATTTTCATTATTCCGACAAGCTGAACATTTAAATATTTGTTAACACTTAACTAATAAAATTTATTTACAAGTGGAAACTGTTCTAAACAAAGAGGTTGGAGTTATTTTTTTGTGCTATAAATGTTAATATGTATTACAATCAAACTTGAGCTCTAATCTAGCGTTTAAAAAACAATATATTTATAAAAATGAATTTTAGATTATTTAACCCTAAGGGTTAGTGAATTTTAACCACAATTAATAGGAATTAACATGCGCATGTGTTGACTTGTGGGTGCAATTGAACTACACCCTTCTCGATTCAGTCGTAATTGGCTTGTGAGCTGACCTCCTTGTGTTTAGATAGCAAGAGAGAGAAAGTTTATTTATCCTGTTGGGCCTTGGCTTGTCTCTGGAAGCCAGAAAGGGTTTTATCTCGGGTTCCATGGAATAGGGTACAAGTGGTGAAGAAGTCAAAATCATGGGGCTCATGTTCTCCATCCATAATAAGACATGTGGCGTTAAGTGTATGAGAATAAGGGTGAGAGATATCAAGTAGAGAGAAATCAAAATCAAGGGGAGAAAATGGAATGAATTCTCCCTATTTTTACTCCAACTGTCGCACAATATATGGAACCTGAGAGCCCTTTCTGGCTTCGTCAAAGACAATCCGAGGCTTGTCCGTAACTTTGATTTCGAGAACTCTCTATTCTGATGTAACCGTTTGAAGGTTTCTTTTATAAATAATAAACTAGGAAAGGGGTAGAGCATAAATAAGTATGATAGGCAAGGTTTAAGTGGCTGCTTTTACAACTCGAAAAAGTATTTGTACGTGTCAGCTCCTTAAAAAGCGAGGATGAAAGAATCTGGGCCAGCAAACGTTGTTGTTGTCGGTCCTTCGCTTTTTAAGAATCAGTGAGATTCGACATTGAACCATAACAAATTTGGACAGCTATTATCCACACCCACAAATGGATCACAAAGAATCTGATAGACAGTGAGGGTCTGCTAAAAATCGCGGGTCCACAAATCTGGACTCTATTATCCACACCCACAAATGGATCACAAATTTCACGATTAGAAAAATTGTAAATGTTAAATTGGTGTGCATGTACCACAAGCTATTTGAAAACGTGCATACAACCACTAATTAATTCAGTTCCCTAAGAGTATCCAGGTGAGTCAGCTCATTTTGAAGGTAAAAAGTAGGATTTAAATTATGCTAACCGATGTAACTAGTAACTTCTGCTTTAAATCTTTATTTGGAAATCTTTTGAGACTGTACTCTTATGATTAAAGAGAACCGATGTAACTAGTAACTTCTGCTTTAAATCTCTTTTGAGACTGCACTCTTATGATTAAAGAGAAGCTTAGTGTAAAAAAAAAAAGAGCAGTGCTTGCCCTATTCTTAGGTGTTTCCTACTCTCAACCTGAACCAACCATCTGTCCAAATTCTCTGTTAAAATAGTAATCACTAAAAAAAAGTGTGTACTTTAGTAGTGAGCTTGGACAAGTGGTTGGTTCAAGTTGTGAGTAGGAAGCACATGAGAGTAAGCTAGCAGTCCTCAAAAAAGAAAATGAAAAAGAAAAGAGCTACAACACCTGGTAAAAAAATCTGACTCTAACTTGTTAAGTCTGACATGTATTAAATGTTGGGCCTCACTTAATACCTTGGTATCTTAAGATTTTTTATCCAACGGTGAAGCTCTCAATAGCAGGTTCTATCGAGTGTTTTAAATCACTTCCCACATTGGAAAGTGATTTAAAACTCTATAGCACCAACTATTGATAGGGGTGGAGCCAAGAATTTTTCCTTGGGGAATTGAAGTACATATATCAAGAAAATTGATGGGATTAGGGTATGGGGCCTTGGGGGTTCGAGGCGTAGCTCACGAGAATTTTTTAATTTTTTTTCAATAATAGGTCCATCGTAGTCATAAAATTCGTTAATGTTGCATTCCAAAAAGGAATCAAGTAACAAAAATATTAAACATGGCCCTCCCGTTTGATAGTCATTTACAATTAAGAGCTTAACTTACCACACATGCCCACTATGTCACGAAATGCCGGTCTTTATTGGTTTACCCACCATTTTAATACCCCACTAATTGTGGTTAAGATTCACTAACCTCTAGGGTTTACAAATTTAGCCTTGGTTTTTAGAAGAAAAAAAATATATAAATGACTTTAAGTTGGTTAAGCTTAACCACGGTTAAAGGGGATGAAATGAGAAGACATTTGATTATGTAGTCAAATGCGGGGTGGGCTAATGTCGCGTACCAAAATTCCTCGTATGAGTTAGGTAAGACTTTAGGTGTGACTATACATAACCTGTCAAACCATCTTGTAATGAACAAGGCAAAACATAATATAATAAAGACATCAAACAAAGTGTGAAAACTAAAACAATGCGGAAACGTGAACTAACTTTTTCTTCTTTTATACAAGATCTGTATTCCAAGTTCATATACAAAACATATCAAGTAAAAGTGGATATGCCCGCCTATCAAAATACAAAATCATGAAGGCCTCTCTCTCAATATTCGTCCGGGTAAGGTCAGCTATCTAAGTCTCTCGCATCCACCTGAGGCTCTACCATAGGGTCCACATGAGGCTCCTCCTCACCATAATCCTCCTTGATCCAAGGACCAGGAGCACATATGTCGAAGCATATACCTGCCGACATCAATGTGTACGGCTGAGTATGGAATACTCAGCGAGTACAAGCTACTAGCTAATAATAGTAATAACATAATAAAATCACAATTCCAACTTAATTAAACATGATAACCATGACATGCATGATACTACATGCGAAAATCCCGTGTAAAACCCATGAATCATAATTCATAACTTATTCTTGAAAGTACGTTTTCGTGGTTTTCAAACTTGCTTATTGTTTTAAAACTCTTTCTTGTCTTGTTCTTGTCTCGTGAGAATCATGTTTGTCTTGTCTTTGTTTGTCATGTCATACTTGTCTTGACTTGTCTTGTCATGCTAGTCTTGACTTGTCTTGTCATGCATGCTTGTGAGCCAGATGTTAGTGCCCTTGTAGCGACTTGTAAACCAGGTATGTACATATCCTTCAGTGAAATATAGAAAACAACTTTTGAGTCGGGTATGTAAATACCCTTCAGCGAAATAGAAAATGTGCACCAACATCCTTGATTTTCTTATCTTGTTTTCTTGTGAACCAGATATGACATATCCTTGCATATGCCCTATCCTTAACCGACCCAAAGTTCGGCTTTATCATTCTTGCATGTCTTGTTTTCTTAGGAGCTAGATGTGACATATCCTTGGATATGCCCCATCCTTGACCGACCCAAAGTTCGGCTTCATCATTCGTATCGTAAATCACTTGACTTGTTCGTGGTTACATTTCATATACTTATACTTAGAAAACTCGGTTCATGTATGTATGAGTGCGTATACTTGACAATTCGTAAGCATAATAACAATAGACAATTAGAGGAACATCATGTAGCATTTCTACTTTTCTCTAGGCATGTAAGTTTGGAAGTAACATACATAGAGTATTTTATCAACAGTACAAAATTGGGAAACTCCCTAAATCAAGATTCATTGTCTTGGTTCTAATTTTCATACATGGATTTCAACAAACACCTAACATTCAACATTCTTGTGGGTCTTTTATTTATGTTTTTCATAGTCAAGCAATCCATCAAACATATTGAATGCATACATTATGTGCACATTGCTCTTCCCTATTTTCCATCACACAATCACATCCAATTCCTACAACACTTGTTTTTCCTTCAAATTCTTTCAATCTCACTTTCTTTAAGGAACCGAAACGTACACGTTTTTCCTGACTGTAAAAAGCAGCCTGAGCTTCATTCATCAAGTATATTGAAGAAATCCCCCTTAATTAGTTTGTATTTTATAAAAAAAAACCAATCACATTTAAGACAGTGGAGACGGACTGAAGACTCCCTATCTATTTCGTTCTCTCTCCTATTTTCTCTCTCTCTCACTCTGCCCTCGCTATCTACTGCAGCACTGCCAACTGGTTCCACTTTCCCATATATTTTTGGAAAATACTCAAACGTATCCTAGGTTTCCATTTTATAACGGAATGGTTGATCCTCATTGGTCTACGCCCCAATTTTAAATACTCACCTACTGTGGTTAAGATTCACTCACCCTTAGGGTTAAGCAATCCAGCCATAGTTTTCAAAAAAAGAAATCTTAATTTTAATTTAGTCAAGCTTAACCAGGGTTAAAGGGGTAAAAGGGACACAAGAACACAGGGTTAAGATATGAAACGGACCCATGCATCTGCTAATCACTGCTCTATATTTTTCATTTTTGGAGTTGGGGTTGCGGGTGGGTTTGGGGTTGGGGTTGCGTTGGGTTGGGGTTAAGTCACCATTGTGTCTGTTGCAGTGATTAGAGGACCCGAGGTCCGCTGCTTAAGTCCCCGTTGTGTCCTCGTGTCCTTTTTAATACTCATTTAACTTTGTTTAAGCTTAACTAAATTATAGCTAAGATTTTTGTTTTCTTTTTTCCTTCTATAATCTAAGGTTGGATTGCTTAACCAACTCGGGTCTGTTGCTTAAGTCACCATTGTGTCCTCGTGTCTTTTTTAATACTCATTTAATCCTAATTAAGATTAACTAAATTTAAGTTAAAATTTTTGAGTTTATTTTCTTCTAAAACCAAAAGTTGGATTACTTTACCAACACAGGGTCCGCTGCTTAAGTCACCACTGTGTCCTCTTGTCCTTTTTAATACTCTTTTAACCCTAGTTAAGCTTAACTAAATTAGAGTTAAGATTTTAATTTTTTTTCTTTTCTTCTAAAACGCAAGGTCGGATCTCCAAAACCCAAAGGTCGGATTGCTTGACTCATCATTTGGGGTTGGGGTTAGGTCAAGAACAGTAATCTTGCTTCATGGTGAGCCCGGGATGGGTAGAACTTTGGAGGTGGCCCACAGGATTTATTTTCAAGGGCTACACTCACTAAAGCTTACACAATTTAAATTGCCCCAAATTCACCGATGCTTTCACTGATCATAGTTTCTTGTTAAGCTCGGCTAGGGTACTTGATCATGGTTCACTTATTTCCATTATTTCGGCAAGCTGAACATTTAAATATTTGTTAACACTTAACTAATAAAATTTATTTATAAGTGGAAACTGTTCTAAACAAAGAGGTTGGAGTTAGTTTTTTTGTGCTATAAATGTTAATATGTATTACAATCGAACTTGAGTTCTAATAAAAAAATGACTATGGGGTTAGAAATGCTTAGCTAGAGTTTAGAAAATAATAAATTTATAAAAATCAATTTTAGATTATTTAACCTTAAGGGTTAGTGAATCTTGACCACAATTAATAGGAATTAACAGGTCGCACGTGTTGACTTGTGGGTTCGATTGAACTATACCCTCCTTGGTTCAATCCCAATTGGCTTGTTATCCGACCTCCTTGGGTTTAGATAGCAAGAGAGAGAAAGTGTACTTATCTTGTAAAGTTTACTTATCATGTTGTCCGTATCTTTGGTTTGGGGAACTCACTATTCAAACGGTTGGTACCCGTTTTGAGGAGCTCTAGGGTGAAGCTTACATGGGTTGCATGTGTGTGGTGTGTGTGTGTGAGTTTGCATGTGGTGCGTGTGTGTGAGTGCTTGGGTGGTGTGAGTATTTCCTTGTATTTGCCTTCAGTCATTGCCTTGTGGTATGATTGAGTTTACCAAAAAAAACCAAAGCCTTAGGGTGAGTGTTTAGTCCCACATCGGGTAGTTACCCGAGCATGTTGTCCCATATAAGTTCCTTAGCGCCTCAAACGGTTGGTACCCGTTTTGAGGAGCTCTAGGGTGAAGCTTACATGGGCTGCATGTGTGTGGTGTGTGTAAGTTTGTGTGTGTGTGTGTGAGTTTGCATGTGGTGTGTGTGTGTGTGTGAGTTTGCATGTGGTGTGAGTTTGCATGTGGTGTGTGTGTGTGAGTTTGCATGTGAGTTTGTGTGTGTGTGAGTTTGTGTGTGTATGTGTGTGAGTTTGCATGTGGTGTGTGTGTGTGTGTGTGAATTTGCATGTGGTGTGTGTGTGTGAGTTTGTTGTGGTGTGTGTGTGAGTTTGTGTGTGTGTGTGAGTGTGTGTTTGTGTGTGAGTTTGCATGTGGTGTGTGTGTGTGTGTGAGTTTGTGTGTGTGTGTGTGTCTGTGTGTGTGAGTTTGTGTGTGGTGTGTGTCTGTGTGTGTGAGTTTGTGTGTGTGTGTGTGTGAGTTTGCATGTGGTGTGTGTGTGTGAGTTTGTGTGTGTGTGTGTGTGAGTTTGCATGTGGTGTGTGTGTGTGAGTTTGTGTGAGTTTGCATGTGGTGTGTGTGTGTGTATGAGTTTGTGTGAGTTTGTGTGTGAGTTTGCATGTGGTGTGTGTGTGTGTGAGTTTGTGTGTGTGTGTGTGTGAGTGTGTGTGAGTTTGTGTGTGTATGTGTGTGAGTTTGCATGTGGTGTGTGTGTGTATGAGTTTGTGTGAGTTTGTGTGTGAGTTTGCATGTGGTGTGTGTGTGTGTGAGAGTTTGTGTGTGTGTGTGTGAGTTTGCATGTGGTGTGTGTGTGTATGAGTTTGTGTGAGTTTGTGTGTTGAGTTTGCATGTGGTGTGTGTGTGTGAGTTTGTGTATGTGTGTGTGAGTTTTCATGTGGTGCGTGTGTGTGTGAGTGCTTGGGTGGTGTGAGTATTTCCTTGTATTTGCCTTCAGTTATTGCCTTGTGGTATGATTGAGTTTGCCAAAAAAAAAAAAAAAAATAACCGTTTGAGGGTTTCTTTTAGAAATAATAAACTAGGGAGGGGGTAGAGCATAAATATAAGTATGATAGGCAAGTTTTAACCGGCTGCTTTGTAGCCCAAAAATGTATTTGTACGTGTCAGCTCCTTAAGAAGTGGGAATGAAAGAATCTGGGCCAGCAAACGTTGTTGTAGTGGGTCCTTTGCTTTTAAGGAGCATTGAGATTCGACAGTGAACCATAACAAATTTGGACAGCAATTATCCACACCCACAAATGGGTGGGTGAATCTTAGGGTGGGTGAACCTTATCCACAGATAAGGAGAGTTAAAGGAGACACGTGGTGACCTCTAGGGGTGATGACCAGATTTGCCAAATCCGATTATCACCGTAGAGGATTGACTCCAAACAAATTTGGACAGCAATTATCCACACCCACAAATGGATCACAAAGAATCTGATAGACAGTGAGGGTCTCCTAAAAATCGTGGGTCCACAAATTTGGACTCTATTATCCAGACGCAATTTATGGTTGGAAAGACTCATGGAACCATTGAATATGTTTCACACTACCAAACTAGTTTACACTACTGGTTAAAAATAAGTTCACAATATTTACTTTAGAAACCAATTTCGGACTATGAAACCAATTTCACATTTCTGATTAGAAAAATTGTAAATGTTAAATTGGTGTGCATGTACCACAAGCTATTTGAAAACGTGCATACATTCACTACTTGTTAATTCAGCTCCCTAAGAATATCTAGGTGAGTCAACTCATTTTGAAGGTAAAAGTGGGAATCAAATTAAGCTAGCAAACGCAACGAGTAACTTCTGCTTTAAATCTCTATTTGGAATTCTTTTGAGACTGTACTCTTATGATTAAAGAGAAGCTTAGTGTAAAAAACAGAAGAGGAGTGCTCGCCCTACTCTCAAGTGTTTCCTACTCTTAACTTGAACCAACCACCTGTCCAAATTCCCTATTAAAGCAATGCAATTACTAAAAACATGTGTACTTTAGCAGTGACATTTGGCCAAGTGGTTGGTCCAAGTTGAGAGTAGGATGTCTGAGAGTATTATTGCACTCCTCGGAAAAGAAAAAGAAAAAGCTCCAACACCTAGAAAAAAATCCGATTCTAACTTGCTAAGTCTGACATGTATTAAATGTTGGGCCCCACTTAATGCCTTGGTGTCATAAGATTTTATATCCAAAGGTGAAGCTCTCGATAGCAGGTTCTATCGAGTATTTTGAATCACTTTCCACATTAGAAAGTAATTTAAAACTCTCTATAGCACCAACTATTGATAGGGGCGGAGCCAGGAATTTTTCCTTGGGGGGCTGAAGTACATATATCAAGAAAATTGATTGGATTAGGGCATGGGGCCTTGGGGGTTCGAGGCGTAGCTCACGATAATTTTTTAATTTTTTTTGAGTAATAGGTCCATCGTGGTTGTAAAATTCGTCAATGTTGCATTCCAAAAAGGAATCAAGTAACAAAAAATTAAACATGGCCCTCCCTTTTGATAGTCATTTAAAAATAAGAGCTTAACTTAGCAAGCATTTCCACTATGTAACGAAATGCCGGTCTTTATTGGTTTCTGGCCACCTTTTTAATTCCCACTAATTGTGGTTAAGATTCACTCACCTGTACAAATTTAGCTTTGGTTTTTAGAAGGAAAAAAATATAAATAACTTTAAGTTAGTTAAGCTTAACCACGGTTAAAGAGGATGAAATGGGAAAGCATTTGATTATGTAGTCAAATGCGGGGTGGGCTAATCACTAATCTAAAATTACAATTTTTTTATTTTTATATTATAGAGATATTTTTTCACACGCGCGATTCATGTTTATAATTAGTGGAACGTGCGCGTCTCCAAGCCCACCACCTGATAAAAAAATCCAACAACTCTAACTTTCTATGAATGGGATAGATGGATATTGATGAATGACTATTCAAAGTGGTCTTGAACACTGTTTCATAATGATAGAAATCTGTCTAAGGCTCTAAGCCCACCACATGATAAAAAATGAAACTCTAACTCTGTAGAAACCCAAAATATTTCATTCATTTTTAGCCCTTTTTATGATTGAATTGCAAAACTGTTAAAATTTCCGGGTCTACGGGGTCATCCCGTTGCCTATAACAAGGTTAATGTATTTATTTTCTAACTTTTAGAAGTCTAGGGTTCTAACCTTGGGTTTTCAGTATTAACCCAAAATTTTTGTGGTTCTCTCCTACATTCATCCAACTTAATGGCTATTTTGACCCCCAAGGATTTAAAATTGAGACATCTAGATTAGCCAAGAAAAATTTTCCTTTCGAATAAGGTTTCTAATGCATCTTGAATCATCTAGTTCTGATAATTGGGTCAAAAGTTATGGGTCAAATACCGGAGTAGGGTTTTGGATCAAAGGAAAAAATAGTCAGGCGCCCGAGCACCCATGGTCTTCACCCAAGCGGCCGCGACTAGAACCCGTGCCCGTGGTTCAACCTTTGGGCCAGCCGAGTATTCATTACCTCCGCTCGAGCAGTGGTGGAACACAAAATTGCGTAAAAACGTGTTTTTTGACCCTTTTTAATGCTTTAGGATTCCCAACCCTATAAATACCCATTTTTCGTGAGTCTAGAGGTTAGAGAAACACATTCTAAGAGTTTCTTAGACCTAAGAAAGGGAAACCTAAGATTTTTGCAAAATGATCCAATTGGAGAAGGAGTGTTAGCCTTTAGGTTGAAACCTAAGGTAACATCATTGATTTTGATGATAACACAATAATGTAATGTCATTTGTGTTACTAATGCTTCTATTGAGTTTAAGTGTAATTCAGTTTAATTATGAAGAGCATTAGCAAAATCATTCAATGAAAAAACATGAACATGACATCATCAATGAAGGGAATTAAACATCAAGTCACGCAAGCTATTAAAGCAAATTAAAGATCATACCAAGCAAAGTTATAAAGATTGAAGAAGTCAACTTGGTCAAAGAAGCTTAAAGATAAAATCATGACTCAAGATCAAATTGAAGATGAAGACTCTCTTAGAAGGTTTAAATGTTTCACATCTCAGTATGAGAGTATTTAGGACTTATGTAAAAAGTCTTCAAAGTTTAGTTGATTGAATGCTCAAAGCCTCGATTGACCTTAAGAGCCTAAGACCAAAATTGAATAACTTTCTAAGGCCCTAAGACATCATAAAGAATAACCAAAATAATGATAAAGATGAGCCAAAAGATTAAGGAATTAATTCCTATCATTTAGGTCTGATTAAGATGAGATTTCCAAAGAAAATAGAAATCTTGTCGAAGAAATTGTGGAGGTCCACATATCTCGTCGACGAAATCAGCCGCAGAAGCTATTGTTTTTAATTCTGGATCTATCTTGTCGACGAATTCTGAGATACCCAATCTCGTCGACGAAAAACATGTAACGACTATTTTTCAACGGTTATATCTTTCCCAATGCCTCTCCAAATGCTATATTATTGAAAGGGCTATTAAAAAAAAATGTTTTATGAACTAGAATGGGATGATTTACAACTTCAATCATTCACTCCAAAGCTTAAATTTTCAAATCTTTTGAGTTAAACCTAGAATCTTCAAATCAGTGTTCTTGAGCTATTCAACTCCAAAATCTGACTGTAAAACATCACTCTTCAAAGTGTATGTAAAATCAAGAATCGGTGGATTCTTGTCCTTAAAGCGGGGAGATTTGTAAAGGTCTAATCTTTACCCGTAAGAAGATTGTGAAGTCAAAAGATGATTGTTCTCTTACAAGTCAGGTCTTATCCTTACCCATAAGGGGATTGTAAAAGGTTTGGTCTTCACCCGTAAGAAGACTGGGTGAGTAAAATCGTGGTGAATCCTCTAACAGGTATAGCTTAAGGTGGGAACGTAGGCGAAATTTTCGAACCTCGTGAACATCTTTGTGTTTGCGTTCTCTCTCTTATCTTTACTTTATTTATTTACATTGTTTGTGTAGAATTACATAATTCATTTTCCTTTTAATTAGTGTAATTAAAATTGCGCTTGATGATTAGGAAAAAATTTTAAATTGTCATAGACCCTATTCACCCCCCCCCCCCCCCCCCCACCCTCCCCTCGAATCCTTGAGTAACAAGTGGTATCAGAGCCTATGTCTCTATTTTTTTAAAATTTAACCATCTTAGGGTAAAGACAAATGACATATATGTTTGCATCTACTATAGGAGAAGGCCAATCAACCTATAGACCTCCCTTCTTGGCACCTCTATTTCTACAGTATATAATATATAATTCGATTATGAGAATATAAGAACATAAGGACTGATTATCTGCAACAAAAATTGTGACTTCATTGATGAAAATCCCGATTCGGCCCCTATTAACTGTTTTTTTTTAAATCTAAATTATGTTTAATTAATTTAAAGCCTTTTTGGAGTGGTTACTTGGACTTACCCTTATGAAACTTTAGCGGCTACCTTAGGTCGGGCTGTATGTGAGTTTAGAGTGTGTGTGTTAATTAGTTATAAGATAACATTTTCATCAAAAAAAAAAGTTTAATTAATTTAGACAATACATTCTATAGTTTAATTTTAATACAAAGTTGTTAGTCATATTTTATTTTTTATTCCTTCAAATTATTATTTATTATATCTTTTTAATAATATTTCATTCATGCAATCCTTTTCTCATCATCTGTGCATGGGTTGCTTAATAGTTATAAATGAAAGACATAGCTTCTCAAACATAATTACATTGCATTCCAAACATAATCATAAGTTAGTATATGGATAATGCTGGCAACCCTCTCTTCGTTAATACACTCTTTATGATTAGACAGAATGTTAGTGCAAAATAGGTGTCTTTCTCTTAGGCTCCATTTGTTTTGATGTAAAATAAGGGAAAACAAATGAAATTCATGGAAAACGTCAATTGTCCTACAGAAAATACAAGGGAAAAATGACATTTTCATAGAATTCTTTTGTTTTCCCCTATTTTACATCAAAACAAACGGAGCATTAATGGAAAAGAATAACACATGTCATCTCCTTAAAGAAAGTGTATTTAAAAGAAAGTGTAGCTACCATTACACTTATATTAGTATCAATAAATTAAATTAACTATGATTACGGTTAGATTTGATTGGATTATCTTTCTGTATTGGTCTCTTTTATTTTCTATATAAACCCCCTTTAAGATCGATATCATTTATGGAAGAATATTATATACTTCGATTATCTTCCGTATATATGCACAAAATAAACCTCTTAATATATATATATATAGATTCAATCTAGGGGTACTCCCTATTTTTACACCTTATTTAAACCATTGATCAAAGAAGATCAATGGCTCTAAATAGGGCTGATGTGGCATCTTTATAGAAGAAAGCTAATTCCACAATTACCGTTTCCTAAAAAAAATTCTTAAACGTGATCCTCTCTCTCTCTCTCTCTCTCTCTCTCTCTCTCTGTGACAATGTTGAAAGATCACGTACATTCCATAGAAACGAAGAAGGTATAGCTTCAATAGGTATGCCAACAAGGAATATTCAAGATAATGTGTATCCACTGATTAATTTTATTGCACCAACAAGGGAGATAAGGTGTACTTGGAAGCTTAGTCGGGTGGATTATTTGATATTATTTTAGATTCATATTTCTCAGTGTCTCTTCACTGTATACCCAAAATCAATGAATCAAGAACAAACACTCAATTAAAAAAAGCAGGAAAAAAAATCTGTGAATGGGAGATCTTAAATCATTCACTTCTATTAGTTTTTTTTTCTTCTTTTGGATACGTCTCTTTTTTATTTTAATTTTTTTTAAAAAAAGGAATGAATGTTCTGATTAACACCACTAGAGGGTGAGTATGAGCACTAAGCTATCTTCTTCTTCTTCTTTCTTGTTCCAAGGAACTAGTAAAGATTACAAGAGGGCTTCTGAACTCAAAGACTTAAGTAAAATTTTCTCATTTAAATCCAAAACCAAATCAATTTCTCAGCCTTCCAGATCTTGTTCCTTGATTCATTCAATTCGTTTTTCGAAGATCACGAGTATCTCGAAAGCTTATAAACAACGTGAAGATCTTCACCACCATTTTCATTGAGAAAAAAAAACAACCAAATAAAACCATACTTGAGAAGGGTTTGAGATCAGTTGGGGGAGATTAAGAAGGGTCTAAGTGGAGATATGGGAAAGAACTGAGAGAGAGATTAGAGATCTACCCAGATTCGTGGTTGGAGAGATGAGAGAATCTGTTGCCACCGCCAACCTACAACTTTGGGGGCGAAGAGAGATGAGAGAGAACGAAGAGATCGTGTGATTTTAAAGTTTTTTTTTTTTTTAGGAAAGGGTAATTTTCTAATTAGATTTCTTTTGTAAAGATGTCACCTAAGCTTTATTTAGTGCCATTGATCTTCTTTGATCAATGGCTTAAATAATGTGTAAAAATGGGGAGTAAAAATAGGGAGTACACCTAGACTGACTCATATATATATATATAGTCATTCTAGGGGTATTCTCTATTCCTACTCCCTATTTCTACACCTCATCTAAACTCTCCTTTAAAAGAGATCACAAGAACAATCATTGAGAGCATTGCTCGCACAAGAAAATCACGATAATAAGGAAAATACGCTTTACTACTTGAGTCAAAATTTAGTGGGGATAGAATTAAATTATTCACCCATCGAAAAGATGTGTTTAGCTCTCATCTTCGCAACAAAGAGGTTGTGGCATTACATATTGTCACATACAATTCGACTCATTTCTCGGGACAATCCGATCAAGTATATCATGACGAGACCAGTTCTCTCGGGGAGACTCACTAAATGGTCTCTTCTTTTGTCAAAATTTGAAATTTTCTACATTCCTCAGAAAGCTAATAAAAGGACATTTCTCGCAGATCACCCAATTCCGACAGAGTGGGAACTATCCGAAGATTTACCTGATGAAGAGATATTCTATGTCGAGATCTTACCAGCTTGGAAAATGTTTTTTTATGGCGCCGCTAGAAGAAATGCAGCGAAGCGGGAGTTGTCTTCATTACTCCACACAATGAAGTCTTGCCTTTTGCCTTTACATTTACAAAACTATGTTCAAATAATGTGGCGGAGTACTAATCTCTCATCATTGGGTTGGAGCTAGCTCACGATATGCAACTTCATCAACTCGACGTGTATGGTGACTCGAAGCTTGCTGTAAACCAACTCTTGATGGAATATGAAGTTCACAAGTCAAATCTCATCCCCTACCACATGTATGTTACTCATCTCATGAACCAAATCAAGGACGTTACCATCAAACATGTACCTTGGAATGAGAACAAATAAGCTGACGCTCTGGCCAACCTCGTAGCAACATTGACTTTACCCGAGGAAGAAGCAACAATGGTTCCCGTTTGTCGATGGTGGGTAATATCAAACATCGACATTGAAATACAAGCAACAAATGTCATCGAGGTATTGGAGGTTGAAGTTGAAGACAGAAAACAGCCCCTCGTTGCTCTTAAAAGAGACCATCTAAAAGGCAAGCTTGGTGTCGCCAATACTCTTTTGGGAAGGAGATACACAAAAAGCATGATTCCTAATTGTCGTAAATACTCTTTTAGAAGGATTACCTTTTCCTTCTATGACTCATGGAAAGAAAGTTTCAATGTTGGAAAATGGGGTTATTTTATCACAATCACAACCCAGCATACATTGTGACTTAATTGGTGAATTGAGAATTAATCATCAACTTGATCATCAATGGGACCCATCCTAAAGTTTGGTTCTATAACCCTAGCGGAAGGGAAGTTGATCTCTTTCTTAAGTTGCTGAAAATTGATTTGGTTACCAAATTCTTGGTTGTTTCCACCAACTCAAGAAATGCGTCATGAGCTATGTGCATAAGTGTAAGGCGAGTGTTGTAGTCATGAACTCCGTCTAAGAAACCCATTTGGATGGAGTGGTGTGATAAATTTATTTCCTCTCAACAAACGTGAAGCCCGAACAAAGTCATTTGCCGCTAGCAAAAAAAAAAAGTCACTTATGAAAGATGGATCCCCTAAGCCGACTACTGGCATGATCCAAGCTTCAAAATTCGAGATCAATACAAATCCGATGTAGAACCCCAGAACTCGTTTACATAGTTGGTGAATAGTGCTTTCAAGGCCAAATGACCTTTCATGTATTTTGAATTTAGATGATGAGGAAAAACGGTTGGTGACAAGCTATGAATGGTATGTAGGTGGGTGAGTGCCCTAAGAATAATAGGTGTAAGAGTGAAAATACTCAAAAGGGTTTATGGGTGAAAAAAATAAGAAAAAAGAAAGTTGCGATCGATCGTAGATGGGGTGCGATTGATCGTAGTCAGAAGAAACTTTGAGAAACCATTTGGGTGAACTTGCGATCAATCGCAGAAAGCCTACGATCGATCGCAGACAGTCAAAATCTGGGAGGAGCATTCGGGTAAACTTGCGATCGATCACAGCAAGCCTACGATTGATCTCATATAGTCGAAATCTGATAGAAGCATTCAGGTCCATGTGCGATAAATCACCTCCAGGTACGATTGATCGCACTGCGACTTGCGATCGATCGCAGGTAGTGTGCGATCGATCGCATGCGGGTGCCGAGCTACAGAAATTAGGGTTTCAACCCCTTGGGCTATAAATAGAAGGACATTTGGGGCTTTTGGGATTAGACTAAACTTAAGGGAGATTTTGGGAGGAGAAGAGAGGATAGTAGGATTCCAAAGAGGGGTTTTTGGTTGGAGATCAAGTGGAGCTCAAATTTTGGCTTCCAAGGCTTAGATCATCTTCTTCAAGTAATGATCTTCCTCCTCAAAGTTGGATTTCTCCATTAAGCTTGGATTTCTCACTCAATGGTTCCTTCAAGCTAAAGGTTGATCTTTAAGGGGTAAGTACTCCTACTAACTAACCTTATTATGATGCAAATAGTGAGAGAATGATTTTGAATAGATATTGTAAGTACATCTTACTAGTTAACTTGATTACACATAAAGAGAAATAAATGAGTTGTTGTGAATGAGGAAATTCTCTCTACAATAGACATTATCTAAATCTCCATTATGAAAACTAAAATTTGAAAGCATGCTCATGATGTTCCTTACTATGCAAATTCTATATATGGTATCCTAAGATTGTGATCGGATGTTTTGAGGCTTTTTATGATTTATACAAGGCACCTAAGCTTATCTCAACATGTCTTGAATGTTTAAAGTTTTCCAAACCCATTTGATGCTTATATGTCACATATGTACATGTGTTAAGATTCCTAAATTGTTAGTACGCTCACAAGCACCACAAGCACTATATGTCTTGTATGATCAATGTTTCTCATAAGCATAATGTTTGAAAATGCATAAATAGAGTGTTAAGGAGAACCTTATAAGGAAAAATAATGAACTCATAAGATTTGACAAGGCCAAACATTGGGTTGACAAATTCTAAGATCGGTTACCATATCTTTACGGATCATAAGTCAAAGATCGGTTATGAATGCTCATAAGGATCATGTCTAAGATTGGCTCACAAGTCTCTAAGGATCACAAGTCTCGCAAGACTCTCATAAGAACTCATAAGGCTCACAAGTGACTCATAAGGTTCACAAGACTCATAAGGATCATGTCTAATTGGTTCACAAGCTCTAAGGATCAAGTCTAAGATCGTTCCACAAGTCTCTACGGATCATAAATCTAAGATCGGTTACCAAGCTCACAAGTCTCATAAGAACTCACAACCTCAAAGAACTCATAAGAGCTCGTAAACTCATAAGACTCATAAGATTTATAAAAACTCATAAGGCATGTTTTGTTTTCTATGAGAACTCTTAAGATTAAGTTTTGAAAGTATGTATATATTAAGTTAAGTTGTGAGTTATGATTTCTACGTTCGGCTAAATACATGAATTATGAATTGTTATCTTCAATGCTCACTTGATATTGTTTATTGTATAACAATGTTAGCTAGTAGCTTATACACGCTGGGTATTCCATGTTCAGCCGTACATTTTATGTTGGTAGGTTCATTTAACAATTGCAACCCAGAGCCTTGGGTTGAAGAGGAATACGTGGAAGAAAGGGAGCCGTCTATCCCGTTGTAGCCACAGGAGGACAGAGATTTAGATGTGTGGCCCTATCTAAACTATATATTGTTGAATGGAGTGATAGTGAGAAGATATTTTATATTTTTGATAGGTGGGCATGTCCACCTTTACTTTTGTTAGGTATGTATAAACTTGGGATACAGACATATGTATGGAAAGAAAATTTTAGTTTCCATTTCCGCATTATTCTATGATTCCGCTATGATTATCATTTCTATTATGTTGTGCCTTGGATATCAGACAGGATGATTTGACATGACAGGATTAGTCACGCACAGAATCACGCCTAACTCCTAGGTGGGATTTTGGGGCGCGACATCCAAGACAAAGAAAAACTCTCCACGTACACAAGAAAAGGCAACCCCAAACAAAGAAAGTTTTACTCAGGCGAGAAAGCAAGTTCAAACAGAAAGGCAATTCTACTCGATTGGAAAAGTAGTTCTGCATAGACTGGAAAAGCAGGTTCAAGAGATGCGCTAACGTCATCCAAAGTATCGACGCGCACTCTTGAGGGGGCAATTTGTAGAACCCTAAAAATTGTCAACTTTACAAAAAAGGCCCTATATGCCCATTGTGAGAGAGCGACTTTTTTCGAAAAATATTTTTAAAGAAAAGGAAATTTGAGTCGCCACCAATCATCGAGTTATGGTGTGATTGGTCACCGAAATTCATTTTTAAAATGAAATCAATGCGAAACCATAATGAGATCCTAGGAAAGGAGGTCCTATTGTGATCTGGGGAAGGTGTTAGGCACCCCAAAACACCCGTCCAAAGACGGTAACCTATGATTCAAAATTCCCTTAAAAATCTTTAATAAATCGGCTTAAAGAAAATGATTAATGAAATTTTAATTTCTGAAGAATTATAACGACTCTAATCTAGAAAGATTAGACATCGTTAGAACACATGAAATGATGATGAAAGACTATCTAAAATTTGACATTATAACGACTCTAATCTAGAAAGATTAAACATCGTTATATTGCAAAAAAAAAAAAAAAAAAAAAAAAATGGTGATAAAAATCTATCTAAAAATCGGCATTATAACGACTCTAATCTAGAAAGATTAGACATCGTTATATTGCATAGGATGATGATAAAAATCTATCTAAAAATCGGCATTATAACGACTCTAATCTAGAAAGATTAGACATCGTTATATTGTCTAAAATGATGATAAAAAGGAAAATAAAATGATTTTTTGAAAACAAACATGTGTCTAACAATGAATGGAATACCCCTCTTTTCCTTACTATTCACAAAGAGCCCCAATTCGGCGAAACGCGTCGTAGGGGGTCCTTAATGAACATTTTAAGGAGAAGAGGAGCACTTCATTACAATGCTCGAGCAATAATGAAAACGAAAATGTGGGTTCTAAGACTATGGATATCTCTATATCTCATATCTCACAAGGAGCCCCAATTCAGCGAAACGCGTCTTAGGGGGTCCTTAATGAGCATTAGAGCAAAGAGGGGGAAGAATTTTAACGACTTGGCCCATACATCATTTCTTTTTCTTTTTTTTTTTAAAAAAAAGGGAAATAAAAAAAAAAAAAGGGTTCTAAAAATTAAAAAAAACCTAAGGGTTCCTATCCCTCTTCCTTCCATTTGAAGCCCCCTAATCGGCGAAACGCGTCATAGGGGGGTCCAAACTACTTGAAGAAAGGAGGGTAGGTCTTAAAAATTACCTAAGGCTCACATCATAAAAAAAATAAAAGAGAGGGTAAAGAAGAGAAGTAGTACAAAGGAAATGAGATGAGGTAGGGTGTTGGCCTACCTATATGGGTTGGAGACCCACTTGAAATTAAATCTTCAAGCTTTTCCCAAATGCTCCAAGCTCTCCTTCTTTCTCCTCTCCAAGGCTTTCTTCTTCTAACTCTCTTGGGACTTAGGGAATTTTGGGAATTTTGGGGCAAAGGGACAAGGATAAAAGAAAATTTTCTTTTTCAAGACTTAGAATGCCTTGCAAAGCATGGCTTTCTTAGTCTCTTTTTTTGTAGAGTTTTGGCTAGCAAGAGTGGTGTCAAATGGGGTAAAGGGGTGAGGTATTTATAGGGGAGAGGTTGAGGGGAAAAACTCATCCATTTCCAATGTGGGACTAAACAATTTTGGGGACATAAAAGTCATTTTTTTAATTGTTTGGACGAAATCCCTGGAAACTTGAAAATATTGAGGGTATTTTGGTCCAAAGAAAGGTAATATACCATAAGAGTTGATGGACAAAAATTTGAGTATTAGTCTGGTCGTTTTTGTCAAAAACGACAGGGAGAAAATAGGCCAAAATGGTCAAGTCGTTTTTGGTAAAAACGACCAGAAAATCCCCTTTTGTAACAGAAAAGATTCCCTCGCACATGGGTTGTTATGGGTCAAGCTCGGGTCGTTTTTAATATAAACGATTTCACAAAGTAAGCATAAAAAATTGGGTCGTTTTTATCAAAAACGACTAATTTTTCAAAGCCAAAAAAGGAGGGTCGTTTATGACATAAACGACCATAGCTTTTCAGCCCAAAAGGCTTTGGTCGTTTATGACATAAACGACCAAAGCATTGCTTTCTTTTTTTTTATTCCTTTCTTTGACTTTTTGCTTTTTAGTTTTTGTTTGGGGGTCCCACATGAGAAAGGGTGGAGGGCTTAGGTATGGGGTATGCTAGGGTGTGACGAGAGTGTTTGGAGAAAGCCTTGGAGAAGTGGAGAGTTGAAGCGGGAGAAGAGAAGCCTGGGCAAAACAGGGTGTCTACACCCATAAAGTTGGAAAATAATCCCTAAGACTATCATAAGGGCTCCAAACAATTAAATTGGGCCCAATGGTAGGAAATGGGTCTCTCGTGGCCCGGATTTGAGCACGAAGAAGAGAGCCCAAAATCCAAGATCAAGTTCAAATGGGCCTCTAACGGCCTGGATTTTGGGTATGAAGAAGAAAAACCACATTCCGAAGTCAAAGTTAAAATGGGCCTAACACCCACTAAAATGGGTCCGCTTATGAAGAAGCCATAAATTCACCAAATGGCTTGGCCCACCAACATCAAAGCCTTTATGACCACTAAAATGAGTGGGACCCACAAGATCTCTATATCAAGAGTATATAAATAAGACTCTCAAGATGAAGGAAAAGAGAATCATTCACAGACAAAAGAAGACCTCAAGAGATAAATCGAAGAAGAGAAAGGATTAAAGAATAGAAGAAAAGATCAAAGAAGTGACTCAAAGCTCTCCAAAGAAGAATCAATCCAAAGCTAAAGCAAGTCTTCCAAAGAGAAAAGCATATCCCTAACCGGTAACGCACTAAGTACGGAAGAAAGGAGAAAGCTACTACAATCTCTAAGGAAGATCAAACCAAAGCTAAACCTCAGTCTTTACCAAAGAGAAGAGAGTCACACAACTTCTTCAAGAGCGAGGAACATGTCCATCGGCCCCTTGTTCTCTTCATTACATATCTTTAATCTTTAATACTTTGACTTTTAATCAGAGGGTTATTTGAGAGTGTACCATTTTTAATATTAAATTGTTATTTGATCATCCATTATTTCGTCCGCGAAATTGTGTCGACAATGACATTTACCTAAAATTAAGAAAAATTAACTAGATCCCTTGACAAAATAATTTTTTGTTTTCCCTCGCCGAACCCTGTTCCGGCCAGTGTAGGGCTTAAGCCTAACTAGTTCGGGCTCTTCAAGGGCCAAGGCTGGTCCTTAGTTCTCTGCCCGGTCAGCCTTAGCCCGGCCCATTGGTAGTCCTACATGGATGAGCATGACAAGACGAACAATACTCTACTAGACCTCAAACCGGTAACTGTGGTTTAAATGTACAACAGGTTAATAGTAGTATTAATCATGATCTCTACTATTCTTACTGCTTTTCTCTCTAACCTTTATTTCGTTGCCATGAAAATAAATACATGAAAAAAAGGAAAAGTAATCTCTGCTTACTGATTTGATTACTAACGAAAACAAAACAAAAAGGCCTTAAGAGTGTGGCAGTGGTAGTGGTTGTATCTGCTACGACAGTAGCGGTGGCGGCAGCAATGGTAAAAGGCAGCTTTGGATGTGATGGTGGTAGTTACGAATGGTGGAGGCAGTGGCAGATGGAGGTAGTGGTGGTGGCAAAAAAGTGATGGTGGAGGTTGCGACCGCTGCCCCCTTGTTAACACCAACTAGTTGTTAAGATTCACTCACTCCTAGGGTGTGTTTGTTTGACAAGAAAGTGAGGGGAAAAAAAAGAAAAGTGTGTTTTCTTGTACGTTTCGTTTGGTTTGCAAAAAACATACTTAATAATGGCAAACTTTCTCCCAAAAACTTCATCCTGATGGTTATTTAGCAAGAAAAGTTAAGCTTCTTTTCTTTTTGTTTTCTTTTATTTCACCCATTTTGTCGCCAAACGAATACACCCATAGGGTTAACCCATCTGCTTTTTAGAAAAACTAACATATTAACCTTAATTTAGTTGAAACATATTAACCCTAATTTACTTGAGCTTAACCATAATTAAAAAGAGGTGAAAAAGGACAGCAGTCAACCAGACAGTGAAATGCAGAGTTTGAAATTAGAATGTTTTCTAATTTTCTCCTTATTCCCCCCCCCCCCCAAAGTAAGGAAAATAGATTTTTTTTCCACTTCTCTTTTCTACATTCCATACAGGAACAAAAACAGGGTGTTAACAGAGTTGTGGAAATTAAAAGCTAGCATTTTAGTGATAGGTTAAAAGGTAAGGTACATTTATATTCTTATGGGGCGTTTGGATTGGATTTTATTAACCAAAAATCAATTCTGTAGAAATTAAATGTCATATAATACATCTTCAAAAAAAAAAAAAAAAAATGTCATATAATCATTTTTACAAATAATAGTGAAAAAATCCAATCAAAACGCCACCTAGGGTTATGGAAGAAATTGATTTTAATGAGTATAACTTTACTTCTAATAAAGTCGATCTTTCAAAATAGATTCTAACCACCAATTTTATCGACCACTATTGACATCCATTTACAGTTTCATAAGATTGGACATGTTACAGGTCATAACCATTTCATTGAATAGAACACACAACACACTATAACCTTAAATATTAGTTCTATCAAGATTTAACAATAGAGATGAGAAAACATGTAATTTCGTTTCTATAATGCTGAATAGCTTCCTAATTTCAGCACCAAATATCCACAACTAATTGTGTTCAATCGTACTGACATAAGTAATACATCACTTCTTGATCTGAAGTAGTCTAGTCAAAATGTCGCCTAGACGTGCTTGAGCCACCACCTCAACTATCCACAACTAATTGTGTTCAATCGTACTGACATAAGTAATACATCACTCTTGATCTGAAGCAGTCTAGTCAAAATGTCGCCTAGGCGGTGCTTAGGCCACCGCCTCACCTAACCAGGACTCCTATCATTTAATCATGATCTAGACAGACAGTTGTACAATTTTTATAATTATGATTGAAAAGTAAATTTTGGTCGCTTAGGAAACACCTAGGCAACACCTCATCTAGTGAACCCCAAATTGCCTGAACGCTTTGACTACACTGCTCTGAAAATGCATAGATGGATCTCATGGTCCACCAGTATCAAAACTGGTGTTTGATTACATGTAAAACCCTATGATAGACTCAAGAAAAAATGAATTAAAAGGTAACAAAATCAAAAGTGTGCAACCAATCCTATAAATCATCAGTGTCAACACTAGATCAAAATGGGCTACATGATATATGAAAGTGAAACAAGGATCATGATGGCATAAAATAAAAATGTTTCAATTCCATAAATTTACTTCTCCAATAATGGTAAATTATGAAGTTTCTTTCATCCGATTTCGAGTGAAAGAACATGATAGAACTGTTTGGCTGCAACCACATAGCCAACTCTTCTACTTATTCAAACTGCCTCAACTACCATAGAATTGTTTTGTTTTGGGCTGCTCTTTAACATGGACAAAGGTGGCTGGATACATCAGTCATGCAAAGTACCCAATATATCTTCATCTCTATACAGATGATACCTGAAACAGGTTCAAATAACATACAGACATTAGCATCATAACGTACGGGACCTCTGTCATTCTCTAAACACGTTATGCTGAACAAATAATGACTGCAACATAGAACAATCAAAGCAGGGATCAATCAGTAAGCGCATGCATGCCAACTTTACCGGATAATGACAAACTCATATAGAGAATTGGGCCTAAATGCACCAAGTGGATAAAGTTCATCAACCACCTCCAATGTTATATAGTATTATTCACTTTGAACCATGAACCCAAACTTCCAAAGATATTAAATTGATAAAACAATACTTTTTTCCAAGCATGTTAATTTCATCAAACTATGAAAACAGAAATGATCATTCATTTTCTTACAAAAATACATATATTAGCCTCATAACGTATGGAACCACTATCATTCTTTAAAGATCTTATGCAGATCATATGACGAAAAGAACAATCACAAAAGAATGGGCAGATTCGTCTCTGTCGGTTTTCGGGACCTCCAATTGAGAAAGCAATATCGACCTCTTATCCTCTAAAGTGGGGTCAGGGAAGTTTTTTATGGAGGTGAAGATGGAACTCTCTAAATAAATGGAGAGAGAACAGATATAACGAAAAAAAAAGGGAGAAAGGATACATAGACATCTAAATGGATTTCTATTCTCCCAGACGCTATGAAATGGGGGCTCTTTCAATCACGTAATTTGGGCTCCTAGAATATAGTGCCCTTGTGACAATCTATTTGATACAAGAGGATTTATTCAATCACATAGTTTAGGCTCCTAGAATATGGTGCCCTTGTGGCAATCTATTTGATTGTATCAAAAGACCCAATGAATTGGAATTTCCCTATTGGGCCAGGACATTTCGGGGCAAACGGATTATTTCATTTTGGGGCAAATGGATCATTTATCATAAAGAGGACGAGATTCAAAGGAAATACCTTCACGGGTCATCGGCCTGGTTTGGACATACATTTTACATGTTCCTAGCAATTCCCATGCCATCATCAAATGCAGGAAACAATCAGTAAGAACTTGCATTAGTACTTTACTGGATAAGAATTCTCATATAGAAAAGTGATTCCCTTGTGGATAAGATCATCATCCAGCTCCATGGTTACTCTATTCACCAAAGCCACGAACATTAACGCCCAAAGAGACTGATTGATGAACATGAATTTTCTCAAGCCCTTCAAATTTCCTCAAATTAAGACAACTGTAACAAAGCAGAAATGACCTTTTTTTTTTATATATTCAATTCTAATGGTGCTTGTTCAACTGTTATCGACCAAACATCATTCATACTTCTGAAAGTTTATGGTGTTACACAAACAACAAAAATGGAAATCAGATGGAATAGATGAACATTCTCCTTACTGCAATCTAAGAGAGTTGGAACTAAGGGGAGAAGAGGATTCAAGCAAGAGCGAATATATAGTAGTCAAAGCCACCACAAGTGGAGTGTGGCAATCCCCAAGTCCATTATCCAACCTTGAATGCAGAAAACAGTCACCAAGTCTTTTACAACTTCTCATGAGATATTTGAAACTTGAAAGGCAAAAAAATAAGAATTCATGAGTTGGTGAGGAATTCACTAAGGGTCCATTCTTTTGCAGAGACTTATAAAGTCTGGCACTTTACAAGTTTTGTCATTGAAAAATATGCATTATCTTTTGAGAACTAGATGTACTATGCTCTTCATCTCTTGAGTTGCAATTCCCGTAAGACTTCAAATGTAGCGAAATGAATGATTTCAAATCTCATAAAAAATGATAAGAACTAGTCTTGTTAGAATCCTTGACAAAGTGACTCAAATTTCCTACCAACTAGCATGACAGTGCAAAGTGCCAAGCTTTATAAGTCTCAGCAAAAGGACAACCCTAAGGGCCCGTTCTTTTGCTGAGACTTATAAAGTCCAGCACTTTGCAAGTTTTGTCATTTGACAATATGCATTTTCTTTTGAGGACTAGATTACTCGTGCTTTCATTTTTTGGCTTGCAATTCCTATAAGGCTTCAAATACGGCAAAATGACTGATTTCAAAACTCATTAAAAATGATGAGACTTGAACTCTCATTGAACTCTCATTATGGTAAGAATTAATTTTGTTAGACATCTGGACAAAGTGACTCAAATTTCCTAACAACTACCATGACAAAGTGTAAAATGCCAAGCTTTATAAGTCTTAGCAAAAGAATGGACTCTTAAAGATGTTATCCATAACACATGATTGCAATAAAGAACAATCACAAAAGAATGGGCAAATACGTCTTTGTGTCAATTTCTGGAACCTCAAATTGAGAACGCTATATCACACACTCTTATTCTCTAAAGTGGGATCAGGGAAGTTTTTTATGGAAGTGAAGATGGAACTCTCTAAATAAATGGAGAGAGAAAGAGCAAATATAACAATAAAAAAAAATGGGAAAAAGGATACATAGACATCTAAAGGGATGTCTATTCTCCCAAGCACTTGAAATGCGGGGGTCTTTCTGCACTTGAGCCAGAGCTCTCAACCCGCAACAAATAGAGGAGGATTTATTCAATCAAATAGTTTGGGCTCCTAGAATATGGTGTCCTTGCGGCAATCTATTTGCTTATATCGAAAGGCAAAGTGAATTGGGATTTCCCTATTGGGCCAGGAAATTTTGGGGCAAGCGGATCATTTATCATAAAGAGGATGAGATTGAAAGGAAATAACTTCACGGGTGTTGGCTTGGTTTGGCCATACCATAGTTACCGAGGTAGGAAGCGAAAGCAAGAAACAAAGCAAAAGTGAGAAGCGGGAAGCAAGGCTCAAACAATTCTTAGAAACTGGGAAGCGAGAAATAGATATAGGCCTCATTCTCATTACTTTAGGATGACTAATCATTCCTTAAATTTTATCTTAATGGAGATTTGTGGAGAAGTAGGTGTCTTGCAGCCTTAGGTTTCAATCCAACGATACTTGCTTGGGATCTATGTCGTAGGCTTTAAGCTCAAGTCTTTCCCATCACAGCCCATTTGACCACTAAATGAGACCTAATGAAAGCAAACAAAAGCGATTCTGGGAAACAAGGTTCCCACCTTGTACATAGCTTCCCTGCAATTATGGGCCATACACTTCACATGGAATCATCAAATGCAGGAAACAATCAGTAAAAACATGCACTCCTACTTTAATGGATAAGAAATGTCATATAGAAAATTGGGCCTAAATTCCCTAGTGGATAAAATCATCATCCAGATCCATGGTTACTCTATTCATTGAGCCACGAACCTTAACACCCAAAGAGATTAAATTGATGAACATGACTTTTCACAAGCCCTTCAAATTTCCTTCGACTACGACAACAATAACAAAGCATAAATGACCATTTTTTATATTCAGTTCTAATGGAGATTTTTCAACTGTTATCGACCAAACATCATTCATACTTTGAATGCTTCATGGTTTAAAATTCTGGTACCAAGATAGCTGAGAGAGCCTTTTGAATGTATAGAGAGAAGTTTTTTTGGGAAGGTATAGATGTGTGTATAATGTATATGTAGATCTTTTTTTTAATTGTTGTATATACAGTTGTCTAGTTAGAAAACTCTGAATTACCATGGATGAGGACACTGGAATGTAATATGTCAGTTATCCATGGAATGGATGATCCCATTTTTTTGTTAGTAACAGTGGATGCATGTTATGAGAATGAATTTCCACTGAAAGTGTGTTCGAAATAGGAAAACTTTAGGTTAGATTGACTATTAATATTAAAGAATGGATGAGGTTTATTAATTCAGAGTTTT
Source organism: Tetracentron sinense (assembly GCA_015143295.1). Classification (NCBI taxonomy): domain Eukaryota; kingdom Viridiplantae; phylum Streptophyta; class Magnoliopsida; order Trochodendrales; family Trochodendraceae; genus Tetracentron; species Tetracentron sinense. Next base: position 34,896,305 of record CM026563.1, on the reverse strand, counting down.
AAATACTATGATTTTCTGGATAAGATTGATCATGATAGATTAAAAATGAATTGATTGTATCGATGGTTGTCACACCTCGTGATTTGGGAGGATCAGTGTCTATGGTGTGACAATAGTGGTATCATAGCCTAATAAATCAAAATCCGACCAGATCAAACACCACAAGTGAATGACCTTGAGAAGAGGAAGAGAAATTTGCAGGCTATTCTTCAAGAGATTAAGTCATGTTTCTCATATCTGTCACCCTTGTCAAAAGAAACATGGCATGCATGTCATTGCAGTATCAATTCTTATATAGTGTACTATGATATAACAATTTCCAAACTCAGGAGTGCACGTGATTATTCCTTCCCGAGAAAGCATAGTTGTAAAATCAACCACTGATGAAACCTTAAACTTATATTGCAATTCATAGCTCAAAGAATAACACATCTCAATTAGCCCTTTGTAGTCGAGCTCTGGAGGTGCACTTTAGCGAATTTTTTTGGTGCATGTTAGCAAACTTTTCCTGTTCGTTTTGCTAGGGTTTCATGGCAAACCCTAGGGTTGCCGGCGCTTTGGAGGGTGGTTCCTCCTCCAGGCCGCCTGATACTCCCCTTCTTTCTTACGCTAATGTTGCAAGGAACTCATCAAAGATCTCAGAACCATCTTCTCCTTCCATACCTATTAAAAACAAGGTCTCTCACTTAGGTGAACCAGCACTGTTCTTCTCGGAGGAGGAAACTTCGACTCTATCCATCCCTCATCAGCTCACCTTGGTAGCCAAGTATGTGTATGGGCGTCCTCCCCTTGCAGCAATAAAAACATTCATGAAGAAATCTGTTGGTGTCTGTATGGCATTCTGTTGGGATTCTTGATGCTCATCACCTCCTCTTTCGTTTCTTTTCCGAAGAGGATTATTTGATGGTTTGGCTTAAGGAAGTGATCTACATCAATGGTTATTTGTTCCGATTCTTTAAATGGACCCTGTCATTCGTTTCAGGAAGTGAACCATCTCTAGTTCCAATCTGGGTAAGCTTTCCAAATCTTCCTATACACCTCTTTAATGAATCTGCTCTGAATTCTATTGGCAATATAATTGGCAAAGTTTTAAAGATGGATGGTCCGACCAATCTTGGTCCCGACCAAGTGCTGCCCGAGTTTGTATCGAAGTCGATCTCCTCAAGCAGAACCCTGAACGCTTCTTGTTGGGAATAGGAAACAATGGAAGATGGCAAGCCATTGACTATGAGAAGAGTACCCTTTTCTGTTTACAATGCAAGAAGTTAGGACATGATTTGGCGAACTGTAAATCTGGAAAAAATTCCAGATCTAAACATAAAATCATGGGGAATAAGGAGGCTGAAGAAGGTGAAGCTAGATCGGAAAATAAAGAATGGGTGGTGAAGAAAAAATCTGGTGAAACATATCAATGCAACCCAACCAAAACTTCAAGCCATGAGATCGAAAACAATGAGAACAAAAATAACGATTTTGTGCAAAACAAAGGGATTGAATTTTAGAAAAGCACTCCAAAATTTGCATCGGAGCCAAGGAAGGTTGATCATTCTAGCATATACTCAAGGATCTCGCATGTGGAAATCCATTCTTCTGCTCCAAACAACAGCGTAATTCACTAATTCATTCTCCTCTAGGTATAGTTGATGCTACTGTTCCAAAAAATCTTATCAGTTCTACTATGATAAACTCTAATACCTCTAATATCGAATCTGGCATGGATCTTAATGGAAAAGTCATTGACATCAGAGATGATGCTTCAATTTCAGATGTCGAAGGGATTAATCTCCCCCCAATTCATCAGATCTCAGTACTAAATATGGCTAAACCACATGAAAATTCAAATCTTGATGATATTCGTCAAAGATTTGATATTCCTACTGCATCTAACTCTCAGATTACTTGCAAGAATTCCACTTCTATTATTCTTACTAAATCTGAAATTAGAGGTTTAATGCTTCTTGATAATGGTTCTTTTAGTAAAAAATCTGACCAGTGTCCTCGTTATCGTATGTGAAATAAGCTGGTTAGAACAATTGAAGGTTACTCCCATCTACGGTTCAGCTTCACTCGTTTATGAGGCATTTGGATTGGATTTTTTTGGCCAAAAATCAATTCTGATAAAATTGATTGTGTAGAAATTAATGGTCAAATAATCAAATTTTCAAATAATAGTGTTCGGAGAATACGTAGGTGAGTCTCTCAACTTCGTATTCTCCGAACACTATTATTTGAAAAAATGATAAATTGATCATGAATTTCTATATAATCCATTTTATCAGAATTGATTTTTGGCCAAAAAAATCCAATCCAAATGCCACCTTAACAATCTATGGGAGCAATCTCAAACTATGGAATGCCACTCTTCTTTTGCTTCTTGTTTGATGGATAATATTGAAGCTTTTAAAGAAGAAAAGAAAAAATTCTCTCTAACATTGTTAAAAGCTGAAATTTTTAAAAGCCAACCTCAGGATGATTCTAAATCTAAAACTAAAATTAGCAAAAGCGGCCTCTCATTGAACAGAATCACTCACTCTAGAACTGCGGTTCTATTGAAGGCTACCAACCTTATATCTGTTATTAATGAATAACTTCCTTATTTGGAACATTAAGGGAGTTGGTAATCTAGCCTCTCAGTCTAGATTAAAGAACGCCATTCAAGACTCTTTTATTTTTGCTACTGATCAAATGATTATTGTTGACGTCACTAACAATGATATGATTCCAATTAGATGTGTTTTTGTTTATGCTAAATGTACCAGACTGGAGCGTTTGTCCTTATGGATAGATCTTTGTGCTGCTTTCTCTTCCTTTTCAGGTCCTTTCTTCATAGGCTGTGACTTCAATATCATAGCTTGTACTGATGAAAAGATGGGTGGTAGAGACAGTCAATTTTGAATCTATGGAGGACTTTAACAATTTGATTGATGAGTTGGGTTTGATGGATGCTGGATTTACTAGTAACAAATTCACATGGTGCAACAATCAGGATGGTGTGCACCGTATATATGCCTGTCTGGATCGCATCCTTTTTAACCCGGAATGGACTCTAAACTTTACTAGTTCGTCGGTTACTCATCTTTCTAGGGTTACTTCGGATCATTCCCCCCTTCTTTTCAAGTTTGGCAAAGATCTTTTAAGGAGGCCTTCATTCTTTTTAATTCCAAAAGATGTGGATTAATCATTCAGAGTTTTATAGAGCAGTGCCTGAATCGTGGGGTTCCCCTATCTTTGCAACCCCGTTCATGTCCTTTTTCTTAAAGCTTAAAAGGCTTAAAGCCTCTTTAAAAATTTGGAACAAGGAACTTTTTGGGAATATATTCAGGAAAATAAAAGACCTTGAGAATCAAATCTGTTGTCTGGAAGAAGAAATCCAAAGCTCTTGGGATGAATGTAAAAATGCTCATTTATCTAATCTAAAGGTTGAAATGCAATCTGCTCTTCTTCAGGAAGAAACTTTTTGGAGACAAAAGTCAAGAATTAAATGGCTCCAAGAAAGCGACAACATCAAGTTCTTTCATATGGTTACTAATTCTAGAATGGGTCGAAATGGCATATCTCAGATTCAAGACTCAAGGTAACTGGTTGGACTCTATGGAAGATATAGATAATGAAGCGGTTTCCTTTTATAAAAATTTGTTATCCTCTAATAATTGCATGCTAGAACATAATCTCCTTAACTATATCCCTTGTCTCATTTTGGATGAGGATAATAGCTCTATTATCAAATTCCCCTCTCTTGAAGAAATTAAAAAGTTGTTTTTAGTATGTCGGATGATAGTGCTCCTGGCCTAGATGGGTTTTCTGGCCATTTTTATCATCTTACAGGGACATTATTAAGGAAGACATATTAAATGCAGATAATTTCTTTTTTATTTTGCAGATATTCCTAAGGCTATTAATGCTACTGCAATAGCTCTTACCCCTAAATGCAGCTCTCTTGTGTCCTTTTCGGATTTCCGTCCCATTAGCCTTTGCCATTTTTTATATAAGATCATATCGCATTTACTGTCTGACCGGATTGGTTTATTGCTTCCTAACATTATTTCTGATGAGTAGAGCGCCTTTGTGAAAGGAAGAAATATTATAGATAATGTTAGCTTAGCCCAGGAAATGGTGTAGGACATTGATAGAAAAATTCCTAGAGGCAATATCATTTTTAAACTGGACATGTCTAAGGCCTTCGATAGAATGGAATGGAATTTCATCATCTCTGTTCTAAAAAAGATGGGATTTAACCAATCTTTATCTATTATCATTAATTGCTGCTTGCAAGGCTTTTTTCAGAGTTCACGTGGTTTTTGCCAAGGTGATCCTCTCTCTCCTTCCCTTTTCATTTGAGCTAAAGAAGTTCTTAGTAGGGGCCTTAAAACCATCTCTGAGAGTTCAACTTCTACTTATAAATTAGGTAGGTTCGGTATTCCTGTTTCCCACTTTCTTTGTGCTGATGATACTCTTATATTTTGCAATGGTAGGAAACAAAATATGAGAATTTTTTATTTTATTTCCTCTTATGAGAACTCATCAGGTTAGTTGATTAATCGAACCAAAAGTACTTTTTACTGCTCTTCCAAGATGTATAGGATGAGATGTGATTCTATTTTTAACTGGGTGGGCATTATTAGAAAATATTTTCCTTTTAGTTATCCTGGGGTTTCTGTTTACAAAGGGCGTTTTAAAAATTGTTTTTTTAATTCTCTTGTAAGTAAAGTCACCTCTAAGGTGGAAGGATGGAAAGCTAAGTTCTTATCGATGGGTGGGAGATTAATTCTTATTAAACATGTTCTATCTTCTATCCCCACCTATCTTTTAGCTGGAATTCATGTTCCAAAAGTTATTACTACTCTTATTGATAGATCCATGGCTAAATTTTTTTGGAATAACATGAATGAAATTAAAAAACGTCATTGGATTAACTGGAATACTTGTTCCCTTCCCCATTTGGAAGGTGGCCTAGACATTAGGAAAATGCATGACTTCTCTATTGCTTTTAGAATGAAACAAGCTTACCATCTTTATCACTCTAATAATCTTTGGTCCATTTTTTCAAAGCCAAATTCCAATTTACCCATATTTGGTATGCTTCTTCTCATCCTGGCTCTTCTAAAACTTGGACCAAAATCAGCCATCTTTGTAGGGATGTGGTAAATAACACGACTTCCTTAATTGGTGATGACACTAAGATAAATTTCTGGCTCGATTTTTGGTTTGGGGAGGTCCTTCTTATTGAAAATGCCATCCGCACTCCTCGTTCTTTTCCCTTTATCTCGAATATGCTGGATAATAATGGTAATTGGGATTTCAATATTGTAACTGATTACTTACCTAATTATCTGAAGATAGCTATAAGTTCTACAGGTTTTTTACTTCAGAGTCTGAAGATGCCTTTATTTGGAACCTCTGTTCGAAAGGTAAGTTTTATGTTAAAACTGCTTGGGAGTTTATTAGATATTCCACTATTTGAAAAGAATGAAGTAAGTATATTTGGAATCCTATAACTCCAAAAAAAATTCAAATCTTTGGTTGGAAGGTAATGAATGGTGTTGTGTCTACTGATACTATGGTTCAATCGATTAGCATTCCTTTAGCTAGTTGTTGTTTTTGTTATAACCATGGTAATGTTGAATCATTGACTCACCTTCTTTCTCAAAGTGATATTGCAAATTGTATCGAGAGATACTTTGGAACTCTTTGTTCTATTGTGATTCATCCGAGTGATAACATTCAATGCTTGCTTATGAGATGGTTAAGAGCCTCTAGTAGGCATCACAGTGACTTATTTGTCTTGCTCCCTCTTATCATTATTTGAGAAATCTAGAAAAGAAAGATATTCGCATAGATTCAAAGAAGTGCGAAAACCAACTGACCTTATTATTGCTCGTATTGAAAACTGGATAGCAGATTTGGGTCAAATTCCTAATAGAAAACGTTTGGATCTCTCTATTATTAATATTGTGATTCCTTCTCATCAGCAAAGAAACATCATATCTCATGTCAAATGGTTACCCCCCAAGAGTAGGATAAAATTGAATGTAGATGGTGCTTCTAGAGATAACCCGGGCATAGCATGTGAAGGGGGAATTATTCGAGACCATTTTGGGGGGATGATTGCTGGTTTTTATGCTTTCTATGGCCATTGTTCTAACTATGTTGCTGAGACTAGAGATTTTCTTGATGGTATTACTCTATGTCAATCTCTTGGTTGCAGATTGAGGTTGAATTTGATTCTAAAACCTTTGTGGAAGCCTGACATGAAAAATGTATTCACCCCTAGAAAGTGTGGTATTGGAACAAAAAGATCACTAAAGTAAAGAATATATGCTCCTCTATCACTCATATATACAGGGAAAGCTAACTCGGCTGCTGACTTTCTTGCGAACTACGGTTGTGATCTTCAACAATCAGGTTATATTCTTTCTTGCCAGGATAGCCCTTCTCGTCTCAGGTCTCTCACTTTCCTTGATAAATTAGGTTTGGGAAATATTAGATTGGCTCAGAGTGATTAATTCTTGTTCCTGTTACTTCTTTTTAGGGAGTTGTTGCTTCCTCTTTTATGTTGCTTTGTTTGTAGTGGGGGTTTTTTCTTCCCCTTGTTTGTTTTTGTAAGGGTTTTGGTTTTATGTCCCCTCCTTGTGTCCTTGTAGGGGTAAGGTTTTAATGCCCTCCCCCACCCCCACCCCCACCCCCACCCCCCCCCCCAATTTTTTCCTATCAATAAACAGGTAGGGGTCCGCCAAACCCCCCGCTCCCACTAAGTGGATTAAAAAAAAAAAAATTTGTTTAAAAACACATCTCACGAAATATAGAAAAATAACACATTTCACAAAAAGTGATTTTCATGTGTATAATTGACAGTAGTAATCTACTCAAAAACTATTTTTTTATCAGTGAAAAGATCCACTAGCGTAAATTAAAAAAAAGTACAAAGAAGTTCTTTGATGGGTGGACAAGAAAAACATAAAATGATACAAACTGGACTCATAGGAGAACAAACAATTCAAGGAACACATAGACAAAAGGATTTTGGCCCATAACCCCAAAGTCGTCCCAATTACTACACCGCGATGAAATACCATTAAGACTACCCTAGATAATCCCTTTAACTGCAATGTGACGGTTATCAAACACTCTTTGGTTACTCTCTTCCCAAAAGCTCAAACAAATAGCACCTGAAAGATACCTCCAAATCACCAACTGGGCAACGTCCACCACTCTAACAAAAAACAAGAGATTAGGGAAGAGAAGCTCCTCGGCAAAACCCACTGCACCCTTAAACAGGAAAGATAAAAACCTCATATACAATGGACCAAAGGACAATGGACTCCTAAGTGATCTACTAACACCTCATCGACCAAGTATATGATACACCGATTGCAAGAAGAAAAAAGGCAAACTTTTAAGGTAAATCGGGATTCCAAACCTCGGGATTCCAAACCAACCTGTAAAGAAAATAACTGCAATGGTTGTTCTTTAGGGACTGATAGAAAGATCTCACGAAAAATCAATCGTAACTTTCCCCGCCCAAACCCAAACATCACCCACCAGCGTGCTGGGAAGACAACAAAAAAGGCAGCGCAATAATATAAGAGTCTTCCAATTCCCAATCGTTAAGGCCGCTTCTCAGCTTGGGAGCACATACCACCTCACCATCACACAGATCATAAGACTCCTCAACTGAATAGGATTTATCACTAGCTAAGGAGTAAATGTTCCTAAAAGAATTCTCAAGTGGCCCAATCTCCAACTAAAGGTCCTGTCAAGATTTTATCTCCTCACTACAACACTATTGAAGATATGGTTACTGAATTACAGCTTCATTTGAACAACACGTTCCACACACTCACCTCCCCCCCCCCCCCCCCCCCCCATAAGGACCCCTCACATCCGTAGGACTCCACACCGACTCCAACCCACAATTGACTAAGATCGCCTTCCTCCAAAGACTCCTCCCCAAATCTCTAGAGCAATTTAGCTAAAAGGGCTCAATTAATATCTCAAATTGAACGAAAGCCTAAACCACCTTTCCTACTAGACTCAAACATTGTCACTCCACCAAATGATATTTACTCAACTCCTAATTGTTCCATAAAAAAATCTCTTAGGAGAATCGCTAGCAAGGTTTAAAAAAACGGTTTCGGACACTGTAACGGGCACAGCCGAAACCTTTACGTAATGCCGTTACGTAATGGTTTCGGCCTATACTTATTATTTTTTTCTTTTTTGCTTAAAAAATTCCAATAAATAGAAAGACATATAATAGATGTGTAACAAGATACTTTTAAAGCCAATATGAAGCTTAAATTTTAGAAATAAGGAAATTAGATGAGTCGAAGGTTGAAACATACCCAAAATAAAGAACATGTCTTAGATTCCTTCAAATCTATGAATTAAACTCTAAATCAAGTTGTTAATTAACAAAAAATAAAAGGATTTTAGGAAAAAAAAAAAGTACTAAGAATAGGTAGAGAAGAAGAAAGGAAGCAAATATGAGATTTTAGAATGAGTTTAGGGATTTTTGGAACCCAGTCCTACGATCGAAACCTTTACGTATCGGGCATAATGCCGTTACATAATGGTTTTGAATGTTACGGTTTTGTTTCGGGATAAACGGGTAAAGGTACGGTATCAAGTATCGGAGGTCACCGAAACCTTTACGTAACGGTTTCGGCGTTTTTTTAAACCATGATCGCTAGAGCATAAGCCACCGAAAAGGAAATGGAGAAAAGAGACAAGAAACTCTCACGGGTTCTTTTGACGAGGGTAACCCTTCCACTTTTTAAGAGGTATTGAAACTTCCGCAACGCCAACCTCTTAGACACTCTTTCAATCACAAGATCCCAAATTGATTCCACCTTAAAGCCAACCCCTAGAGATCAACCCAGATGCTTAGATGGAAGCATGCCTTTCCTACACCATAACACATCAACTAACTCCTCAATATTTGACACCGCACCTATGCCAAACAACTTACACTTGCAAAGATTCATTTTCAAACCTAAAACGGCCTTGAAACATCTAAAAATGCATCTAAGATAAGCTACCTACATGGCGGTGGTATCACAAAGAAAAAGGGTGACATCTGCCAATTACAAATGAGAAATCTTAAGGTAACACTGTAGATAACCCTTCAATATCATCCTCTTCCGCCTTCCTCATCATACCACTCAAAGCCTCCATAACTAGAATGAATAGGAAGAGTAGGACAATGGGATATATAAACTCTCAACCCACAAAAGCTCTTGAAGAAACCAGCCAGACTACCATTAACAAGCAATGAGAACGAGGCGGACTCAAAGCAACACTTCATCCAAGATCCACATGACTCCAAATCCCATCCTACCCAACACGTAATCAAAAAAATCTAAATAGACGTGATTAGCCTTCTCAAGGTTCAATTTGCACAAAATGCTCTCACGACTGCCTTTAAAGCCTCAAATCCAAGCATTTATTGGCAATCAATATACCATCTACAATTTGTCTCCTTTGAACAAAGGCTCCTTGAGGGGGAGAAATGATAAAATGGCTAACTCCCCTCAAACAGTTGACCAACACTTGAAGGCTAAATGAACTAATCAGAAAATTGAAAATACAGACACTCGAAACGGAAAAAATAATAATAATTAAAACAGAAAGTTATACTTACTCTTTATCGGCAAGCTTTACTTCAGTTCCTCCATATTCGGGTAAAAGGACTGTGTCTCCTTCCTTTACACTAACAGCAATAAGCTTCCCATCTCTATCACGAGCTCCAGGACCCACGGCAACAACTTTTCCAGAATTCAACTGAATCATCAAGCACATGAAATTTTGAATAATGAACAGAGAGATTCTAAAAATTCATTTCAAAATCAGAGAAAAAGGGAACATAAATGGGAAAAACAAACATTAAACCAGAAAGTATAGAGCTAGATTATAGAGCAAAAATCAAAATGAAAGAACAAAAGGAGCAAGAAAACAAACAAATAAATTGTAGAATATCAGAGTTTCACTGAAGCACCTATAATTGAAGGCTCTGATGTTGCACCAAGTCCATTTAGAAGACAGGGAAACTAAGAAGGTCAATACAAGGCTAACCGAGACATATATTCTTGAATCAAAACATATTCCGAGAGGAAATCAATCATCAAAGTTTCTAAACCAAGCCCAATTTTTCAAATATATAGAAGCTAAGATAATCCTTTGCATAAGCAGGCCTGACTGGGTCAATCTCATCAGATATCTCAGCAAGTCAACAGAAAAATGGAAATTGATGAAAACCTATGTGATGTACTTCGAACGAAAAAATACCCATAAGGGTCCGCTCTTTTGCTGAGACTTACAAATCTTGGAACTTTGCACTTCATCATGGTAGTGTTTAGGAAATTTGAGTCACTTCATCAAGCTTTTTAACAAATTATAATTCTTACCATCATGAGATTTTAATTCTGATCATTTTTTGAGATTTGAAATCATTCATTTCATTGAATTTAAGTCTTGCAACCCAATAGATAAAAAGCACAATACATCTAGTTCTCAAAAGAAAATGCATATTGTCAAATGACAAAACTTGCAAAGTGCCAGAATTTATGTCTCGGCAAAAGAACGGACCCTAAGCAAAAACCATTGAAACCCAAGATTCAACAGTAAAATGTAACGAATTATCAGTTGCAGAAAGAATGCAAAAGACTGAGATAATCACCTTGTTGGTCTTCTTGGGGAGTAATATTTCAGAAAATTTGAAAATATTGAAAACCCAGATGCAATATTTCATTTTTTTAAAATTCCAAAAATAGAAACCATCAAAGCATAAGATCAAACAGTTCAAAAGGTAAGAACCATCAGTTGCAGAAAATGAAAAAAACAACCTTGTTGGTCTTCTCAGGGAGTAAGATTCCAGCATGGTTTTTAGATGGAGGAATAATTTTCTCCACCAAAACGCGATTGAGAGCTGGGATCAAACGCTTCGCCATTGAGATTAAAATCAACACAGGATAGAGAAATACCATAGGAAACAAATGACTGGAACCTTCTTGTGAAATGGTGGGTAGGGTACTAGGGTTTAAGAAAGGGTTTAAGGCGTATTAAATTACAGAAATACCCTCTATTTACTTGGGTTCCTATTAAGGCTGTGCTGTGCACAATGCACATCCGCTCAAGCTAGGCCGGAGGGACTAGGGCCACTTTGGGCCTAGCCCAGTCTCAACCCAGCTTTGGACATTGATCCTGAACCCAGCTGACTCAGACTTCTTTTACGAGGTTCTGGCTTGTCTCTGGCGAAGCCTGAAAGGGCTTGTGTCGGGGTTCCATAGAATAAGTGACAAGTGGTGGAGATTCAAAATCATGGGGCCCATGATTTTGACTTCTCCCCCCTTAATAAGACATGTGGCGATAAGTTTGTGAGAATAAGGGTGAGAGATATCAAATGGGGAGAAGTCAAAATTATGAGGAGAAAATGGAAGGACTTCTTCCCCATTTTACGCCAGCTGTCGCAAAATGTATGGAACACCGAGAACCCATTCTGGCTTCGCCAGAGACAATCCGAGGCCCTTTTACAATTATCCTTTTCGGACAGGAAGGCAAGTTTGAAAGAAAAGTTAGTAGGAGGAATAAGTGGTAATTTGTTCTTATAAGAAAGGAGGGCTAGCCCAGTCGCAAAGTTTAAAATTTTGCGACTCTCAATGATAGCGATAGACCTGTCATTGCTACCTCTTCAATAAGGAGTCCGGATTAAGAAGTTTGGGTTATTTACCAAAATTTCCTCACAAACTTTATATTTACCAACAAGGGGTTCAGTTCCTCAATTTTACCAAACCGGGCTTATCATCTAGTTCAATAAATAAAAATGGATGAAAATGCCCCTTTGTAAAGAAAGGTTAGTTCAATAAATAAAAATGGATGAAAATGCCCCTTTGAAAAGAGAGAACATGTTTGGTTCTCTTCCCCCCTCTCTAACGCTTGGATAACTCCCTGCAATTGTAGCATGATAGTTATTATCGAAGAAAAGCATCATAGAATTGGTTTTACATGCCTAATTCACCAAAAGAGCATAACATTTTTTTAAAAATGATTTCATTTTCATATCTTGCTTTGCAAAGTCTATAAAATCGAAGCAAATGAATTAGTATCAAAGTAAGATGCCTTTAGAGTACTTTTAAAATACTAATTATATTAAACGAACATAACTATTTAAATATTGAAGTTGTTAAGTTTAGTGGAGTAGTCATAAATCTCTGAAAAAAAAAAACATAGCACCCTCTCTACAAGAAAGATCTCATAGGAAAGATAATTTTGATAATAGTGATAACTAAAGTAGTCATAGATCTCTGCACCCTCTTGAAGTTATTCCAACACAGAATGATCTTCCTCTTTTCAATTTAGAGATGGAGATGGATGTCAAAAGGATACTAAAGGAATACCCTGAGGATTATCATTGAAATCACACTTGCTCTCTAGAGATTGTTTCTAGGAGACACCAATAATGAGTTTTGGGTTCAAAAAAGCTCTGAAATGGACGTAGGTATACAATATATGTGACGCCCCGAACCCACGCCTAGGGAATTAAGTTCCGAGACACGCGTCCGTTCGTCAAATCATGCAAGCGGAAGATTTTACCCGCGAAAATGCGGGAAATTTAAACATTTATCAGATGCTTCCAAAAAGCAAATAACATCTGTCATCACAATAGCCATCATACAAACCATATACATGTATTATTTACATCAAGTTTGTTTTACAAAAGTAGGCGTCTCTATCACACCAGGTACAACTTGTACAAGCTTCCAAAATGTCCAGTTGGACTTTTCACTTACTAGTCAGTAGCTCCGAGATCTGCTGACATAAAAAGTCAGTGAGTTATGAAGTCCAATAAAACCACAATCCTTCTAAACTATTTTCCACATAATAACACGTATCAATAATGATATAATAAACAGTTCAATTTGCATGTTACAATAAAATAGAACAGTATATATTAAACTGTGACCCAAGGTCACTTAGGGTTACGTCACCCTAACCAAGGTTCTCGACCTCACATTACTTTCCAATTATGAGGTTCAGTTATGAATGGATTATATTACCAAGTTATCATTTCAATCATCAATCATGTTTCATTTCGAGTCCTGAGACTCTATTAATTGGCCACAGCCCACAAATGTTCAGCTTAAAGTCTCTAAATCATAATCATAATACATTGAGTCATTTAGACTCACACACGCTGTTCCGGCTTTCACCGAACACGACTAAACCTTGGGTATACTAACCCAAATCACCTGGAATCCGACGATTCCATACCGAACCATGAGTCCACCAACTCAGACAAATACACCAACCCTGAGTACACCAACTCAAACCACTTCGTATTCGAAGCTTACCCACACAACATGGGCATTCACCCAATAAGGACATAGTTTTCCATTTAATTGACTAGCCACATCTACCGTGTATTTGCTGTCATCGCCCTGGGTATCAGTTATGAAGGAACCCCGACCAACCTGCCTACCATCATCTTCTGGCTAGTCTACGGAGGAACCCCGACATCTATACCAATGCCGACATCTCCTAACGTTCCACCAAGAAGGGATCCCGATAAACACGGTGCCGACATTTTCTAACCCACCCAGAGAAGAACCCCGGACTATACACTATCTGATGTTCAGCCACTTTAAACTCCCTAAGACTCCGACATCTCCCGACTATCAGTCACGAAGGAACCACGGGTCATGCAAACACCGCCACTCCTGACCTAGTCCAAGAGGCACCACGGACGACCTAGACAAACAGACCGACATCTCCCGACTATCAGTCACGGAGGAACCCCGGGCCTTACTGGACACCGTCATCAAAGAGGAACCACGGACTATACTTAACCCTGGTTAGATTTTCTAACCACAGGTTAACTCCAGTTAACCCAAATCTCGCTTGATTAACTGAAATACTTGGGCCTTGCGCCCGTGAACTAACTCCGCTAACACACCGTCCCGTTAGGGAACGTTTTCAAGCTAATGGATGTCTCCATAGCCTTACAAGACATGCAAACAACTTTTCGTCACCCTAGAGTGGCGATACAATTTACCCGGGACCCGATCTGGGCTCCCCGAGGGACCACATAAAATCACAACATCACATAGGGGTCTCCGACCCTTTTTCATTCACGTCAAAAGACATCCATATACTTCACATAAAATAATATAGCAAAATAAGCGGAAAAAGAGAAGAAAAGAGAGGGGTTTTACCTGCTTCACGCGTTTCGAGAAAGCTAGTGTAAAAACAGATGTCACCAATGCATTCCTAACGACGATCAACCCCGGGTAGAGCGCATGCAACTTTCTCTCTCCACTTTCTCTCTCTACCTTTTTATCTCTCTCTCTCTACACACAAAACGAGACGCCAGAGAGAAAATCAGACGTCGCCAACGCGTCGGGGACGTCGAAAAACCTCAAGGACCCACTTCTCTCCTCTTTCTCTCTCTTCTCTCTCTCTCCTCTTTCTCTCTCCTCACTTTCTCTCTCTACAATATGTTGTGGTAGAATCTCCCACTGTTGCAAAAACGTGAGAATAAAAGGGGCTGTCCCTATTTATAATGCAAGGGTCATGTGCCATGCACATGACCACCATTAATGGTCCCGTTGACCAAGTCAACGGGTTGACCATTTGACTATTATTCCGTATTTTCTAGCATATACGGCATCTGTAATCCTACTTAATGACATCCGATTTTGACGAAACTTTAGGTGGCCGAACTTGGGGCAGTCCGACACCTACTATAAAAATTTTGGGGAAAAATACTGAGTTTTGACAGCTGCACTTTAGTCCGGAAGAAAATTGTAAAACCCACTAATTTTCTGATTTCGGACACAAAACATGTTGTCGCTTCTTCGTTTGAGATAACTAACTACCGAGACGACAGACATTAGTCCCCACGGCCGACCGACATGCATTAGTGTCAACCGCACAGATTTCTATTAGGATCTCCAACAGATATTAGGTCCCACTTAATTTCTGGAAATATGGAAATTTCTCATTTTTCTCAATTTTATCACACATAATGGCCCCGTGGTCCCGCGAAATGGTACATAACGGAATCGATACGGTAGGGGTGTGTCCCGACAGTCGACCGGCACACTGTGTGCTATTTTCGCCAAAAGATACTGAGATTTCATCGGTGCACTTCAATCCCGAGCAAAATCTTTTTTTATTAATTTAACAAATAAATAACTAATTAAACTCCATTAAGGACCCATAAACACATAATTTTATTATATTAAAATTCCGGGCCGTTACAATATATCTTTTATGTATATAAAGTGGAAGGTAGGAACTATGTTAGGGCAAGCTACGGGTAAGGTTATCGATGTTGATCATGATCATACATGTAGTGCAGTGGACAGATGTATATAAACTAGGAGGTAGTGCAGGTAAGGTTATCGATGTTGTAACGACCTCAAAACCCCACCTTGGACTTAATGGGACTTTGGGTTCATTACACTACTTGAACCTACTTAACTCCATAGAAGGCAATAATAAAATGCGAGTCTACAAAAATTTCTTAATAAAACTACAATAGTAATAAAAATTTTCCATGTATAAAATGAAGCAAACATTATGCACAACCTGCGACCAATACTAACTTTACCCACAATTAGATCATAAGGTTCCCTACAATGTGATTTAAACCTAAGCAGCATCATAAACTCAAAAGTATCAAGTACATATTACAATCTTTTTAATACAATAGAAATCTAACAATATGCAAAAGAAACTGTCTAAGTTCACTCCTCCTTTTGGAGATCACCTACTCTCTCTTTCTCGCACCACTTCTTTAGCCTATATCTCAGTGGCTCGCTCTGGCTCCAAACCTACCGATAATAACATGTCAACTAAGTATTGACAATGCTCAGCAGATATCTAGTCTAACTAACAATAACAATAATTCATGCTCATATATAACCAATATCAAATTCATGCGATAGTTACAAAATCAATAACAGGTTCATATAACATTTGTATAATCCATGACAGGTTCATATGACATAATCAATAACAACTTCATATGACATTTATATAATCCATAACAAGTTCATATAGCATAATCAATAACAAGTTCATATGACATTTATATAATCAGAGTACGGAAAATATGTGAGCATATTATGACATGTTTCATTACCCTTGTAATTCCATGTTCATGATTCAGTACTTGTAATTCAGTGTCAATGTCTGTCATTGCATGATAAGTTTCATATTTATGTTTCAGTATTTGTAATTCAGTGTCAATGTCTGTCATTGCATGATAAGTTCCATATTTATGTTTCAGTACTTGTAATTCAGTGTCAATGTCTGTCATTGTATGATAAGTTCCATATTTATGTTTCAGTACTTGTAATTCAATGTCAATGTTCGACAACGCATGATAAGTTCCATATTCATGTTTCAGTACTTGTAATTTAGTCTCAATGTCTGACAACGCATGATAAGTCCCGACAATGCGTGATAAATTCCGACAACGCATGATAAGTTTCGACAAGGCTTGTAAGTCCGACAACGCATTGATAAGTTTCGACAATGCATGATAAGTCCGACAACGCATGATAAGTTCCGACAATGCATGATAAGTTCTATACTTATATTTCAGTACTTGTAATTCAGTGTTCATATTCGACAACACATGATAAGTAAATCATATCATCACCTTGACTCGTGTACTTGTGAGAATCTTAGACTTGAGAGACAACATATTTATGAGATTCTTATGCTTATGAGTCCTTGAGCAGCTTATTCAAATCATGCATGTGAGCACGGATTTTTACTCACTGGTTTATGTTAGGAGTCCCCACTTATTAATTCAGTAAGGATAAGTCCCCTGATAATGGATAAGGTCTTGGTCTTCTTAGAGGTCTAAGTAAAAGGTTCGGTTAAGCCCGGGGAAGGTGTTAGGCACCCCGGCACTTCCATTTGCAATGGTTCCCTATTTACTAGGTTTAAGCCATATTAATGTCAAATTATTAATCAAATGCCTTATGTTTAGTTTATACTAATCCAAGCTGAGAAAAACTAAACTATGGTTGAGCGTAGTTCTGGCACATGAGCCCGTTGTCACGACCATTCGTCCAGTAATGTTTGCATGGCTTTGGTAGTGACACCATTTTTGTGTATTTTTATCTTTTGTAAAATGATAGTTTAGTCGCCAAAGTCTTAGTGGCATTTTTGTAATAAGGGAGTATGACTCCACCATCACATAGGATGTTTCCTTCTGCCAAGTGATAAAAGGTTTATTTCTCACCTTGTAGGGGAGGTGGTAGTTCACTTGAGTGGGTTGTCTTTGCACCATCTTTGATCACCTGCTCCCCTAGTGTATTTTATTTCCAGTACTTGTATAGTGTCTTGTAACATTTCCCTTTATGCAATAATATTGATCTTTGCTTCTTTCTTGTGCATTGTGGTGTGCTTTACTCTTGTTTCTTAGGTAACTATTAGAATAGGCTGACTTGATCAACGGATTGATCAAGTGCCGCACGGGATTTGCCTAGCAACATAAATTACCCGTGACAGTTGGTATCAGAGCAAGGTCGTGACCGTGTATTCAAGGCTAGAAGACATGGCACAGGGAACAGGAGCGCTCACTAACAAGGATCGTCTGGACGACTTAGAAGCCCAGACAGCACAGATTGATGGGATGTTGCATACCTTGGTGCAGATAGATGACCGAGTAAGCAACATAGAACAAGGAGACCAGGAATTGGCCGGATCAGTAGAGACCTTGACCGAGGACGTGAAGGGGACAGTGGATGCTCCCCAGGCCAAGATTGAGGAGCTCTCCAACCGGTTGAATGGGCTTACCATGACAGTTGGTTTGCATCCTCATGGCCCTACCGAGACATACAGTCGGGTGAAGGTACCAGAGCCTCGCTCGTACAGTGGTGCGAGAGATGCAAAGGAGCTTGAAAATTTCTTGTTTGACATGGAATAATATTTTCGAGCCATGAGACAAGAATCAGAGGAAGCCTAGGTCTCAACAGCAATAATGTATCTATCGAGTGATACCAAGTTATGGTGGCGTACTCGATACGATGATATTCAGAATGGGAGATGCGTCGTGGATACTTGGGCAGACTTGAAGCAGGAGTTAAATGCCCAATTCTTGCCCGAGAACGTGGAGTACATCGCTAGGAGGAATTTGCGACAATTGCATCAGACAGGCGCAGTGCGTGAATATGTGAAGTGGTTCTCGACCCTCATGTTAGACATCAAGGACATGTCCGAGAAAGACAAGATGTTCTACTTCATGGAGGGATTGAAACCTTGGGCACAGACTGAGTTGCAGAGGCAGCGTGTTCAAGACTTAGCTTCAGCACAAGTAGCAGCAGAGCGTTTGAATGACTACTCCACAAGTGACCCCAACAAGAAGAAGGTGACCTCGACCCACACTAGCTACAATAAATCTTCTCGACCATCGAATGGGAAGAAACATTACAATGGCAAGTCGGGGCCGAGCAAGGAAGCCTCAACATCTAAGAGTTCGGGTACCAAGCCGATGCAGTGCTTTCTTTGTGGTGAACCGCACTGAGTAACAGTTTGTCCGTAGAAACAAGCCCTCAATGCCCTACAGGCATCAGTGAGTAACTCGGCTATGCATGAGGAGCTGTCCGAGAGTGATGATGATGAGGAAGAGTAGCCTAGGATGGGAGCCATCAGGTTGCTTAATGCTCTTAAGACTCAGGGTGATGGGAAGGCACCATAGTCGAAAGGGCTCATGTTCGTTGATTTAAAGATCAATGGGAAGGCCACCCATGCCATGGTGGATACGGGGGCAACTCACAACTTTGTTGTAGAAGGAGAAGCTAAGCGACTGAGATTGAAGCTAGAGAAAGATTCAAGTCGCATCAAAGCCATGAACTCAGCAGCAAAGCCTATTCACGGGGTAGCTAAGGGGGTGTCCATTGAAGTAGGAGCTTGGTCAGGGACGACCAATTTGATAGCGATTCCCATGGATGACTTCCAGGTCATTGTGGGGATGGAGTTCTTGTAGGAATCCAAGGCCGTGTCAATGTCGTACCTGCGATCGCTGTGCATCTATGGTGACTCTCCATGTATGATTCCAACAGTAGCAATCAAAGGTGGAGAGAAGATGCTTTCGGTCTTACAGCTTAAGAAATGGTTGAAGAAGGGAGAGATGACTTACTTGACTACGTTGAGGGAGGAGTCTCAACTAGAGCAAGATCCAGTTCTGAATGAAGTAACCGAAGTGTTGGCAAAGTTTGCTAACGTGATGCCTGACAAGTTGCTAAAGTCCCTTCCTCCTCGTTGAGCAATTGATCATGAGATAGAACTTGTTCCCGGGGCGAAGCCGCCTGCTAAAGCCCCTTATCGTATGGCCCCTCTGGAGCTTGCTGAACTTCGGAAGTAACTTGATGATCTCTTGGAGTCAGGCTTCATTCGCCCCTCCAAGGCACCATTTGGGGCACCAATCCTCTTCCAACGCAAACATGACGGGAGTTTGAGGCTTTGCGTGGATTACCGAGCACTAAACAAGTTGACCGTGCGGAACAAGTATCCCATCCCGTTGATTACCGATTTGTTCGACCAACTTGGGACAGCCAAGTACTTCAGTAAGCTTGATTTACGGTCAGGCTACTATCAGGTTCGCATCGCGGAGGGCGATGAACTTAAGACGACTTGCGTTACGAGATATGGCACATTCAAATTCATGGTGATGCCTTTCGGCCTTACCAACGCACCAGCTACGTTCTCAACACTGATGAATCAGATATTCCATGAGTTCTTAGACAAGTTTATTGTGGTCTATTTGGATGATATTGTGGTGTATAGCTCAACTCTTGAGGAGCATGTTAAGCATTTGCAAAAGGTGTTAGCTTTGCTAAAGGAGAACCAATTGTATGTTAAGAAGGAGAAGTGCTCATTTGCGTAGGAGCGTATTAGTTTCCTTGGCCATGTTTTGGGCGAAGGACAAGTGAGAATGGAGGAGGACAAGATCCGATCTATTCAGGAGTGGGAGCCACCTACGACTACCACCGAGCTGCGATCCTTCCTAGGCCTTGTGAATTACTATCGTAAGTTCATTAAAGGCTACTCTGCAGCTGCAGCACCATTGACTGACCTACTTAAGAAAGAGCATGCTTGGATATGGTCAAGGAAGTGCCAGGAAGCCTTCGAGAGACTGAAGCTTACCGTGGCCCAACATCCTGTTCTTGCACTGCCAGACTTGGTGAAGCCTTTTGAAGTACAGACTGATGTGTCAGACTTGCTATTGGAGGAGTGTTGGTGCAAGAAGAACATCCGGTTGCTTATGAGAGCCGAAAATTATCTCAAGTGGAGCGTCACTACACAGCGCAAGAGAAAGAGTTGCTAGCCGTGGTGCATTGCCTTCGGGTGTGGAGGCATTACTTACTTGGATCGAAATTTGTGGTGAAGACCGACAATGTTGCCGTGTCTCATTTCATGACGCAGAAGAAGCTCACGTCCAAGCAAGCGCGCTGGCAAAAGTTGCTAGCGGAATTTGACTTTGAGTTAGAGTACAAACCGGGTCGGTACAACAATGTTGCCGATGCCATAAGTCACAAAGCGAAACTTGCGGCCCTAAAGAAAGTGATGCATAGGAGTGTGCAACGAGTGCAGTCTACCATGCACGATAAGATCCGTGAAGAGTTGAAGACCGATCAGCAAACAAAGGTAATTTGGCCACTTGTTGAAATTGGCAAGACTCGTCGCTTCTGGATCAACGACAGACTTCTTTACACAAAGAGAAGTCGCATCTTTGTCCCAAGGATGGGGGACTTAAGGAAGGATCTTATAAAAGAGTGTCATGATACTCTTTGGACAGGCCATCAGGGATGGCGTCGCACATATGCCTTGCTAGAACGGGGTTACTACTGGCCTCGTATGCGAGATGATGTTGCAGAATACGTGAAGACTTCTCTTGTATGCCAACAAGATAAGGTGGAAAGGAATAGGCCTCTGGGCTCTTGGAGCCATTACCTATCCCTAAGAGACCATGAGAGAGTGTCTCCATGGACTTCATTTCGGCCTTACCAAAAGTGGGGGAGTTTGGGTCGATCCTGATGGTGATCGACAGATTCTCAAAGTATGCTACTTTTATTCCCTCACCATTGCACTGTTCAGCAGAGGAGGCAGCTTACTTGTTCATGAAGAATGTGGTGAAATACTGGGGTGTGCCCCAGAATATTGTGAGCGACAGGGACTCAAGATTCACGGAAAAGTTCTGGTCAGAATTGTTCAAACTTCTTGGGACCAAGCTCAACTTCTCAACAAGTAGTCATCCTCGGATTGATGGCCAAACTGAGCGTTTTAACGCTCTTCTTGAAGAATACCTTCGACACTTTGTCTGTGCCAATCAAAATAATTGGGTGAACTTGCTCGATGTCGCTCAATTTTGCTTCAACTTACAACAAAGCTCTTCTTCCAACAAGAGCCCATTCGAGCTAGCAACCAGGTAACAACCATTAACGCCTCATACAGTCATTGTCGGTTACCAAGGAACCAGCCCCAGCGCATACAAGTTTACCAAATAGTGGAATAAGAATGCAGATATTGCCGGAGCATACCTTGAGAAAGCCGCTAGAAGAATGAAGAAATTTGCGGATCCAAAGAGAAGGCAAGATAAGTTCAAGGTTGGAGACTTAGTGTTGATAAAGCTAAATCCAGTTAACTTGAAGTTCTTTCGTAAAGGCAACAAAAGCTTAGTTCGCAAGTACGAATGACCATTTTCTATCACTAAAAATATGGGAAAAATCTCTTACAAGGTGAAACTGCTTGAGTCATTTCGCAGATATCACCCGGTCTTCCATGCCAGTGTGTTAAAGCCGTATAATGCAGACAAGGAAGATCCCACTCGCAACACTCTGAACCGGCCTGTAGCTACCGTAACGACCATACCGCAAAGAAAAGTTGAACGTATTGTTGTGGATCATCATGTCCAAGCATCACAGGCCAGGCCCGCGCACATGGAGTATTTGGTAATATGGAAATGGCTATCCAACACCGAAACTAGTTGGGGACTAGGCATCACCCTTCTCCCCTTCCCAGATAAAATTGAAGAATACTTAGAGAACAAGTCGACGAGGGCGTCAACTTAACAAGTGGGGGAGTATGTCACGAACATTCGTCCAGCAATGTTTGCATGGCCTTGGTAGTGGCACCATTTATGTGTCTTTTTATCTTTTGTAAAAGGATAGTTTAGTCGCCAAAGTCTTAGTGGCATTTTTGTAATAAGGGAGTATGACTCCACCAGCACATAGGATGTTTCCTTCTGTCAAGTGATAAAAGGTTTATTTTCCACCTTGTAGGGGAGGTGGTAGTTCACTTGAGTGAGTTGTCTTTGCACCATCTTTGATCATCTGCTCCCCTAGTGTCTTTTATTTCCAGTACCTGTATAGTGTCTTGTAACCTTTCCTTTTATGCAATAATATTGATCTTTGCTTCTTTTTTGTACATTGTGGTGTGCTTTACTCTTGTTTCTTAGGTAACTATTGGAATAGGCTGACTTGATCAACGGATTGATCAAGTGCCGCACGGGATTTGCCTAGCAACGTAAATTGCCCTTGACACCATGCCGAGGCTAGGGGTGTGTTTGTGTGCACCAAGGTTGGCTAATGAGCTAGTCCGGTAGACTAGGGTTAAGTTGACCGAGGTTGGTCAAGTGCATGTTATGAGCCCGGTAGGCTTAGGGTAGTCCTGTAGACTAAGGTTTAGGCCTGGTAGGCCTAGGGTTAGCTTGGTAGGCTAAGGGTAAGCCCGATAGGCTTGGGTTGGGTCCAATAGGCCAAGGTTGAGCTCGGTAGGCTAGGATTGGGACCGGTAGGCCAAGGATAAGTCTAGTAGGCTAAATATTCGGTCCAGTGGGCCAAGAGTAAGCCCGGTAGGCTAGGGATTGGGTCCGATAGGCCAAGATTGGTTTAACCGGAGTTAAACGGGTCTAACTATGGTTAGGATTGCTAACCATGGTTGGATAAGGTCCAAAAGTCAGGTTCATGATCCTTAGAAGTTGATTTATGATTTTTAGGGATTTGTCCTAAATTCAAGGTCAAATAGTGCTAACCATGGTTAAGGCATGAGTTTAGTCATGGTTAGTCCAGTTAACCATGGTTAGGTAATCTAGGGAGTCAGTTTTGGGGACTCAATGTCATTTTAGATTTTTCTTGAATTTCTGAGAATTTTTAGGGTTTAAATGGGCTTAACATTGGTTAAGCCAAGTGTTAACCATGGTTAAGTTCATTTAACCGTGATTAGGCATGCTTGCATAGTCTGATTTTGACATTTTCTGTCATTTCAGATTATTTTGAATTTTTAAAGATTTTTTAGGAATTTTTCAAGGTGGTTAGATCAGCTAACTATGATTAACTCTTAACCAGGGTTAGGTTAACCCATGGTTAAGATGTGGGATAGTCTGGAATGGGCTCAGGGGTATTAGGCAAGGCCTAGGGAGCTTCCTTCCAGTCCTGGGCCTCTGCAAAGCACAAAAACAAAGCAAGAGAAGAATTGCGGTAATCAGTTTACTGCTATTTTAAATATTTCCCTGTTTGGAATGGCGGTAGACAGTCTACTGCCACAATAGGTTCTTTTAAACTGTGGTTTAGGCCTCTGTAACTCGTGTTAAGAGAGGACCCATAGGGTGCTAAATCCACAGGGGTGAAGAGCAAACTTTAGGGAAGGCCCTGGGCCTATTGTGGGCCCTAGGCCATACTGGGAGTGGGCCCCACAGAAGGCCAAAGTCACCTACACATAAAATGACAGAATGTCGGTAATGTGTTTACCAACATTCTGGTAGTTTTTGGAATTCAGCAAGTTAACCATGGTTAGGTTAATGAGGGGGGCCTATAACTCTCAGATTAAGTCAAGGGAAGGTTTGGGGACCCTTTGGGCCTTGGAATGGACCAGGTCATGCTCAGGCGGGGGCCACAGGGGTTGTAATAGTAACCACTAAGAATGGCGGTGTAGCGTCCCGAAACTTTTCTTACCTAATGAACAATGTTCTCATAGACAAATGGCCTCTCATATAGTCCAATTAATAAATAAAGAAAAATTGGAAGATTCTAAATGCCAGAAATGTTCCCCTTCGAATGACGAATCCAACACAATTTGAATCGTCAAAATCCGACGAATGAGTCAAAAGTTATGGCAAAATACCAAAATAGGGAAAAACAGCAAAATGGGCCCAATGTCAAAATTTGCAAAGCACCGATCGCTCGGTCCAAAACTGAGCGATTTGTATCTATCAACTAGCCCAAAAAAGTATATGTGAAAAAATTTCAGAGAGGGTGTTTTCAATCGATTGCTCGGTCAAAAACACCGATCGCTCGGTAGGCAACCGATCACTCAGTCAAAAACACCGATCACTCGGTCATAAGTACCGATCGCTCGGTCTTTCGCGTTTTTACATATTTCATTAAGGGTAAATGGGTCTTTCGACACCCCATTTTCTATATAAACCCCAATTCGTGGGTTTGGGTTCTTATAAACCCCTAAGCATAAGTTTTGGGAGATTGAGAGAATAGGAAGGAGGAAGAGTTAGGGTTTGCTTAAGGTGGGCTTTGGATTGAAGGAGTAAAGCTCTATTCAAGCTTGGATTCCTTTTCAAGCAAGGATCTTTCTCCATCAAGGATTGGATCTCATCTTCCCTCGAGTTCTTCTCCAATCTTCAAGGTTAGTACACCCTCCTAGTTAAGCTTAGTAATAACTTAGGTTTTCCTTCAAGTATGCTTATGTGTTGATTATATATATTCCCCCTTCTTAAGTTGCATAAATTACCCTAAAAAGAATAAGTTGAATTAAATGGTTGTGGATGTATGTTGTGTGGATGGTTGAGGCGATGGGATGCCATGTGGATGTAATGATGGTTGTGTGATGAAAAGGGTGGAAGGGCAATGTATCCATAATGCATATACACAAGGTGTTTGATGAAATGCTTGCTTGAAAAATACAAGTTAAAGGTTAAAAGAATTATTGAATGTCATATGTTTGATGAAATGTATGAGTGAGGTCTAAACTAAGGAAATGAAAATATGACTTAAGGGTTCTTCCCCAATTAGTGAAATTAGATGGAATGCTCCACCTGTCCCCTCAAAAACCATACGTCTATGAGATCATGTATGATGTCTTTTGTGTTGTGATAGAAGGGCATGTCCACCTTTACTGATATGTTTTGTATAAAACTTGGAATACTTGTCAGGTAAATAGAAAAGAAAATTTTGGTTTTACGTTCCGCACTCTAATTCACATCTCTATAATATTATTTTTGCCTTGTTCACTACAGGATGGTTGCCAGGTATGTATAGTCTCACCTAAAGGATCTCTTAACTCCTATGAGGTATTTTAGGGCGCGACAGGCGGTACTGAGTTTACCGCAATTCCTGGGTTTTTTCCAGAAAATGAAGATGCCCTAAGGGGCCACTACAGGAATGGTTCTAAGGGTTCCCTCATGACTTGAGGGATCCCAGATGCCCTGCGGCCTTCTTGGTATGCAAGTGTACCCTCGAGGGGTTCCCTACACCTATGAAGAAAGTGGGGGAGACTCCTGTGGTGGGTGAACTACAAAATAAAAGAAATAAGTCTCCTAGAAGGACCAGGGGCTCATAGGAGATGCAAAATGAATGAACAAAGGATAGGGAAATGCTCTACCCTGCTGTTGTTGCTGGTGGCCTGAGGCGGTGCTGTAAGTAGTGGGGGTGGCGTTGTGGTGGCTCACGACGGTGCTGCACGGGCAAAGGAGAGAGCTGAGGTTGCTTTCAGAGCTGAGGGGGTTCTCAGGTAAGTTTGGAGGAGGGGGTTTAGGCCTTGAAAATCGAGGAGGGGTTCGGACAAGGTGTTCTCCAGTTGGTTTGAAGGCCACAGGGTGTGTCCTCTTTATAGGCCAGGGGTTGAGGACACCCATGGTATAAGTATCAGGGTGGGCGGAGATGTAGAGGAGGATGAGAGCTACCAAGGAGCGTGCCTAATCACTAGGGAGGGTGGTTGTGCTGCTGAAACACGGAACCAGGTAATGGCGGTAGAATAATTACTGCCATTACCAAACCAGGCTAAATTGTGAATAGCCGTAGATAATCTACCACCAAACCTAGTTTTTACCCAACAGAGCCTGGCCCATGCACGCATGCGGTATGGAGGGAAGGATTTTGAATTTTTTGGGCCTAGGCTTGGGCCCAGGTCGAGGGATTTGAACCCTAGGGGTTTATGGGCCTTGGGGTTTAAGCCCTAAGGGCTTAGGGCTTAGGCTAGGGCTAGGCTTTAGGGCCTAGGGCTTGGGGGTTTGACTAGGGTTTAACTAGGTTTTGACTAGGGTTAGGTCCTAGGGTTGGGCTAGGGTTTACTTAGGGTTAGGACCTAGGATTATGCTAGGGTTTACCTAGGGTTAGGGTGTAGAGCCCCGGAATTCAGGTTCACTGTTTATGTGAATAGTGCTGTGAATAGTGCCTTCAAGGCCTAAAGCCTTGATGAAATTAGGGGTTCATGTTTTAAAATGAAAGGAGGTCTTGAATGAATCAAAATATGTATGGAAAGTGTTTTTGGGGGTTAGGGACAAATGAAAAATGAGATTAGGACATACTCCAAGTGTCAAAGAAAGGGATGCCTAAACATATCCTCAACTTTAAGGAGGTCTAGAATTCTCACCGCTGATCGGAATCGAGTGATTCTTAAAATTTTGGAAATGTATTGAAACTATCTTTAAGGTTTATGTTTACCACTTTTTCATATTTTGAGTAAAAGTTAGGTCAAATGTCAGATTCCCGTAAACTAGTCTGCTGTCAATTTTGGTCTGTTGAGATTCATCCCAGGACTAGTACATTTGTGAGCCCATTTAGATCATTAAAACCTCAGAATTAGGAGTTTTGTAAAACATGAAAGTTGTTCCCCTTTGAATGATGAATCCAACACAAGTTGAATCATCAAAATCGAATAAGTGAGTCAAAAGTTATGGTCAAAATACTAAAGTGGGAAAACGAGGCCCGGTCAGAGTGCCATTTCAGCGACGAATTGAGTTGGGGGCCGAATTTTGTCGACCAATTTAGCCCAGAAAATGCCAAAAACTCCCAGAAACAGCCTGTAACTCATCACCAACCTTGGGGAATATTTTTCTAAGGAGTTTTTGGATTTTTAGCAACCTTTAGACTATAAATAGAAGGAGATTTCGTGGGTTTGATCTACTCAAACCCTAAGCTTGGATTTTTGAGAGATTAAAGAAGAGAAGAAGAAGAAGAAAGGTGAGAGTTGTTTGGATGTCCTGAGTTGGTGTTTTTTCATCAAAGGAAGAGTTCTTCTTGCTTTCTTGGTGTTCTAACACCTGGATTTCGAATCCAAAGTTAATCCACAAGCTTAGAATTTCTCCAAAGAAATTCTTTGCGTGTTCTTGAAGGAGGTTTTCAAACCCAGATTTTTCCAAGCTTCAACCAAGCTTTCCTCAAGCTTGATTCAGTCTACAAAAGTGTAAAAACTTCATTTTTAAGGTAGATACAGTCTACTAAATCGTTTTGCTATGAATTGTCAATAAATAGTAGAAATTGAATTGTATTCGTGAATGGTATTGATTTTACTATTAAGTTTAAAGGTTTCTATGGTTATTGAATTGCTCATAAGGATATATGAACTCAAAGAATGGTTGTAACTCAAAGTATAGTTTTGATTAAAGTATGGATTTTGCCAAAAAGGACGATTTTGATCAAAGAGGGATTTTCTCAAAGTATGATTTTGCTCAAAAGGGTTTTGTTCTAAGTTAAGGTATCATGGTTTTGTAAAAAAGAGGTTTTTCTCAAAAGTGGCTTTGCTCAAAGAATGATTTTGAATTCAAGGGCTGAGGCCTTGCTTGTAAAGTATCGCTTTGTTTTGAATTCAAGGGAGTCTACCTCCTTGCTTGTAAAGTATCGCTTTGTTTAGAACTCAAGGGAGTTTACCTCCTTGCTTGTAAAGTATCGCTTTGTTTAGAACTCAAGGGAGTCTACCTCCTTGCTTGTAAAGTATCGCTTTGTTTTGACTCAAGGGAGTTTACCTCATTGCTTGTAAAGTATCGCTTTGTTATCGGTTTTGCGAATCACTCTAAGTATCGGGTTTGTTATGGTTCAAAGTATATGGTTAGTGAAATGCTCAACGATATGTGCCCTATAAAGAAATGCTCACATGTTATCTGTTTTATGAACTGCTCTAAGTTATATACTCACTCCGCTTTTCTTTCACCTATTTTGCTCTGATGTGTGTATATGTTATCATTGATGTTTATAATATTGCTATTTAGTAGTTTGTATACACTGAGTATTCCACGCTCAGCCGAATTGTTGACTTCGGTAGGTTTTGTGGATGGACATGCTCCTGAGCCTTGGATAGAAAAGGAGTACTATAAGCCGGAGCCTGCCATGGATCATCACCACGATGATGGAGCTCTAGATAGGAGGCCCTATCTAGACTATTATTGAGTGATGTGAGGGAAAGGGTTGTGTATTTTGAAAGTGGGGAATGTCCACTTTAGACTTTCTATTTTGTATAATCGGTTGGTTTGGACTTGGAATACAAATCGCAGGTTTATGTTATAAAGAAATTTTTAGGTTCACCTTTTAGTATGCCTTGTATGCTCTTACAGGATGGTCTATTCGCCTTATATGTCATGACAGGATGGTATGACACGGTGGTCACGAGCCCAAAGTCTCCTAACTCTTAGGGGGGATTTTGGGTCGTGACATAGGGTCTAACTAGGGTGAAGTCCTAGGGTTAAGGAGACTCGGTTGGGGTTTAACCATGATTAGAAATCCTTAACCATGGTTAGAGTAGGGGTGTAAAAATTGGGTGCTTACAATGCACTTATTCAAATTCCTCATTGGGCTTATTCAGTCTATCAGGCATATGCAATGCTTATGCTTATGAGTCTTTGAGCAGCTTATTCAGAACATACACTTATTCAAATTCCTCATTAGGCTTATTTAGTCTATCAGGCGTATACAATGCTTATGCTTGTGGTCCACATGTGTGACTTGTGAGAATCTTATCTTAACATACACGTGAGTTTGTGCATAAGTGTCGCAATTAACATTCGAATTGTTCATCGCTTAGATTCGGATCTTCCACCATGGAAACTCCACTATACTGTCCCATATCATATAGTTAGAGAATTCCGGTTTGAAAGATTTTCCTCTAAGTTCTTACCTTCCCGAATATCAATTACCATGCAAATAATTAGGCATAACTTAACAAACAATCACATATATATACTTTATCATGATTCTTAGCATAATTCATAATCAATTTCACAAATATTCGTTTACAAGTTATTCATTTTCCATTACATATTATCATGACAAACAACAATATATTTGGCTTAATTTCACAATAATTCCATAGTGTCATATTAAAATTTATCATCTTAAGCATTTCAATAAACACCTTGAGTACGTAATTTAAGAATACATTGTCCTTTCCCATTTCCAACATTTCACTATACTATAATTCATCCATACAACCCAAACACAATTCACATCCATACATTCATCTCATCCTTCATACATTCCATCCATAGTATTAAACCACATTTCCATCTCTAATAAACTTAATTCATACATAATTGGGGAAAAACATATCTAATCTCTATTTTGATCATACTAATATTAGCAAAACATCATAATAGGGCTGAGTTGGACAGTATATCGATCATTCATATACAATAGAGCTTGTAGCATATGCAAAACCCTCATTTCAAGAGTCAAATCCTCCATTCATTTTTATTACCTAACCATCTTTGTATAATCATGTAATACCCTTGATAATCCTTAAACATTCTTATTTAAAAGATGCAAAACATCTACTAATGTTAGATTAGAAAAGATATCAACCTTAGGGATCGTTCCCTTCGATCAAAATTGTTTGAGAATGCTTCTCGAGGCTTTGGGGGCAATCTCCAAGCCAAATTCTCATTCTCCAAGCAAGATGCTTCTTCTTCAAGTAAAACCCTCTTGAAACCCTAGGTTTTTCCCCTATTTTCTCTCAAATTAGGTTTAAAACCTCTTTTCCCTTGAAACCCTCGAATTAGAATGACTATTTATAGCCTAGGGGTTTAAAACTCTCATTTCCGCAACTTTTAAAAAAATTATGGGCGTGAATGCGATCGATCGCACCTATATTGCGATCAATCGCAACTCTAGTGCGATCTATCGCACCTGATGGTGATTCGTCGCATAACACAGTTCCTATTTTTTAAACAGCACCAGCACAAACACCCTTTCTTCTTTAGCATCAGTCCATCAGCATACTTATTTTTCTTTAAAACATTTACTTTACATTTCATTTACTTTAAGTTTTAAATTAAAATAAGAAAGTACCCCCCATTTGGATTCAATAAAAATTACTAGAAAATCCAATTCCTTATAAATCAAAATCTCATTTTCTAATTTTAGGCTAAAAACTGAAAATTTTGTTCGTCGTAAGATTTTCGATAATCGAGTTAACCACTCTATACTTAATAATAAAATCTCATAAAATCATATACCTTTATTTTATCTATAAACATCCATTTCTGGGAAAAATCATCTCAAAATTTAACAATTTATGTTTTGGTTAAAACCACACCCCTTCTAAAATTTCTGACATTCCTGCACTTAGTCATTTTAAATTTTTAGTTAAGATCATTAAGGAACAAGGTATCACATATATTAAAACTCATATTTAACCATTTAAACCCTTATTAATCGTATAAATGACATGAAAGAAAATTTGGGTCTCTACAGATGTTGATCATGATCATACATGTGGTGCAGTGGACAGAAGCTTCATACGACATGTTTTGTAGATCATGATCATGCATGTATTGCAGTACATCTACAAGACTGTAATTGTGAAACTCACTATTTACAATTTCAATTCGACTTTGGAAATATCAAGACAATCTATTATTGAATTTATTTTCAAATTCTCTGCACAAGTTAGACAAATAAACAATGAATAACAAATAATATATAAGCATATATATATGTAACCGAATCCCACATGTTGAGAGGCGCTCGAAAGAGTCTTTCTTGAAAATAATCGAAGTGTAGTGCCCCAAATCTCACCATCATTGTTCATGTGAATAGGGTAGTGAATAGTGTCATGAATAGTATCTACGGCTTGATGCCTAAGGTATAGTCTCAAAATATTCACAATGAAAATGAGAGATTGGTTTTCAACCTTGTATGAAAAATATATGTCAATGTGTGTAAAGGCCTTAGGTGTAGAACCCCGGATCTGGATAGCCTAGTATGATGAATAATATTATGTATTAAAGCTTTTAAGAGTATATTTTGGAATATGGGTGTTTGGAATGAAGTAGGTAAGAGTATAGAATACTCTTAAGTATTAACAAGGGTTATGCCCTTGCATACCCTCAACTTTGAAAAGCTCTAGTTCTCTCACCATTGATCGGAATAGAGTGATTCTTAAATTTTTGGAAAGATATTGGAACCCTCTTCGAGGTTCATGTGGATTACTTTTCTTAATTTTGAGTGGGATCTAAGTCAAACGTTCGATTTCCTAAATCGGATCTGCTGCAAAAATGGGTTAATGAAACTCATTTGCATACCAGTCATCTTTAGAGCCATTTTTAGTAAAATAAACTCAAAATTTGAATTCTAATAAAACATCAAAGTTGTTCCTCTTTAAAAGATGAATCCAATGCAAGTTGAATCGTCAAAATCTGATAAGGGAGTCAAAAGTTATGGCCGAAATATTGAAGTACGTTTTTGCAGAGCACCGGTCACTAGGGATCGCTTGGTCTACTACCGGTCAATCGGTATCTATCACTCAGTCCAAAAATTTGTATGAGAAAAAATTCCAGAGAGGTGGTTTTTGACCGGTAGCTCGATCAAAACACCGATTGCTCGGTCCACTACCGGTAGCTCGGTCATAAACACCGGTCGATCGGTCCACTACCGGTAGATCGGTATCAAGCGGTCGTTCGTGTTTTGTAGAAATTTCATTACGGGTTTTTTAGTCTTTTGGCTACTCCACCCTTACTTTTAAGGGTTGGCTCAAGCCAAGGGTGTTCATAAACACCCTTAGCAATATTTTGAGAAAGAGAGGGAGAGAACCTAGGGTTCCTAAAGTTTTCTTCCCTTTTTGAGAGAGAAATCAAGGGTTTAAAACCCAAGATCATCCATTTGGCTTGGATTCTTCAAATCCAACCTCAAGCAACGCGTGGAGCTTCTTCTCAAAGCTCGGCAACGTTTCCTACGGCATTTTCAAGCGTTTTCTTTCCCATCAAGCAAAGAATCCTCCATTCTCAAATGGTTCCTTCTTCCTCAAACTTAAAGTCCCAAATCAAAGGGGTTTTTCTTCAAGATTCAAGCCTTGATCTCAAGGTTAGTACACCCTACTAACTACTTTAGTAATAACCTAGGTTTATTTTAAAAGCATGCTTGTGGATTTCTTTAGTTCGTTCTTTTCTTGATTTGCCTTATTAAATCCCAAAATTAAACAATATCAGGAAGAAATTGTAGATGTGTGAATGTGTAGTTTGGGTGATGGATGCCATGTGTTGTGATGGATGAAGCATGATGAAAATGGTGGAAGGGCATAGTACACATAAGGAACACACCCCATGTGTGTGATGAAATGGTTAAATGAGAAAACATGAAATAAATAAATATAAGAATGTTGCACACCATTTGTTTGATAAAATGCATGAATAACCTTGAAAACCAAGACTAAGGAAATATGAATAAAGGTTAAAGAAACATTGCATGTTAAGTGTTCGACAAAATGCATGAATGAGGATTCAAGGAAATTAAAGAAGATTATTAAAGCATGTTTATGTAGTTTTCTTAAAAATGGTAATTTTAGATCAATTGCCCTATATGCTTGTCTTAAATTCCAACATGATCATAAAAAGAATTGAAATGTCATATGTGTACCTTGAACCATCTATGATAGTATGATCATCACGAAGCCACACACACCAAGCACGCATGCACGAACCAAACTTTTTATGTATAAGAATATGGAAAGAAACACCAAGAACAAGAAACGTGAATTGTGAAACTAGCATGAATGTCAAGGGTAGGGCATATCCCTAGGACATGTCATACCTGGCTCACAAGAAAACATGACAAGCAAGAAAATCAAGATACTAATGTGTTCCATTCAATCATAGTCCGGGCATTAGTAAGCAAGAATAACTAGTGTGTTCCGTTCTACCATAGTCTGGGCACTAGTCAAGTCAAGGCAATGATAGTAATGTGTTATGTTCAATCATAGTCTAGGCATTAGTAAGCAAGATGCTAATGTGTTCCGTTCCATTATAGTCCGGGCATTAGCAAAGTAAGGTAAGAGCTAGTATGACCATCCAAGTCATAGTTCGGGTACTAGTTAAACAAGACATGAGACTAATTTGTTCTGTTCCATTATAGTCCTGGCATTAGTCAAGCAAGAATAACAAGAACCTAGTATGTCCATCCATTTCATAGTTCAGGTACTAGTTAAACAAGATAAGCATGTAAACAAAAAGACATGCATGACTCTCACAAGATAAGAATAATCTCATAATATGTATAAGGTAGTCACAAGATGCATGAGATATATAAGGAACTCACGTTGTAATGGAAAATACATTGGGTTAAAGCATGATTAAATATAAGATGTTCAAGATCTTATTTCGTTATTTCATTCTAGCTTCCGCACTCTGATTATATGAATGTGATGACAAACTGTATTACACATGTTATGTTGTCATTATTACTATTGTTAGCTATGAGCTTGTACTCGCTGAGTATTTCATACTCAGTCGTATTTTTATGTCAGCAGGTACACTATATGATATATGGACTCCGGTTCCTTAGATAAAGGCGGCTCAGGGAGAGCAGGAGATTGTTCTGTTTCTCACCCAGATATTAGGGGTTAGATATGTGGCCTTATGGTTGGGTTGAAAGAGAGAGACATGTATTTCGGGTCTTTTCTTTGGAGATTTCCATGTAGGCTTGAGTTGGTGACTCAAGCATTGGACTCTTTTGTACTTATTATAATTTTTATTAAGTCGTTGGTTTTTGTTAACACTTGGAAGCACATTTATATTAAAGAAATTTTCTGGACCACTATTTGGTAAGCCTTGTATACTATTTGCAGGTTAGTTTGAAGTATAAGTCACGTCGCCAAAGTGTCTTAACTCCTAGGGGGTATTTTGGGGCGTGACAGAAGTGGTATCAGAGCTTAGGCATTAGGCCTCTAGGGTCATTTAGAGTTCGATACCATGATGAATACAAGACATTAGGTCTAAGGAAAGATTCGTATTCCAAGTGTAGACTAATCACTTAGTCTTTATCCAGAACAGGTTGATTTCAACCGAAGTTAGTGTCTATTTTCGCTAGAAAACCGAAAATTTTATATACTTATACTATTATGTGTTGAATTATTTTGTTGTATTATATGTTATGTGTTGTGTGTATACTATATGTTATATGCTTAGTGAAAACATATGATATATGAACATGTTTCCCAGTTAGACCCATGAGTGATGTGATATTCCGGCTAGAGTCTAGCCTAGGTGTTGTTTGACAAGGGAGGGGTAGGTCCTTGTCATACATTGTGTCATTAGGTTTTTGTAGGGAATTGTTTTCCCAAGAGAAGTTATAGCATGCCCTTAGGACTTGCAGGTCTTGCAAGTCTAGTATATTTAGAGTCGTTGCAAATATAGGGACATAGGTTTTGATGTATATATATACTATTATGTGTATCCGGTGTAAATTGAAGTATTCAACTATACTAATGTGTCTTACATCACAAATAAGCATAAGTCGCACATCACAGTATGACGATAAGCTCATGTAAGTTCATGTAACCCCACGACCAGTAGGAACATATACAGATATCAATATATTTTTAACTAACTTTGGGATGTTTGAGGCACGCTTCTAGGTATAGATACGCATTTTCTGCAGCACATCCTAAACCCAATGCTCAGTCCCAACTGATAAATATGTTATAAACTTCAAGAACAAATAAAAATTTTGGACAAGTACATGGATGTCTGATGCACGTTTCTAGATACAGATGCGTGTTAACTCTGCAATACGTTCTAGACACAGATGCACGTTCATTCTACAACACGTTCTAGACCCGATGCCCAGTCCAAAATAATGAAGAAATTACAAACTCCAAAGGGTTGCATGCACTTCATACATAGCATAATCATCATGCACCTTATGAACATCATACATATCATGCCCTTTCATACATAACATGCACATCATGCATGGCATAAGCATCATGCATTGCATAAGCATCATGCATGGCATAAGCATCATGCATCGCATGAGCATCATACATATCATTCACATCATACATTTTCATACATGGCACGCATTTCATACATGGCATGAACATCACACACATATCATAAACATCATATGCATATCCTGCATGCATCATGTAGATCTTAGAAGCATCATACATGTCACCAGATTAAGAGGATTTTACTTAGACAACTCAAATGAATAAACTACTCATTAGTCTTAGTCTTAAGCCAGTTAATGTCTTAAGTATGTAACCGGTTAATGTCTTAATCGAGTATGAGAACTTATTGTTGTACACTAGGAAACATTAATTGTATGCTTATACTATCTTGCTGTATGTCTTGATGTATTATTATGTACCTTATAAACATTGGATGATCGTTGAAACTGGGGGTCTAGATAAGTTGGTTTCCAAGTTAGGCTCATGCTTTACTATTGTTCTCAGGATTCAATCATGAGACGTGGCAATTGGAGTCACTGTCACCATACTAGAGGAAATGGAGATGACGCTCTGGTAGGGGATGAGCAGCCTGACCTCACCCAGGTCTTGAGATCCATAGCGGAGACACTAGCGATGCTTGTAGCTAGGCAGCCCTCTACCCCTACTCCTACTGCGGCACTTGTGCCTACTCTTGCACACCATGCCACGGGGATCGAGGCATTTCGAAGGATGAGGCCCCCGACATTTTATGGTGGCACTGATCCATTGGTTGCTGAAGTATGGATCAGGCAGCTAGAGAAGTTTTTTTCAGTGTTATTGCCTACTGAGGCAGAGAGAGTCACCTGAGCCACCTTCATGATAGAGGGTGAGGCTGATCACTGGTGGAGATCCACCATCAAAACGAGGGACTTGACTCGAGCGGATCAAGAATGGACTTGGAAAGAGTTCCTAGATGTTTTCTACAAGAAATACTTTCTGGTAGGAGTTAGAGAAAAGAAAGAACTGGAGTTTATTTCCTTGGAGCAGGGGAATATGACAGTGGCAGAGTACGAAGCCAAGTTCTTCGAATTGTCAAAGTTCGCCCCATATATGATAGCCACAGAGGTAATGAATGCCAGGAAATTCGAGAGGGGATTGCAGGCCTACATCAAAGACAGGGTCTCTATGTTCAGGCATGAGACCTATGCTGAAGTTGTAGATAAGGCCCAGTTGGCAGAAATGAATGTTGAGGAATTCTACAAAAGGAGAGATATGCTGAGAGGTTAGTCCAGTGGCTTAACACAGCCGGAGAGGAGGGCCAGAACGACTCCATCCCAATCTCCTGGACCTACACAGGTGCAGACCCATTCTCTTGCACCTCAAGCCCCTCGCCCTACTACTACGCTAGTCACTCGTCAGGTGCAACCAGCATCTTCTACATTTACAATCGAGTTATGCAGTTATTGCGGAAGAAAACATACTAGGAATTGTCGAAGGCTCAAGGGTGGATGTTTCCATTGTGGTGATCAAGGCCACTTGATCAGAGGTTGTCCCCACCATCCACCTCTGGCTCAACCTCGAGGAAGCAAGCCTCAGTAGCTCTCACAGTTGCCTCACTAGGCAAACAAGGATAGAGGTTGCCATGCCCGGGTTGGATACTCAAGCACCACAAAATGTAGGGTGGAGTACTCGTATGACAAATTTTGAAAAAGGATGATGTAATGTTATGTTTCCGTACGCGGCCTATGTGTATGAACATGTTATATTATGTTATGAAAACTTTCTTACTTCATGGGTTGGGTGTTCAGTAGTAAATGCTTTACTAACAAGCAAGCGCCTAGTCTTGTGTTGAGTGTTGATGAATTAGTGTGTCTTTTCATGTAACTAGGTAATAGAGTTCAAGGTCGAGTGTGGGAAAGGTATCCCCGCTTGATTTCGTATCGTCCTAATTTCAAGGATGAAATTTCTATAAGGGGGGAGGATGTAGTGCCCCGGATCTCACCATCATTGTTCATGTGAATAGGGTAGTGAATAGTGAAATGAATAGTATCTACGGCTTGATCCCTAAGGTATGGTCTCGAAATTTTCACAATGAAAATGGGAGATTGGTTTTCAACCTTGTATGAAAAATATATGTCAATGTGTGTAAAGGCCTTAGGTGTAGAACCCCGGATCTGGATAGCCTAGTATGATGAATAATATTATGTATTAAAGCTTTTAAGAGTATATTTTGGTATAGGGGTGTTTGGAATGAAGTAGGTAAGAGTATAGAATACTCTTAAGTATTAACAAGGGTTATGCCTTTGCATACCCTCAACTTTGAAAAGTTCTAGTTCTCTCACCATTGATCGGAATAGAGTGATTCTTAAATTTTTGAAAAGGTATTGAAACCCTCTTTAAGGTTCATGTTGATCACTTTTCTTGATTTTGAGTGGGGGTTAAGTCAAACGTCCGATTTCCGAAATCGGATCTACTGCAAAAATGGGTTAATGAAACCCATTTGCATACCAGTCATCTTTAGAGCCATTTTTGGTAAATTAAAACTCAAAATTTGAATTCTTATAAACATCAAAGTTGTTCCTCTTTGAAAGATGAATCTAATGCAAGTTGAATCTTCAAAATCCGATAAGGAAGTCCAAAGTTATGGCCGAAATATTGAAGTGTGTTTCTGCAGAGCACCGGTTGCTAGGGATCGATCGGTCCACTACCAGTTGATCGGTATCTATTGCTCGGTCTAAAAATTTGTATGGGGAAAAATTCCAGAGAGGTGGTTTTTGATCGGTAGCTCGGTCAAAACACCGATCGCTCGGTCCACTACTGGTAGCTCGGACATAAACATCGGTCGATCGGTCCACTACCGGTAGATCGATATCAAGCGGTCCTTTGCGTTTTGCAGAAATTTCATTAACGGTTTTTTGGTCTTTTGGCTACTCCACCCTTACTTTTAAGGGTTGGTTCGAGCCAAGGTTGTTCATAAACACCCTTAGCAATATTTTGAGAAAGAGGGGGAGAGAACCTAGGGTTCCTAAAGTCTTCTTCCCTTTTTGAGAGAGAAATCAAGGGTTGAAAACCTAAGATCATCCCTTTGGCTTGGATTCTTCAAATCCAACCTCAAGCAACGTGTGGAGCTTCTTCTCAAAGCTTGGCAACGTTTCCTACGACATTTTCAAGGGTTTTCTTTCCCATCAAGCAAAGAATCCTCCATTCTCACAGGATTCCTTCTTCCTCAAGCTTGAAGTCCCAAATCAAAGGGGTTTTTCTTCAAGATTCAAGCCTTGATCTCAAGGTTAGTACACCCTACTAACTACTTTAGTAATAACCTAGGTTTATTTTAAAAGCATGCTTGTGGATTTCTTTAGTTCGTTCTTTTCTTGATTTGCCTTATTAAATCCCAAAATTAAACAATATCAGGAAGAAATTGTAGATGTGTGAATGTGTAGTTTGGGTGATGGATGCCATGTGTTGTGATGGATGAAGCATGATGAAAATGGTGGAAGGGCATAGTACACATAAGGAACACACCCCATGTGTGTGATGGAATGGTTAAATGAGAAAACATGAAATAAATAAATATAAGAATGTTGCACACCACTTGTTTGATAAAATGCATGAATAACCATGAAAACCAAGACTAAGGAAATATGAATAAAGGTTAAAGAAACGTTGCATGTTAAGTGTTCGACAAAATGCATGAATGAGGATTCATGGAAATTAAAGAAGATTATTAAAGCATGTTTATGTAGTTTTCTTAAAAATGGTAATTTTAGATCAATTGCCCTATATGCTTGTCTTAAATTCCAACATAATCATAAAAAGAATTGAAATGTCATATGTGTACCTTGAACCATCTATAATAGTATGATCATCACGAATGCCACACACACCAAGCACGCATGCACGAACCAAACTTTTTATATATAAGAATATGGAAATAAACACCAAGAACAAGAAACGTGAATTGTGAAACTAGCATGAATGTCAAGGGTAGGGCATATCCCTAGAATATGTCATACCTGGCTTACAAGAAAACTTGACAAGCAAGAAAATCAAGATACTAATGTGTTCCATTCAATCATAGTCCGGGCATTAGTAAGCAAGAATAACTAGTGTGTTCCATTCCACCATAGTCTGGGCATTAGTCAAGTCAAGGCAAGGATACTAATATGTTCCGTTCAATCATAGTCTGTGCATTAGTAAGCAAGATGCTAATGTGTTCTGTTCCATTATAGTCCGGGCATTAGCAAAGTAAGGTAAGAGCTAGTATGACCGTCCAAGTCATAGTTCGGGTACTATTTAAACAAGACATGAGGCTAATGTGTTCCGTTTCATTATAGTCTGGGCATTAGTCAAGCAAGAATAACAAGAACCAAGTATGTCCGTCAATTTCATAGTTCGGGTACTAGTTAAACAAGATAAGCATGCAAACAAGAAGACATGCATGACTCTCACAAGACAAGAATAATCTCATAAGATGTATAAGATAGTCACAAGATGCAGGAGATATATAAGGAACTCACGATGTAACGAAAAATACATTGGATAATAGCATGATTAAATATAAGATGTTCAAGACCTTATTTCGTTATTTCATTCTAGCTTCCGCACTCTGATTATATGAATGTGATGAAAAATTATATTATGCATGTTATGTTATCGTTATTACTATTATTAGCTAGTAGCTTGTACTCGCTGAGTATTCCATACTTAGCTGTACTTTTATGTTAGCAGCTACATTATACGATATATGGACTCCGGTTATGTGGTTAGAGGTGGCTCAGGGTGAGCAGGAGATTGTTCTGTTTGTCACCCAGAGATTAGGGGTTAGATATGTGGCCTTATGGTTAGGTTGAGAGAGAGAGAGATGTATTTCTGGTCTTTTCTTTGGGGATTTTCATGTAGGCTTGAGGTCGTGACTCAAGCATTGGACTCTTTTGTACTTATTGTAATTTTTATTAAGTCACTGCTTGGCACGTGACTTACTTGACTTAATCCATTTAATGATCAATAAAAGCATGCTAAAATTTGAACTTAAAAATTTCTTTAATAAATAACTTTTGATACCTCAATTAAACTTCAATTGAAAATCCATAGCAACTGAATCTAAATCAAATGAACCATCCAACATGATTCTAAACCGTCAAACTAATCCAAACATAAAACTGAATCTCCAATAAGTACTAATAAGCCAAATTCAGTAATATGGCCAATAATCAAGATCTCGTTCCTCCTCGGGATGATCACCTACTAGATCTTCCTCTATATACTCTCTCTTCCCATGGTCCGAGTGCACAAATGTCAAACCAGAATTTGCCGACAATAAAATTATCGGCTGAGTAACAAAGTCACTCCATGTATATAATAACTCATAGTAAATAATTTCATAACTTTAACATGCATACATTTAACAGTTCAATTTCAGTTCACATAAATAAATCAGAGTGCAAAAAAACATATGGGTACATTATGTCACGGTCTGAGTGCACAAATGTCAAAACCATAATTTGCCGACAATAAAATTATCGGCTGAGTAACAAAGTCACTCCACGTATATAACAACTCACAGTAAATAATTTCATAACTTTAACATGCATACATTTAACAGTTCAATTTCAGTTCACATAAATAAATCAGAGTGCGGAAAAACATATGGGTACATTATGTCATTTACTTTTTACTTTTTTTCTTTTCTTACTTTCCTTATTTTCTTACTTTATATTTTTGTGAAAAAACATCAACATGCATTGCTCAATAAATTAAAATACCGCTTTACCTTATTTGGAAATGAGTTATTATACTTTACTTACCGAGGTATCACCATTCTTACATTATCCGGCAAAAAAGGCTTACTTAGCACTTTATCCGGTGTAACGACTTATTTTGTGACCTTAGGCCATTTTGATGGTAGTCAGTTCGTGTAAAACTCATCATACATCAACACTTTCATGTACATTTTCCTTCTTACTTTCTTACTTTGCTTTTGTTTTATTTGTATTCTTAGTAGTGCTCTTAATTTTCTCTTTATGGATGTGCGTGTTTTACAATAGTGAGTGCACTGTGATACATCATCGGTTAAATTATACCCAAGACTAATAGTCAAGGGTCATAGAAAATTGCATCATAGAGTCTCATTCCACTATAATAACAGACCTAGGCAATCAAGACCCTCATTAAAGGCTCATTTCAAGAATAGATCACGTATAATAATATAAAATAAACACAACATGATATTCATGGTTCCAACAATTTAAACATGCTTTATTCACAATTTATTTTTCAATTTGTATAATTCACAATTTATCCACTATCAACAACACCTTTTTAATCAAGATCAAAATCACAAACACATCTTATAATTTATCAATCACTGTTTTCATGAAGTATACCCAAAAATCATAATAACATGTAGCCCTAATTTCACAAAAAGTCTACATCCATCATTGAAATATTTCATACATTAAATTCAAACTCCAGAATTCATCCATTTCTCCATATACATTCACATACCTCCATCATAAATCTCAATCCCCTTGTTCAAGCATAAACATAATATCCACATTGTTATTCACATCCTACTTAGGTTATTCACATCCTACTTTAATCAATCATGAAAATACTGCTTAAAGGATGATAAATATACTTAGATCTTCCTTTTTAATCATGTTCTTTACATAGATTTTTTCATTAAATCCACACTTTAGGTTAATAGTTATGGAATTGAGAACTAGGAGAAGTTATTTACCTTTCTTGATCGCTTCTTTACGATCTTGCGCTTAAGAATGCCTTGGATCTCGATCTTTTGGCGTTCCTTCTTCTTCAATTGAAAGCCCTTGTAAATAGGGCTGTCAACGGATCGGATTCGGACCGGATTTGCCTAGATCCGAATCCGATCCGATTAAGAATCCGACTGATCCGAATCCGATCCGAGATCCGTCGGATCATGAAGTAACCGATCCGAATCCGATCCGATTATATATCGTCCAGTCCGAATCCGAATCCGAATCCGATCCGATCCGAGTAAGGTTATTTTTTAAAAAAAAAATCTATTTTAATAATAAAAAA
Organism: Tetracentron sinense; assembly: GCA_015143295.1. Lineage (NCBI taxonomy): Eukaryota > Viridiplantae > Streptophyta > Magnoliopsida > Trochodendrales > Trochodendraceae > Tetracentron > Tetracentron sinense. The sequence continues at coordinate 34,854,086 of CM026563.1, read as the reverse complement.
TCTAATAATACCTTAATTAATGTTAATTTTTTTAAAAATTAATATTTTATACATAGAAAATCTAAATAATATATTTAAAATAATTAAAAATTATTATTATTATCGGATCGGATTTTAATCGGATCGGATCACCCTATATCCAGATCCGATCCGATTATAATCGGATTCCACCGATCCGATCCGAATCCGATCCGACGGATCACATATAGGGTCCAAAGTCCGGCTAATCGGATCGGATCCGGATCATGATCCGGTCCATTGACAGCCCTACTTGTAAACCCTAGGTTTTTCCCCTTTTTGCTCTTCTAAAAAGCCTATAATATTTTTTTAACCTAAGATTCATGAAATAGAGAGTTTATATACATTTTAGAATTCTAACTCTCTTAAAACTGCTAAAAATCACAACCTTTCGCGTTTCCAGACGTGACCTACGATCGATCACCCATTTACTGGAATCGATCGTAGCTTATACCAATTCTCGGGAACCTTTCGAGTTTCCCTATGATCGATCGTTCTGTCGACAGCGATCGATCAGACTGAGATCCTGTGATCGATCATGTTGGTGCCCTTCTTTCGACCACTTTCTGTTATCCATCCGATCAATCGATTGACACTTGCGATCGATCGCTACTGGTGTTTTTTTTTCTTTTTTAAAAACTCTTTTGTTACTTTTTTTTATATATTCAATTTAATGAAATTTAATCATAAAAAGAGCTAATAACAAACGAAATATTTGGGTTTTCATATCTAGGCATTCCACATTAATTCTTATAGGGACACATGCATTAAATGATAAATATTTTTCTAAGAAATTCATATAAATGACACAAATGCTGAGGAATAAATCAGGTCTCTACAAATTTTGACAGAGTAGCTTTTCTATATGCCTCTAATTTGCTTTTTTTTTTTGTTTTATGAATGTTTAGGAATTTTACTTCGAAAAGCATATTGGAAGTAAGATATCAAGCAAATTGTTCATTGTCACTTATTTAGTCATCAGATATTTTGAGGGTAAAAAAAATTTAAGGGGGAGGGATTCCTTTCCACAAAAAACCCTTTAAGGTAGGGGATTTGTGCTCAATTTTTATCCCTTAGGTCCTAAAATTTAGGGTTTTAGACAAAACTAGGTCACCTGGCATGACACTATAGTCAATAGTTACCCTAATCAAATAGTCAATATTTACCCTAATCAAATGACTTAGGTGTCTCCAATCGAGCTAAAAATTGGTTACATAGCATTAGGGACCCTCTTTATTGATTATAATGGCGTGTCATGCAATTGACCAACATGCATGTGACACTCCTTTGCGCTTAAAAAAACTAGATTCTAATTTCTCAACATTGTAAGAAAATAGGCAAGTAGCCTATTATAAATGTATGGGGTTTTGGCATATAAGCTGATGTGTTCTACCAGCTTTGCAAATACATTTTTATGAGTAATAGTTTTGAAAATTAACTCATGGTTTTGCAACGGTTAGACAAACAACCTCAATTCCCAATTTTGTCATGCTTTTGTTTGTTATTGTTAGGAAAATGATTATTATGCCCTTGTGATATATCATAAACTCACAAAGCCTTTAACTATCCTGGAATTATGGTTAATAAGTTTTAACCCTTGTGATTAAGATTCACACCCTTAGGGATAAAGCATCTAACCCTAGTTTTTTGTAACAAATTAACATGTCCTCTTTTAATTCCCTTTAACTTAGGTTAAGATACACTAACCTTAGAGTTAAAGCATCTACCTTGGTTTTAAAAGAAAAAAATTAGCGTGTTCCCTTTGAACTCCCTTTAACTGTGGTTAAGATTCATTAACTCTTAGGGTTAAAGCATCTAACCTTGATTTTTAGAAAAAAAATTACAAAAAAATTAATGTGTCCCTTTGTAACTTCCTTTAACTGTGGTTAAAATTCACTCGCACCCTGATAAAATATTTAAATCGTGACTTTTAACTCCTTTTAACCATGGTTAAGGTTCACTAACCCTTAGGATTAAAGCATCTAACCTTGCTTTTAAAAAATTAATAATTTAAGATGTCCCATTTTTAACTCCCTTTAACTGTGGTTAAGATCAATTGATCCTTAGGGTTAGAGCATCTAACCTTAGTTTTTGGTAATTATAAAAAATCTAAAAAAATTTAACTTATCTTTAAATCCCTTTAACTATGGTTAGGGTTCACTAACCCTGGTTAGGGTTCACTAACCCTTATGGAAGGGGACACGTTAATTTGTTTTAAATACCAAGAACCAAGGTTAGATGCTTTAACCCTAAGGGTTTGCTCATCTTAACCACAGTTAAAGGGATTAAAAAAGGGGACAACCTAAATTATTAATTTTTTTAAAGCAAAGTTAGATGCTTTAATCCTAAGGATTAGTGAACCTTAACCACAGTTAAAAGGAGTTAAAAGACACAATTTAAAATTTTTTATTAAGGTGTGTATATTTTAAAGGGAGTTAAAAGATAGGTTAATTTTTTTCTAAGAACCTAGATGCTTTAACCTTAAGGGTTAGCTGATCTTGACCATGGTTAAAGAGAGTTAAAAGGGGACACCTTAAATTTTTGTTATTTTTTTCTAAAAACCAAAGTTAGATGTTTTAACCCTAGCTAAGGGTGAGTGAATCTTAATCACGGTTAAAGGGAGTTAAAAGGGGACATGTAAATTTTTTCTAATTTATTTTCTAAGAATCAAGGTTAGATGCTTTAACCCTAAGGTCAATAAATCTTAACCATAGTTAAAGGGAGTTCAAAGGGTTCACATTAACTTTTTTTCTTTTAAAACCAAGATTAGATACTTTAACTCTAAGGGTTAATATATCTAATCTAAGTTAAAGATAGTTAAAAGGGGACACACTAATTTTTTTTTTGAAAAAAACCAGGGTTAGATGCTTTATCCCTAAGGGTGTAAATCTTAATCACTAGGGTTAAAGCTTATTAACCATAGTTCAAGGTAGTTAAAGGCTTTGAGAGGTTATGAAATATCATAAAGACATATTAGTCACTTTACTAGCAATAACAAACCAAGCTTTACGAAACTAAGGATTGAGGTTGTTTGTCTGACGGTTGTAAAACTATGAGTTAATTTGCAAAATTGTTACTCATAACAGTGTATTTGCAAAGTTGGTAGAACGCAGCAGCTGATATCCAAAAACCCCTAAATGTACGCTATCAAATCCAATGGAAAAAAAAAGCATTTTCAATTAACCTTTATTGACTAGTATTAAAGCTTAAAGTTAATGTGACCTAACCTTGGTTATAGTTTCCGCCGTATGATTGAGCGGCCTACACATTTTTTATTGATGATTATTTTTTATCACATGTTAAGGAAAGATGCTTTAGTCATGGGCTTTTTTCTCTTAAATGAGTGACACGTTGCTCAAAAGCATGATGCATGGAAAAAGATTATTTGTGTCATACGTTTTGATTATGCATAGAAGGTTTTTGGCCGGCCCACAAAAAAAGCCCGATGATGGGAGATGGGGTACGAGCGTCTTGGTTAATTTTCAACCCGAGTGGAGGTTTCTATGTCAGCTGATTAGAATAAACACCAACCATCGACTGTGAGCCAAAGTCCTATACGAAGAGGAGGTTCATAAATTATCACCACATCACATGATATGTACCCAACATAGTTCACCCAATTTTCATTATGTAAAAGTCAACTCAGCTCTCTCCTCTCAACTCCAGCAATCTTATTAGCAAGCTTGGCCCAACATAACCTTTCTCACATCTCAAATTCAATTAATCTTAATAGCACCATCTTTTTGGTGGCCCCACCAGATCATTAACAAGCCTTTTTTTTTTCAAGATGGATTGGACTGCACTTAGCTTGCGGTATAATGGCAGTATGATAGGTTGTAGTATGGAGTGCTATGGCAAGATTCCTATGCCGACATGTAAGACTACAAATTGAGAAAATTTTAAGCGGATAGTGGTATATTTGAATTCAATTTCATTACACTACTCGACTATATGAATTCAAATTGATATCTGAAGGATAGTGAAATAGAATAATCATATTCGAGTTCGGTAATTATCCAAATTATTTGACTAATTATTAAAAAAAAAGTTGCTTGGCTAAAGCATTCAAACTCAAACTCTAGGTCATTGTTGTTCAATCTATTGAGAATTCTCTTTGATCCTATATTTTTAGAAAATAATAGAGATGTAACTAAAGAAGGGCTAAAATGAGCTAGTCATGTGTGCTAAAAACGAATAAACAAGTACCCTAACTTTGATCAGTAACTCTTCTAGAATGCTCACACCCTTTCCCAACAATTTTAAAATTGACATTGATTCACCATTTGGTTTAGTCCCACATGGGAAGTGGGAGGAATTTTCCTCCCATTCTCACCCAATATATAACTACCATCCTCTTCAACCCATTGAAGCACACACAAGGCATTCATTAGTCTCTCACTCTTCAACCTATAGAATCCAAACATTTTTCTAGACACCCTTTTGTATTTAAAATTTTTATCCCGTTAGCCATTTAGCCTAATCACCTTCCTAGCCACCCTTAATCTATCTTGCTCTGCTCTAAAATCCTTAAACCAGTATGTCTTTTCCTTAGAATTCTTTGATACATCCTCCATCAAGGCCTTAGAGGAAGAAGGAAGATAATGAAAATAGTTAAAGAGCTAAAGAATTGAGATTACAGGAATCTATCAATAACACTAGGTAAGTATTTTAAATCCTACCAATTTCTTTTTCTTTTTAATTAAATTCATCTTTATTTCGTTAAGATTAGAAAACCTACCCATTTTGTAGTTTGGATTCTTTTTGATGTGTTCCACTCATTCGGGGCTCCTTATAAAAGAAAGAAGGGTAGAAATATTTAGGCTTAGAACCTCTTTCCTTTTGTAGTTTTTATGAATCATAAGCCTTAGTTATGTTAAAATACCAACATCTCTCTTAAATATACTTTGAACCTCATTAAATGCATTTCATCGATATAGGTTCTTTGTAAAAATGGGAAAGGAAGCTCTCCCTAGGTTTAAATGATATGAGTCTTTTTTAATTCTTTTTTTTTTCTTAGAGTCTAAATTCTAGATTAAAATGTCTTTTGAGTATCCATTTTATCATAAAATTAGGGAATTCTCTTTTCCTTTTACTTTTATAGAATCTCAATATAATGATCTTTCTAATGTCCAAATTCTTTTGCATCTCCCTTTCATTTCATACATTTTTTCTTTATTTTCAAACATTTTTTCTTTTCAACTAGACTATTTTTAAGAAAATATGAAAACATATTTTCCATGAATTGGAGTGCCTAACATATTCCCTAAGTCATAACTGAACCCCTTACCCTGAACTTGTTATGGTTTTACAGATCAGAATCTTTATTTTATTTTATTTTATTTTGAAATCAAAGTAATTATAGGTGAACAATCACACCTATTCATTAATTATTTTTTCTTTTCTAAAATAGGGTCATCAACAATATTGTTGAGTTTAAAATAGTGGAAAGACGCAATGCTGAAAAATGTGAAGGTTCTCCAAGCACTAGCCTGGGTACAAAGAAAGGCAATGGTGATACAAATAAAATGAACAACAGAGAATCATGTGATATGAACTCAAAAGAACCTACGTATGAAGAAGACTCCCAAGAAGATATAGAGTAGTGTGTGTGAAGATATATGATAAATATAATAGGGGTGATTGATATTTTCTTTTTTACATCCACTCTATCTCCTCCTCATTCGCAATCGCCAACCTCCCTTCCTCCAAAATCTAAAAAATAAGTACGTCCTGAATTACCTTCTTTAGCTTGGATTGATTCAAAATTAATTATTCCCAAGTCTGTAGTTATTAACCTTCTTTTGTTATGCTTGTCCCCATCCTCAAAAAAGAAGACAAGTTTTTTTTTTTTTTTTATAGATTCTACCATTTCCTCGTGGCTTCCGCAATTTTCAATGTTGATTTTGGCGTTGATGGTAACTCTCTCAAACTCACACATAATTGGATTTCTTTCCATTTTTATAAAGTTCAAAAAACAAAAGTTACAATTTGTTGGTTGATACTTGTGTTTATATTGAAAATTTTCACACATGTTTTTGTGGCATTAATATGCCATGAAGATCCCGTGACAATTGTAAAGTTCATGTATTCATATTAAAGAAAGGGAAACTGATTTTAGATAACGAAAATGCTTAGCCTTCCGAAGATGCAAGGTGGTGGGGTAAAATTTCTTTATTTTAAAATCAGTTGACAAAAAATTTGGTTGACCATGATCAGAAAATAAGTTTAGTGGATAATGAGTCATTATATCCAAATCACAAAAATAAGTTTTGAGTGAGAAAGTCAAGTGCTTAAAGTGGGGCTCATCCTCTAAATTCAATGATGTACGATATACATGGTAATATGACAGACTAGGTGAAAGCTTCCATTTTCTCATTTGTATCAGGAAACGGTCTTTATTACGTACTTAAGAGAGGAATATAAAGCTCCACAGTTCTACTAATCTTGTTTACACAGCTCGACTCAAATTTTCTTATAAGTTTCAAATTTAACCTAAATAAGACCAATAAGGACCAAGCACTATTTAATTTTTCTTCTAGATGCATATAGCTGAAAAAAGTTCCTTTATTTATTTTTTATATGGAATTAGTTTTGTCAATGGGCCGTCCAATCTAAACCACGAACGGGCCTATGGTTGGACCTTCTCTAGTTGCATTGAGTATGGAGGTCTTCTTCCTCCTTAGATGGTTTGTCTTCTTTCTCTAGACGGACTAGATCTCTGGTTCTGAGCTCTACTCTCAATTTTGTAGAGTTTCTGGGGCTCCCTTTTTTGTCTGGTGGGTTTGAGGCTCTCAAGCCCTCCTTATATAGAGTCCCAAGTGGTATGACAATATCTCGCTGGTCCTAACTGCCCATAATCCAAATTCAATGAATCTAACCACTCCAATAGCTAACCGATGAGTTGCATAGAGAACCCAGGTCCGTCAACCCACATGGGTTGGCCGAACCCACCTAGATCCGATGGGTCACACCCACACGGCCCGCCATGTGTCTCCCTGGGAGCACACGATCATGGTCCATCTAATTGACATTCCCGATTAGATCAAACAAAAGAAGAAGCGACCAATCACAATGATGTGCACGTGTGCCCAAAGCCCATTGCCCTTTGCACGCAGCTCGTGCTCCAAAGATATGGTGTAAAGGCTATGAAAATAGAAGTCTTTTACACCTTAAAAGTTTCCTACAACACACGATTACACTCTAGTAAATTTTTATAGAATTTATAAAGATGGAAACTTCTTTTATCTTTCTAATGTGGGACTATGTTTTACAAAGGAAAACACGCAAGTGAAATGAGTTTGTCTCACAAGGAGACCAAGCATCAGTCACCCAACTACAAAATAAGTTATTACTTTGATTTAAATAAGGATTCTTTTGAAATAAATCATAACCACTTTAGGGACTAAAATTATCTTTGAAGAAACTTAATTATAGATATTCTAGTAAAGTACTCAAATCATCCTATCAAACAATTAATTATCTTTGAAGAAACTTAGAATTTTGAAATTAATTAATATTACAAGTGCTAAGGTGATGAAGGGTGATCATGAGAGGAGTATCAGATTGATAGTTAGGTAGGGTGTGGAAACACTTAATTGTTGATTGTCTAGTTAAGACCGTTTGATAACATATATCTAAATTAAAATGAGATCCAAAAGCTTGTATGGTTAACGGTTAGAGAATGAGTAATTTTTAAAGCAATATGAGTTTTTTTTTTATATTTCAAATTGTTTATAAGAATAAATATTTTAAACTATTAAGAATAAATGTGAACACTAATTTTTATACTCATTGGTTTTCAATTAAGAGTCGCCATTTATTAATTCTGAGGGATAAGTCCCGAATATGGATAAGGTCTTATGGTCTACATGAGAGTTTAGGTAAGAGGTTCGATTAAGTCTCAGGGAAGGTGTTAGGCACCCTGGGATCCCCATTTTACAATGGTTACCTACTCCCTAGGCATATTTTTATTCAGATGCCTAAATTTTAGATTATACTAATCCAAGAAAGGAAAAATCTTAACCAGGGTCGAACCCGGGATAGGTTGCCTACGTACTCACATAGGGTGAGATCAGACCGAGCATAGTTCTGGCATATGAGCCCGTACCGAGGCTAGGGGAGTATGTGTGTGCACTGGAGTGGCTAAGGGTCTTGTAAAACCCTGGAATTCGAGTTCACTAGACAAGTAATAGTGTTAGTGAATAGTGCCCTTGTATGGTGTGTTTAAAGGCCTAAGGCCTTCCTTGGTGTTTTTGGTATTATGGTGAGTCAAGTGAGAGTTTTAAGTTCATGTCTTGAGTCTCAAAAAGACAGTATGAAGATACTCTAAGTGGGTAAAAGTAAGGGGATACAATACCTCTGTGTTAAATAGGTTGTAAGTGAATAGTGTGGTGAATAGTGCTAGTGCATGAGGCATAAAGAGGCCATGGCCTCTCATGTATATTGGTGTGAATTCAATGACCACCTAGGTAACTTACAAACCTATGGGGTAACTAGTTATGAGGTGTGAGTATGGTTTTGGACCCGAGGGAAAAGAGTGTGAAAGCACTCGAAGTGTTCTAGGTGTTGAAGGGGTATGATTCAGCATTTCCCTCAACTTTATGAAGCTCTAGTTTAGTCACCGATGGTCGGAATCAAGTAATTCTTGAATTTTTGGAAAGGTATTGGAAGCCTCTACGAGGTTCATGTTGATCACTTTCCCATATTTTGAGTCGGGGTTGAGTGAAAGGTTGAATTTCTAGAGTGGGGTTTGCTGCAAATCTGGGTTGCTGAAACCCAGTTTTAGACTAGTCAGCTTTAGGGGAAAATTCGTCCATTAAGAAAGAATAATTGGGGTTTTTGTAAAACATAAAAGTTGTTCCCCTTTGAAATAAAAATTCAACGCAAGTTGAATAATCAAAATCTGATAAAGGAGTCAAAAGTTATGGCCGAAATACCGAAGTGGGAAAAATATGGAAAGTTGCTGCAAAAGTTACGATCGTTCGTAAATGACCTACGAACGATCGTAGAGTTCTGAAAATGCTGAAAACTCACTGTCAAGTTTACGATCGATCATGGGAAGCCTATGAATGATCGTAGGAAGCCTACGAACGATCGTAGGCGCACGAATCCACTTTTTTGAGTTCGTAATTTTTGGGGTTTTTACCCCTTGGCCTATAAATAGGGGATCTTTTTGGGGGGTTTTGGATTACCCTAAACCTAGAAAGAGATCTTAAAAGAGAAGGGAAAGGAGTGGAGGATTTTTCAAGAGGGGTTTTGGATTTGAAGAGGAAGAGCACAAATCAAGCTTTGATCTCGCTCCTACGCGCCTTTGGAGCTTGGATCTTTATCCACAAGCTTGGGTTTCACTTTTACAAGCTGCCTCAAGCTTTTTCAAGCATTGGATCAAAGGGATTTCATCCCATAAGGTAGATACATTCTACTAAATTGCTTTGCTATAAGTGTTAATGAATAGTAGGTTTGGAAGTATGTTCTTGATAGAAATAGGATTTGATAATCATGTTTTGCATGCTATGAATATTACCATAATCTTGAGGGTGTTTCTTATTTATCAAATTTCTTACAATAATGTATGAACTCAAGGAATGACTTTAGCTCAAAGCTTCATTTTAAATAAAGTATGAATTTTGTTAAAAAGGATGATTTTGGCTCAAAGGAGGATCTTGCACAAGCATGGTTTTGGTTTCAATGTATTGTTATGCTAAAAAGGGTATGGTCAAGATATTAGTAGTAAATACACTCTACTAATTTGCTAAATTGCTATACTAAGAATTGTTAACAAATAATAGAAATTGAATGGTGTCCTTGAATAGAAAATGGGGAAGGGTAAGGTACGCATAAGATACGCACTCAAAGTGTTTGATGAAATGTTTGACTAGGAGAAAAATAAATAAAATGCCTATAAGAATGTTGAATGTTACGTGTTTGATAAAATGCATATACGAGAGTTTATTTTAAGGCCATGAAAATATAATTTAGGGATTTTCCCCTGTTCTCTACACAAAGAGTCTTAATATGATTTAAGAGTTATATGTTATTGAATTGCTCACAAATGCTCCATGAACTAGTACGCTCGTATGATTGGAATTGTATAAGGATAAATGTTAAAAAGCATGGTTTGTTCTAACTTAAGGTTTTGACTCAAAAGGGTTTTGTTCTAAGTGAAGGTTTCAAAGTATTGTTTTGATTTTTGGATTCAAGGGAGTTTACCTCCTGGCATGTAAAGTATCGCTTTAATTTTCGAACTCAAGGGAGTTTACCTCCTGGCTTGTAAAGTATTGCTTTGATTTTCAAACTCAAGGGAGTTTACCTCCTGGCTTGTAAAGTATCGCTTTGATTTTCAAACTCAAGGGAGGTTACCTCTTAGCTTGTAAAGTATCTCAAGGGAGTTTACCTCCTGACTTGTAAAGTATCACTTTGATTTTCGGACTCAACGGAGTTTATCTCCTGGCTTGTAAAGTATCGCTTTAATTTTTGAACTCAAGGGAGTTTACCTCCTGGCTTGTAAAGTATCGCTTTGATTTTTGAACTCAATGGAGTTTACCTCCTGGCTTGTAAAGTATCTCAAGGGAGTTTACCTCTTGGCTTGTAAAGTATCGCTTTGATTTTCGGACTCAAGGGAGTTTATCTCCTGACTTGTAATATATCGCTTTGATTTTCAAACTCAAGGAAGTTTACCTCCTTGCTTGTAAAGTACCGCTTTATTTAGAACTCAAGAGTGTTCTTAAGGGACCCTCTGGCTTGTAAATATTGTTTTGTTTTGAACTCAAGGGTGTTTACCACCTAGCTCGTAAAGTAACGCTTTGTTAACAGTTTTGTGAATCACTCTAAGTATCGGGTTTGTTATGGCTCAAAGATTATGTTTTGTGAAATGCTCAACGATATATGCCTTGTAAAGAAATACTCATATGCTATCTGTTTTATGAACTGCTTTAAGTTATATGCTCGCTCTGCCTTGCTATTGCCTGTTTCACTTTGATAAATGCATATGCTATCATTGATATTTATAGTAACACTATTTAGTAGGTTGCATAAGCTGAGTATTCTATGCTCAGCCGGACTATTACTTCGGCAGGTACGGTTTATGCTCAGGAGCCTTGGGCTGAGGAGACTCACGTCGAGGAGGCACCCACTTTGGGTGAGCTTCAAGAGCAGAGGACACTCGATAGGTGGCTCTATCCTTGAGTGATGTGAGGGAGAGATTCATGTATTTTGAAAGTGAGGAATGTCCACTTTAGACATTATATTTTGTATAAACTATTGGTTCGGACTTGGAATACAAATCCCAGGTTTATATTATAAAGAAATTTTCAGTTCCGCTATGCTTTGTATGTTATTACAGGATGGTTTGGTATTGCACATCACGAGCGAAAGTACCCCTAACTCCCAGGGGGTATTTTGGGGCGTGAAAGAGGTGGTATCAGAGATTAGGCATTAGAGTCCCTAGGGTCATTTAGTACTCGATACCACGTTAAAACAAGGCATTAGGATTTAGTAAATAGTTGTATTCCAAGTATAGACTAATCTTTAGTCTTAGTCCATAACCGGTTGGAACCCAACCAAATTTAGTGTCCTACGCCAAGAACACAAATTATATGTTATGCCATTGCTATGTACACCTTGGATGCATTGTTATATCCTTAGTGAATATTAAATGATTGTTGAATTGGTTATAAAATGGGTATCCAAGTTAGACTCATGTTGTACTGTCGTTCTCAGGATCTAATCATGAGATGCGGTGCTCGGGGTCGCAGATACAACACAAGGGGAATCGAGAGCGGAGGAGGTATTCCTATGGGAGATAAGCAACCAGATTTGACTCAGATCCTTGAGGCTATAACAGCAGCTATGACAAGGCTTGCAGACAAGGTTGATACTCCTGTTGCTGCTGCACCTGCACTTCCCCTTTCTCATCACATGGTAGGACTCGAGGCATTCCGGAGACTGAAGCCTCCTACCTTCTATGGGACTACTGACCTCATGGTCGCAGATGCTTGGGTTATGTAGTTGGAGAAGATCTTCCTGGTTCTTCACTGCATGGATGAGTAGAGGGTTGAGTGGGCTTCCTTCGTGATGGAAGGTGAAGGCGAGCATTGATGGAAAGTGGCCCAAAGGCGGAGGGATGCCGCCAAGGCCGGGTTACCATGGACATGGGGGGAGTTTTTAGATGCTTTTTACGAGCAGTATTTCCCTAGGTTCGTGAAGGAGCAGAAGGAGAGGGAGTTCATGTTCTTAGAGCAGGGAGAGATGAGCATGATCGAGTACGAGGCCAAGTTCGTCGGACTAGTGAGATTTGCTCCGAATCTGGTCACATCAGAGAGTATACGAGTCAGAAAGTTTGAGGCTGGATTTAGGCCCTTTATACGGGATCGGGTTTCCATATTTCAGGTAGATACCTGGAAGGAGATTGTGGGTAAGGCAAAGATCGCTGAGAGAAATTCTGAGGAGTTTCTTATGAGGAGAGACAAGGGCCTAGAGAGAGGTGTGGTTAGAGGCCAACTCAGTGGACCTGTGCCACCAGAGGGAAGGGTTAGGTCTGCCCCGTACCAGACTGCTCCTTACCAGACTTCCCAGCCTGCATTGAAATAGGGTCCTCAGTTTGTACCATAGATTCCTCGCCCTACTACCACTCAGACCACGAGAGGTGTACTGGCCATGTCTTCGGCATCTACGTTTGATACTTGCGCTCACTGTGGCAAGAGTCACAAGACTGGGGAGTGTCGAAGACTCACTGGTGGGTGCTTTCATTGCGGTGATCATAGCCACGCTATCAGAGATTGTCCCCGTCGATCGTCGCAGATCCAATCTTAGGAGAACAAGCCTCAAGTTTGACAGGCCACGCAACAGGGGTCTTCTCAGACTTACATGCCCCCGCAGCCCACCCATCCGCCTCAACAGACGAATCGGGGCAAAGCCTTGGCCTTATCTGGGAGAGACGCACATGCCTATGGGGATGTTGCACAAGATATGCTCAAGTTAGACTTGTTGAACTATAAATTGTAGATGGTATGTGATATATCTTTATATGTGTGTACAAACATGTTACGTATATTCTATGAGTGTTGTTATGCATTGCTTGACTTAGTTAAAATGTGGGAAAGCATCTCCGTTTGATTGTGTATCGTCTTAATTTGGAGGACGAAATTCCTATAAGGAGGGGAGGATGTAGAACCCAGGAATTCGAGTTCACTAGACAAGGAATAGTGTCAATGAATAGTGCCCTTGTATGGTGTGTTTAAAGGCCTAAGGCATTCCTAGGTGTTTTTGGTATTATGGTGAGTCAAGTGAGGGTTTTAAGTTCATGTCTTGAGTCTCAAAAAGAGAGTAAGAAGATACTCTAAGTGGGTAAAAGTAAGGGTATAAAATACCCTCAGTGTTAAATAGGTTGTAACTGAATAATGCGGTGAATAGTGCTAGTGCGCGAGGCATAAAGAGACCATGGCCTCTCATGTATATTGGTGTGAATTCAGTGACCACCTAGGTGACTTACAAACCTATGAGGGAACTAGTTATGAGGTATGAGTATGGTTTTGGACCCGAGGGAAAAAAGTGTGAAAGCACTCGAAGTAATCTAGGTGTTGAAGGGGTACGTTTCAGCATTTCCCTGAACTTTATGAAGCTCTAGTTTAGTCAGCATTGGTCAGAATCAAGTGATTCTTGAATTTTTGGAAAGGTATTGGAAGCCTCTACGAGGTTCATGTTGATCACTTTTCCATATTATGAGTCAGGGTTGAGTGAAAGGTTGAATTTCTGGAGTGGGGTTTGCTGCAAATCTGGGTTGCTGAAACCTAGTTTAAGACCAGTCAGCTTTAGGGGAAAATTCGTCCATGAAGAAAAAAGAATTAGGGTTTTTGTAAAACATGAAAGTTGTTTATCTTCAAAATAGGAATCCGACACAAGTTGAATCGTCAAAATCCGATATGGGATTTAAAAGTTATGGCCAAAATACCGTAGCGGGAAAAATTTGGAAAGTTGCTGCAAAAGTTACGATCATAGCTACGAACGATCGTAGAGTTCCGAAAATGCTGAAAGCTCACTGTCAAGTCTAGGATCGATCGTGGGAAGCCTACGAACGATCGTAGGTGAGCGAATCCACTTTTTTGAGTTCGTGATTTTTGGGGTTTTTACCCCTTGGCCTATAAATAGGGGATCTTTTTGGGGGGTTTTGGATTACCCTAAACCTAGAAAGAGATCTTAGAAGAGAAGGGAAAGGAGTGGAGGATTTTTCAAGAGGGGTTTTGGATTGGAAGAGGAAGAGCACGAATCAAGCTTTGATCTCGCTCCTACGCGCCATTGGAGCTTGGACCTTCATCCACAAGCTTGGGTTTCACTTCTACAAGCTTCCTCAAGCTTTTTCAAGCATTGGATCAAATGGATTTCATCCCATAAGGCAGATACATTCTACTAAATTGCTTTGCTATAAGTGTTAATGAATAGTAGGTTTGGAAGTATGTTCTTGATAGAAATAGGATTTGATAATCATGTTTTGCATGCTATGAGTACTACCATAATCTTGAGGGTGTTTCTTATTTATCAAATTTCTTACAATAATGTATGAACTCAATGAATGGCTTTAGCTCAAAGCATCATTTTGAATAAAGTATGGATTTTGTTAAAAAGATGATCTTGCGCAAGCATGGTTTTGGTTTCAATGTATTGTTATGCTAAAAAGGGTATGGTCAAGATATTGGTAGTAAATACACTCTACTAATTTGCTAAATTGCTATACTAAGAATTGTTAACAAATAATAGAAATTGAATGGTGTCCTTGAATAGAAAATGGGGAAGGGTAAGGTACGCATAAGATACGCACTCAAAGTGTTTGATGAAATGTTTGACTAGGAGAAAAACGAATAAAATGCCTATAAGAATGTTGAATGTTACGTGTTCGATGAAATGTATATACGAGAGTTTATTTTGAGGCCATGAAAATATAATTTAGGGATTTTCCCTTGTTCTCTACGCAAAGAGTCTTGCTATGATTTAAGGGTTATATGTTATTAAATTGCTCACAAATGCTCCATGAACTAGTACGCTCGTATAATTGGAATTGTATAAGGATAAATGTTGGAAAGCATGGTTTGTTCTAACTTAAGGTTTTGACTCAAAAGGGTTTTGTTCTAAGTGAAGGTTTCAAAGTATTGTTTTGATTTTTGGATTCAAGGGAATTTACCTCTTGGCTTGTAAAGTGTCGCTTTAATTTTCGAACTCAAGGGAGTTTACCTTCTGGCTTGTAAAGTATCGCTTTGATTTTCGAACTCAAGGGAGTTTACCTCCTGGCTTGTAAAGTATCGCTTTGATTTTCGAACTCAATGAAGTTTACCTCCTGACTTGTAAAGTATCTCAAGGGAGTTTACCTCCTGGCTTGTAAAGTATCGCTTTGATTTTTGGACTCAAGGGAGTTTATTTCTTGGCTTATAAAGTATCGCTTTGATTTTCGAACTCAAGGGAGTTTATCTCTTGACTTGTAAAGTATCGCTTTAATTTTCGAACTCAAGGGAGTTTACCTCCTGGCTTGTAAAGTATCATTTTGATTTTCGAACTCAAGAGAGTTTACCTCCTGTCTTGTAAAGTATCTCAAGGGAGTTTACCTCCTGGCTTGTAAAGTATCGCTTTGATTTTCGGACTCAAGGGAGTTTACCTCATGGCTTGTAAAGTATCGTTTTGATTTTCGAACTCAAGAGAGTTTACCTCCTGTCTTGTAAAGTATCTCAAGGGAGTTTACCTCCTGGCTTGTAAAGTATTGCTTTGATTTTTGGACTCAAGGGAGTTTATCTTCTGGCTTGTAAAGTATCTCTTTGATTTTCGAACTCAAGGGAGTTTATCTCCTTGCTTGTAAAGTACCGCTTTGTTTAGAACTCAAGGGTGTTCTTAAGGGACCGCCTTGGTGGTAAAGTATCATTTTGTTTTGAACTCAAGGGTGTTTACTACCTAGCTCATAAAGTAACGCTTTGTTAACAGTTTTGTGAATCACTATAAGTATCGGATTTGTTATGGCTCAAAGTATATGTTTAGTGAAATGCTCAAGGATATATGTCTTGTAAAGAAATACTCATATGCTATCTGTTTTATGAACTGCTCTAAGTTATATGCTCGCTCTGCCTTGCTATTGCCTGTTTCACTCTTATAAATGCATATGCTATCTTTGATATTTATAGTAACACTATTTAGTAGTTTGTATACGCTGAGTATTCCATGCTCAGCTGAACTGGTACTTCGGCAAGTACGGTTTATGCTCAGGAGCCTTGGGCTGAGGAGACTTACGTTGAGGAGGCACCCACTTTGGGTGAGCTTCAGGAGTAGAGGGCACTCGATAAGTGGCCCTATCCTTGAGTAATGTGAGGGAGGGTTTCCTGTATTTTGAAAGTGGGGAATGTCCACTTTAGACATTATATTTTGTATAAACTGTTGGTTCGGACTTGGAATACAAATCGCAGGTTTATATTATAAAGAAATTTTCAGTTCTGCTTTTTAGTATACCTTGTATGTTATTACAGGATGATTTGGTATTGGATAATTGCACATCCCGAGCCAAAGTACCCCTAACTCCTACGGGGTATTATAGTGATAACCAAAGACCCAGAATGTCGGTAATCTGTTTACCAACATTCTAGATAGTTTTTTAAATTAGTTCATTTTAACCATGGTTAAGCTGGTCTGGTGAGCTTGGAAAGACCAGGGAAGAGGTAGAGAGGTCTTAGGGACCTAAGCCAGGCCCTAGAATAGACCAGGGTCCCACAAAATGTAACTTATAGCTACTACAATGGAAAAACCCAGAAATGGCGGTACTGTGTTTACTGCCATTTTTGGATTTTTCCAGAATTGAATTTGTTCCTCCTGGGTTGGACCACGGCTGATTCTAGGGAATCCTTCATGGGCTGAGGGTCCTCCAGAAGACTGATAGGAGCCTAGGGAGCCACCTAAACCAATCGTGCTTGGTGTGTGAGGGTGCATAGACTGAGATTTTATGGGGGGTACCCTTTGCCTATGGGAGAGGCAAGAGGCCCCTACTCTGAGATGTGTATCAAGCTTAGACCTCCTGGAGCTTACTAGGTGTATACAAATGCTCAACAGAAAAAAAAAAAAAAAAAAAAAAGGGGGGAGGGGTAGGGAGAACCCTACCTTGCTGATACGCTTCTGATAGTGGTGGTGATAGGTGTCACGGTGGTGGTTCGACTGGGAGGGATCTAGACTGATTCTTTAAAGTTCCAGAGTCTTTTTGGATCGGAATGGTGAGTGATTTCGGGCTTGGACTATCATAGCATCTGACTTTTTTCTAGGAGATTTTTGGATTGGGGAAGAAAGGTTAGGGAAGGCCTTGGATTTATAGGAGAGGGTCCTAGGGACATGGATGAGATTAGTACTAAGGTGGATGGAGGTTGCAGGAGGGAGTGGGAGGCATCAGAGGCATGCCTGATGCATTGGGGCACAAACTCCAAGAATGACAGTAATTCCAGTACCGTCATTTTACTACAAGAGCAATTTGATAATGTCAATAGAATAATTACTATCATTTCTGAGATTTTTCAAAAAAGGTTCTGCCCCGAGTTAAATGTTCATGCACACAATACGGTTTTTACCCCAAAAGGAATGTCAGTAATTAAATTACCGACATTCTGAGATTTTTTGAATTTTAGGGTCTGGGCCCCCTCCTAGGGCTTGGCTAGGGCTTGTGGGTCCTGTATGGGCCCAGGGGTATTTGGCTATGGGTTTTGGGCCTGAGGGGCCTTGGGTAAGTGTTGCGTGGGCCTTGGGCCCATGCCCTAGGTTTATATTATTGGGGCTAGGCTAGGGCTAATTAGGGTTCGCCTATGGCTTAACTAGGGTTGGCCTAAGGTTTAAGTAGGGTTAGATTTAGGGTTGACTTAGGGTGGCCTAGGGTTTGACCGGGGTTTACCTAGGGTTAGATCTAGGGTTGACTTAGGGTGGACCTAGGGTTTGACCGGGGTTTACCTAGGGTTTAACTTAGGGTTTGACCTAAAGTTTGACCCGGGTTTACCTAGGGTTGACCTATGGTTTGACTAGGGTTGACCTAGAGTTTAATTGGGATTGTCCTAGGGTTGACCTAGATTGACCTAAGGTTTAGTTGTGATTGACCTAGGGTTGACTTAGAGCTAACCTAGGGTTTAAGAGTTTAACTATGGTTAAGGAGCGGTGTAAAAATTGGGTGCTTACAATAAATATTTTAAACTTTTAAGAATAAATATTTTAAACCTTTAAGTAAATTTTTATCACACGTGATAGTTAAAGTATCAAACTTCCACAAGAGAAAGAAATGCTTGTTTAGAAAATACATTTATAAAATACAAAAGAAAATTATAAAACTCGAAAGGAGAAGAATGGAGAAGAACACTATGGGAGTTTCTTGTTAGAGACATAAAACACAATCATGGTTTGGAATAATGGTGATCGAAAATCAAGTAAATTCTAAGTAAATTTTTTTTTTCAATATAAGATCACGGTCATAATTATAACCGTGATATATAGAAGTTGCATAAAAATATTTATGATCATGGTTACTTAATAACCGTGATTTAATAAATATTTATACTCATAGTTATTTTATAACTATATATATATATATATATATTCATGTTTTCTATTATAATCGTGGTCTAAGAAGCCGTCAAAAATTTTGCTCGATTCCAATCGCAATTTATAATGGATTGAATCACTATTTCAGTGTACACTGTGATTGTACTTCAAAATGCTACTATGACTAATGAGCAGTTTTGTAGTAGTGAATTGTAATTGGCCAAGATCCAGACTCCCTAATTTGAGGAGCCATCATATATAAAAATTAGATATTAATCATCTTATTAATTTATTGTTAAAAATTATACCTATTGAGAAAAAAAAATTACAAAATTTGGGGAGGGGGGGGGGGGGGGGGTCATTGGCCCCTTCCCCAACCCAGGCTCAACCCCAAAATGAAGTGAGGTTGCCCAAGACAAGATGAGCCAATTGCCTTGGAACTGTCAAGGGTACTTAGGACGAATCCTAAAGGTATAATTTATTAAAAACCCAAAATTTTAAATTTTCACCGAAAAATCCAAAATTTTTATTTGGGTTGGAGGACTGAAATCACATATATAACCGAAATTTCAAACCTTGCATAGGTTACAAAATTAGCTTTGTGGGGAGCTATATATAAAAGAGTGTCGATCATGTGGCAGCAACAACTAATTCAATCGAAAATTGAGTTCCAGCTACTAATAATTAAATTTGTATCCGCATACCTTGAAACGCTTAACAATACCAAAGCATGTTTTTAGGTTTAAAACCAACTAAAAAGTTCAAAATCATAATAAGAATTAGCAACAAGATCCCACGCCTACAAATTTCACATTCGGGGCCGTTTGGCATCAATTCTGGTGATTCTCTCATTCCGAAAAAGAATTAATTCTTATAAGTTTGATTCTTATAATCAATTTTGTACTGGGAATACATTTGGTAACTGTTTATGAAGTAAAGAAATAACAAAATTATGTTTGGATGAAAAAATAAAAACAAAATTATTTTAGGCATTAAATATGGTTATACCATCAACACATATATAAGTATCAGAAAATACCAATTTTTTTTTATTATATCTCATCTATCTCCTCAATTTTGATGCTTATCTCGTTCGTTTTAAGCGTGTTTTTCAGAATTGATTATGAAAAACGACTTTTTTTTGTTCCCTAAAAACTGTGCCTAAAACAGGACGATTCTTAAAATTGTTTCCTAAAAATGACATGCCAAATGTGTTTAGACTGAATATGTTCCCAGGATCCCGAGAAACGATACCAAACAGCCCCTACGTAACTAAATTTTCATATATTACCTGTAAGTTACAAGGATTGATTTTTATACCAATTGGGATTCTGCTACCTTTTTTTTTTCTTGTTTTTCGGCGAAATGTTATCAAGTAACTAACGCACACTAAACTCACACACACAGCCAGACCTAAGGTATCCGCTAGTACCCAATTATTTGATTCAAATCATGTTCTGCTTTTAACATTAGTAGAAATACTAGACTGCTGTGTTTGTATTGATTAATCAAGTCAACATAATTTGCAACAACAGATACCAAAAATAGGGGAAAATATAAAATCAATAATATTCCAGGCAAAAGCTATATGACCATTTAATTTCTCTTTTATTTTTGTAATGACCATTTAATTTATCTATAATGAAGAAAGAAGAGAACCCAGTACTGTAATAAAGAAAAATTTCATGAAAATATAAAGAGAAATTAGTAAACATTTAATATTACTGCCAATAAATTGGTAAAAAAAAGTACGATTAATTTAATCCCAACAGCCACGAAACTGAGATTAATCCATTAAGCAGTCCAGGCAATGCTTGGGGAGGGATTGATCCATTTGGGTTGAATCCACACAGAATTGTGAGAGTCACAGTTGATTTTGCAACTTGGTTCCAACCTCAAATACGAACTGAAAAGCTTGCGACCATGTTCATCTTCCGAGTCACAAGAGACGCACCACGCACCTACAGAAAACGTATCAGGTCGCAACCATCGAGGCACATGAGTACCTGTTCCTGTCCCATAATGCTCCACAAGGTATCGCTTATCTTCTCTTTCCAGCACCGTCATCTTTGCCCTTGAACTGTCGCCGAAAGGGCTCTCCAACACAACATGATGCCTCCTACCAGATTTTGGAAAACAAAGACACAACATCACTTTTCCATCCAACTCCATCATGTAAGAGTAAAATCTTCGGAAGCGATCCAATTTTGAAAACTCCCTGGGCCTTTGCAGACCCTTCCAAGCACCTTTCTCGGCGTTTAATGCCCATATAATCCCTCGTTTGTCCACCCAATAGAGTATTCCAGCAGAGAACACGGCGCTTTTAATTGGGTAAAACTGACGTTTCTTACTTTTACAGTTCTTAGTAGTCCAGGCATCTTCTCCGCGGCGACAAGTACTGATCTGGAAAGTGTATCGATCAACATAAGCAAGTGCAAATACAGTGCAATCTGGAGATGTTGGAGGGGCCGATAAAGCAAAGACTGGCTTCCTTTTGGGGTAATAGAACACACGGTCGGTGACTGCCTTACTCCAAGGGAGATCAATTCGCGCGCGAGAGAATGGATTGAAGAAGAAAATAGAACAATATTGTCTGGATAGCAAGAGCCAACCATGGGTGGAGAGGAAGCACTTGGTTTTTCCGATTCCGGTCAACTCCGGGAGGTCGAGGGAGTAGACGCGCCCGGTGGAGGGGTCCCCAAAGTGCCTGCAGGATTGAAGCGATTTCTTTGAGAACATGAGCCAGTGGGGTTGGGATTTTGGATGGTTTTCTGGTGGGGATTGAAGCGAAGCAGATCGCCAGGCCTTACAGACGCAACGGAAGGAGAGGTGATCCAGGAACAATAGATGTCCCACTATCTCTACCAAAACATCAACTGGAATATCTGACCATTCCCTTCTCTCCTCCTCCTGCTCTCTTCTCCTTTTCATCTCCCTTGCTATTATCATATACAGATAGAGAGAGTGCGAGGGAAAGAAAGAACACACCCTGTTGTAGCCCAATTGGCTTTCCCCTACAACACGTCTCCTCAGAAAATTTAGATATTACATTTTAATTAAATTAAATATTTCTTATGTGGACGTGAAATTCTCTACAGTTAAACCAGACACTTCGGACTTCGGTTACGTCCCACACGGCAACACTTGCCTTTTTTTTTTAAGGACATTGCTACTGAGACCGTGAAAGGGCCGAGACCACCGAGACCTTGCGCGAATGCAAGGGATTTCAGGTGGGGCCCTCATTCACATGGTAGGCCCCACCTGAAATCCCATGCATCTGTGCACGGTCTCGTGGTCTCAGCCCTCTTACGGTCTCAAAAGCATTTCCCTTTTTTTAATACCCCTTAACTAGGAACCAAATCATCTACGGTGATAACCTGATTTGCCAAATCCGGTTATCACCCTAGAGGTCACCACGTGTCTCCTTTGACACCTCTTAACCGTGGGTAAGGCTCACCCACCCCTAGGGTTCATCCACCTTCTTTTGGTTTGTTTTTTTAAATATTAAAAAAAAACTTTAAAAACAGTTTTTTTAATTTAAAAAAATAATTAATATTTTTTAAAAAAAAACCAAAAATAGGTGAATGAACCCTAGGGGTGGGTGAACCTTACCCATGGTTAAGGGGTGTCAAAGGAGACACGTGGCGACCTCTAGGGGTGATAACCGGATTTGCCAAATCCGATTATCACCGTAGAGGATTTGACTCTCTTAACTATGGTTAAGATCCACTAACACTTAGGATTAACCAATCTAATGCTTGATTCTTAGAAACAAATATTAAAAATATATTAACTCTATGGTTAAAGTTGTTTACTGGAGTTAAAAGAAGGCTTTGGTGTTGCCGAAAAGAATTTCAAAGTCTTCTTATGGTTGATTTAGGTTATGTAAAATTCCACTTGGAATTTGGCCTGAGTCCGGTTACTTGTAAGATCTTTGCGGTGGGTAGGGCTGTCAAAGGGCTAGGACCGGGGTTAGCCCTAGCCCTACGGCCTTATAAGAGTTGGGCCTAGCTCCGCCCTGGCCTTGGCTTGTCTCTGGCGAAGCCAAAAAGGGCTTGTCTCGAGGTCCATAGACTAGGTGACAAGTGGTGAAGAAGTCAAAATCATGGGGCCCATGATTTTCACTTCTCCACACATTATAAGACATGTGGTGATAAGTATGTGAGAATAAGGGTGAGATATATCAAATGAGGAGAAGTCAAAATTATGGGGGAGAAAATGGAATGACTTCTCCCCATTTTGACGCCAACAGTCGCACAATGTATGGATGCCCGAGAGCCCTTTTAGGCTTCACCAGAGACAAGCCAAAGCCGCCCTAGCCTTTCAAGGGCCGGTTTCCTCAAAGAAACTAGAAAGCACGTTATACTGGTATCAGAGTGGTTCTGTCATCACAGAAGGAACTAAAATCAACAAACTTGAAAAGATGAAAGATGATAAGAGTATTGGAGGAGACAACCAAAAATAACGGTAAGCTGCTACACGAATTAATTCAAAATGTCACGATCATGGATTCCAAAATTGCAGATCTTTCCAGCAGCCAAAGAAAAGAAAAGGCAGAAGGCTTTGTAGATCGCTCCATTTATCGAACTCTTGACACACCCATATTAGATTCTGACCAAACAAACCAAACTCGAACGGCAATATCCATTGCTACTTGGATTGAAAATCTGAAGAAAGACGATCAAGAACATCGTGTGTTACCATATGATGCAAAGATACATCACATGTTTCATGCGTCGTGCTTAAAGAAGAAGTTGGGAGACAAAGTCCAAGTCCAATCCACATTGCCTATCACGGGTAGTGAAGGGAATATCAAGCCAACATCTCAAATGATCATCCACCATCAGATAAGAAGGAAGGGTAGCCTTGCTGCTACAGAAGTTCTTGTGCAATCACAAACTTATGATGAAGAATATGCTACATGGGAGTTTTTCTACCAAGTACAGAATCAATTTCCTGGCTTAAACCTTGAGGGCAAGGTTTATGATAAGGGGAGAGGAATGTTGCATGCTTAACTCTGCACGTAGTCTTTCGGTTCTGTTAATTGCTTATAGTTATTTAGTTTTCCTTTTTAAGTAGGTAGTGACAAGTGGGAAACGTGGGTAGGAGTGAATGCCCTTGTGAATAGGGTAGTTGTGGAGTCCTTGCCTATTTAAACTACTCTTTAGTTCTGTAATTACAACCAATGAATTAAATCAAAAGGAGATTTTATCTCAAAGAGGTTTGTTACCCTCAAAGTAACTCCAAGGAGGCCGGTTTCCTAGAAGAAACTAGAAAACACGTTACATAAAACAAGGGAATGGTGAGTTCGATTTCTATTTCGTTTTAGGGGTTTATATTGATATTTTAGATTCTATGTTGATTTTGGATCTGATTGTTCATCTACGATTTTTATGAGCCTTTCGATTTATGTGATTTCATGGTAAGTGTTTTTTTTTTTAAATTTATTTATTTAATAAACTATAAAATCTAGTTTCTATGAACCCGATAAAAATATGATCAGTCACTGCATGTGCCCTGAACTTAATAGAAACTACTATAAAATCTGTTTTCTATGTTGCTTTCGATCACTTTGGAGTCGGAGTTCTCATTCATTTTGTTGTTGAATTTTTTTTTGTTCTTCGGCATTGATTCTGGACTTGTTTTTTGTACTCTGAACTTAATAAAGCTTGTTTAATCTCTTTATTTTTTTTCTCTGAATTTTTCAGTACATTAGTTGCGATTGGATTTGTTTGATTTCAGTTCAGTTCGTAGTTCTTGTTTGAAGAAGTCACTTCAAAAATCAATCTTAAACCCAATCCTCACGTTGTTGCATTATGAGCACTATATATCATACTCTGTTCTTGCACTATATATCATACTCTGTTCTCATGGAATTTACATGATTTTAGCTCACAAAAGTCTATTTGTCTAATTCTAGTGCTCCTGACTTTGTTAAAAGTAATCAGCTATTGAGGTGTCCCTGTCACTTCTCAAGTGATCCAAAGGGGAGCTTTAACTTTCCTTGAAGTCATCATTTGAAGAGAGAGTCAAACATTTAAAGCCCAATAGATGGATCAGCTTAGGTTCCAAGGTGTATTGTGGTGTGACAGTAATGGGGTCCAGGGAGGAGGTGATCTCCTTCTATGTAAAAGCTCGAGTGTTGTTATAGCTTATCTTATCGATGAGGGAGCCGAAAATACCGAAATCGGATTTAATAGAAACCTACTGCAATTTCCCCTTCCCCTTGGTAGTTTGGTAGGGTGTTGCCCCGATATTTCCTATCCCGCTACCTCCTATGGGTTTTTAAGTTACGTTTCTGAAGTCAAATTTGATCATTCACTGCATATGTGTTTAACCAGGATTGAGGATTCACTATGTAATTAGCCTGAAAACCCGAAAAACATATATGGGGCTTCTCTTTGTGCGTCCTTTCAAGTAATTGGTGGTTGGTTTTATTCACAAACCTTTTTCAGTTTTAGGAATACTTGTTAACTTGAGGCCTGATATGTGGTTGTAAACCATGTCTAGGAACATGTATTTAGAGTATTGTAAACTTGTCTGACATCGGTAGTTGGAATCAGGCCTTTGGAAAGTTTGTTGGGAAGTAGTATATTGTGGCACCATGAAGCATGGCGCCACCCCACATTTCCATGCGCCAAAAGCAGCCCCGAGAAAATAGGTGAAATCAGTAATCCTTCGTTGCGTTTTCTTCTATGTTTTTTCCTATGTTTTCACTGATTTTGTCGCGACCCGAAACCCACCCTAGGAGCTAGAGTGAACTTTGGACGATTAATCATGGATTTCATGACTTGCTTGACAAACCAACCTGCAAAAACCCACAGAGCATATACAATAGAGGACATAATAGTGGAAACATACTCTAACATAGCGCAGCGGAAGACTAACAAACCTCTATGTATATACATACGTAAATCTAAGTTTATACAAAAAGAATCCATAAGAAAGTGCGGACAGACCCGCCAAAATACATGAGTGTATCTCTCATCTCACCCACAGCTATCCACTCAGAATCTAACACCATCTACTGATAACCCTCTACGGGAGGTTCCTCCAAAGGCTCCTCAACGTACTCCTCTTCCACCCATGGACCAGGAGCACAAACATCAAATGGAGCAGCAGCTCCCTCAGAACCTGCCGACATAAGAAGTACGGCTGAGCATGGAATACTCAGCGAGTACTAAATACTAACCAACAATTATAGCATAAAAATGGCAATACATAATCAGGAGCAATTCATATATGTCAAGCGGAAACAATTCATATCATACAAGGAAGTAAAGCAGTTTATAATCATGCTTGTAATTCGTAGAAAACCGATAAATCCTCTTGAAAACATTGTGCACTTGACTTAACTTGACTTGAAATATCTTTTCGTACGTGAAAGCTTGTCTTGTCTATCTTGCTTGATTCTTGTATGTCGTGTCATGTCATACATGCTTGCTTGTGATCATGTAACTTGTGAGATGCTCTTGTGAGATGCACTTGTGAGATGCCTTGAGAGGGAAGGGAGACCCTTCATTATGCAATGCACTTGCGAGGGAAGGGAGACCCTTCTTTATGATATGTATGTACTTGCGAGGGAAGGGAGGCCCTTCTTCATGATATGCACTTGTGAGTGAGGGGAGACCCCTCGTGGAATGTTGGTTCTTGTCTTCTTGTGAAAAGTGAGGTAAAACATATCGTAGGATATGTCCCACCTCTAACCATGTTCTTGAAAACCTTGGTAAATCATGTCATGCATGCCGTGCTCGTGGGAACCGTGTACATACTTGCATTCCAATTTAAAGATGACATTTGGGTAATTTTACAACACATATAGCATCAAAGATTTAGCAATTCAATATTCATAGCATTTAGGGAAAACAGGAAACACACTATCATAGGCCCTAGCAATATTCAGAATTTCTTAGGTATGCATTTCCTAATGCACAGCTCACTTTATTCACTTTGGCATTTCATCAAACATGGTGTGTTCATTATGGATTTACCCTACAACATGCTTTTCTAGATGGGTTTTTTACTCAAATCATACATGTATGTTCATTATTGAAACAATGCCCTTCCCCATTTGTTCATCACACACAACCATTAGCATCCAATCGCCCATTCCATCTCTATTCACCATTCACCATTCACCATTCATCCATCTCATAGCACATGTGTAAATGAAAGAAAATGAAGAGAAAAAAAGGGGAAAGAAGAACTATAACTAGGAGGGTAGCAAGAAGTACCGACCTTGAGAGATGAGGAAGAAACCCTCTTCCAAACGACTGTAAGGTGCTGCCCTAGCTTGGATCACGAGTTCCACGAATGCTTGAGCCGAAATCTTGAAGAAAACGGCTTGAGGTTGATCTAGGGTTTCAAAACCCTTTGATTTCTCTCCAACAGGAAACCCTAGGTTGGAATCGCCTTCTCCCCTTTCCCTATTCTCTCAAACTCTCTAAGTGTTGAGAATGAGCCCTAAAGGCTCGGGTTAAACTCTTAAGGTAAGAGTGAACTGACAAAAGACCATAACACCCTTACTAAACTCCGGTAAAAACAAGAGCGTCGAACTCGCTGTGCTGTGAACGGTGCCAACTCGTGGTGCTGTGAACAGTGCCAACTCGTTGTGCTGTGAAAAGTGCCAACTCGTTGTGCTGTGAACAGTGTCAACTCGTGGTGCTGTGAACAGTGTCAACTCGTGGTCCGTTGTCAAGGGTGTCGAACCCGTTGTCACGTTGTGTCGTGCATAGTGCTGAGCCCGTAGTCCGTTGTGTTATGTACAGCGTGCCCGTGGTGAGTTGTACAACGTGCCCGTGGTGAGTTGTACAACGTGCCCGTGGTGAGCTGCACAACGGATGCACACAGTATACGTTATCAGAGTACGTTGTCTGTGCTACGTTATCAGAGTACGTTGTCTGTGCTACGTTATCAGAGTACGACGTCAGAGCACGTCCTTAGTGCGTAACCGAGCTACGATTTCCTACAGGTCCAGACTGTTTTGGCCATATCTTTTGACTTATTCGTCAGATTTTGACGATTCAACTTGCGTTGTGTTCGTACTTCGAAGAGGAACATTTCTGACATTTCGAAATTTCCAAATTCTTCCTCATTTATTAATTATACTTCTTAAAAAGGCAAAATGACAACGAAAGTGTCATGTATTAAGCACGAAAAGGTCTGGGGCTCTACAGATTTTCTCGGCAACCAAGCAGGAGTATAGTGATTATTAGTTCTTTATTTTATTTATATAGGATTTTCTTTTTGTGTTTTGAGATGTTTATATCAGTTCGTATTATGCATTTCATTTTCCTTATTCTGTTTAGTTTGAGTCCTTAAACTTTCCTTTGTCAGACCATTTTAGTTAATGGTCTGCCTTTCCGTCATTCAATTTTACACCAGTGTAGTAAAAGTGTCTTGGTGACGGCTAGGTGATAGGGGTTTCCTAATGCAGGAAATTAAAAGTTTGAATTTTAATTTCCAAAACAGGATCAAAAACAGAATTGAATAGCAGAAAAATTAGATGGGAGAAAGAAGAATTTTAGTTTCCTGGTAATGGCTAGGTGATATTTCATTGTGTATACTTTTAGTCTCCATGGATGCCTTGGAGGTTTAAAATGGACTTCAGGGGAATGATTGGTTACAATTGCATTTCTTTGAGTTATGCATTGCAATAAGCAAGTGATTGTGTTAGGGTTTTGCCATAAGGAAGTGATTTTTTTTTTGCTTTGGAAGCAAGTGATTTAATCTATTTACATAGCCACTAAGTGTTGTTTTGGTTAGATTCATACATCAACCTCAATTTTATAAAGTGAATTCGATCCGAATTGTCCTATATTTTGAAATATGTAAATTTACCGCCGTAAGTTCATCTGTTAGTTACCGTTTCCCGGTGGGGTACCAAGTTAAGTAACTTCATAAGAGATTTGTCTTTACATATCTTGAGTTCTCTGAAACTATCCTATATATAGTGATGGAGAAAGAAGAAGAAAACTACTCGGTACAATTAGCTCTCAATCTTTCATCTATACTGTTTATTGCTATTTCTGATTGATTTCTTCATGTCCATGTTGTTTTACTCAGAGCTTGAATTAATGCTGCAGGCGGGCCTGCTGCCGAGTTATACAGGGATGTATTACTCTCTAGACTATGAACATCAGTTCATGAAGCCAGGGATCGAAGAAAATTCTGGCGATAATAACACTGGAATTGTGGATTACATGCTGAACAACCCCCCACCACAACAACCACCTTCTGGTTTCTGTGGCTCAACTTCTCTCGACAGATTGAGCTTCCCCGAAGTGCTGGAATTCACAGATTTCGGGCCAAAGTTGGCCTTAAACCAGGACAATACTTCGGAGAAAGAAAATGGGGTCGATCCAGTGTACTTCCTTAAGTTCCCAGTGTTAGGTGATAAGTTGCAGAATCAAACTCTCATGTTTCCTCCGGTGACTACAGATAATGAAGAGAAATTTAAAGGAGTGAGTATTGAAAGTAAGGTGATAGTGGTTGAGGAGGAGGAAGGAGAGGATGAAGAAGCTAGAATGTCCGAGAACACCTCGGTGCAGCTCCATTATCTTGAAGGAAGCCTTTAGAAGTGCCCGGCCACAAAAGCAAAGAACCGACGTAAGAGGTCGAGATCTGTCAAGACTAGTGAGGAGGTTGAGAGCCAAAGAATGACTCATATCGCAGTGGAACGTAACCGAAGGAAGCAGATGAAAAAATCACTTACTTGTAATAACTCTGGCATTTCATTTTCCAGATAAAATCTCCAGTATATCAGGATAGGAGGTGAATTTGTCTATACAAGCAACAACAGGAGCAATCTCTGGCTGAAATATTCTAGTTTCCAGGGAAATGATCAAGTTTCCTGGACAAAGTAGAAGTTGTTGAGCTGGAATTAAAAGGACAACCCACGCACCATACTTGGGATATTCTAGTTTCCATAGAGCTTTTTTTGGGTGGCTGATCCTTTCAGTCATCAGCTTTCTGTATCATGCTTCTTTTTTGTGAATAAAATTCATCTATTATTCAAGGGAATCATCAAGTTTCCTGGTGAACATTGCAGGTTTCTAGCTGATATCTTTGGGGTGGCAGGCTTCCTGTTTGTAGGTTTCAGGTCCTTACTAATTTCGTAAAAATGCTGAAGTTTGAAGTTATTGCATAACAGAAACATGTGAAACCAACCATGTGACTGGAACTCGGAAGTTTGTGGAATGTGCCAATTATGGTTATGGAAATAATGCAAACCATTCAAGTGGGCAACTTCTCACCCTCCATAGCCACTCCTTGCCCAAAGAAACACATTTTCTTAATGGCTCCAAGCAATGCCATAACCATAATTGGCATTAACATGTGATTTAGTTCCATTGAAGAAATTGACTATGGCTTGCAAAGCCTAGCACTTTAAGTTAGTATTGCAAATTTGCTCAATGAAGAAGAACACAGATATTGCCAAATGACTGGTACTTGAAGTTGCAACACTTCGCAAAGAGGATAAAGAAGTTGAGGGATTTTCTTCTTAAAACTCGTGGCTACTATATGTCAGGTCCCCAACATCA
Source organism: Tetracentron sinense (assembly GCA_015143295.1). Classification (NCBI taxonomy): domain Eukaryota; kingdom Viridiplantae; phylum Streptophyta; class Magnoliopsida; order Trochodendrales; family Trochodendraceae; genus Tetracentron; species Tetracentron sinense. Next base: position 34,823,991 of record CM026563.1, on the reverse strand, counting down.
AAATCTGACCCATTTTTTTCCTAATATATAAGAAACAACCAAGTCCTTTGCGAATTCGAACAACTAGACAGACATAAGAACTAGCACAGGCCGAAGTAAAATGAACAAACTGAGCCACTCTACATGAAAATAAAAAAGTACTATGGTCCCCTAACACTCACACTCCAAATAGAAGAAATATCTATGACAAACATGCACTACCTTCAATATTCTAGCAAGGTAAGAAGATTACAATCTAAGTGAAAGTAACAATCATCAAACTGGCCAGTCCTAGAACATGGAAACTCCTTTATTTTCCGTCAACTCATAAGCAAAGTACATACAAATCAACAATGCCCCTTAAAATCAGTCCAACTCACTGAGTCTACATAGAAAGAACAAAAGCTATGTCTATCTAATTCTAGTATGATTTCACCCAGAGAACATAAACCCATTTAGAGTTCTTTGTTGCTCGACAGTCCTTAGATTGAGTCTGTTGGGATGCATTGCTGTTCTCTCTCAAGTCATAGCAGCCATCATCAAAATTGAGAACGTAGCTCGAAGGATCGTACTGGAAATTGAGTCTCTGCTTCCCACCATTCTTGACAGCCTTCTTCATTTGCTCAAGAACAAAAGCCATAGTCAACTTCAAGTAACAGAGTAGTTGGGATTGTGTCATGGTCACTACAACAGGAGTTCCCTTCCTTGTCTCCTTTGCCCACCAATCAGAAAAATCTAAACTGGGTGTCATTTCCTCTCTGGAAATTAGATTCAAACACAAGAATATCCCCAAGGCAACAACCAAAGCCATAAAACCTGAAAATGCTCAAGAAATCCTCACAACCCAGATCTCAAAATGAAGAACACAACCCTTTACAATCCCAACCACATAAAACCCGAACCCCCCCCCCCCCGCCAAGTAAAACAAATTTCTGCATTTCACATCAAATGTAGCAAGTAAAAGTCGGAAATAAGAGCTGGGTATGGGGATTTTTCTACTTTCAAAGGCCCTACAAGCTACTCAACATGAAAAACCACCCTAATGAGGAAATGTATCTGTAAGTTGTACAGCCCTAAATCATGTGGTTATTAGTCACTAAATCCACAGCCGCAGTAAATTTCACTCTCAATTGTTGAGTTCTTGTTGATAAGGAACGCAACCATCACAGTAGTGCCAAAAGAAAAAAGAACTTGACAAAAAAGTATCTATGCGAGTGTGCTGCATTTTCCCATGAAGAAATGGCTGAAGAGGCTTGCATGTGTCTATGAGAAACAAATAAGATGCCCATCTCAGATGTAGAGGAGCGAGATATCACATTGAAGTATTGAACTGAAGAACACCTTGAGATGAATTTTTCAATCCAATTTTCGATCTGTGCAAACTTCTAAGATAAGAATCCCCACCTAGAAACAGAAATGAAGAGAGATCATTATCCAAACACCCCCTTGTTACATCATTAATAATAAATTAAAAAAATAAATGGAAATGGAAAATCGTAGCAACAAAAGAAAATATGTATGAAATAGAAGCAGATTAAGTTCATGAACCTCTCAATTCCTTGTCAATCCTGGGAAACAGAAAGCTGAGAACGCCATTTCCAGAATCACGATAAGAAATCGGCCCTCCGACGGAATCAGGGTCCCCGGAATGGGGTCGCCGGAATGGTCTCTGCCTCTCTGGGCTGGAGGGTTTTCCTCTCTGGTTTGCTTGAGATTTGAAAGAGAGGGAGAAGAGAGAGAGAATCGGGTTTTTTGGCGCTCAATTTTTCGACCCCTTAAAGCATAATTTTTCGACCCCTTAAAGCATTAAACCCTCATATTAAAGCTGGGCCGTTGGATCTGTCTTGGGTGACGTGCCTTGCTTGGGTTAAAGCCCAAGCAAGATCCGAGCATCCCATTTTGAGCAGAGGAGCCGGATCCTTGAATTGTTTCTTCAAATAAGATAACTATTTAAATTAAACTAGAAAAAGATTAAAGATAAATTTACCTATAAACAAGAGCGGAATACTAGAGTCAACAAACTGTGAAAGAAATCTTAGGAGGTATACACAGGTTCAGCATCTCAAATTGGAGCAAACTATGACCAACCCGTGAATTAAACATAAAGTCTTATGAAAATTCAACATCGATGAACAATAGATTTTCTTTCTTCTATGTATGAGGCTTGTAAATTTAGTGACCTTCATTAGTCTTTTTTAGCTTCTAAATATTTGATAAAGTATTCGCAATTCAGCTATTTTGGAAGACCTTAAGTTATTCCTCACAGAGCAAGTGAGTGCCTCAGATTCTGAGAGAATAGATGATAAACAGACATTGAACTTTGACATTATATGTGTCACTATCTTGATTTGGGTGATCCTTAAACCATTTGGTAAGAAAATCTTTCTTGGAGAACATAATTGGGTTATGTGTTACTTGAAGTAATATGTGAGTCTGTGACAATAAACCAGAGTAAATAATAAAACAGGTATCCTTTAATTCTGTGGCCGCAACAAATAATTTAATTGAAAATTTAGTTTCAGCTACAAATAATTCAATTGTAATAGTGTACCTTGAAATGCATCCAATATATATATCGATAAGAAACAGCAATTGTATTCAGTAAAAATATGGCACAATAATGTTAGTATTTCTCGGTAAGAAGGCCCGAGGAATGTGTTGGACTCACTATCCTCAAAGTCATTTCACCCCTGCTGGTCTCTGTTAACTGTGGTTCTAAAAACCAAGGATAGCTGGGTGAACCCTAGGGGTGGGTGAATCTTAACCACAGTTAAGGGATGTCAAAAGGAATACATGATGACCTCAGCGGTGTAACCAGACTCCCCCAAGAATTCGGTTGTAATGGTAAAGGATTTTGTTCCTAATAATAATTGTTGTTACAGAAATTCCTAGACCTTGCATTCTTAAGATCTCTACAGAAAAGAAATCTCTCTGTTTCTTAAGAGCATCTGGATGATCATGCACACACCATATTCTGTGAATATTGAACCTTGAACTATTCGTGGTCCTTTGGTTGGCATGTTGTTCTTCTTAGGTGGAGCCTAGCTAGAAAAGAAGATGATGATTTTACCTGAAAATATGCTGTGAATTACCAATCTAGAGGTAATTCGCTAAAACTTAGACAAGTGAGTAATTTAACAAAACAAATTTGAAAGAGTACAAAATTTACCCTGAATTTGGAACATTCAAACTAATACATCCTTACATAAGTATTTGTCCTTTGCTTGAATATTCTGATGATTCTTAGCATGTGTTAGGATTGGACTTCAATCCTTATATTATCAGGCTATGAATTTAGTATCATATAAGAATTGTAATTTTTCATGAACAAAATGAAAAGCTTCACTTTTTAAAAATCACTTCAGTTTTTCAATTTTAATGCCCGAGCAAAGGCAATTCCCTGCTGCTTCCATTATGTATTCTATATGCTAAGTACAGAGACGACTTTGAACCTCCTGCAACTTAAATATATGGAACTGACACAACATCTTTTCTTATGAAGTATATCCCTATATACTATGTACATATACTTGCTAGTGTGCATGTTCAGTTGAGTTTCTTTCTTTATTTTGAGCATTGGGATGTATTAAACAGTTTTATAATTGATACGTTAATTTGTGAAATACTAACTCTCTTTCCTTCATCATTTAAAATGCATCTCTTTTGTTCTTTAGTTTTTTAAACATCTTTTGATCCCTAGGTGTGTATCTATGCTTGCTATAGCATTCCTTGAATCAAGAGAAAAATTTCTATCCATTTCCTTTTATACAACCAAACTTCTTTGTCAGGTTCATTAAATGAATGTATCATGTTCTTCTCTTTAGTTTTCATTATATGCAGCAAATGGTCTAGTGCTTTCCTTATTTGGTACACCCATCAAGATAGCAACAAAGGACATCGGTATTTCACCTAATCAAGTGAAAATTGTTAACCCTTTCCTTATACATCCAACAAAAAATTTCTTTCATGTCCATTAATGAATTTTTTTGTGTTCTATTCCTCTATTTTCATTGTAATTTATTTTCCTTTCTTTTCGGAAGAACCCTTGGAGCTGGAGTTTGAGTGTAACGCCCCAAAATACCCCCTAGGAGTTTAGGGATATTTTAGGTGTCACACTGCGAACCTATCAAACCATCCTGTAATGCACAAGATAAAATACAGTACTCATAACGATAATCAGAGCGCGGAAGCTATCATATATGCGGAAGCGTAAACAAATTTTCATTTCTTCTGATGATCCAAAATAGTATTCCAAGTTAACATAAATACAAGACATGTCTAAGCCTAAGGTGGACAGGCCCACCTATCAAAATATCAAAATACACCAAACTCTCTCATACTCTCCCCTCAACAGTAGTCGAGGTATGGCCACGCATCGAGGTCTCGGTCCGCCTGAGACTGTAATGGGATAGCCGACTCTCTCTCCTCTGTATACTCTTCCTCGACCCAAGGCTCCGGGTCGAGGGCTCCCTCAGTACCTGCCGACATGAAAGTACGGCTGAGCATGGAATACTCAGCGAGTACAAGCTACTAGCAGACCATAACAATAATAAAAACATATAATAGTAATATCATACCAGCAGTAATAGAAACATCACAAAGAAACAGTATAGGGCATGACACAATACAAGCATCCTGACGTGCGTACATGAATGCGAAAATGCCGGTAAAACTCATGCTTGAAAACCCTTGTCATGTCCCGGTATGCCTCGTAGAAATCATGTATGCGTGCATGCATGAATGCATGATCATCATCTTGTAAACTTGTGAGCCAGAGGCTAGCACCCGAATCTCCCTGGGCTGCCAACCTCCTTGATTTGCAATGCACTTGTGAGCCAGAGGTTAGTACCCGAATCCTCCCTGGGCTACCAACCTCCTTGTTATGAAATGCACTTGTGAGCCAGAGGCTAGCACCCGAATGTCCTTGGGCTACCAACCTCCTTGTTATGCAATGCACTTGTGAGCCAGAGGCTAGTACCCGAATGTCCCTGGGCTACCAACCTCCTTGACATGCAATATTTTCTTGTTGTTTATTATATGCACATGCTCTTGAAATCTCGGTTCATGCTATCGTGCGTGCTCATGTGCGTGCCAATAATAACAATCGTGGGAATGCGCTTAACAAAAGAGATACGGCATTACAATTCAATTCATAATATGAGCATAGGTAACTTAAGTAATTCACATAACATTGGATCAATTCATCGTCTATAAGAACACATGCATAAAACCTATTTCCATTTTCTTCATCTAAGTCGTTATTCATAGTTTAGGCATTTTGTCAAACACAACACATGCAATGTTTCTTAATAATTCATCTTGTTCTTTTTAGCGCATATTTTCCATCCAAACATCAAGGTAAGTTCATTATTGGTAAAATACCCATCCACCATTTCCATCACACACATCACACAAACATACATCTCGGCATCCAATCGCCACATCCAACATTCCATCCACCATTATTCCATTCCCTTATCTTGTTTATATTTGTTGAGTTAATACAATGCATAGGGAAGGAAAAGCATATATATATAATCACCATTTACACTAGAAAACCTAGGTTATTGCTAGGGAAAGTTAGTAGGGTGTACTAACCTTAGATCAAGGCTGATCTTGAAGAAACCTTGAAATAAAAGCTCTATTTAGAAGGAGGAAGCCTTTGCTTGAAGGGGACTTGAGTTGGGGAAGAAACCCCTTTCAAAAACGTGAGTGAGTGCTGCCCTAGCTTGGAGAGTGGCTCCCACCGAGCTTGAACCTTGAACTTGAAGCAATCCAAGCTTGAGGATGACCTAGGATGGTCCACCCCTTTGATTCCTTCCTCAATGGAAATCCTAGGTTAGAAACCCCCTTCTTCTCACTCTCTATCTCTCAATTTTCTCTTAAGTGATGAGAATAGGCCCTAAGGCTCGGGCAAAGCCTTATAGGAAAGGGTTTAACCCCCAAAAGACGGAAAACGCCCTTAATGAAATTTCTGCTAAACCGAACGACCGAGCGATCGGTGGTTATGACCGATCGCTCGGTTGCCTACCGAGCGATCGGTGTTTATGACCGATCGAACCGGTTAAAAACTCACTCTCTGGAAAATTTCCCCATACAAATTTCTGACCGCGCAATAGCTTACCGATCGATCGGTTATGGACCGATCGATCGCTGACTGGACCGAGCGATCGGTTCTCTGTATGTCTGGACTGTTTTGACCATATCTTTTGACTCGCTCGTCGGATTTAGACGATTCAACTTGCGTTGGGTTCGTCTTTCGAAAACGCACATTTCTAACGTTTCAGAATTTCTGATTTCTCCCTTATTTATTAATTAGACTACAAAAACGGCCAATTAGCTACGAAGGTGCTATTCATTAAGGATGAAAAAGTCCGGGGTGCTACATTCTCCCCCCCTTACAAAAATTTCGTCCCCGAAATTTGGACGATACATACATGCACAAAATCAAAACAAAATTACAAGCCATATGCACAAGTCTATTCAAACAACTCGGGATACTTTGCTTTGACTTTGGCTTCATGCTCCCACGTGGCTTCTTCTCGTGCATGATGTTGCCATTGCACGAGGACTAGCGGAATAGTCTGTTGCGAAGCACTTGATCTCTCCTATCCCAAATATGAACCGCTTCTCAACTAAGTGAGGTCCTCTCGGATCTCTATCGGATCAAGCTCGATGACATGAGAAGGATCCGAGATGTACCTCCGGGAGCATAGAGACATGGAATACATTATGGACCGCCGCCATGTGAGCGGGCAAAGCAACACGGTAGCCACCTCGCCAACTCGAGTAATGATCTCGAACGGACCCCACATATCTCGGGCTAAGCTTGCCTCTCTTCCCGAATCGCATAACACCTTTGGTCGTGTAAATCCTTACAAACACAAAATCACCGACTCGGAATTCAAGATCCCTCCTTCGGTTGTCGGCATAGCTTTTCTGTATATCTCGTGCCCGGGTTCTAAACCTCCTCCCTGGATAAGCTTACCCTATCCCGCCGTTTGTTCAATTAATGGGCAAAATCCTTTTAAAAATTGCGGGACAAAAAAGATAAGGAGTCGCGTGCTCAACCAACAGAACTTGTTGGTGTCTAACACTAGTTATTCAACCATAGCTATACCAGAGCAAAACGGAAGAGAAGGTTGGAATCGGAAGCGAGACTCACAAAAACATCATAACCGAAGCGAGAAATGAAATAAGCTCTCATTTCCATTCTGTTGATTTATTGGGTAGTTATACCTTTGATTTTACTCTTCATGAAAAAGGTTCCGTAGGTTTTAAAACAACAATCTTGCTTATAGTCACACCCTAGCTATTATTATGGTCTACGTCTACCACCCCTTCATCCTATAGCTTCCATTGCTACCTAATGAGATGTGATGAAGCGATTCTGTTCTTTCCCAGGAGCGGTTTGTGGAACCGAGCTTCCACCCTTTCATAGCTTCTGCACTATAATTCAACCCCCCAACCCAATAATTTGTTTTGCAATCATAATGAAAACATATAGGACATGACCGCAACTATAGTAAAAAAGTTCTCTGATTTTTTCAATAAGTCACAATTAATTCATGTCTTTTTTGCCAGACTATTGATTAAGAAATTATTCACATTTTTTTGAAAATATCGCAACTTTTTTCATAACATCCAGAATTTTGTGAATTAGATGTTAATCATTTATCACTTTCTCATAAAGTTAAGATCAGTACATGAAATATATTTGGTTATATTTTTCATAATTAATAATTATATTATATTTTTTTTATCTTTCTTGATATTTTTCCAATATTTTCATATTTTGCTATTTTTTTAAATTTCCCTATCCCAATAATTCCCAAACATTCCCAAACTCTAACTTGATAACTATGCTGACAGCAATATGAATCATAATGGAACTAGAAATGGGCTACATGACATAAGAACGTGAAACTGAGATCAAGATAAGGTCAAATAAAAATGTTTTAATTGTATTAATCTGGTTATCCAGTAATTGTAAATTCTGAAGTTTCTTTCATCTTCTTTCAAGGCACAAAAGAGGATAGAACTGTTTGGCTTAACCACAAAGCCTAACTCTTGATACTTACTTGAACTGCCTCAACTGCAAGAGGATTCTTTTGAATTGCTCTTTTAACACGGTGAGACCGGGTGTCAATGGGCCAAATTTGGGCCTCAAAAACCTCTTATAAATGGGCTGGACTTGATCCGGACCTATTAAAAAATTCAAAATATGCCACCCCAAGACCAGCCCATTGTCATCCCAGGTGAATGGGGCAGATACATCAGTCATGCAGCTTACCCATTCATCATCATCTCTATACAGATGTTACCTAAAAAAGGTTCTAAAGAATAATAAACAAATATTAGCACAATGAAGTATGTGCCCTCTTCTATCCTTCTTTAAATTCGTTATGTAGAACAAATGATGACTGCATTGAATAACAATCAAAGCAGGAAACAAACAGCAAGCAAGTATATGCATTATAACTTTGTTGGGTTGCACACATGCACACACCCCGGGCAACTTCCATTGATTCAAACATTGGCAACAATGTCCGCTTTGATAAATGGATTGACTCTCCCCCAACTGATAACATGCGCGAAAAACACACAAAAAAAGAACTTGTTCGACAAATTGGAATTGTCAAGCCCAATGAGCTAAAGAGCTGAACTGAGCTATCAAATTAGCAAAGAGGAGACATTGAAGGATTATATCGAAGATTCTTTAGAGTTAATTACATAATATTAATTAACGCAATATTGAAGGATGGTCTCCTCTCAATCTCCCCATACCTTCTCTGTGCGCCCCTCCATGTCAGTTCTTACCCTCTTCACATTATTTATGAAGCATCTCTTCCTCTCCCATCTGTTCTCTTCTCCATTTAGATACGGTTCATGTTCGCATTCATTAAACCGGAGGAAGATACCTAAATTAGGAGATTCTTACCCTCCTTTTTTGTCTTTCAAACGTGAGCTTAGTCATATTCAATTAACCGAGACTCGCGAGAGAGGACTTTTGGTTTGTTCGAGAATAGATCAACGTGGGATCTTTCAAACTCCAGTTCAATGTTCAAAAGTTCAAGAAAATGGATATTATGAGTTTGGGACTCATCTGAGAACTTCATTTTACAGGTTCTGGGTTTCAATTGCCGATATTTGGGCTCAACTACAATCTGGTTCATTACCTCTTCTCCTTTCAATTCTTGGATTTTGTCTTAAATTGACTTCTCTATCATTTATAATCCTTACATCTAGAACCATAAGTGAATACTTCAAAGTATTCACAGTTTCTCTATCATTTGTAATCCCTGCATCTAGAACCATAGGTGAACTTCAAAGTATTCACTGCTTATTTATATTATTGTTATACTTTGTGAAATTCTTTAAAAATATGGAGTTTCAATTATTTTTTAAATGTTAATAATTGATGCGTTGCTCTTCTACTATGATTATACAACCCATAGATCTCTTTTTTTGTATAAATTCCAAATGTATTGATCTTACTTTTACATCATCCTTGGGATCAATCAAAATAAATTATATAATGTTTTGTAGGTGGTATAGCCAAATTCTGGTTTTGTTAGTTGATTAATACCAGATAAAATAGGAGAGAAACTATAACATAAGAAAAAAAAATAGCTGTTGAATAAATGACAGGAGAACTTTCTACAAACAAAATTAAAATAAAAAAATTGTTAAATAAGATAAAACACTAATGGGCTAAAACATGTAAAGGGCAATTGTTGAGCATTAGTCTCCACCACCAATCAAGCATGTTAAGAAAGCCTGAAATTTATCTCAAGCCTTTCAATTTATACTTGAAAAAAATAGGTGACACATTTCCTTTATGTTGAGGCATGATGAGTCTGACTTGGCATTTCCATTCTAGCTCTCTTCATATGTGAATCCACGTAAGGAAAGCATCACCTGAGACAAAATCTCTCAATTTAATGTCGATGATGTTCTCCTCGAACCAGAATTGCAGCCTCCTGCTCAGCCCGCCTATTCAATGGATGAAGGGACGGAATGAACTTCCCCTCAGCGGAATTGTGTTGTGTACTGCAGAAAATAGTGAACTTTTCCCCCCTGCGGAATTGTAAAGCAGCTACACATGTGCCTGGATGGTTGCAACCAGATACGTTTTCTGTTGGTGCATGGTGCGTCCCTTGTGACTCAGAAGATGACTATGGTCACAAGCTTTTCAATTGGCATTTGTGGTACGGACCAGGCTGCAGAGAGAACTGTGATCACTGTATTAATTCTGTGTGGATTCAACCCGAATGGATCAATCCCTCCCCAACCATTGCCTGGACTGCTTAATGGATCAATCTGAGTTTTGTGGCTGTTGGGGGTGAAATTAGTCATTCTAATTACTTTTACCAATTATTTGAAAGGAATATTAATTGTTACTAATTTCTGTTCATATTTTCATGAATTTTGTTATTTTATAGTACTAAGTTTTGTTCTTTCTGCTGTAGTTTTGATGGTTTCTAAAGTGATTCAAAACAAATGATTGTTCTTGTGTTATTCTCATCAGTTATTTTCATACACCCAATATTAAATAATTAATTGATTTATTTATTCATTTGTTATTTCATTTTTTGGGTTAGTGAAGAATCTATTACAGATTGTGTACGTACACTAATTAGCATCTAATGCGCGGGGTTTTTGATTTCTATTTAAAAGGCTCAGCTTCCTTCTTTTTAGAGAGATGAAAAATACCTTCTTATGTGGTTAAACATTTTTTATGGTTTTTTCGATGTACTGGGTAAAATAAAGAGTAAGGCATACGACTGACTCTAATGTGCAAGACTAGAGCCAATAGTTCTGTGTGAGCTGTTGTATTCTGGAGGCCTCGCCTCGGCAACCCTCCACATTTTAGTGGGAGCGTGAATTAAAGAGAACGACTTTGTCCGCACCTAAGGTTGGGGAGGGGCCAAGCCCCCCCGCCCCCATTTTTTTTTTTTTTAATTCCTTTTACTTTTTTTTAGTATGCATGAAATGGTGGCCCCCCCCCCCCCATTTTGTTGTCATATATATATGGTGGACCCCTAATGGAACCCGGTTATGCCCTTTAGGTTGCCAAATGTCCCTATTGACACACCTTAACTATGGTTAAAATTCATCCACTCTTAGGGTTCACCTACTTATCCTTGGTATAGAAAAAATTTTAAACCTTAAGAATTAGTGAATTTTAATTAGGGTTTGAAAAAAAAAATTTGTATTCTTTTTAAAAAATCAAGGATAAGTGGGTGAATCTTAACCATAGTTAAGGGGTATCGATAGGGACACGTGGCAATCTCAAGAACATTACAGGGAAAAAAATTCTTAAAATAAAAAAATTGTGTTTAAATATGAGCTGGAGCTCTGCTTCCGTGCTTCAAGCGGAGCTCCTCATTTGCTCCTCATCTGCGTGCAATGTTGGGTGGCAGTTTTGTAATTATGAAAAAAGAAAAGGGTTGTTTTGTATTCTCATAATTATATAACTGCCATGAGCTTTGTAAAATAGGAAGCTCCGCTCAGGGCGGAGCCAAGAAATTTTCATTGGGGGGGGGGGGAATACACTTATAAAAAATTAATGGATTTGAGGGTATGGAACTTGGGGGTTCGGGTGCATAGCCTCCTGAGAAATTTTTTTTTTGGATAATTCTTTTGAGTCTTCATAAGAGCCGGAGCTCTGCTTCACCAAGTTGGAGCAGAGCCACATGGGACCCAGGGTTTGAAATATTTTTTTTTTACTATAGCAATAATAAGGGTGTACCCTGGAAAAGGGGCGGAGCCGGAGGACGGGGAGCTCTAGCCCCCCTAAATTTTTGAGAAAAAAATATTTTCTTTACAAAACAGACACAAATAGAGACGATGTCTTATGAACTTGGCCCAAATAAAAAATCGGGGCTATGCCTCCGAACCCTCATTGTTCGCCCCCCTACAAGAGAATCCTGACTCCACCCCCTAAGGCATGTCGACACCGAAAGTGGTGCAGCATACAAGGTGGATGATTTTTGATTTGGGCTAGCCCCATTACTTTATGGTTGTTACTTCTTTCCCAGCTTCGGATTTCTTGTTTCGGAAAAGATATTGTGGCCTAAATTTGATAGTAAATGTTGATATTTGCATGTTGGGGCGCAGCCCCTTACAAGTAGTCTTTCTCCTTCTTTTTTTTTTTTTTTTTTGGGGGGGGGGGGGGGGGGGGGGGTATGCCTAGTTAAATGAATATTTTATTTTCAACAGTTTAGGAGACTGTTGCCTCCTTACCTCATGGCTAGGTCGTATTAAATAATATAGTATAATTTTTTAGGAGACAAGTGACCCCTTTTCCCATAATTATGCCCATTCAATAGTACTTAAACAACTTAGTATAAAAATGGGAAATAGATAGCGGATCGTTACCTAGCTGAATGTCGGTCCTCATTAGTCCACATCCCCCTTTTTTTAACATCAATTAAATGTTGTTAGGATTCATTAATTCAGTCATAGGGTTCATCCATTTAACCTTGGTTTTTAGAAAAAATAATATTAAACTTAATTTAGTTAAACTTAACCATAGATAAAAGGGGTGTTAAAAATGATATGTGGACTAGCTAGCCAAATGCGCAGTCCACTAATCATTGCTGTATAAAAAAAATTCAAAGGTTTAGGGGGCTCCTGCCCAGTGTTGTGTGTGTGTGCGTGCATAAGCACCACATCTTAAGTCCAAGAACTAGTCTCCTGATGTCCTAAATTTGGTAGGCGATGAGAAGCCATATAATTAATTTTCAATAGAATTGTGTGTGTGTGAGTGTGTGTGTGCGCTGTGTGTGGTTAGTTAAAATTATTAAAAAAGAACAAAAACAGTGTGGTGTGTGTTTGCTCTCATATGAGCTCTTTGCCCATTAATCTCACCTTGGTTACCGACAGTAGGGACCTTCTCCTTTAAGTAATCCCACTTCACCCCTCTTTTTGAGGGGTGTGTGTGGTTATAGGCTTGAAGTTGAGATTGTAGGGCGTGTGTGTGCTGTGTGTGTGGTTAGTTAAAATTATCAAAAAAGAACAAAAACAGTGTGGTGTATGTTTGTTCTCATATGAGTTCTTTGCTCATTAATTCTACCTCGGTTACCGATAGTAGGGACCTTCTCCTTTAAGTATTCCCAACTCATCCCTCTTTTTGAGGGGTGTGTGTGGTTATAGGCTTGCAGTTGAGATTGTAGGACGTGTGTATTTGTGGTGTGTGTGGTTAGTTGAAATTATCAAAAAAGAACAAAAACTGTGTGGTGTGTGTTTGCTCTAATATGAGCTCTTTGCCCATTAATCTCACATCGGTTACCGACTGTAGGGACCTTCTCCTTTAAGTACTCTCACCTCACCCCTCTTTTTGTAGGGTGTGTGTGGTTATAGACTTGAAGTTGGGATTGTAGGGCGTGTGTGTGTGTGTGTTGTGCGTGTGTGTTGTGTGTGTGGTTAGTTAAAATTATCAAAAAATAACAAAAACAGTGAGGTGTGTGTCTGCTCTCATATGAGATCTTTGCCCATTAATCTCATATCGGTTACCGATATTAGGGATCTTTTCCTTTAAGTACTCTCATTTCACCCCTCTTTTTAAGGGGTGTGTGTGGTTATAGGCTTGAAGTTGAGATTGTAGGGTGTGTGTGTGGTTAGTTAAAATTATCAAAATAATAATAATAATAATAATTTCAATAGAATGAATAAATCTTAAATAAACAAAATTATCAAACTACAAACTGATAGTGTGAGAGAATGCTAGTTAATAAAGAAGGGATGGCAAATTGCGACCGTAGATAGGTGATGGCGAATAGAGTAGAAGTCGGTTGAAGAATAAAATAATTATAAATGGGGTACACACATAAAATTTCAAAATATAAGAAAAAAATTTAATGGGGTGTAGTCATCAAACAGTGGGGTGCGCATAACACCATCTTTTTTTACCTTTGGTGCGCTCGTAGAATATAATATATTTAATAGTGTATAGCCAGTAAAATATAAGTTTGGTGTAGAAGAAGAAAATGTTGGTGTGCTTATAGCAGCACCCGAAAATTTTTATAGCTAATAATCTGAATAAGGACCATAATTGCTATGTTTTATTATATATATATATAGAGAGAGAGAGAGAGAAAGAGAGAGTCGCATACTAGCATTCTAGTGAACCATGCTCATTAAAGTCTTTAATGAGCGACCTTAATAATGTGACATGTGGCAGGTTGTCCTGGAATTCAACTATTAGATGTTAAAAATGGTTTTCTAAGAGACACGTGCAGTAAAAAAATCAGCTCAATCGGATATTTATAGACCATTCGATCGAAGATGGGAAGATCAACCATTTCTATAGTCTAGGTAGGGTCTAGTGAATCCTAGGGGGTTAATGCTAACAAATTAGGGTCTAATCGAACGGTCTAAACTTGTTCGATCAGACTGATTTTTTGACACGTGTCTCCCAATTGACCCACCTTAACATCCAATAGATTCAAAAAAAGATTGCTACATGTCATATTTTTCAAGGGGCTGCTCATAACTCATTAGTACCTCTCTCTCTCTCTCTCTCTCTCTCTCTATATATATATATATATATAGAGTAAAATATTTAAATTATACATGGCGGGGCTTAGGTTTTAAGGAGTCAAGCCCTAACCCCGACCTACATTTAAATGAAACTAAGAAATTAAGCTGACCCTAGCCCTAGCCCTAGCCCTAACCCTAACCCTTGGGCTTAAAATATGGGTAATGGGTAGCTTTTTCGGCCCATTGGGGCCAACCTGGAGCAATGAAAATCCATTCATTTCTAGTTTTTTTTGTTTTTTGATTGACTAACTTACCATAAGGCAAGCAATTGGCAAAAGACCTGAAAGAGCACACACATAGACTCACCTCATGAAGAATCAACCCACGAGCACACTCTAAAACGGATACCACCAGTAAGAGAGGCTATGGAACCTTATGAGAATGAGTACACAAGCTAACCTGCCCCATGAGGGACTAAAGGTTTTTTTAATTGACTAACTTATCACAAGGCAAGCAGTAGGCAAACGACCCGAGAGAGCACAAACATACAGATGGACGAATAGTTGCGTAAAGTATCCCTTTGGGAGCACAACTCTTTATTTTTAGAAAGTTGCTATTCTTTCGGACTCTCTTCGACTCAGTGTCAATATATGGCAGGGAAATAACGAGGGAGATCCGAAGGAGAAGAGAGATGGGTAGTATGATAGAGGAGAAGGAGAAGAAGAAGGGGAGAAGGGATTGGTCAGATTTCCCTTTTGATGTTTTGGTAGAGATATTGAGAAATCTATTGTTCCTCGATCAGCTCTCCTTCCGTGGCGTCTGTAAGGCCTGGCGATCTGCGTGGCTTCAATGCCCACCACAAAACCATCCCAAAACCCAACCCCACTGGCTCTTGTTCTCAAAGAAATCTAGAACCAGTCGAAGCACCTGGGAGTTCGGAGACTCCTCGACGACACCCGACCTCCCTGAATTGAGCCTGTTCAAAACCAAGTGCTTCCTCTCCACACATGGTTGGCTCTTGCTATCCCATATTACACAATCTTCTATTTTCTTCTTCAATCCACTCTCTCGTGCCCGCATTGATCTCCCTTGGAGAAACGAATTCGCTTGTAACTATGAAAAGCACCTAGCTTTTGCTGTATCTGCACCTCCAACATCTCCAGATTGCACTCTATTTTCCGTTTCTTATGTTGATCCAGACACTTTCCAGATCAGTACTTGTCGCTGCGGAGAAGCCGCCTGGACTACTCTGAACTATGAACGTGAGTTAGGTAAAATCTTTCTTCCCATTAAAAGTGCAGTGTTTTCTGCTGGAATTTTCTATTGGGTGGACACAGAGGGGGTTATCCGGGCATTCCGAGCCCAGGAAGGTACTTGGACGCGTCTGATTAGGCCAACCGGGTTTTCAGAATTGGATCTTTTTGAACGCTGTTTCTGTTACCTGATGAAGTGGGATGGGCAAGTCACGATGTGTCTTTATTTTCGAAAAGATGGTAGGAGGCATCATGTTGTATTGGAGATCCCTCACGGCGACGATTCAATGGCAAAGATGATGGTGCTGAGAAGAGGAGATAACCGATACTTGTTAGAGTATTATGGGAAATCAGCTACAGATATGTTTTCTGTTGGTGATTGCTGCGTCTCTTGTGACACGGAAGATGACCATGGTCACAAGCTTTTCACAATGTATTTGTTGTATGAACTAGATAATTGTGACTGTAAGAATTCTGTGTGGATTCAACCCAAATTGACCAATCCTTCCCCAAGCATTGCCTGGACTGCTTAATGGATCAATCTCAGTTTTGTGGCTGTTGGGGTGAATTTATTCAATTTATTGGAGCTAATATTTAGTGTTACTAATTTCGCTTTATATTTTCATGAAATTTGTTATTTTATAGTACTGATTTCTGTTCTTTCTTCATTTAATAATTTCCTATTTCATCTATTTTGGGTATCAGTTCTTGCAAAATTATGTTGATCTCAGTAATTAAACAATACAGACACAGGTGTCTAGTATTTCTACTAATGTTAGTATCAGAATATGATCTGAATCAAATAATTGGGTACCCAATTTCCTTTTGTGTGAGATAGCTGAATCCGAATTGGTATCAAATCAATCCTTGTAACTAGTGGGTAATATATAAAAATTTATATGTACAAGGGACCTATTCCATTCCCTTTAACATACTGAAAATTGGTTCTGCTTCTCTATATGTTCTGCAACTTAATTTAGTTTTAAGCTCTTGGATTTTCTGAGTGTTCTTAATATTTTCTCTTCGGTTTAACCATTGTCGGAAAGTTTCTTGAAGAATCATGGTTAGCATTTCAAGGCACACTGTTACGAACTGAATTATTAGTAGCTGAAACATAATCCGTGATTGACTTAGTTGTTGCTGCCACAGAATTGGAACATAGCTGTTTTGTTATTTACTCTGGTTTAGTGTCACATATTACTTCAAGTAACACAACCCAATTATGTAGAAAATAACACAAAAAATAAATGATAGTCAAGAACACAATAATAGGACAAGGTGAACCAGTGAAGCTCTCAAGTGTTCTGGAAAAAGCTTCCTCTTCTGTGTGCTTGTGTTCTTCCAAACATGCATACACGCTTCTTCCTCCTCTCGCTCTCTGATCTCACCATCACCTCGTACTCACAACCCCCATCATCACAAAGATGTTCTCAGGCTTCCTAGAGTGGTGTTCAATTTGAGAGTGAGAGCAATAACACAAATCAAAATCCAAACCCTTTGGACAATCATCATCATCCGAAACCAGACTAAGAAGATTGTTTTTTTTTTCTTGACACATCACATCTTCAACTTCCTACCTATAACCTTCACAGAAAAGCAGATCAGCAATGGTAAAAATAAATAGGATTCAAATTTCATAGCCACCACTCCACTCCAGTCCATTCCTTGGATTAGTCCACTCCCCAAAGTTCAATCATTTCTAACAGATCTTGCAGTCTAAATAATAGCCAATTCATATCAACAGATTCAATGGTCCATAATTGCATTACTTAGCCAGTGAAGGGGACAGAATAGTACTGTAAACTTTGGCTGTTTTCTGTATTAAGGCTGTTAATCCTCTAAGGTTGGAACAACTTAGTCAACATTAACACATAGGATTAACGCAACAACCGGATGTAACCAAACAGATATGAAGACACTACCTTCCTCACATGCCCCAATGTTTCTTTGTCCTGCACAGGCTCACAGCTCAAATCTTTAGAGAACCATAAACTAAGGAAGCCGCCGTTTTTAATTTCATGTTCCAGACGTCTTGTAATAACCATTTGAAGATGTGGCAGATTTCACTGTCTAGTGTTGGAATGTTGCTTCAGGAACATGATTACAGAAATGAGGGGAAAATGTTAGGATCCATGATGGTGAACGAGGGAGGGCATAAATCAAATAATGGAACAGAGAGATTACCAGCGAGGTCTATGGAGGTGGGTTTCAATTGAAATAAGTCATCCACATCCTTTTTGGTCTCCCTCTTGGTTAGAGCGTGTGTTATCAAATGTCTTCTAACTATTACATATATATGCTACTTACCTATAAGTTTAGAAAAATGGTGTTGGATATAGAAGTAAACATATTCGTGAACAAGTAAACCCAGAGGTCTCGAGATCGAATCTGGGCTCCCCTCAATATGGAATGTATGGTTAGGGGTTTATCTATGCATCACGTGAGACTAGTTTAAGTCTGGGCCAGGATGCACACGTTTACCAAAAAAAAAATTAAGTAGTCAGATTCTTGCATGAAACTAGGCATCATCATCTTCAATCCTACTATGGTTTCTACCTTTGTGAAGAGTTCTCATACTCAAGCTCAAGGAAAATGAATTACAATGAAAACAGAGGAATAGAACACAAAAGCATTCATTAATGGTCATGAAAGAAATTTTTTTGTCGGAGGTATAAGGAAAGGGTTAACAATTTTCACTTGATTAGCTGACATGCCGATGTCCTCTGTTGCTATCTTGATGGGTGTACCAAAGAAGGAAAGCACTAGACCATTTTCTGTTTATAATGAAAACTAAAAAGAAGAACATGATACATTCATTTAATGGACATGACAAAGAAATTTGGTTGTATAAAAGGAAATGGATAGACACTTTTCTCTTGATTCAAGGAATGCTAAAGCAAGCATCGATACACACTTAGGGATCAAAAAATGTTCAAAAAACTAAAGAACATGAGAGATGCATTTTAAATGATGAAGGAAAGACATTTACTATTTCTCAAATTAACGTAACAATTATAAAACTGTATAATACATCCCAATGCTCAAAAGTAAAGAAACTCAACTGAAAACTATTGTTTTTTTGGCAAAATCAAGTATATGTACATAATATATAAGGTTATACATCATAAGAAAAGACGTTGTGTCAGTACAATATAATTAAGTTGCGGGAGGTTCAAAGTTGTCTCTGTACTTAGCATATAGAATTTATAATGGAAGCAGCAGGGAATTGCCTTTTTCCTGGGCTTTAAAATTGAAAAACTGAAGTGATTTTTAAAAAGTGAAGCTTTTCATTTTGTTCATGAAAAATTACAATTCTTATATGATACTAAATTCATAGCTGATAATATGAGGATTGAAGCCCAAACCTAACACATGTTAATAGTCATCAGAATATTCAAGCAAAGGACAAATACTTATGTAAGGATGTATTAGTTTTAATGTTTCATATTCATGGTAAATTTTTTACTGTCTTCAAATTTGTTTTTTCAATTACTCACTCATTTAAGTTTAGTCAGTTCTTCTAAAAGAAAACACCATCCCCTTGAGATACAGAATCATCGTTATTGCCCCTCAATATGGGTGAAACGAAGAAAACTGTTATCTGATGCACGAAGAAGAAACCACAATTCTAAGGAAGAACTTCTCACCATCGGAAACATATCTACTGATTACAATGGACGGATAACGGAATATCTCTCCCGACTCATGTAAGGTTCTCAAAGCCCGCTAGACCAAAACTTCAAGAAGATGGTCTAGACAAAAATTAGGGCACCAAAATACCCGCTAAGTTGAAAATCCGAAAGGATAGCTTAGGCAAAAATTAGGGTAACAAGGCTCGCTAAGTTGAAAATCTGAAAGGACGGCTTAGACAAAAATGAGTCAAAGCAAAAAGCTCGCTAAACTAACACTCTAAGAGTTGGTTTAGGCAAAAATTAGAGCAACCTGACAGGCTCCTGAATACGAGATAAAAAGATTCATCATTTTTCGAAAGGCTTGTTCCCAAATTATAAGTCCATACCTTCCTAGATACAAATGGAAACTATCTACTCGTAAATTACGAGTCTAAAATCACCCATATTTCTGAACTACGTTTGACTTGATCTTATTATGGGTATGTAGGCAGCTTAAAAATGGGTTCAGCCTGTTCTTTTAAAAAAAAAAACCAATTCCTCAAAATACAAAGGGAAAATCATCAAGGAAAAAAGAGAGGAGTACAAGATGCGAAATGAAATAAAGCTCTTTTATTCATATATAACAAAATGAGGGAACTCCACATAAATTGGAGAACTCACTCAAGTTAAACAAGCAGTATCTTGAGAATATGTTGTCAGCTCCAACAAAATGCTAGGCCTGACAAATACGGCCTTGAATATAAGGTCTGAGGTCCTCGCACCGTATTGATGGATGCTATTCAGAGTAGAATTCCTCTCACGTCCAACTTCTTCACCATCATCTGTGATGTTGAACCATCTCCAGGAGAGGATTCTAACCCATCAATAGCAGCAAATGTGACGTCTAGAAGTGGAACCTGGAATTGTCTCTCAATGTTGTCAACTGCGGCAAGCTGCAAAGCTGAATAAGCAATACCTTGAAAGGTAAGCCCCTTGACATCAATGAAGTGGTTGTTCAGCAGCACCAAGCAACCCAGGCTAGCTTCATCAGGATCGATGGATAGAATGCAACGTATTCCCTTCAGCATGTGCTCAAGTTCACCGTTAAGAACATCTGAACTTTTAACAGGTTCCAAGATATTGAGTTTGTCCTTATGATGTCCTATCATTAAATTAATGATAGTATTGTAAGGAAATATTAAAGCATTGCCCTCTGTTATCTGCTTCGTCAAGTGGCATAACTCGACAACTTCGGTCTTACCAATAATGAGACCCCTTGTAATCTTCAGGCAACAAATGAAGACTAATCCATTTTTATTGATCTTCAACCAATCAAGGATATAACTTTTCGAAGCATGCTGTGGTGAAAAGTCTGAAAATTCCATTATGCGAAAGAAGATGCAGTTTAAATTAGCTAAGAAAGAAAGTTAATTGCTTTAAATACAGCTAAAATTTAACTTTTGAATGAATATATGCATTCATATCAGAGTTAATTGGACTTGGGAGTAAGGGACAAATATTGATTCCTTGTCATCTCTAATAAATATTTTATTTGAGAAGAACCTTAAGTCTCAGATTTATCGAGGGATGAAATAGCATGGTCAGTTTTAAAGCAAACGTCCAAGGACGAAATGCTTATGGCAAACGCCTACTGGCAAATGCTAAAGCTCAGATCCGTGGATGCATTGATGTCCACAAATGCATGAAATCCACTGAAAAACAGAGCAGATAGTGGTATATTTGAATTCGTATACAATCTATAAACGGATAGTAAAATTATTATTTGAATTGGGGGGTTTACTCTGATTACGCCTCAATTTTGGGGTTGTTCCTCAAATACTCACATTTAAAAAACCCTTTTCTTAATGCCCCACACATGCAATTTTGGATCATTTTATTGAAACCATTTGATAGAAAGACATTTTTTCCCCTCCATTCCTTATCAATCATGGAGCCCCCTTCATCCCTTTTCAGCAATGGAGTCACCTTCATTGATCGAGAAGAGTCTCCCAACATTTCATTACCTACCATTTCAACTGAGATTTCGACAAATAAGCTTTGTTCATGTTAGGGGGAAGGAATAGGAAATGAAATCTCCGAACTGTCCAAGGGATATGCACGAGCACCATGCCATAGGGAACATCCCTTAGCAGCTCACTACCCCAAGCCTGGTAGGACAGGCAAGACGCGCATACCAGATAGATAAGGAAGATGTGATCCCGCCTAGAAATTGGAGGCGTACTGACACGTCAAGTCAAAGTACGCATCAATTGAGCTGACATTATAGATTGGTGGTGTAAGTAAAAAGCTAACGATTGAAAACACTTGAAAGAGGGGTATGGATTCTTTTTCAAAAGAAAGAAACACAAGGAGGAAACTAACAAGAGCTTCAGAATGTCATTTGCTGGGGTAGGACTATGCCCGAGGACCCAAGAGTTCCATTAAACTAGTAACCATGATCATGAGAACGCCAATAACTAAATAAATACTCATTTCAGGTTAAGATACATGTATGATTAACTAACTTAAAGAAATAAATTTATAATCATTGCATTTATAATTTTAAACCTTAAATTTCATGTTAGATGGTTTTATATGTATTTTTTTTTTCATTTTTATGGTTTACAATGTGTAGTCGATACTCAAAGTCGGGCAATACTTCATATCGATATTGGTTGTGTTCCAAGGTTGAAGACGATATGTATCAATACCTAGTGTATTGATCGCATGTATCGATACCTTTTATATATATATAAGTGATCGTGGCCCTGCATATTTTGGCTTACCTTTCAAGGGAAAAAAAGCTTCTTGACTATTGAAAAAATTCAGTTTTACAATGGGACCATCTCAACATCCGTGTGGCCCACTTGTGATGAACTGAAAATGTGTGATTTTGGATATTGCATACCTAAACAACCATTTCTACAAAAACTTTAAAATTGGCCTCGAGATTGAAGAAAAATAGGAGTTTGCAATTATGTTTTTTTGTGTTTATCATCAAAAATTAGTGAACGATATATGTAAGTTTACTTCCAAGATTTCTAGGTTTAAAGCTCAAATAGCTCTCTGTTTTCTTCCAAGATGTTCATGGAAATTCTGTTTGTGGTGGTTTTAGATTCTAATTCGATTGTATTGATTTTCAAATATTTGGAGGATAAATTTTTGAGGTAAAAATCGATGTTAGAAGTGGTAGAACTGATGAAGAGAAGTGAAACACTTGAAATGATCTGAAAATGTAAGTTCTTCGGATGTTTTCCAAAGTCCAGAATTTTTAGGGACAGTGGCAAAAGATAGTTCATGAAAGTCCATGTGGAGTTAATGGTGGTGCTGTGGTGGTGAATTCTAGCTTCCACCTAAAATGTTCACATTCTATCTACATCCAATTTAGCTTCAATTTTTTTTATAAACATATCGATCAAGAAATTTGAAATATCCATACCCACAAACACTTAGGTTTGTGGGTTTTTGTGCTTCATATTCTTTAATTATATGTTTATATGAATTGTTAAAAAATAAATCTAATTATTTTATCATTCTTTTGTTTGTAGGAGGCAAATGAAGATTGATGATCAGATGGAGATTTTATGTTTTTTATTTTGTTATGATTTTTTGTATAAGCAGTTGGCTTGTAATTTTAAGGAACAATATTTTTGATGTATAGTTGGCTTGTAATTTTAGGGAACAATGTTTTTGATGTATAGTTTTATACAATGGTGCAATATATGGTATATTTTGATTTGGATGAATTGTGTTTATATTTTGCCAGTGCAAAAGGAAAAAATATTTTAATGAACAGGAAATAAATTATTATTATTTTTTAAAAAACTGACTTTAACAGGGGCTGGCCAACGGCCACTGCTATAAGTCAATTCTCTAGCTTATTTTGGTGTGAAAATGGTGAGAAAAATTTAGTGGGGGGCGATGGCCGCCGCTAATATATATAGCGACAAGTTTTTTAGTGTCGATAGCAGCAACCATTATGGCCGTGTGCAAAGGTTATAGCGGGGCCACGACTAAAAGTATTGTTTCTTGTAGTGATGGGTATCTACGGGGCAAACTACCCATTTAACTAGCATTCATTATATCCTTTATTTGAAGATAATGGCACACTGGGATTATAAATACTAGTTTCATTTAGACCCTCAACTTTTTAAGCCCCCACAATAATTAGGATTGGAAAGGAAAAGAATTTTCAACTTTCCTTAATTCTATTATTACAAAATTATCACGATCTAAATTTTATATGCCTTATTCAATCACATAGTTTAAATTATGTTTTCACCTCTCCAATTTTCATATAGTCAGTTAATTTATTCTACTACTTGTGTCCAACCATTTATAGCTATTGTAATTTATCAAGTCATAAATCATAAATAATAATAAAAATATAGCATATAATTTCCCAAGTAATTAATCAACTAATAACGTAAAAATTAAGTTTAAAAAATATGACCATTCATTTGGAGTATTACCGATATATGTGTGGGCAACTCCAGATTTTCAGATTCGCAACTCATCCTCTACTGAGTTCTTCACATATCCAAGAGCATGCCAGTTCAGACGGGTTGAAGATTGGACTTGTATCAACTTCGATATTGCAAAATACACAAAGAGATACACCATAACCTTTGTGTACGCATTACACCAAATCCGGTTTATGAATGAGCTTAGCCACATAATTTCTCTTTGGGCTGAATTAACTCGGTTTGAGTCATGTAAGGCTTGACTAAAAGCCCCAAGCTTTCAAGTCTCGTAAAGGTAATAAAATAAGCAATACAATAAAGTATTGTGTATGCTCCAAAGTCCAGACGGCAAAGGTTGAGTCGACTTTATTTAATGGCTCGGCTCACCTCTTCATGGCTTATATATTAAATGTGTTCGCATCATGCCATTATGCTAGTACACCATCATTCTAGTAAACTCTCTCCATCCTTAATTTCTCTTCATATCTTCACCTTACATTTTATAAAGGGAAGAGAAGAGTCGGTGGTTTTAAGCGTTAACTCCAAATGCTCAATATGCAAAGCATTAAATTCAGAGTCTGTCAAACATGTGTATATGCCCAACATGGTAAGAGTTATCCTTTCACATCTTAAAACTTTCCTTCTGAAACAAAAATCTTTAATCTTCTTTGCCCTAATTCAATGTGTCAAACCAAAAGTCATCAGATCTCCATGGATTTCTTCCATCTCTCACAGAAGGTTGAACTATACAGAGCATTAGAAGAAATGAGTATGTTGGAATCTGAGTGATCTTCCTGAGGCTGGGAAACATCATAGATCTGCTCATACATATCCCCTTTATTGCCATTAAGATAGATCACCATCATAAGTCTTCATCCATCGTAAGTTTCCCCATATAACTGGATCAGCACTAGAAAAGATTCCAATGGATAGAATTTCCTCTCCTCGGCTTCCTTGATACTTCTTGCAAACAATCACAATTCTCAGCCTCTTTGTGAACAACATCAAGAACCGCATTAATCAACTCGGCTCCGGTGTAGTGGCCTTTCGCACAGTTATTTCCTACACCTGATTGACCAAAAATGAAATTATCCAGCCTAAATATCTGACCATACGGTCCAGATTTGTTGCTATCCATCGTCCCCGGCGTGAGATCCATAAGTACAGTTCTCGGAACGTATCGTCCTCCAGAAGCTTCATTGTAATAGACGTCCGCCTTTGAATCTCCCCATGTATCGCCTTTCAATCCCACAACACCAAAAGTTTTGAAAGGGTATCAACGAGTTCCAAACAGAGATCTTTTCCAATACCCGTCACCACCACCTCGTGGCCAGATCTACGAAAAAATGGGTCATCTCTTCCTGTAGGTTAACAATAAATAACAATTGCAGAAATTCAATTATAAAAATTCCGATCGTTGATCCAGTACTCAGAGATGAATCGTCTTACAGTTGATTTCATCAAATTAATGTAAATTTTTTTTTCAAATATTTATTAAATTATAGTGCTCAATTAATCACCTTAAGATTGTTGGAAAATTCGAGAAATAACAATATAATCCCAATGAAAATTTACATAGAATTACTTGAATTTTTCATTAACTAAATATTCTAATGCAGCAGTAGAGAAGCTCAAATCCAGCAACAATAACTGAAAATAAAGCTTTGATCACTTATCAAAATGGAGATCAAGGCATGTGTTGAACATGTTGTCCTTAAGATGATTAACACCCGTGCTTCGATGCTTACACGTTTCTAGCAGATACTCCTAGGATTCAATAGTCTCAATTAGAGAGCACTCACTAACCAGTGGTCATAGCGAACTCGACAGCATCAAAAATCAAACCCAAAACAAAAAGAAAGATGAATATAAAATTTGTAGAACTCTTTTTTATGTCTCTCTAAGGAAGATGATGATCTCTTTCTATAGAAAGTATCTCATAGTCTATAAGACACAAAGGGATATAAATTATTTAATACAAATGACTCTCCATAAAAACTCTCCAAACGGTTGGATTAAATAGGAAGATTGAATTTGAAAAGGCTTTGAGAGGAAACAAATAAAATCAATTAAATTTTGTTTTACAATAATAAAATCTGCAACATTCTTACCAATAAATACTAACATTATTGTGCCATATTTTTTTACTGAATACAATTGTTGTTACTTATCAATATATATATTAGATGCATTTCAAGGTACACTGTTACAACTGAATTATTTGTAGCTGAAACTTAATTCTCAATTAAATTGTTGTTGCTGCCACAAAATTAGATCATACCTGTTTTATTATATACTCTTGTTTACTGTCACATATTACTTAGTAACACATAACCCAATTATGTTCTACAAGAAATTTTTTCTTACTAAATGGTTTAAGGATCACCAAAATCAAGATAGTGACGCCTATAATGTCAAATTTCAATGTTTGTTTATCATCTATTCTCTTAGAATTGAGGCTCTCACTTGCTTTGTGAGGAATAACTAGGTCCTCCAAAATAGCTTAATTGCCAATACTTTTTAAGGAGTCATCAAATATTTAGAAGCTAAAAAGGACTAATGACGGTCACTAGATTTACAAGTCTCATACATAGAAGAAATAAAATCTATTGTTCGTCGATGTTGAATTCTCATAAGACTTTATGTTTAATTCATTTGTTGGTCATAGTTTGCTCCAATTTGAGATGCTGAACCTACACATACCTATCATTTCTTTCACGGACTCACTTGTTGACTCTAGTATTCCTCTCTTGTTTTATAGCTAAATTTATCTTTAATCTTTTTCTAATTTTATTTAAATATTTATCTTATTTGAAGAAACAATTCAAGCCCTTTATCTTGGCTAATGGTGCAAACGTCTTCTCATAGTTAACTGCACATTGAAAATGTATTCTTATACTTCTTGAGGAGTCAGAAAGTCGTGCATTAACTGGTTAAAGAGTTGGGGGTTGAATATAGTTGTTTCTTGCCAAGAAAAGGGGAACAGAAGACATAGGATCTTCTCCAATTGGTGCTGGCAAGGAGACCGCCAACACCCACTCCCAAGGCGCCACTTATGCATATGCACGCTAATCAAGGTATTGATTTGTGTGCATACACTTTGGTTAGGAATGTACAAGCATATGTTGCCCCTTGGGAGTGGGTGTCGGTGGTCTCCTCGCCAGCACTAACTGGAGAAGATCCTAAGTAAGTCTACTTCAGAAAAATCACATGATATAGTACAATGCTGTATACTTATATTGTCTTATTTCTCTTTTTATTTCATGCTCTTTCAAAATTTCAACATTTATTTCTTTGCTTTCACTTTTCCAGAAACATGATACATATATCAAATAGAAAAATATCCAATTGCCATTGAACAAAGTGCATTCTTACCATATCCTGTTGTTAATGGATTTTCAACTTCCTACTATATAAATTATTGACTCAAAACACATCTGTTGGAAGATTAATGACACAGGTAGATCGCTAATACAATATAAATGTATGTTGACCATTTTTCTATGGAAAGAATCCAAACCACATATCAAATCAATTTTTGTGTTGAGAGATGAAGAGATTACAAATTGAATCATTAATTACGGACAAAGAGATTATTTTTTTTTGACGACCAAGTTCATGGGCCATCTTGTTCGTACATTTCATAAGAGATAAAATGGGATGACCAAACGAGAGACAGAGAAACTTGAGTCTTGATATTCGGTAGTCAACGGTTGGTCGGATAACTGTAACTTATTACAGAAGACAATAATTTCATTCTATTATAAATGTAACTTAAAAAATAAATTATTACATTTTGTTTCAATTTTTTTCTATTACATATTTTTTTTAAAGAATATGAAATAAAGCAGAAAAAATACAAACACAATCATACGAATTACTAAGTTTCTCTACTATTAATATTTTTTCTTAATATAAGCAACAAAACATTACTACATGTCTTCTTCTAAGTTGGTATCACCAAATTCTATGTCTTCTTTATATACAGTATGTGTTCTTCATATATGACTTATTCTAAGTTTTGAACCACCCGATTCTCTGTCTTTTCAAATACCGCTGTAACATTGAATTAAAAACTTTAGGGTTGTTTCCTGCGTATTTGAGGTGGGTTTTCTAAAGTCTTGTGATTTTAAAATGCATATGTTGTTCTTTTACCCAAAACCTTGAGACTTAAAAAACCCATGAGACTTTAAAAGCTTACCAAAGTGGGTGTTTGAAGACTCAACCAAAAGGTCTGCGCATTGGAACACACATGTGCTTCTTCACAAATGATACCCCAAATAAAAACACCAACCCTCCCAAATTTTTTGTTTTTTGATTTTTTTGATTTTTTTAATTTTTTTAATTTTTAAAATTTTAAATTTTTAAATTTTTTATTTTTATTTTTTTATAAAAAAAATCCAATCACAAAGTCTTAGATACAAAAGAACACAGAACATTAGATGATAAGCTTATGAAAAACTTGGATATTGTAGTCCCGAGCCTTTGAAAATGTGACAAAAGAACACAACCTAAGAGATTCTCCCTTAATCTTGTTTGGGGAGGTCTTGATGGGATATGTCGACGCAAATTTCGTGTCCGAAAACCAAGGACAAGAAACGTATGACAAATAATATTTTTATTGATATTGGTGAGCATACAAATCTTTGAGGTTCAATCTCTGTAAAATAGAGAAACCTCTGATTCTTATCTTTACAAAACCTTTAATCTGAGGACTGAAAAACAGAGTATTCTCATATCCGAACTTCGAGATCGTAGTCAAAAATGTTGTTGGAGTACTTGGGTTTTAACGGAGATTTTCAAAGCTTTGGCTTTAATGGAGATCTTCGGAGCTTCAAACTTTAATGGAGATTTGCGAAGCTTCAAGCTTTAATGGAGATCTACGGAGCTTTCCGCTTTGATCGAGATCTTCAGAGCTTAGGCTTTTGATGGAGATCGGCTTTAATCGAGATCTTCAAAGGTTTAGACTTTGGTGGAGATTTTTGGAGCTTCAGAGCTTTTTTCTTCTTCTCCTCTTTTCTCTCCTTTTTTTCATCCCCCTCCTTGTAGAGAATGAGCTACCTTTTATAGATTTATGAGTGGTAGAGTCCTCCTTTAACACAACATCTTGGGAGACTTATCATGATTTGAATTGATAAGTCTTGTGAGGCTAGTGGATCACATTTGGAGTCTATCCAATTTGTAGGTCCCATTTGGTGGAAGCTAGCCCTTATCTTTAAGGGTGCGTTCTTTTCGTGGAACTTTGGGACGGAACTTTTAAAATCCCGAAACTTTAAAAATATAACCATGTTCTTTTACCTAATGTCCTAGATCTTTAAAGTTCTGTGGAAGTTGAAAATCCATGTAAAATGGAACTTTATTGTTCCATGTAAAAGAGCCGGAACCATAAAGTTCCAATTGCTTGAAACTTTTAATTGATGGAGAGCCCGATAAAAACAAGTCTCTCATCTCCAACAAACTACTCGTGGTACTCATCTATCACATACCTCATCTCATAAGAGAGAAGACTGAATACCGTTTCTCCATCAAGCTTCCCGCCGATCAGCTCAACTTTCCCACGAGCCATCGTCAACCAGCCCCACCGGTCGCCGGAGTCAAGATTTTACAGGTTAGTTTTTTTTTTGGAGGGGGTTGAATATTATCCAGGTTATTTTTTGGGCTGAATCTACATAATTAATGGAAACCATGATATGATCCTCCACCGATCTAGTCAACTCTGTAGAAATCAGCACCAACCCACGGGCATTAGATTTTTCTGGTTTTGGTATTGCAGTTTTTTTTTTTCTCAAATAGTTGCATTCTCGTAGTCCCGTTCTTGTAATCCTGGTAGATTCAAGCGATATTACCCACACCATTATGTTGATTTGTTTCATTTTCTTGAAACCCTAGAGCTCCGATCAATCATATATTTGTGCCCTGAATCGTATCTAGAAGAGAATCATGAATTTCTTCGATCTCACAATATTCGTTCTTTCACTTTCCTACTGAAGGGAACAAGGAGCCCTTTCTGACTATCCACGAGGATACCATCACGGAGGCTCTGAGAGTCTTTACTCGATGTCAGAAATCATCCAGTCCTGATTAATTGCAAACGTGGAAAGCACCGGACAAGTTGCCCTGTAGGTTGTCTGAGGAAATTGCAGAATTGGTGTTTGTCATCTGTGTTTGAGGAGTACCAGCATTTTGCTGGAGCAAAAGCCAGGGTGGCCGATATGAGGTTCATCAAGATGTTTAATGTGGCGTGCCTTAGGCAGTGCCTTTATGGCATTATCTACCAATACCAAGGATATGGAGCACACTACAGGCACCTGGATTACAAAGAAGAGAATGTACAGAAACAAAGGATAACTTCCAGTTAGCAAGAATTGTCTCTTAAGCGTTTTGAGCTCCCCAAGAATCTCTGATTCTGAATTTGCACCCAAGAGCCATATGGCCCATATCTCTATTTTACAATATTTTTTCACATTAGATTTTTGTTCAGTTTTCTTCTTTACAGTTATTTGTTACTTTATACAGTTGGTGTTAAATGACCCATTACTATTCTTTTCTGCTGGTTTTATTTGTAACTTATACGAGAACAAGTTTATCCAATTCTTCCTAGTGCTATATAAAAAGTATATATATATATATCCTTTCCATTGATTTCTCTCTCTATTGCCACATCACACCTTTGTTTTGGCTTTTAGTGCATTTTTACTCTAGTGTAAGACTTCTAGCTATGTGTTTCTGTACAATACATACATGTGGTCAGGTTTGTACTATCATCCTATGATTGATTACATCATACAATAACACTTGGATTTATTTGTTTATTTTTTTCACATTAGAGGAATGTATGCCCCATGCTATCCACCATGAAATTTTTATATGTTACGATCCTCAAATTGAATATTTTTGGTGAACTTTTTTTGTAGTAATGGCTGCTGTGCACACGATATCGGCAAAAATATTGCATCCTTGTTATGCAATTAGAGAACCCAGGCGAAGTATAGATGAAGTAAGATGCGCATTTATCCATCGGCTACTACACCATGATAATTGAAATACTCATAATCAATTACGTTTGTACCAATCTACATTTTTTAAATTGGTACAAGTATTAAAGAATAAAGGTCTCCGTTCTACAAAGAATGTGGATGTGGAGGAGCAAGTGGCGATGTTTTTATATGTCATAGGTCACAACGTTCGGCTAAGGGTTGTTGCCTTTTATTTCAATCACTCTGTGTCTACCGTTCATCGTCACTTTATTGGTGTATAAAGGGCTATCCAAAGACTCACCAGTGATTATATGAAACAACCGGGTCCAAATGACACAATACTGCAGCAAAGTGTCACCCAGAGATCATTCTCACATTATTTTAAAGTAGTAACACATACTGCAATTAGTTGATTTATTAAAGAGATACATTATAAGTGTTTACTATCTCGGTTGTCGATTCATAATAAGATTGTGTTGGAGCTATAGATGGTTCATACATCCCAGCAATGGTAAAGATTGAAGATCAACCAAGATACCGTACCCGAAAGGGAAGAATTGCACAAAATGTCATGGCAGCTATAGGGTTTGACATGAAGTTTACATATATCTTGGCTAGATGGGAAGGATCTGCAAGGGATCCAAAGGTATTAAAGGTTGTCGTGAGAGATGCACCTACCAAACTGGTTATCCCTGCAGGTAACTCACCATAGCATTCTAGCACTTGAATTGGATGCCTACGACAATAACCTTGCCATGTCCACTCTCTTTTAATATATAGGTAAATATTACTTAGTAGATGCTGTTCAATTATTGGCATTCATCATTGTGCCATATCGTTGAACGAGCATTTGGACTAATAAAGAAACGGTGGACTATTTTGAGGACAGAACCATTTTTTGACATTAAGGTGCAAGTGTTGGTTGTCCTAGCATGTTGTACGCTTCATAATTTTATTTCAACTGAGGATCGCACTGATTTGCTTGAGGATGAGCATTACGATGATGACACAGATTTGGAATCTAATGATGATACAGTAATGGAGAATATTTCGGGTCTTGATACAAACGATGCATGGACAACAAAAAGGGATGAATTAGCAATACAAATGTGGAATGAATACAATAATTAATTTACATGTAGATGACTTATTAATTTATTATGAATATTTTGCTTTGTTTTTTGAATATTGAATGGATATTGTGGTTTATATTTTCTGAATGTTGAAGGGGTATTTATTTTTGAATGATTTAAATGTGAATGAATGTTTAGAAGTATAAATTGTGAAAGGATCGATGTTTACATGTATAATAATTTTGTATTGCTGATTTTGCATTAGGATGAGTCAAAAAGCAACCCAATCGAAAGAGTCAAAAGATAAGTGTAAAAATGCAAACTGGAACTCTCCTATGGAAAGGGTATGTATTGAGACTCTCACTAATGAGTACAATAAAGGTAATAAGGGAGACAATGGTTGGAAGCCACAGGCTTACCAAGCAGTTGTCAATGCGATATACGAGAACCTGGGAATATCATTGAACAAGGAGCAGGTAAGAGCCGAATCAAGAGATGGAAGAAAGAATATTTGGCTATTTCCACTCTCCTTGATCAGAGTGGTTTTGGTTGGGATGACACGAAGAAGATGGTTACAGCAGATGACAGTGTTGGGATGAATACTTGAAGGTAAGATTTTATTATTATTTTATTAGTTGAGTTTTCATAAGTTTAGATTAATTATATTCTAATTAGCATGCATATATTTTTTACAGAGTGACTCTGATGCCAGCCCATACAGGACCAAGTCAATTCCTGATTTTGATAGTCTCTCTTTAATCATAGCCAATGATTCTGCGAATGACAATGGAATGCTTAGCAGATTTGATGCTGAATAAACAACTAATCAGGATGATACTTTTTCGAGGGGAACTAACATCGAGGATATGAGGACTGGCCTTGAGGACCTTCACGAATGGGATAATCCTATAAGAAATGAAGTACCTGCACCATCTACACCATTAGGAGCTTCCTCATCTCGGTTAAACAATGAAGCAAGAAAGAAGAAGAAGACTAGGCGTGAGGGATCATCGGACGAATCGTCGGCCATGAATGCTAACTTAAGGTTTATAGCTGAGGCCATAAACAATACTACTGCTAAGGTTGACATGAAACCATTGATGGTTGAACTTGAAAAAATTCCTGAGTTAGATGAAGATTTAGTAATTGAAGCTGCTGAATATTTGTCTTCTGATAAAAAAAAATGGTGAACTTATTTTACGGGATGAAGGACAACTTGAGGACGAGATGGCTACTGAAGCGTCTCCACCCATAATTGACCTATTTGTCTAGACTTGTTATTTTAGACATAAATTATTTGTCTTTTGGATTGTAGTATGTTATTCACACTTGTCAGGTGGTGGTTAGGGATTTATTAAAAAGTTTTATAGGATGCTTATAGTGTTTTAGATACTTTTTATTATGTTTGTTTTGTTTATGGTACTTCATAATTACTTGATTATATTTTGCTTGTGAGATCACATAGGTATTGACGATATTAAGTTGATTATTTGCTTTTATTCAAATTTATCATAATTTCAATTGACTCGTAGAATATTGTGGAATGATGATATGGATACACTAAGTCGATACCATTGACTCCGGTATCTAATAAGTTCTACCTACTATTGGATTTGAACCAATGACTCCCGCCGTATGAAAGCAATACTCTAACCACTGGGTTAAGTAGGTCGTTTATCATCACAAAGAAAAACAAATGGGACCCATCACATCGATGGATTATAAATGTAATATTACTTCTAAGCAATACCAATCCTTGGCAGGAACCAGATCAGAGAGCTATCATGTGGGATCATGGAATATTCATCTTGACAAGAAATTATCTACATGATAAAATATCTATCACAGGCACAAGGGCTATAGCTCAGTTAGGTAGAGCACCTCGTTTACACACGCGCCAATGTTTTTCAAGGGAGTCCATCATGCAATCAATGGAATTGATCTTATTGAGAAATAAATGTCTTACTCCATGGTTTCGAGAGAACAAGAGAACAATAGCCTGACAAATATTTGGTTTGGTCCCATTATGGTGCCCCATTTAGGCGCCAAATGGAACCTATCATTGATTTGATAATTGATAAGGTGAATACCCAGTCCATTCAATGCTAGGCATAATGAGTATAAGGACCTCAAAAAAATCTCTTTTCGTCCTATGAACTTTAAGGTGTATGAAGTTTCATATTTGACTCTTTGAGCAGAGCGATAGAGACTCCATTTAACTTAGGTTGATCTAGGCCGAAGGCAGACCTACGTCAAGGTAACCCTTCTTTGAAAAACTTTGGTAGTGCTCTTGGATCAAAATCCAAATAATGAATCAGAGCACGGGGAGCCATCTCCTTATTTTTCGTTCAATAAAAATATGGCGGACTAACTGATATTTATATTCAGTTAATGAAAGAGCCCAATGCAAAAAAAAATGCATGTTGGGTCTTTGAAACAGTTCGGATCATTTTGATAATAATCAGTTTGATCTGTTTTACCGAGAAGGTCTACGGTTCGAGTCCGTATAGCCCTATAAAATTTAAAATAAAAAAAGTATTGTATAGTTTGAATTTCCTCATTATTGTTTGTTGTTTGTAACTGGACGGTCGGTTGGTCCATCGAAAGAAAATCATTCCCACAAGCTCTCTCATAGAGATCATTCAGAGTAGAGCATGAAATTGAAAACAAAAATCCATTTCATATGGATCCAATCGGTATTTTTCCAATCTCCGATAAACAAACCCGTTCTTCTTCATTAATCTTCGTGGGTGAATTACATACGCATTTTTCTCCACGATCAAAGAGTTAGTAATATCCCTTTTCTTTGGTATACCTAATCCCAGTTCGTTTTTGAAGTCAAAATGATAACATGAGCCCGGCTAAAAATTCCAACCTAAACCATTGGTTGGTTTTACTTTACTAGGTCTTATTCCATTAACAAGTATTTCGAGTCATTTCGGACCCATTTCAAATCGCAATTTGGAATGACTCTTTCAAGACTTCGAGCTCTAAGTTCATAACTCGATTGTTTCTGGGGGGGGGGGGGGGGGGTACAGGTCGGGTAGTACAGGCCAAAAGCCTCCTATTTTGGTATAGGAACCTATGAATTGTTATATGTTATAGGTAAGGGTTCCTCGCAATTCAATGCATTGAATCAAATCCATTAAGTATAAGTCTAGGACAAGGAGAGAGAATCAAATTGGTCAATGCAATGCATTCTGTTTTCGTATCCAACCAATAGAAACAATAATCCTCTACCTGTGGATCTTAATAAAAAGAATATGCCAAGACCAGCCGAGTAGAATATACCCTAAATCCCAAGATGGAAATCCCTATACATTCTACTACATCTGACTACTTAACTATATTCTCTATATTCTAAATCACTAAGAAAAAAAAAAATAAGACAGACCTCTTCTTGAGATTCTTTAGATTTGATTATATTCATAAACATCAAAAAAAATATCAAATCAAAAATTGAAATATATTCAAATTTCAATTTCAAATAAAATCGAATTCGAAACTCTAAATAAAAAAATGAGAATTCTATTTTGAATTCCTTTTTTTTAGAGAGAATCCGAGATGAGGTGAAAGTGCGAGAATTTTATTTGTATTGTATAAGAGCATGATATGTCTATACTATATCGAAAGAAAATCGAAGTAAGTGTAATGTAAATAGGATTCCTGTGGATGAATCTTGAAACGAGACATGACCCACAGCAAACACGCGAAACTAGGCGGTTCGATTAAAATGAATTGTTGTTTCGACTAAGCAGTTATGGATGACTTGACAATTCCAATTCGAATCGACTAATCCGGTATATTTTCCACATTCATAGGAGTGCATCTATGTTTCTGCTTCACGAATATGATATTTTCTGGGCATTTCTAATAATATCAAGTGTTATTCCTATTTTGGCATTTCTAATTTCCGGAGTTTTAGCACCGATTAGCCAAGGACCAGAGAAATTTTCTAGTTATGAATCGGGTATAGAGCCAATGGGCGATGCTTGGTTACAATTTAGAATCCGTTATTATATGTTTGCTCTAGTTTTTGTTGTTTTTGATGTTGAAACGGTTTTTCTTTATCCATGGGCGATGAGTTTCGATGTATTGGGTGTATCCGTATTTATAGAAGCTTTAATTTTCGTGCTTATCCCAATTGTTGGTTCAGTTTATGCATGGCGAAAAGGAGCATTGGAATGGTCTTAGCTCCTGAATATTCAGACAATAAAAAGAAAAAAGAAGAAAAAAATAACATTGAGACAGTTATGAATTCCATTGAGTTTCCGGTACTTGATCGAACAAACCAAAATTCAGTTATTTCAACCACATCACCACTCCAATTTTTATTTAAAAAAAGGGGGGAGGTTAAAGTCAAATAATCTTATTCGCAATATAATATTATGACTAGGAATAAGGTACAAGTAATTCCCGACATCTCGCAAAAAAAGAGTATAAACAAGCAAAAGACTTTCCATGATTTGATTTTTGATCGATGCAATTATGCATGATCAAAAATCATTTTGTTCTTTTTACCAACTTGATGTTGATAAATACGTGTATCTAGAAATTCATTTCGGACAATTGAACCTTCTCAAACTGCTTCTTTTTAAGAACCAAAAATATTTGTGCCAGAACAACAGATGCCAAGAAGAACAAAAGGCCTTGGACACATAATGGATCTTGAAGTACTATTTCTGCATCTCCCTGTCATAAAAAAAGTAAACCAATTATATTCACCTTGTATTTAAAGAAAAAAAAATTTATATTATATTATATTGTATTACAAGTACAGTTAAGAAATTAAACAAAAATGAGTTTTTAATGTTAAATTTTCAACCCCAAAGTTCCATGTCAAAAGAACAATGAACTTACAATTTCCTAGGAATTTGATCATAAAAATCCACGTCGAAAAGAACACAACTGCAAATATTTCAAGAATGTCAAAATCCGGATCTCAAATGTTCCAAGAACTTTGAAGTTCCTGGTCCTCTACAGTTCCGCAAAAAGAAGGCAGCATAAAGAGTTTTATATTATTTTACTCTAAGTAGGGTCCACCTTCTAAGATCTTGCCATGTGCCAATTTTGATCTTATCAAAATTTTAATGTCTACAAGATATCATAGCAATACCACATAACTGCCTTCGATAGAGATGTCAGTCATTCACATATATCCCTTCTCTCTCCATTCATATTCTTCGATAGAGATGTCAGTCATTCGCATGTAGCCCTTCTCTCCCCATTCATATTCTTCTTTTTCATCTTATTAGCACCTGTTCTAATGACATGAAAATATCATGTCATTAAATTATTATTAAAAAAACTAATTTCAGAAAATCCATTTGCTTACAGAGTGAACATGCTCAGTACACAACCACTTGAAGGTTCATGACATTTACATCTATATTGTCATCACTTTTAACTCCCTTGATTGTGACCATGATCACTCAAATATTATAAAATCATGCATTTTTTAAAACCATACATTTTTCAAATGTCTGCCTTGCCCTTCTTTATTTTATTATAATACAAAATCATGTTTATAATTAGGACAAAGAGTATGAAAAATAACCTAAAATTAAAGTATGAAAAACATTTTATCATTTATTATTTACACTTGACTGGTAAATCCTTTTGAGGACATCAAAGGTGTAGGAATCACCATTTTGATTGAAATATTGATGTTTTAGCCCTCAATTTGAAAAAATAGTGGCTATTTCATTTCAAAACAAATTATAGTATGTTAGATAAGGAACTTTTTTAGAGATTTTAAAAAATAAATAAAAGTAAAATATTCTCCACCTTAGCACACATAAAGCATGTTAGTATGAAAAGTATAAAGTTTCCACCAATCATTGAGTTGAGGTGTGCTTAATTGGCCACCTAAATTAATTTGATTTAAAAAAAAAAACAGACAAACAAACAAAGACTCTAATCTGCGAAACAAGAACGAGTCCAAGGTAAGAGGGTTCAATTATGACTTGGGGAAGATGTTAGACACCCCAATTCATTTGTCCAAGAACGGTACCCTATGCTTTCATATTTATCAAAAATATTCTATTTGAAAAGAAAGGGAGACTTTGGAAATGAAGAAAAAAGGCATGAAATGCATAAGAGTTTGGACATTTGAAAGATCACAATATTAAGCTTCCATAAAATCAAAAATAAAAAGGATCCCTTAACTTTATGATAAAATGGATACTTGAAAGGCATTTTAATGCAAAATTTAGACTTTAGAAGATAAATTAAGGAACTAAGGAAAGACTATTATCATCAAAAAGCTATGAGATGTTACCAACACATGAGTCTAAACTCACAAAATAAAAAAAGACATTAGATGGGGTTAAAGTAAACTTAAATGAGATCTAAAGAGAAATCTAAATGGGAAATGTAAGGACATAAAATGGGTAACCAAAAAGGAGAAGGTGGAAATCCATTTTAGTGACTGGTGGAGGCAAGCCTAAACAAACTCTATTAATAAAAATAAAATGAATAGATGTAACAAAATCATATATTTTAAAAAAAAATAATTATGATGATGCATTCCTATAAATTCAAAGTTTTCAAACTAGGGAGGCTTCCTTTCCTCATTTTCACAAGAAACCCCAATTCGATGGAACAAGTAAATGGGTACAAAGTAAATTTAGGAGAGATCGGTGTTTTAACATTACGAAGGCTTATTCATTAAAAATTTTAAAAAATAAAGAGGTTTTAAGCCTAAAATTTTCTTACTCTGAAGCTCCATTCAACTAGCTCCCAATGAGCAGACCAAATCCCAATGAGTAGAACAAATCAAAGAGAATCTAGACTACAAGAAGGGTAGCTTTAATAGTAAAATAAGGACTGAATTTAATTTAGAAAATAAAAAGAAAAAACAATGGATAGGATAAGAGAGTGCTTAATTTAAAATTCATACCTAGTGTTATTGTTAGATCCCTTTAATCCTCATCATTTAGCTCCTTTTTTCCTTTTCTTCTCTTTCTTTTTCTTTCTTCCTCTAAGGCTTGATAGAGAATGTAAAGAGAATTTTTAAGGAAAAGACCTACTTATTTAAGAATTTTAGAGGCAAGGCAAAGAAGATTAAGTGTGGCTGGGAAGGTGATTAGGCTAAATGGCTAAGGGGATAACAATTATAAGTACAAAATGATGTCTAGCAAAATGCTTGGCTCCTCTAGTTCTTGAGAGAGTAAGAGCTTGATGAATGTTTAGTGTGTGCTTCAATGAGTTGAGGAGGAGAGTATTTATAGGGTGAGAATGGGAGGAGAAATCCCCCACTTTCAATGTGGGACTAAATCAAATGGGTAATCAATGTTATTTTTAAAACTCTTAGGAATGAAGCCCTAAAATTTTCCAATTTGATGAGGACTATTTTGTCCAAAGGGGGTGAGTCTTCTAGAAGAACTATTAAACCAAAGTTAGAGTTTGCATGTCAAACAAGATGGACAAGGTTATTGCTACAACCACACAACTATACTTTTTTTAAAAATTTAGTAACATAATTGAATAATTTGTATAATTACTAAACTCGAATAAGATCACTCTACTTCACTATCAAAACCTTCGGAAATCTATATTAATCTATACAGTTGAATAGTATTTATGGGATTTTAACCCAAAAAAAATAGTGTTATGGGATTGAATTCGGATATACTACTACTTTCTGCTTTGAATTCACTCCATTTGCAGTCCTACATGTGGGCATAAGAATCCCGCCATAGCACACCATACTACATTATATCATACCTGTAGTAGTTATTGTAACGCTAGCTGTGTGCAATCCAATCCAGCCTGAAAAAAGGTCTTGCTAATGCTCTAGTGGAGGGCACCAAAAAAAAAGTAGCTAGTAAGATTAGTAAAAGTTTAGATGGGAAAAATTAAGTTGAGTCAAGCTTTGCTAATAAGAATTGTCGGAGTGGAGATGCAAAAGTTGGGTTGACTTTTACATGTATTTTGAAAGTTGGGTCAACCATGGTTAGTGAATCATGAGTCTATTTTTTGAAAAATGGGCTTTTTGTGAGGGGTGATTGAAGTTACCAATTAATGCTTAATTCTCCTCTATTTTTCCCTCGGATTTGCTACTGAGACCACAAAGGGCCGGAGACTGCGAATCACATGCATGGATCTCAAAATTTTATTAAATCTGTTTATGAAATTTTGAGATCCGTGCATGTGATGTACGGTCTAGGCCCTTTGCGGTCTCAATTGCATTTCCCTATTCCTTCTTTTGGGGTGGGGGTGGGGTTCCTTTTGAATTTTTCCATATGAGAGCAGCTTCGGTATGAGAACATCGAGTGTCCCCCCAAGAAGCATCTATCCATTCATGTTGAGCTCTACATGCGGCAGAACTATTCTCAAATTCCTTAACACTGCTTCTGAAATTGTTTCTCTCCGGTGGTGATTTCTCAAACAGGATTTTGTTTATGTTATCTAATGGAACTGGGAGGGTTTCATTTAGAGAGAGCGAGATATGGAAGAGGAGGAGCTCTCCTTGCCCTTTTTTAAAAAAAATTTGAAAGGTCACCCTACAGTAGCGTTGAAGTGTGAAGCCTCTCATCGGCTGAGGCAATATCAAAGTTGTCCAAGACAATCAAATCCAAAAGAAGCAATGAGTTCCTCCATTGAGGCGGACTACAAAGGACAACCTTACACCTCACAGCAGAAGAAATTCCTCTTTAATTTCAGCTGTTGCAGCATCTTTTGCCTCCGTGGAACTTGCAGCTATAGAGTTCTAAAATACATATTATAGAGTTGTTTGCAACTTCCGATCTGTATATGCAAATTCACTTCCTCACCTAGAAGAGTTCTACCACTACTGACATCTTAGTTACTACCTGAAAGTGTGCGGCGCACGTGGTGTGGCCAATGCTTGTAGGTTCAATGTTCATATTGGTTAATTTTACCATCAGTAATTCTCGTAGAAGAAAGTAGTATCTCTAAGACTTGAATGGCTTTATGGCAATGGCTGGTGCACAAAATGTCTGGAAAACCATCTATCCATCTGCCCCTACAAGGCTTCTCCATCTTCAACTCTGGCCATGGCATCATCCTTCTATCTGCCCCTACCTTCGATAAGAGCATGGGGTTACTCTACAAATCTATGGTCTAGTTGGAAGCTTAATTGTGTCGTCAGGATCAAAACCATCCAGAGTTACTGGTCATTTCTTTTTGAACTCGTGAACCTCGTCTATATTGCTA
The DNA here is from genome assembly GCA_015143295.1 of Tetracentron sinense. Classification (NCBI taxonomy): domain Eukaryota; kingdom Viridiplantae; phylum Streptophyta; class Magnoliopsida; order Trochodendrales; family Trochodendraceae; genus Tetracentron; species Tetracentron sinense. Next base: position 34,782,968 of record CM026563.1, on the reverse strand, counting down.
GATTGGCTGAGCAGTAGAAAGTTACACATTACAACATCTTTCCCCATCATCTCTTCAAACATTTCTAATGCTTCATCATCCTTAATTCTCTTCCTTTCTCTTCCCACACACAGAAGTTCAATCGATTGATTGGTCATACTCTCTCTTTAGGTGAAAGAGGTTTTGAAATTTTTGGGATGGTTTGAGTTGAATTTAATTAGAACTAGTGTTTGATTTTGTGATAGAAGTATTTTCCTTAACTGAATTAAAGTTAAGATTTTGGATTTTTTCTTTCTAAAAACCGATGTTGGGTTGCTTAACCCTAGGGGTGAGTGAATCTAAACCATAGTTGGTAAGTGTTAAAAAATTGGGCGTTGACTAATGAAGACCGGCCATTTTGTTACATAAATGCAACCTCAGAAAGCTAAACATTTTCCTATAATCTTTAGGTAAATAAATCCATTGTTAACCCCCAAGGGTAGATGGCCTTCCAGTAATTTTAAAAAAAAAGGAAAATAATCATCTCCTCGGTCGGTGACAGGAGAAGGTGCGTCTCGGGTCTCCTTTTAACGCCCACGTGTCCTCATTTAATTGTGGTTAAGATTCAATCAGTCCTAGGGTTCACCCATCTACCCTTAGTTTTTAGAAAAATAAAATAAAATAAAAGTTAACCACCAGAGTTAAAAAAATAACTAGAGTTCATGAGAGTTGAGTTGGCTTTGTGAGAGCGTGGAGAAAACTATAGCTCATAAAAAAAAAGGAAAAAAAAAACAGTTTTTTCTTGCAAGATAGACTGCAATATATCTATCGCTAATCTATAGTTCTACATTCTTGCAAAGGGAATCTTGCAAAGGGAATGGACGCCATTTTATGAGAAATCACCTCAGTGAAGGTATTTTCGGCATTGCAAGTGAGAATACAAACCCACGTTAGCTAAATATTATGCGGGTCTCTATTTTAGGACCGTAAACGGAGCGGATTTGAAGTGGATAGGGTATATTGGTACCAATCAAATCTGACTATCCGAATTCGATGAGATATTTGCCAAATAGCTCAAAGGAAAATTCGTATTCAGCTCCGATTAAAGTATTCTTCGGATAATATCCGAATACTTTTAAAGAAACAAATTAAAAATAACCTGGTTCATCTTTTTCTTTCTAAATCTTTCTCATAAACCCTAAATACAAAACCAGTAAAAAAATAGAAGACATTTACCTCTTGAGGGAAACTAAATAAACAATGCAAGACTTTTCATCAATTTCCAATCCACTGTTTTTGATCATGTAATCGAGGGTCTCTAAAGCCTCTTCAAACATTTTATTATCTGAATAAACCTTAAAGAGCATATCGAAGAACTTCATAGTAACCTTAGATTCATTACAGCAGTTCTCCACCAAAGCTAGAACTAGGCATCAAAGATTATCATAGATTACAATAGAGTTCAAGAAATTCTTGGCCACTGCAAACTTTCTAGCATTGAAAAACCTGCAAATTAGGGTTAGGAAGGCTTGAAGATCAGATAATGATCTGGTGAGATGAGAGGAAGAAGAGATGGAGAGGATGAAGACGCGGTTGTGAAGTGTGAACGAATGGGGATTAGGTTAGTTAATGATGATATGAGAAATGCTAGCCCTAATCTCAGTCAAACTCTACTCTCAGTCTCCACCAACCACTTGTCCATTCTTGATGAGAGAGAGTGCTTTAACCACCATAACTGATTTGAAAATGGATAGGTGGTTGGTGGAGGTTGAGAGTAGAGTTTGACCGAGAGTAGGGAAAGCACACCTCATGATGATATATATGTTAGATACAATTACGCTTATGGGTTCCTATTCTTGAAAGAATTACAAAATTACCTAAATGTTTAGTAAAAGTTTTAAACCATATGGGGGGTATACTTGTCATTTAAAGTATTTATAATCCGTATCCCCTCCGTTTATAAACGGATACTTAAATCATGTATTTGGATTCATTCTGTCGCATATCGTAATCGGATAATATTCGGATAAACGGATACGGATTCGAATCGGATTCAGATATTATCCGAGTTTACAACCCTACTATTTGTCCAATAGTTTAAAAGTTGGGTCCAATAAAGGAAATAGTTTTAAAAGAGACACTTGTATATCATTTAAGGATAAGCTAGGTTCTGATATAGAACTAACCCTAAATTATAAATAAATTGAAAGGGTTTTTGTTATAAAATATAAATAAGGAACGGGGTGGTTTAAATTCAATTGTTGCTGAAGCATGAACCGGATGCTTCTGGAAAAAAGAAGACAGGTATTGGCCATATACCCTATGTTTGGTTGCCGAGAAAATAAGTGAAAACATGGAAAAGAAAAGAAAATTGGGCAAAACACAACTAAAAATCGTATTACAAATCCAGAATTTTCTTTTATTTTCCATGTTTTTACATATTTTCTCGCTGGGGGGGGGGAAGAAACTGGGGCTAGCATTCCCTATTCTATATTGGGTGGACACAGAGGGATTTATCCGAGCCCAAGAAGGTACTGGGACGAGTCTGATAAGGTCTACTGAGTTTCTAAAAGACTCATAATCATCTCCAGTTTTGTGGCTGTTAGGGTGAAATTAATCATTCTAATTACTTTTTTTTTTACCAATTTATTGAAATTAATATTAATTGTCTCTAATTTCTCTTTATACATTCATGAAAGTGGTTGTTTTATAGTACTAATTACTGTTCCTTCTTCATTATAGATTTAATGGTCATATAGCTATTGCCTGGAACATTAATAATTTCCTGTTTTTCATCAATTTTGGCTTATCGGTTGTTTCAAAATTATGCTGATCTCAGTAAACAATACAGACACACCGCCTATAAACCTAATCTTCTTTACTATTATAATGGGAGATGCAGGCATAGCCTGAATTTTCTAAAATTCCTAAACTACCCTTATATAAAACAAAATTTTAATTTAACGTTTTACTTTAATTCCCAAACTACTCTCATCTATCTATTTAAAGAATAGAATCACAGTCAATCGTGATTGAACTCGGGCAGAGTTCAATCGCACCCGCGGGTTAACACTGTAAGTGGTGAAAACACGTGTCCCTTTTAACTCCTATTAACTGTGGTTAACTCCTTCCCCTTGCTCTTACGTGCATCCCACTAGTATAAATGATGACATTTACCTAAAATAGAAAGAAAGAAAAAAGACTAACCAGATCCCATGACAAAATAAATAAAAAATTTCTCCTCGCCTAACCCTGATCCGGCCAGTGTAGGGCTTCAGTCTAACTAGTTCGGGCTCTTCAAGGGCTAAGGCTGGTCCTTACTTCTCTACCAGGCCAGCCTTAGCCCGGCCCAGTTTGCCCTAGATTCTACTAGGCCTCGAACCGGTAACTATGGATTAAATATTACAAAAGGATTAATAGTAGTGTTAACCATGATCTCAACTGCTTTTTTCTTTACCCTTTATTCCGCTGCCAATAAAATAAATACACGCATTACAAAAGGGTTAATAGTAGTGTTAACCATGATCTCAACTGCTTTTTTCTTTACCCTTTATTCCGTTGCCAATAAATAAATACATGCAAAAAAACAGGAAAAGTAATTTCTGCATACTGGTTTGATTTCTAGGAAAACAAGGCCTTAGTAAGAGTGTCAATGGGCTGGGCTTGGGCTTGAATTTTGGTACTTTTTAATAGGCCCGTCCTAAGTCTGACACATTGACAAGAGGTTTGAAGCCTGAATTTGGCCCGATTGACACTCCTACGCCTTAAGAGTGTGGCAGTGGTTATATCTGCTAAAGTAGCAGTGGCGGCAGCAATGGTAACAGGCAGTGTTGGATGTGGTGGTGGTGGCCAGGGGCAGAGCCAGGAAATTTTCCTTGGGGGGAGGGAGGCGAACTACATATATCAAGAATATTGATGGGACTGGGGGTGCCCCCAAGATTTTTTATTTTATTTTTAGTAATGAGTTCATCGTGATCATAAAATTTATATGTTTGCATTCCAAAAAAAGGTCTAGTAACAAGAAAAAGTGAAAAACATCGCCGGTCTTCATTGCTTCCTACCCACTAGTTGTGGTTAAGATTCACTCACCCCTAGGGTTTATACATCTACCATTAGTTTTTATTAAAAAAAAATTAGCTCTTAAGATGATAAATCTTAACTAGGGTTAAAAGGGACACATAAAGAATCAATCTTTTTATATTATATATATATTTTAAAATGTACAATATTTTTTGAGGGAGCCGCTCTATACAAAATTTTTATATGATGAATTTAAAAAAAATTATAAGTACAAATATTAAAACTTCGAAAATTTTGGGCCCTCGCCCTGGCTCCACTCCTGGTGGCGGCAGCTGTAGCGGTGCCAATGGAATTGATGGTGTTGGCCACAGTTTTAGTAATGGTGGAGGTGGTGGTGGCAACAGTGGCTGTAATGGTGGTGGTAGCAGGGTGGAGGTTGTGACCACTGCCCCCTTTTTAACATCCACTAACTCGTTAAGATTCACTCACCCCTTGGGTTCAACCATCTGGATTTTAGAAAAAAAACATATTCAACTTAATTTAAAAGGGACACGGGGACGTGGTGGTCAACTAGATAGTGAATTGCGCCGGTGGGGTAGTCGCTAGAGCTGTAAACAGAGCAGATAGTGGTATATTTGAATTTGTATACAATCTATAAACGGATAGTAAAATTACTATTTGAATTGGGGGGTTTTCTTTGATTACGCCTCAATTTTGGGGTTGTTCCTCAAATACTCATGTTTTAAAAACCCTTTTCTTAATGCCCCCACACACATGCAATTTTGGACCATTTTATCTGTAACGACCCCAAAATCCTACAAGGCTAAAATAAGACTTTGGAATCGCCACATTACTTAAACCTGCTTAAAACCATGCATACAAGGCTACTACACGAGTCTTCAAAAATGAGAGTAATAAAATTTCCGATATATATAACCCAAACCAACTAAATAACACGAGTCTATAGTCAACAATTACAACTACTAAATCCAAAGAGTCTGATACACAACCATAAAAGTCTACTGAGCAACATCCTCTAAAAGTCAATTACAAAACTCTCTCAATGAAAAGAAATGTAAACTAAGAGGTGTAGCCGCCCAAGTCTCCGGCTCCCTCCTCAGAAGGCTCACCTTCACCTCCTTCATCGAGGTAAGTCTCCTCAACCCACGGCTCCGCCGTGTACTCCTGCTCTATACCTGCCAAGACAAAATCCGGCTGAGTACAAAGGTACTCAGTATATATAAAATCCAACCAACAATAATGATATACCTGCACTTAGTCAGAAACATATCCAATAACATAATAACATAATCAGAGTGCGGAAGAACGTGTGCGCATATACATCATATCATCACCTTGACTCGTGTACGTGTGAGAATCTTAGACTTGGAAGACAATACACTTATGAGTTGCTTATGCTTATGAGACCACGTGCTTGTGAGATGCTTATGCTTATGCTTATGCACTTATTCAGATCATACAGTAATGAGACATGCCGTTCTTGGCGGATACGGACCATGCCTTATGCACTTATTCAGATCACACAGTAATGAGACATGCCGTTCTTGGCGGATACGGACCATGCCTTAGAAATCAGGTTGACATGCCGTTCTTGGAGGATACGGACCATGTCATGCTTATGCTTATTCAGAATGTCATACGTATGCCATGTTCATGCTTGTGGTCCACATGTGTGACTTATGAGACTCTTATCTTCGCATACACATGCTTGTGTGCTTAAGTGTCGAAATTAATATTCGAGTTGGTAATTGCTTAGGTTCCGATCTCCCACCATGGAAACTCCACTATATGTCCCATACCAAATAGTTAGAGAATTCCCGGTCTGAGAGATTTTCCTCTAAGTTCTTACCTTCCCGACTACCAATTTCCATGCAAATAATTAGATATACTTACCAAACAATCACATATATATCTTATCATAATCCTTAAACAATTCATAATCAATTTACCACCATTTCATAAGAGTATAATCGCATTTATCCATTCAAGCCTTTTCACAAACACCTTGTGTACACATATAATATGAATCAATTGTTTCTATACTTTTCATGCATTCATAATTTCATCCATACAATCCATATATTCATCCACATCCACAAATTAATCTCATCCTCCATACATTCTATTCACATTCAAATCCATATTTCCATTCACATTCCCATCCATAATTAGCTTATTTCATAGAAAATTAGGGAAAATGCATCAACTATCTATTTCTACAATTCTTAGCACATCCACATTCATAAAACCTTAAAATAGAGTTGATTAGGATAGTATATCTAGCTTAGGAATCCTTCCCTTGGATTCAAAACGCTCCCGAGACGATTTGGAGAAGCTTCTCAAACTTTTCTTGCAATCTCCTATCAATCTCCTCATTCTCCAAGAAAACTCTCTCTCAAAACCCTAGGGTTTCTCTCCCTTTTTGCCAAATTAGGTTAGAACTAGGTGGAGTATTTTAATATTTCGAGTAAGACCCCCTATTTATAGCCTCAAGATCTGAGAACAAAAAGACCAAAAAGCCCATACTAAAATTCTGTAAAAATCACGAAAGACCGAGCGATCGGTGGTTATGACCGATCGATCGGTTCTTAACCGAGCGATCGGTGCTCTTGACCGGGCGATCGGTCAAAAAAGCACTCTCCCCATACAAAATTCTGGACCAGTCGATAGATACCGATCGATCAGTTTTGGACCGATCGATCGCTACTTCTGACCGAGCGATCGGTTGCCTATAGATTTTTGACCCGCTTTACTGTTTTGGCCATAACTTTTGACTCGTTCGTCGGATTTTGACGATTCAACCTGCGTTGGATTCGTCTTTCGAAAACGAACATTTCTGGCGTTTTAGAATTTCTAAATTCCACTTAATTAATAGACTAAATTGTCCCCAAAGTTGACTGATCTGCATTTCCATTAAATAAAACCCACCATTGACTTGGCTTAAACTCAAAATAAGGAAAAACATTAAACATGAACTTCGAAGAGGGTTCCAACACCTTTCTAATGGTTCAAGAATCACTCAATTCCAGTAAACGGTGCCAAAACTAAAGCTTCCTAAAGTTTAGGGTGTGATATGGCATCCCTCCGTTACAAGTTTGATTAAGCCTAGTTCACACCACACCAAATAAATATATAATACAATAAACATCAAAACATCATAAGGACTATAATACCTCTAATACAATGAAGTAAAGATGAAAAAGATTCGGGGTCTCTACATTATCGAAACCATTTGATAGAAAGACATTTTTGTCTCCTTCATTCCTTATCAACCATGGAGCCTCTTAATTCCTTTTCAACAATGGAGTCACCTTCATTGATCGAGAAGAGTCTCCCAACATTTAATTATATACCATTTCAACTGAGATTTCAACAAATAAGCTTCTTCCATGTTAGGGGGAAGGAATAGGAAATGAAATATCCGAACTGTCCAAAGGATATGCACGAGCACCATACCATAGGGAACATCCCTTAGCAGCTCGCTACCCAAGCCGGGTAGGATAGACAAGACACGCATACCAGATAGATAGATAGATAGATAGATAGATAGATAGATAGATAGATAGATAAGGCAGATGTGATCCCGCCTAGAAATTGGAGGCGTACTGACACGTCAAGTCAAAGTACGCATCAATTGAGCTGACATTATAGACTGGTGGCATAAGTAAAAAAGCTAATGACTAGAAACACTGGAAAGGGGGGTATGGATTCTTTCTCAAAAGAAAGAAACACAAGGAGGAAACTAATAGAGCTTCAAAATGTCATTTGCTCCATTTGCTGGGGGAGGACTACGCCCGAGGACCCAAGAGTTCCATTAAACTAGTATCCATGATCATGAAAATGCCAATAACCAAATAAAAACACTCATTTCGGGTTAAGATATATGTATGATTAACTTAAAGAAATAAATTTATAATCATTGCATTTATCATTTTAAACCTTAAATTTCATATTAGATGGTTTTATATGTATTTTTTTTTCATTTTTATGGTTTACAATGTGTAGTCGATACTCAAAGTCAGGCAATACTTCATATCGATAATGGTTGTGTTCCAAGGTTGAAAACGCGCGATATGTATCAATACCTATTGTATCGATCGCATGTATTGATAGGTATCGATAGATATCAATATGGGTATCGAGCAGGTCTATCAACCACGTGTATCGATCGGTATCGATCATGCACGTACAAACTTCGTTAAACTCGACATTTTTGCAATTTTTCAACTTTTATTAAGAACATTCTTATTAAATTTTTATTAAAACACCCATTAAAAGAGAAAGAGGTGAAGAGCTTCGTGAGATGGAAAGATGAGGAGAGTGGGAAGCTTCTCTCATCTCATGCACCCACATGAATCCCTCTTTTCCTCTTCTTTCAAAACTAGAAGAAACTCTTCTTTCATGTAGTGGAAGGCTATTTAAGACTTTTCAAAATTGTTGAATTATGACAATTGTTCATAAGCCTCTTGAGGGAAGGATTTTTAAAAGTTGGATAGTTTGAGAACAAACCCAAACTTGAGGGGCAATCAGAAGGAAAAAAAAAAACCCATTTGAAGTCGCTTCGTCGAATACCTACCGAGTAACCGGACTCGGATACGGATAATTGCCACATCCGTTTTCACTTGATAGAAATTTGGGGGGAAATTTGGAATTCGAATTTTTCTGGTTTTCTCATTTTTTGTAATGTTTTTAAAAGAAAAATGAAATTCTCACAAAGAAAATTAGGGGACAACTTTTTTTTTTGGAAATAGATTTTCTTCCACTCTCGTTTCCACGCTCCCTACTCACTATTCAGGAAACAGACAGGTGTTAACAGAATTGTTGCCCTATAGACTTGGGTCTAAATGAAATAAAAGCTAGCATTTAGTAATAGGTTAAAAGGTAAATTTATATTCTTGTTAGTGTTAGGGACATGTAACAGGTCATAACCATTTCATTAAATTGAACAAACTACACACAATAACCTTATATATTAGTTTAATAAAGATTTAACAATACACATGAGAAAACATGTAATTCCGTTTCTATAATGTTAAATAACTTCCTACTTTCAGCACCAAAGATCCACAACTAGGAAAGATTAAGGTGTGAATCCATATTTTTATCTATCTGTATTTAACAATACAGATGAGAAAACATGTAATACCGTTTCTAAAATGTTAAATAGCTTCCTATTTTCAGCACCAAAGATCCACAACTAGGAAACATTCAAGGTGTGAATCTATATTTCGATCTATCAAAGATCCACAACTAGGAAACATTCAAGGTGTGAATCTATATTACGATCTATCTGTATTTAACAATACAGATGAGAAAACATGTAATTCCGTTTCTATAATGTTAAATAGCTTCCTAATTTCAGCAACAAAGATCCACAACTAGTGGGGATCAACACCACACTTTTTTTCTTTTTTTGCAATGACTAATCCCTCCAATGTCCCGCACAGATCAACTCAGAAGTTTGCCTACTGCCGCCACCAGGATAAGTTGAGTAGGAGTGGAACACAAGACCACGGGGAGCAAACCTAGGACACTAGTCAACTACCCCAATCCCTGGTGGCCTAAATGGGGCCTATAGAAGAATGGACAGTTGCACCTAGCCAGGACTCCTATCGTCTAATCATGATCTAGACGGACAGTTGCACAATTTTTATAATTATCAAAAAATGAAATTTTGGTCGCCTAGTAAACACCTGGGCAACACCCCACCCAGTGAACACCCAATCGCCTAGGCATCGCCTGAACGTTGTGACTACACTAGTTCGAAGATGCATAAATGGATCTTGCAGTCCACCAGTATCAAAACCAGTGTTTGATTTCATGAAAAACCATTCGAGAGACTCAAGAAAAAATGATTAGAAAAGTAAAAAGTATAAAAATCAGAAGTGTGCAACCAAACCTAGAAATCGTCAGTGTAAACACTCAATACAAGATCCAAATGGGGTACATGAAATAAGAAAGTGAAACTGGGATCATGACAGCATAAAATAAAATTGTTTCAATTCCATAAATCTACTTCTCCAATAATGGTAAATTATGAAGGTTTTTTCATCCAATTTCCAGGGAAAGAACAGGATAGAACTGTTTGGTTGCAACCATATGGCCTAATTCTTCTACTTACTCAAACTGCCTCAACTAGAATAGAATTGGGTTGCTCTTTAACAAGGTGAAAGATGGCTGGATACATCAGTCATGCAGAGTACCCAATATATCTTCATCTCTATACAGATGATACCTGAAACAGATTCAAATAATAACATACAGATATTAGCATCATAACATATGAGACCTCTATCGTTCTCTAAACATGTTAAGCAGAACAAATAATGGCTGCAGTTTAGAGCAATCAAAGCAGGAAACAATCAGTAAGCACATGCATGCAAACTTTATCGTGACAAACTCGTATAGAGAATTGAGCCTAAATTCACCTAGTGATTAAGATCATCAACCACCTCCAAGGTTATTGTATTCACTTTGAGTCATGACCCGAACTTCTGAAGATATTAAATTGATAAACAATACTTTTTCCAAGCATGTTAATTTAATCAAACTATAAAAAAACAGAAACAAAGCAGAAATGATGTTCATTTTCTTACAATAATATAAATATTAGCCTCATAACATATGGACCCACTATCATTCTTTAAAGATGTTATGTATAACATATGATGACTGCAATAAAGAACAATCACCAGCAAGAAACAATCAGTAAGAACATGCATATGATTACTTCACTGGATAAGAAATCTGATAAAGAAAATTGGGCTCAAAATCCCCAGTGGATAAGATCATCATCCAGCTCCATGGTTAACTCTATTCACCGAGCCACGAAGGCCAACGCCCAAAGATACTAAATTGATGAACATGACTTTTCCCAAGCCATTCAAATTTCCTCAGACTACGACAACAGTAACAAGGCAGAAATGGCCATTCATCTTATTTTAATAGATATTCAATTCTAATGGAGATTTCTCAACTGTTATCGAACAAACATCATTCATAGTTTGAATCTTATAGTGTTATACAGACAACATGAATGGAAATCAGATGGAATATATGAACATTCTCCTTACTGCGATCTAAGAGAGTTGGAAATAAGGGGAGGAGAGGATTTAGCGAATAGAGGAGTCAAAGCCACCACAAGTGGAGTGTGGCAATCCCCAAGTCCATTATCCAACCTTGAATGCAGAAAACAGTCACCAAGTCTTTTACATCTACTCATGAGATATTGGAAACTTGGAAGGCAAAAAAAAAAAAGAATTCATGAATTGGTGAGGAATTCGTTAAGGGTCTGTTCTCTTGCTGAGACTTATAAAGTCCGGCATTTTGCAAGTTTTGTCATTTGACAATATGCATTTTCTTTTGAGAACTAGATGTATCGTGCTTTTCATCTCGTTGGTTGCAATTACCATAAGTCTTCAAATGCGGCAAAGGACTGATTTCAAATCTCATAAAAATTATAAGACTTGAAATCTCATTGTGGTAAGAATTAATTTTGTAAGGCACCTTGACAAAGTGACTCAAATTTTCTAACTCCCATGACAAAGAGCAAAGTACCAAGCTAGATAAGTCTCAGCAAAAGAACAAACCCTTAAAGATGTTAAGAAGAACATCCGACAACTGCAATAAAGGCCAATTACAAAAGAATGGGTAGATTCATCTTTGTGTCCATTTCCGGGACCTCCAATTGAAAAAGCATATCGCACACTCCTATCCTGTAAAGTCCAGTCAGGGAAGTTTTTTATCGAGGTGAAGATGGGAGTCTCTAAATAAATGGAGAGAGAAAGAGCAGATATAACGATAAAAAATCACGAGAAAGGATTTATTGACATCTAAATGTCTATTCTCCCAGGCGCTATGAAATGAGGAGTCTTCACTTGAGCCAAATCCCTCGACCCGCAACAAATAGAGGAGGATTTATTCAATCACGTAGTTTGGGCTCCTAGAATATGGTGCCCTTGTGGCAACCTATTTGACTGTATCGAAAGGCCCAATGAATTGGGATTTCCCTATTAGGCCAGGTCATTTTGGAACAAGCAAATCATTTATCATAAAGAGGATGGGATTCAACAGGCCATCGGCCTAGTTTGGCCTTACACAGTTACAACTTCACATATTACTAGCGATTCACATGGCATTATCAAATGCAAGAAACAATCAGTAAGAACATGCATTACTACTTGACTGGATAAGAAATCTCATATAGAAAGTGGAGCCTAAATTCCCTCATGGATAAGATCATCATCCAGCTCCATGGTTACTCTATTCACAGAGCCACGGACCTTAAGGCCCAAAGAGACTAAATTGATGAACATGACTTCTCCCAAGCCTTCAAATTTCCTAACAAAGCAGAAATGACCATTTTTTTATATTCAATTCTAATGGAGACTTTTCAACAGTTGTCAACCAAACATCATTCATCCTCTGAAAGCTTATGGTGTTACACGGACAACAAAAATGGAAATCAGATGGAATATATGAACATTCTCCTTACTGCAATCTAAGAGAGTTGGAAATAAGGACATGAGAGGATTAAATCAAGAGTGAATAGAGGAGTCAAAGCCACCACAAGTGGAGTGTGGCAATCCCCAAGTCCATTGTCCAACCTCGAATGCAGGAATCAGTCACCAAGTCTATGCGATATTTGAAACTTGAAAGGGGAAAAAAAAAGAATTCATGAGTTGAGGAATTCATTAAGATAAGGTCATTAGAGAGGGAGGAAAAGCCGCATTAGAAATTTAGATATTTGATGATGAAGATTGCAAAGTGGTAGAATGTTCCCCAAGGCAAAGAATAAATAATAATGAATTAGTCTGCGGGTACTCCCAAATATACTCCCAAATCCTAACCGTTTAACTCAATTATTAAACGGCTAGGATTAGAGCTGATGTGGCATTAGAAAAGACAAAATAAGCTAAGCCAAATCCTAGCCCTTAGTGGTTAGTTATAAATGATTAGGATTAGGGACTATATTTGGGAGTAGTGGAGTACTCATAGACCAACTCAATAATAATAGGGCACTGACATTATATTCTAGATATGTATTCTGTGCATAACTCTTCACTTTGATTAATTCTACTAGTGGTCCAATATTCTTGATAACTTTATGTAGTGCCTTTCTTCTCATCCGTTCAAGACTGATTCATTCAAGAAAGTTCACAATTTGCAAAGATTGTTCCAATGTTATGCTTACGAATCTTGCTGACATGCAGCAGTGTCAGAGTGGCCAGGCACTTCTTCGGGATCTAATCCTATCCGAGATGTACAAGTATTACTCAAAAAGTAGTCAGATTAATGCACAAAAATAGACATGGTCACCTTCAATCCTTCAATAGTATCTACCTTAGTGGAGACTTCTTAAAATTCGAGCTTCAAGGGTTCTCGACCAAAAGAATAGAAATGAAATTGGAAACAGAAGAAAAAAAATATGAAAACAGCCATCTACTGGATAAAACAAAAAATTTGTTTGTCAAATGTATAAAGGAATGAGTAACCATTCTCACTTATTCAATTGAAAGACCTAAATATTTATTTAATTACATAAAACATAACAGTGATGTTTTCTCAACATCCTTCAACGTTTGCATCTCTTGTTTTCCACAATTCAAGCTATATTAGTAAGTGTCATGAAGAATACAAAAACACTTGAATAGCAATTAAGGAAAACCTGAATAAGAAAAAAAAACAATTTGTGGACTGGTGAAAATGTGAGTGGGTCATAATAAGAATAGACTGCATGAAACAGTAGATAGTAAGTGACGATGACATACACCTGCCCATTGGTCTCAGTGGCAGTGTGTGTGTATCCCCCGCTTGAGTAGACTGGGATCGATTCTCATGAGTTGGTGTGGCGGTTGAAAAACCCACCATTTCACCTGACCAACTAACAAATATTAACTTCTAAATTCTAACATATTAACCTAGAAGAATGTCGCCTGACTGTCGCCTGAATGTTATATGTGTCTTTATACGGTGGATCTGCCTTCGTTTGGTTTGTCTGAGTCTCAGTGCTTCCTTCTGTGTCTCTGGGAGTCTGGGTGGGTGTTGGTCTGTTCAGTATCCTCTGGTGTTCATCCCCTCTTTCCCTCCTCACATCCTGTGTAGCCTTTCTTCTACTACTTCCTAATCTGTCATTCTTTTGTTGCTTCTTCTTGTTCCTCGCTTGTCATTATCCTCAGCTCTGATCCAGAGCATCTATCTTTCCAAGTCTGTCATCTTCGCTCTACAGAGCTCGTGGGGGCACCAGGGTAGGTGAGTTTAGGGTTTCCTAGTCCGGTGGCTGTTCCCAGGAGTGTCCAGGCAAGGGGTGAAACAGCATGGGGCCCAAACTAAGGAAATTAGCAGTGGAATCTAAGATGTTCGATCTCCAAGAGATTGTTTTGAAGGAAGGAGTTTACCTCATAGTCACGGAAAAGGGTTGGAAGGGAGGTCTCAGTAATCTGTGGGTTGCAGAAGAGGCAATAGTCTGGCTGGAGAGAGTGCTTGGGGAGTGTCTAGATGAGAAACAGGGCTATCACTTTCATAAATATAGAGGCAGATTTGGCTCCATGTTGGGGCAAAAAGCGTTAATTCAAGGGGGGATTTCCTGATGTTTTTATCTCTACCAAACTCGGGTATAGGTGGTAGAATCATAATCCCAAAAGGCCCCAGGGCATCAGGTTGGAGGTCTTTCCACAAAGCAGTGGTCTATTTCCTTCAGAAACCTAACTCAGAGTTCAGGAGTTTCCCACAGGAACCCCAGACTCAGAAGCATGCTAGGGGTAGTGGCTGTGCTAATCCAAGAGGCAAATGGGGAGAAGGTTCTTTAGCCAACAGACTCTCTCAAAGACAGGGTGGGAGTGACTCAATTCAAACTCAGTCTATGGAAGGCCTTCAGTGCCATGCCGAAAAGCTAGAAGGGGAGAGCAGAATAGTTGTGGACCTCGATGCTGGGTGTTTCAACATATGGGCCTAAGCAGTTGTTTGCTCAATAGGACCGAAGCAGGAGGACGACTGGGAGGGAGTAACAAAAATAATTAGTCATTGCTTACCTGAGGAGAAGAATATCATACTGTTTCCCTTCGATGAACACCGGGCAATCTTCCACACAAGTAACTCATCACAGCTCAAGTCTCTGTGTGGTAACAGACGATATCAACTGAGTAAACTGAATTTTGTGGGCTTTCATAGATGGTGGCCAGCAGCCAACGCCCTCTTCCACACAGGCCTCTCAAAGCCTCGTTGGCTCGCCCTAAAGGGAATCCCATTCCATCTTTGGGTACCATTTGTCTTTAGCCAAATTGGGGGGATTTGTGGAGGTCTGGAGGAGGTACATCCCTCGACGGCAGCCATGTCTGGCCTCTCTTTTGCCAAGATCAAAGTGAAAGGGGGTTTGAAGGAAATCCTTCGGGTAGTTTCAATTACATTCCACTCCATTTCCTACCCTGTCGAGATCTCGAACTGGGAGGTGGAACTGTGCGACAACTGTAAGTTATGGCCGGAGACCATGGAGGTGAGGTACTGCCGAAACTGGGTTGTGGTTGTTGGAGACTCTCCGAGGAAGTGGAGTCCACATGTCGGCTCCTCAATGGGTAACAGTATCCAACCAGAGAAATCATATTTGAATTCAAATTCGGGGCGTGTGGATGGCTGTTGTAGACCACCTGTGCATGCAAGCTCTTGAGATACAACAAGTCATCAAGGAGCTAGGAGCAAAACTTTTAGTAGCGTGCAGGGTAGATCTTTAGGGTTGGTGGAAGAGCAGGTTGCTACCGGGTCAGGGCTACAAGGTGTCAGGGATCTAGGTCAGATGCAAGAGTCTGAGGGTCCTGGTGGCTTCTCGAATGATACTATCAGATCTGGAATGGAAGGTAAAGGGTCGCAATTTGGGTTGCCCCATTTTAGCAAAAATGACTCCTCCAGTTTGCTCGGCCATCGCAATGGAAAAAAGAAAAAGAAAACTAAGAACCAGAAAAGAAACAAGAGGAGGAAGAGACAGCCAAAGGATAAGGGAGCCTCTTTACCTGGGAAAGTTGCAAATCTATCAGCAAACGAGATCGGCAAGGAGGAAGAAGGACTTCGAGATCTCTTAGGGTTTTTAGGGTGCAAAAAAAACCCTATTGAGTCTTTATTTGGTCCATGACGTCACTCCTACATGTGGAAACCATCGAGACCATCAAGATTGGTCTGATGATCCAACGGTTGGACCAAGACCTGGGTTTTAGTCTCGGATCCGGACCCGGAAGCAACTGGTGCTAGTGAGCAGGCCTCTCTTACTCAGGCCCAAAGTCAAAGGAGTCTCTTAGCCCAGAGAGCCCTAATACCTCGATAGGGCCTCTTCCAAACCATGGTCTGGACCCCTCAGACATTTTCGGGTTTGATGCCATTATTGAAAAGTCCAGGTCCAAGGTTTATTACAAACCCCCTCATGTCCGAGCATTATATATGGATGAGCCATTCCAGGTCGTCTAGGCGATGCACAACAAAAACGAATGAGGATCATAGGGTCCACCTACTAACAAAGGGAGAGAGAGAAGAGAGAGAGAGAGACCAATTGGTCCACCCATTGAGCGAGATGGAGACCCAATTGGTCCACCCATTGAGCGAGAGAAAGGAAGTTCACATGAGGGAAACATTCTTCACACCATTCATCTCTTCTTTCTTCTTCAATCTCCAAATCTTTTTTGTTGGTTATACAAACTCTACCATATTTTATAATAAAAGACATGAGAAATATATAAAACAACATGCTTTTTTGTTTACCAAATTATCATATTCAAATAAAATAAATTTTTATATCCTTAAGACAATAATATTATATATACATTATCATAGTTTTAACAATGACCGCCTAGGCGGCCAATCGCCTGAGCCCAGCAGAGCGTCTGGGCGCCTAGGGGTCGCCTTTAACAACTATGGACCATAGAATGAGGAAGAGTGTCGTCACTAGGAGCTACTTGGGATGGTGATGAGAAATGGAAAGGAGGAAGCATAGATATTGGAGTCTGGACCAAATGACCAATAAGGGTGAAACATGAGTAAAAATAGGTTTCAAATTCAAGAAGAAGAAATGTCACGAGCTTTTGAGTCTCCTTGTTTGTAACTACTGCCACTATCAAATACCGATGTTCCCTTGTGTGATCCGAGAATGGGACAAGAATTGGCTAAGACAAATTTAACCGGAAAGGTGGCAAGTTCCTCACCCACCGGGTCATGGAAGAAAGAATGGCCCTACCCACTACAAACCAATATACTAATTTTTTTTTTTAATCGGTAATATACAGCAAAGAAGTTTACAAGAATAAGTTCACTGATAGGTGAACAAAGAGAGAAAACAAAACCCTGCCCTTACAAGGAGACCTCTACCAAGCCCTATGGCCTACATAGGGCCCATAAAAGAATGGAGGATTCTTTAATGATCATAGTCACTAACCTAAAGTTGGGGTTTAAAAAATAATTTCCAGTTTCAAACACTCAAAACAGAATCCATTCTCATAACATGCATCCACTGTTACTAACAAAAAAATGGGACCATCCATTTAATGTATAGTTGACATATCACATTCCAGTATCCTCATCCATGGTAAGTAATTTAGAGCTTTCTAACTAGACAACTGTATAGACTATAGACAACAACAAAAAAGATCTACATATACATCATACACACATCTATACCTTCCAAAAAACAACTTCTCTCTCTATATAATCAAAAGGCTCTCTCAGCTACCTTCTTCAAAACATTCCTCTATAAAGAAAATATATTAAGGGTGAGCTGGGAAGCTCAATAAGCTACTAAGCATGAAAACTAAAGTGCAATGCATACTAAAATACATTTCTTTCGATTCATTATTTAAGAGCTATACTTGCAATGTGATAACTTGCATAAAGAATTGTACACCATTTTCATAAATAATATATTTTTTTTTTGTGCAAATCCATTTTTTTATTAAAATGGATGGACACACCTATAGATGCCCAGATTATCATATAGCTAACAAAAGCACTGGACACCAAGTCCCATCCTGCACAACATGTAATCAAGAAAATCCAAATACGTGATTGTAAGTCTTCTCAAGGTTAATTTGCACAAAATGCCCTCCCAACTGCATTGAAGCCTCAAATCCAAGCATTCATTGGAAATCAATATACCGTCTTTTTCTCCATTGAACAAAGGCTCTTTAAGAGGGAGAAATGATAAAATGGCTAACTGCCCAAACAGTTGACCAACACTTGAAGGCTAAATGATCTAATCAGAAACTTGAAAACACAGACACCCAAAACGGAAAAGATTATAATAATAATTAAAACAGAAAATTATACTTACTCTTTATCGGCAAGCTTAACTTCAGTTCCTCCATATTCGGGTAAAAGGACAGTGTCTCCTTCCTTTACACTAACAGCAATAAGCTTCCCATCTCTATCACGAGCTCCAGGACCCACCGCAACAACTTTTCCAGAATTCAACTGAATCATCAAGTACATGAAATTTTGAATAATGAACGGAAAAATTATAAAACTTCATCTCAAAATCAAGAAAAAAAAAAAGGAACATAAATGGGAAAAACCCACATTAAACCAGAAAGTAAAGAGCTAGATTATAAAGAAAAAGTCAAAATAAAAGAACAAAAAGGGCAAGAAACCAAACAAATAAATTGTAGAATATCAGAGTTTCACCGAAGCACCTATAGGTGATGGCTCTGATGTTTCACCAAGTCCACTTAGAAGACAGGAAAACTAAGAAGATGAATACAAAGCCAACCGAGAATAATATTCTTGAATCAAGACATAACGGTGAGAGGAAATCAATAATTCAACTTTCTAAACCAAGCCCAATTTGTCAAATATAAAGAAGCTAAGATATTCCTTTGCATAAACACATCTGACTGGGACAATCTCATTAGATATCTCAGCACGTCAACAGAAAAATGGAAAAAATGATGGAATGGGGCCCTAATACATGCTTGCAGGACTCTGTTATCTCAGCCTTGGGAATGCAGATTGCTTCATACTTTCAGAGAAGGAAATTTTGCAGCTGATTGGTTCGCTAACCAGGGCTTGGTTTCTCCCTTTGGTCTAACTATTTTGGAGGAACACTTAAATGGGCTAAAAGATTTGCTCAGGAATGATTCCTGTTCTTTGTAGTTGTGGGTTTTGCACCCCTTTTTGAACCAAAATAAAAATAAAAGTTATATGATGTTCTTGGATGAAAAAAAATACCCATACGGGTCCTTTCATTAACTGAGACTTACAAATCTTGGCACTTTGCACTTTGTCATGGTAGTTGCTAAGAAATTTGAGTCACTTTGTCTAGCTTTTTAAGGGATTATTTCTTACCATCATGAGATTTCAATTCTGATCATTTTTTATGAGATTGCAATCACTCATTTGCTGCATTTTAGCCAAGAGATAACAAGCACAATAAATCTAGTTCTCAAAAGAAAATGCATATTGTAAAATGACAAAACTTGCAAAGTGCCAGACTTTATAAGTCTCTTGCAAAGTGCCAGACTTTATAAGTCTCGGCAAAAGAAAGGACCCAAAGCAGAACAATTGAAACCCAAGATTCAACAGTAAAATGTAACGAATCATCAGTTGCAGAAAGAATGCAAAAGACTGAGATAATCACCTTGTTGATCTTCTTGGGGAGTAATATTTCAGAAAAATTGGAAATAATGAAAACCCAGATGCAATATTTCAGTTTTAAAAAATTCCAAAATAGAAACCATCAAAGCATAAGATCAAACAGTTCAAAAGGTAAGAATCATTAGTTGCAGAAAATGAAAAAAAAAAACATAGATATTCACCTTGTTGGTCTTCTCAGGGAGTAAGATTCCAGCATTGGTTTTAGATGGAGGAATGATTTTCTCCACCAAAACGCGATTGAGAGCTGGGATCAAACGCTTCGCCATTGAGATTAAAATCAACACAGGAGGATAGAGAAAGATCAGGGGGAAAGAGGAACCAAATGACTAGAACCTTCTTGTGAAATGGGAAAATGGTGGGTAGGGTTTAAGAAAGGGTTTACGGCGTTTAAATTACAGATATGCCCTCTATTTACTTGGGTTTCCTGCGCACATCGGCTCAAGCTAGGCCGGGGGAATTAGGGCCACTGTGGGCCTAGCCCAGTCTACTTACTGCGCTAAACCCAGCGTTGGACATTGGGCCTGAACCCAGCTGACTCAAACTTCTTTTACAATTAATCCTCTTCACTCTTCAGTCAGGAAGGCAAGTTTGAACGGAAAGTAAGTAGGAGGAAGAAGTCGGAAGTCGTCTTATAAGAAAGGAGGAGGGCCTAGCCCAGTCGCAAATTTTGATTCTCAATGATGGCGAGAGACCTATCATTGTTACCCATTCAACAGGGAATCCGGATTTACTCTACCTTAGCATCTAACATCGTTTTTTTTTTTTTTTTCCGGTTAACTCAACTACACCACAAGGCGATAGCTGAAGGCAAGACAAAGGAAACACACTCACCCCCAAACACTCACACACACACACACCCACACACACCACACTTGCAACCCAACAAAAGCATCACCCAAGCATTCCTCAAAATGGGTACCAACTATTTGAGGCGTGATGGCACTTATGAAGGAGGCAAGTTCAGCTTACACAGCCGATGTGGGACTAAGGTATTTTGAAGATAAGTGCTCTGGAGGTGCAAGTTAGCATTCTAATTTTTTAGGTGCATGATAGCAAGTATTGGTGAAATTTTTGCTAGGGTTTCATGGAAAACCCTAGGGTAGCCGGCGGCAAGGAGGGAGATCCCCCTGGCCAGCCGCCCAATCCCACCTTCTCCTATGCGGATATTGTTGGAAAACACTCTCCAATCTCTTTTTCTTCTTCTATCCCTCTCAAGTCTCCCTCTACGTATAAGGGAGAGCCCGCTATTTTTTTCTCGGATGAAGAAAATGCTGTTTTAGCCAAACCTCATGCTCTATCCCTTGTGGCAAAATGTTCTTATGGGCGTCCATCCCTTGATGATATCAAGGCTCATATGATGAAATATGAGGGGCTCTGTATGGGTTTTACAGTTGAGATTCTAGATTCGAGGCATTTATTGTTTCGCTTTTCTTCGGAGGATGATTACTTAATGATATGGATCAAAGAGGTGGTTTATATCAAAGGTTTCTTGTTTCGATTTTTCAAATGGGCTACTTCTTTCATCTCAGGGGCTGAATCCTCCATAGTTCCGGTTTGGGTGTGTTTCTCCAATCTTCCCCTACACTTATTTAATGTTTCAGCACTCCAATCAATAGGAAGTATTTTTGGGAAAGTCTTGAAGATCGATGGAACCACGAAATCAATCTCCAGCCCAAGTGCAGCAAGGATATGTATTGAGATTGATCTTCTCAACCCAAACCCGGATAGATTTTGGTTGGGCCTAGGGACTCAAGGTCGGTGGCAAACTGTTGAATATGAACAAAAAAATTCTGTTTTGCACTCATTGTAAGAAGCTTGGTCATGAGGAACTTTCTTGTGGAGTGAGTATCAAAAATATACCCAAAGCTAGATCTAAAATATTAGTCCACAAGGAAAAAGATGTGGAAGACAAGGCTGTTGATGAGGGAACACAAAAGATCACCACCAAACAATGGGTGGTGAAACAGTTTGCTGATAAAGAAATATCTGGAGATGCTATAGATTTGGATCCCCCATTATTGATTCAAAATAAAGTTCTGAACTCTGAAGATACCTTAGATCTCAACCCCCATTTTGAATTTCAAATCCACAATTCCTTGGATTCGGCTACAGGTGAAGGAAAATTTGCTGGTACTCATGAACAAACTGTAGCTCTTGACGAGTCTGATTTAGCAAAAGATAAGGGAAACGTCCAGCTTTTTGCAGGATATTCCTCATCCCTTTCATCAGGTAAAAGAGATTCTGATGGCATTCATAACCATACTTCTGATCTAGGTGTATCTTTTACAGACAAAGAAAAGGGAAACGAGCAGGTTGATCTCGGCGAGTCTGCTACAGCCAAGCAAAGGGAAACTTTCACCGACATCAGGTAAGTTTCTAATAACTCATCCTAATGATATCAACTTATTGAAAAATGAATCTATAAACATTATCTCGGATCTTCATAACTTAAACACTGCCCAACCCGAATCTAACAGTGCTGTTAGTATAGTTGTTGTTCATATGATTAATTTGGACACTAACAAACATGATTCGGAAGAAACTCTAATTAATAGATCATTGTTAAATAAGAAAATCAGTCCTTCTATTACTGCTTTGAGAATTCTTAGGAATAATAATAGAAGACATGCTCATGATAATGCTAATTTTAACCATCGTTTACATTATCGCATGTGGGAGCAAATGAGCAATCCTTTAGAAGGTTATCCCAAAACAAAACAAAATTTGAGGTTAGGTAATATTTTGTGGGAAAATTCCCAAACTTTTGAATATCACTCTCATATAACACCTTGTTTAAAAAAGGATATTGATCTCTTCAAGGATGCGGGGAAAAAATTCTCCCAACGCTTGCTAAATTCTTATTTATTTTCTTCTTATAAGGAGAAAACATTTAAGAACAAAGCTAAAGATGCTAATCATATGTTTACAACTGGTAGAATTACTCGCTCTAGATCATCGATCCTTTCTTTGGTTACCAACTCAAATATTGTTAGTAATGAATAAATTTCTTATTCGGAATATTCGTGGTATAGGCAATCTTGCTTCTAAAGCTTGTCTAAAACAGTTTATTTCTTCAAATCATATTGATTTATCGGCCATTATTCAACCAAAAAAGAATAAGGATATTCTTCAAGAAGTCTGTTCCTTTATTAATATGGATCATCATTTAGATGCCCAATTTTCTCATGCTAAAATTTGGCTTTTTTGGAAGAAACATCTTCAAGTTCAATATGTTTCAACCTCTGACCAAATGCTTGTAGTTGATGTTTCTTCTATAGAATTTAATTTTGTTAGATGTGCTTTCATTTTTGCTAAATGTACTAGAAGGGATCGGTTGTCGCTTTGGGAAGATCTTTGTGCGGCCTTCTCCACTTTTTCAAGTCCTTATTTTATAGGTGGTGACTTCAATGCTATCTCAGCTTCTGCTGAAAAGCTGGGTGGTAGAGATGTTAACATGGACTATAGAAGATTTTAATTATATGATTAATGCTTTGGGTCTGATGGATATGGGCTTCTCTGGTAATAGGTTTACTTGGTGCAACAACCAGGTAGGTATGCATCGTATTTATGCCCCTTCAGATCGCATTTTGTTTAACCCTGTCTGGACTAATAATTTCAATTTTTCTTCAGTTAAACATCTTTCTAGAATTTCTTCGGATCATGCTCCGATTTTATTAGAGTTTGGTAATAATCTAACTAGAAAGCCCTCATCTTTTAAATTTCAGCAAATGTGGATTAATCACCCAGATTTTTCCAAACTTGTTTCGGAATCTTGGGGGCCTCCAATCTTAGCCAATCCCCTCATATCTTTTTTCCTTAAACTTAAAAGGCTTAAAAATTCATTAAAAACTTGGAATAGGGATGTCTTTGGTAACATTTTTCATAAAATAAACTCTCTTGAGAGCCAAATTGCTGAATTGGAAGATGATATTCAAAGATCCTGGGGTGATGTAAAAAATAACTCTTTATCTAACCTCAAAGTTAAGCTGCAGACTATGCTTCTTTATGAAGAAATTTTCTGGAGATAGAAATCTAGAGTCCAATGGCTCAAAGAAGGCGATAATAATACGAAATTCTTTCATTTGATCACTAAATCTAGAAGAGGCCTTAATTGCATATCTAGAATTAAAGATGCTCAAGGTAATTGGCTAGAAACTCAAGAAGATATAGGAAATGAAGCGGTTAATTTTTTTACAAATTTGATCTCTTCTAATAATACTATTCTTGATAATAATATTTTGCATCATATTCCTTGCATCATTTCTAAGGAAAACAGTAATTCTATATCTTCTATTCCCTCTTTAGAAGAAGTCAAAAAAGTGGTTTTTAGTATGTCTGCTGATAGTGCTTCTGGTCTTGATGGATTTTTGGGACATTTTTTTCATTCATGTTGGAATATTATTCAGGAGGACTTATTTCATGCTATTTCTTATTTTTTCTTAACTACTGAAATTCCTAGAGCTATAAATGCTACAACCATTGCTTTAATTCCTAAATGCAACTCTCCTATGTCTTTTTTGGATTTCAAACCTATCAACCTCTGTAACTTTCTTTATAAAATTATATCTCATATTTTGGCTGATCGTATTGGTTTATTACTTCCTAATATCATCTCTGATGAGCAAAATGCATTTGTCAAAGGTAGAAATATTTTAGATAATGTTAGTATAGTGCAAGAGATGGTGCAAGACATTGATAGAAAAATTCCGGGAGGTAATATTATTTTTAAACTTGATATGTCAAAAGCTTATGATAGAATGAAATGGAAATTCATATTTTCCGTCCTTAAAAAGATAGGCTTTAAAGAGGATTCCATTAGGTTGATTCGTGGTTGCCTTATTAATCAATCTTTCTTTATTCTTATTAATGGTTGTCTTCAAGGTTTTTTTCAGAGTTCGCTTGATCTTTGTCCAGGTGACCATTTATCTCCTACTCTTTTTATCATTGTTGAAGAAGTCCTTAGTAGGAGTCTTAAATCCATCTCTGAGAATCTTTCTTCAAATTATAAACTGAGAAGGTACGGAAATCCTCTTTCTCATCTTTTTTTTGCAGATAATACTCTCATTTTTTGTAATGGTAGGAAAAATAACATTCAGAAAATTTTTGAATTCATTACTAATTATGAGAAATCTTCGGGCCAACTAATTAACAGAGCTAAGAGCTCTTTTTATTGTTCTGAAAAGATGAATAGAATGAGAGTGGACAATATTGTTAACTGGGTAGGTATTCCTAAGAAAAATTTCCCCTTTATTTATCTAGGAGCCCCTCTTTATAAAGGCCGCCTTAAAAAGAGCTATTTTAATTCTCTTATTGATAAGATCTCCTTTAAGGTGGAAGGTTGGAAAGCTAAATTTCTTTCGTCTGGTGGTCGCCTTATTTTGATTAAACATGTCATTTCTTCTATTCTCACTTACCTTCTTGCCAGCATTCAGATGCCCAAAGGAATTACTACTCAGATTGATGGGATCATGGCCAAATTTTTTTGGAACAATACTAGTGAAGTTAGAAAACGTCATTGGATTAATTGGAATATTTGCTCTCTTCCCCAATTGGAAGGGGGATTAGGTATTCATAAAATGAATGATTTTTCTAATGCCCTTAGAATGAAACAAATTTGGAATCTTTATCGATTGAATAATCTCTAGACAAAGTTTTTCATGGAAAAGTTTCAGTTTAATCATATTTGGCAGGCTTCTTATACCCCTGGTACTTCAAAAACCTAGACAAAAATTAGTCAATTATGTAAAGATGTGCTTTATAAATCTATTGCGTTACATTTCTTTTCAGATTTATCTACCCAACATTGGCAGGAACTTCCCCTGAGTTCGGGTATGGTAATGTCTACCTCAAAAATGTATAAGAGCAGTTCAAGCTACAAAAAATTATGACATGCCCAAGTAATTAGACCAAATTAGGATAAATCTACTTAATTTTAATCACGTAGGGCAGTTAAGCAGAGACTTAATCACTTGGTCACATTTAGTGCACAGGTTTTTAGAAAGCCAAGTGTGTAGTGAGGATCTGATTGGACTTTAATATCAAGTTTCTATTCTAATGAGGATTAACATTATACCATTAAGGAAACTCCAGGAATCACAATTCTAGAAGTCAAACCTAGTTATATCCAAAAATGCAGTTTTTGAATTGAAGTGCATCATTCTTCATTGTTTGTCTTTATACAATTTTTCTTCTCTTTTTTTTTTTTTTATGACAAACATAGCCATATTGTAAGAATTCTTTATTGGCTTTCTCTTTTTCATCTTTTTCCTACAATGGTGGCTTTCACACTATTTCCGTAAGTAGCCCTTGTTATTAGTAGAAGGGGTTTTCACACTAGCATCCCAGTTAGACGCCTATCTTGTTGACATACATAGCCATTACTTACTGTTTGCACATAATTTCACATGAATCTTTGGTCCCTAATATACAAGATTAATCAGAGCACTAGATAAGATATAGCAGCTAAGCACAACCTAGGTCGTGGCACTAATGGACTAATCATAGTCCTGGAGGTCTTCCCTCCTCATCCAAATAGTTCTCAAATTTGAAGTGACTCTTTGGTCCCTAACCAGTTTAGAAGATTCCAAAGGAGTGACCTCTTACCCATTTTTATACTTATATTGTTTAAATTTAGAGAGCATAGGCTGTTGAAAATTCTAGACAAAATAGATGACAAAAAATAAACTCAAATAATATAAGAGCAAAGAAAGACTCATCGCTTTCAATTTGGTTGAGGTGTGACCGAAGTCACTCGGTTAGAAATCGAATTTGTCCCCTTTAAGATGATATCCACTTAGTGCAAAGGCTACATGGGCAATCAACCTCCAGGATACAACGACCGTTGTCCACCTCTTTTGTGTGCAATCACAAATTGCGGACCCGAACCACTTATCAGTATTACCAGAACAAAACTGAAATGACAATATAAAGAGTGTTTGTAAGAAGAGAAAACTTTTTTGTAAGTGACTACACACTTATTAATTTATGAATGAGGGAATGCTTTTATATAGACACAGTCACACATCTTCATAAAAGACATGACCAATGGAACACTAAAGGTTCCCAAGAGGTGCAACTAATGGAAACATAGTGTTTCCCAAAAGGTGCAACCAAACCCTTTATGAAAGACACAATGCTTACAAAATTTGAATCACAATAAAAACACTAAAAATATAACAATGCCCCGCATGATTCAAAATTTAAAACAAATTTGGGTTAAGATGGAAAAGATGTGCATGGGTGTCGGTGAACTATGTCTTGAAACCGCCACTTAGAGAATGTAAGATAGGTTTACAAGAGACAACTGATTTACATCTTGGGCTCGACTCCTTTATTGTAAATCGCGTGTGCGTGCATCTCACACACCTCTTCCCTGATTAGTGGTTCTGTGGGTTAGTACATTTCAGTCTTGCACCATTACCTGGATGTTCATGAGCGCTTTAGAGAATCAACCTAAATTCTCATAGGAAGTGGTCCCACTACTGACACTCATATAGGTGAATTCCATCAGGTGTACACAACAATTACATACACTACCAATTATAACTATGAATTCATTAAGAGTTTTCAAACTCATCCTTACTCATTACTGTTAACATTATCTACATCATAGAAGGGGCGATACAGATTGATAGTGTTTAAATGGTCACTCAATATCCTGTTGTTTATCCGTTCTAAACCTACTTCATGGGATCTCCATTCAAATAAGTTGGATTACCGATACTGGTTGCTCAACCATTAGGCTTAGCCTCATTCCCTTCGATATATCTAAAACTAACTTCTTATTTAGTCCTTTAGTTAGAGGATATGCTCGGCTCTTCTCTGACCTCATGAAATCAATGGCAATGATCTCATTAATCAAGTGTCGGTGACAAATGTGCTCATTATAGATTGTCTTCACGAACTCCAACTTTTGCAAAGCACCCCCACACTTTCAAGTATTATATAATATACTCAATGTTCATAACAAATATCTCTATGAGAGCACCTGAGAATTACTTCACTAGTCACATGAATCAATAAATGAAATTTATGTATCAATAAATTAAGACATGGTTAACTTTCTTTAACCTTTCACTTTTGCACATAATTTCACATCCAGAAACTTATAATGGAATGCACAGTTCAATTTGAGACATCAAAATGATATAGGCATGCCCAACTCCATGTATATAATATGTATCTGAAAGAGTTTATACATACATATGTACAGGGCACTAATTTTTAATACATCAGATGTTGTGCCGAAATTAAAGCATGTATAAAACACCACAGTTAATACAAACTTTACAATAAGTTCATTGACCAAACACTTTTGCCAATTACAAAGTCCATCCAATAATCCATACTTATATCCTTGTGTAGGATAATAACATGTTGCTGGTACGCGCTATTCCATCATCAACCAATTTGGTTTTTCCTTATGGCACCAGTTCATATATATACGGGTATGATAAGACAATCATAAAAATAAGTTTTATGGATCACAATAAACTCTAAGGTGGCATTTGGAATGAATTTTTTTGGCCAATAATCAATCTTGATAAAATTATTGTGTAAAAATTCATGATCAAATAATTATTTTTTAAAATAATAGTGTTTGGAGAATACAAAGTTAAGAGACTCACCTACGTATTCTCCAAATACTATTATTTGAAAAAATGATTATTTGACTATTAATTTCTACACAATCAATTTTGCTATAATTGATTTTTGGCCAAGAAAATCCAATTCAAACGCCCCCATAAACATGTCATATTTGATGGATTAAGTTAACAATTACCAGGATGTGGCAATTGTCATGCAATGTAGACATCACAGCAAGATGAATGCATTAGATCGAACATGACACAAGGCTACATCAGTAACATCATGACTAGTAAGGATCAAGCCATATAGCATGCTTTATCATGTTAGTAAGACCCGAGTCCTAATGGGTCAAACCGACCCGTATTTTGGACCCGGACCCGAATTTTTGACCCGACCCGTTTGTATCCAAACCGGTCCATCTGAACCAGACCGATCTAACCGAATCGAACCGGTCAGACCGGACCGAATCAGACCGGAAACCGTAAGGCGCAAGCGCGTGACGCGTACTACAGCTTGTGACGCACCCTCCCACGCGTGACGCGCACTCCCAGCTTCTGAGACGCGCGTGTCCTGCGCGTGACACTCGCAGGGACGTGTCTGGCGCGCGTGATGCGTTTCCAGGACACGTCCAGGGAAGTGTCTTACCTCTTTTGAGGTTTTTGAGTGTTCTGGTTTCATTTTTTTGGGTCCTTTTGGACTTCTGAGCACTATAAATGACTGTTTTGGTGCATTTTTAAGGTTTGGGTCATTCCTAAAGGGGTTTAGGAATGACCAGTAAGGCAGATATTCGAATGAGCATAACTGAATTAGGTTAGATCGTCTTGCCCAAAGGTGACCGTCCTAAAGAAGTTATGATCCTTTGAATAGGAGATTTTGATCTCTTGTAATCTGCAAGTTTGCACTTAAATACATAGAATAACTAGTCTTGCCCAAAGGTGTCTAGGGACTTCTTGTAGAATAAGTGGGACAGAATAACTTATATGTGGAAGTGAGAAGGATAACCCTCTTGCCCAAAGGTGTGGAAGTGTCCTGATCAATCCAAAGCATGATAGGTTAGTTCTGTGCGCGACTATTGTCGCCATTTGGGGGGTGAATTGCATATCGAAATCTCTTGCCCAAAGGTGTGATTAGATGATGCGCCCACCTGTCCCGTAAAGTGGAAGAAAGCATTTTTTAAATATTAAACCACTTTAGCTAATCCAGCTCAACCCCTAGACCGGTTAGAATTATTAATTTGAACTAAAATTAGCAACTACAAGAACCAAATAAAGTTATATAATTTGTGCGATAATTTGTATTACAAACCATAACATATATAGACATCATTATTTGCAGCTATGGACGGATCTGTTGTACACAGGTATTTGACTGGGATTGAACCATTGAATGGCTCAAACTATGGTTCTTGGAAGATGCAGCTAGACATTGTTCTAGGCTGCCTAGACTATGACTTTGTCCTCCTGGAGGAAAAGCCGGATGCTCCCATTGCTGAGTCTTCGGACTCAGATAGGTCTTTGTTTTCGAAATGGGAGAAGGTCAATCGGATGGCCATGATGATCATCAGGGCTTCTATTCAGGAAGCCATCAGAGGAGGTATCCCTTCGGCTGAGACAGCTAAAGAGCTTCTTGAGACTATCAAGAAGCAGTTTATGGGGTCAGTTAGATCCAGACAGTACAGCAGTCTGACTCATTTGATTTCTATGAAGTATGATGGTGCTGAGAGCGTTCGAGAACATTTTCTCAAAATCTCGAAGTTAGTTATCTCTCTCTGAGAGTTGGGTTTGACCATTGAGGATGACCTCATGGTCCATTTAGCTGTGGCTTCTCTTCCTCACTCCTTTGATGCATTCAAAGTTAATTACAGTGCACAGGACAGAAAGTGGACCATCAACGAACTGATAGCAGTTTGTGTGAGTGAGGAAGAACGCACTAAGCGTGGTAAGGCCGAATCTGCAAATTTGGCTATTCGTTCTGGAAGTAAGAAGAACTTCAAGACAAAAGTTTTCAAGAAGCCAAATACTCAGAGATTTTTTCCAGGGCAGAACCAGGGTCATCAATTCAAAGGGAAAGGGAAGGCAGATCAGTTTCAGGGCAGAGGGATTGTCATCAAACCAGAGGAGATAGAATGTTTTTTCTGCAAGTTGAAAGGGCATGTGAAGAAAGACTGCTTCAAGTATAAGGAGTGGGCCAAGAAGAAGAATAAAGGTATTAATTTATCATTGCTATGCTTTGAATCAAACCTAGTGGATGTTCCTTCAAACACTTGGTGGATTGATTCAGGTGCCTCTGTGCACATTTCTCATTCTCTTCAGGGGTTCGTACATAGACGTAAGGCCAAGGATGAGGAGCTTCTATTCATGGGGAATTCTTCACCAGCAGTAGTAGAGGCTATTGGGACTTGCAGACTGATTTTAGACTCTGGTCATGTTTTGCTTTTGGATGATACTTTTTATGTGCCGTCTTTTAGACGGAATATTATTTCAGTTTCTAGACTTGGTACATCTGGCTACAGTTTTTTATTTGAGGGGAGTGTGCTATCTGTTAGACATAATTTGCAGACCATTGGAAATGGTATTTTGATTGATGGTCTTTATCAGTTGGTTTTGGATTCTAGTTTTGCATCATCCTTACTATGCATGACAGTTGATTCTTCTACTCCAGTTACCGGTTCTAAACGTGTTAGACAAAAGGGAAATTCTTCTATGTTGTGGCATCGTAGATTGGGTCATATATCAAAGAAGCGTTTAGAGTCTTTAGTTAAGTCTGAAGTTCTGGAACCCCTTGACTTTTCTGACTTCGAGACTTGTATAGACTGTATTAAGGGAAAGATGACTAAGAGTCGGAATTTGGATGCAGCTAGAAGTACTGGTCTTTTGGACATGATACACACTGATATATGTGGACCTCTCCCTACAGCATCTCGAGGTGGTCAGCGATACTTCATCAGTTTTATCGATGACTTCTCTCGTTATGCCTTTGTATTTCTAATTCATCATAAGTCTGAAGCATTAGAGATGTTCAAGCAATACAAGGCTGAAGTGGAGAAGCAGTTAGACAGGCCGATTAAAGCTGTCTATTCTGATAGGGGAGGTGAATACTATGGGAAAGCTGATGTTGATGGGGTTAACCACGGTGGATTTGTCAGTTTCCTTCATGAACACGGTATTGTGCCTCAGTACACCACTCCTGGGACTCCGGAGCAGAATGGTGTAGCTGAGAGGAGGAACCGAACTTATATGGATGTTGTTCGCAGCATGATGAGTCACACAGATTTACCTGATAGCTTTTGGGGTAAAGCCCTTAAGACCGCTGTTTATATTTTGAACAGGGTCCCCAACAATGTAACTCCTGAAACCCCATTTTTCCTCTGGACTGGGAGAAAGCCTAGTCTTCATCATTCTCGCATCTGGGGTTGTCATGCTGAAGCAAGAATTTATGATCCCACCTTGCAGAAGCTTGATCCTAGAACCGTGAGTTGTCGCTTCATTGGATATCCGGAGAGATCGAAGGGTTTTAGATTTTACTGTCCTTCTAGACCATCTTAGTTTGGGGAGACCAATAATGCGAGATTTCTGGAAGATGGTGAAATTGGAAGCTCAGTTCACAGAGAAGTTGTTTTTGAGGAAGTACTTGATGATGGTAGTTCATTTTTACTACTACCACTTCTAGCTAGGCCGCTTTTACCGGTTGTTCAGGTCACTCGTACAGTTGCAGTGCCAGTGCAAGAAGAACAACAGGGTGCGACAATAGCAGCTAATATTTTTGCACCAACTCAAACTGTTGTTGCTCCAACTGTTGCTGCACCAGTATCTCTAAGAAGATCTTCACGGGATAGAAGATCAGCTATATCTTCTGATTATGAAGTGTATTTGAATGAAGGTGACATTAGTGATTCTGTAGATCCTTCTAGTTTTCAAGATGCTCTGCAGAGTCCGCACTCTCGAGAATGGTTGAATGCGATGAGAGAGGAATTGATGTCTATGGAGAAGAATTCAGTCTGGGATCTTACATCTTTACCTCCTAATTCCTCAACCATTGGGTGTAAATGGATTTACAAGACCAAAAGGGATTCTGAAGGTAAAATTGAAAGATTTAAGGCAAGGCTTGTGGCCAAGGGTTTTAAGCAGAAGGAAGGCATTGACTATGTTAAGACCTTCTCGCCTGTTTCGAAGAAAGATTCCCTCAGAATTATTTTGGCTCTAGTAGCGCATTTCGATCTAGAACTTCACCAAATGGATGTTAAAACTGCATTTCTGAATGGTAAACTTGACAATGTAATTTTCATGGATCAACCGGAAGGTTTTATTACTCCTGGAAGTGAAGAACTTGTTTGCAATCTGAAGAAGTCGATTTATGGTTTGAAACAGGCCTCCAGGCAATGGTACCTGAAGTTTGATAAAGTTGTTATTCAACATGGTTTCCATGAAAATCCAATGGATCGATGCATATACCTCAAGTTGAGTGGGAGTAGGTTTATCATTCTTGTGTTGTATGTCGATGACATTCTTTTAGCAAGTAATGATGTTCATATGCTTCATGATACCAAGCTATTCTTGTCTCGGAATTTTGATATGAAGGATATGGGAGAAGCAAGTTATGTCTTAGGCATCAAGATCACTAGAAATCGCAGTTCAGGATGTTTGGGTTTATCACAAAGGGCTTACATTGACAAAGTGTTAACCAGATTCAAGATGCAGAATTGTGCTCCCGGAGATGCTCCAGTAGTTAAGGGAGATATCTTCAATAATCGTCAATGTCCCAAGAATGAAGTTGAAAGACTTCAAGTGGATTCTACTGATTATGCTTCCGTAGTTGGGAGTCTTATGTATGCCATGATTTGTATTAGGCCTGACCTGAGTTTCATTGTTGGGATGTTGGGAAGATATCAGAAGAATCCTGGAGCTGTTCACTGGACTGCAGTTAAGAAAGTACTTCGGTACCTTCAAAGGACTAAAGATTTCATGCTGGTTTACCGGAGATGTGATGAGCTGGAAGTTATTGGTTATTCAGATTCTGACTATGCTGGATGTCAGGATAGTTTGAAGTCGACTTCGGGATATGTTTTCATGTTAGCTTAAGGTGCAGTTTCATGGAGAAGTGTCAAGCAATCCTTCGTGGCATCTTCTACCATGGAAGCAGAGTATGTTGCTTGTTATGAGGCTGCACAACAGGCCATTTGGATAAAGAACTTTATCAGTGAGCTCAAAATAGTGGACTCCATTGAGCGACCGATCAAAGTTCATTGTGATAATGCAGCTGTCGTTCAATATGTTAAGAACGACCATGTCACAAGCAGGAACAAACATATAGAGATAAAATATCTATATGTGCGAGAAAAAGTTCGAGTTGGTTTAATCATTATCCCTCACTGTTCTACCTTAATCATGATTGCTGATCCATTGACTAAGGGTCTTTCAGTTAGAGTTTTCAAAGAGCATGTAACCCGTATGGGAGTTTTAGAGTCTTTTGATTCCTTTGTTTAGTGGGAGTATTTATTTATTATCTCATTCCAGTCCTTTTTATGATTCATATATTATGTTGATATACTCTCATTTATAAATGTTATGGTTTTGGAAATAATTGATGCATCATTTTAGTTGTTCTTATGTTTTTGAATGCACGTGCGAAAGTATAGACATCAAGTGATGGTATTCACATGGCGGATGCCATTGATATCAAGTTAAGCCCGAGAGCATGCACAAAGCTCTCAAGTCGCTTGGGTTGAATATGGTTGGGCACAATGTTTGAGGCCTTCATTCTGGATATAAGGTGATGGATTTCACATGACGGATGTCGTAAGGTATCAGAATGACATGCATATGCTTAAATGCATGTAGCGTGGACACTTATGGATATACGCATATTGATCACATAAAGTTGTGTATTTTCCATGTCACACCATAATAGTCATCATAAAGTTCCTCTCGAAGATATTAGTGTTAGTGGCCTGTATCATAGTAATGAAAACTAGTAGATGCTATGTGCTTCCATGATCACTGTTAGTGGCATTCTTGTTTTAGAGTGAAAGTTTAAGAACATGTAATTCTCGGCAACAACAGTTTTTAAAATAAAATGAAAAAAAAATAGAGTGGCCACTCACGTTTTTTTTTAAAGGTTTCAATCCGGAAGTTTTTTTTAAAAGGGATTGCTTGGGCCAAGTGGGAGATTGTAAGAGTTTTAATATTTTACAACTCTTGGTGTGGCCCACGCAATCATGTTTTGGTTTATTCAAAATCCCGGATTGATAAAGTTGCTATCAGAGAATGTTTAAATTGGTGGGTCCCACTAAGATGTGGTCAAACATGGGACTCACACATGTTCGATAATTAAGGAGAAACGGTTGGATGACTCACCGTTAGATTTGGTGTGGCTTCCCATGACCCTTGGATCGTGATGGGTGGTTACGAGAGTTTTTTTTTTTTTATCTTATAAGTTTTGGGAAAGTCCATCTTCTCACTCACGTTATTTTTCAAGCCCCATCGATAAACTTGAGAGGAGAAGAGAAGACTCCCAAATGAGGTTCTTGATTTTATTTTGCAGGTTTCTGGATTCATAAAGTCGTTCATATTGTCCTCGGCATTATTCATTGATCCTAAAAGGTACGAATATATTTATCCCTGAATTTATATTCACTAGATTAATTTAATATTGCATGGTCTAGATCCTGTCATATTTTATTCGACATAGAATAGTGATTTTATGAGATTAAGTTTAATCTTACACAATAAACACCATGCAAAGTTGATACTTTCTAAATTATTTTATTACAAGAAAATATGTGCAGCTCTCTATTCAAAGCATAATATTTAAGGACATTTTGAGAAGAGATCCTGCAGCTCGAGTGGAAGACCGATGGTCACTTGTCTAAGATCATGTATGAGTTTGGCAAGTGGAGAGAGACACGGTTTTCTTTTACACTACTCTGTGTTCGTCTTTGAAAAGGTCTAAATTAAGTGTCAAACTCAAACAGCTATTAAAACACATTAAAGAAAAGAGAAATGTTAGTGAGACCACTTCTTGGATCCGTTTTTATTTCTTTGAGTCCCGTGCTTTACATGTGTGGTCTCGGCCCTTTGATGCTCACTAGCATTTCTCAAAAGAAAATCTTATACACCACCCAATAATTTGTGCCTATAACAATCATGTGAACCGATAGCGGTTATGGGACACCAGTAACGGTTTAATCAATTAAGATGGTATTAATGTACTTTAACCCTCTTTTTTGTTTTTTTTTTTTAAATTTATGACAAATTCCGTCAACCCTTGTGTCTCTTTGTCCAAGAGGTGATACGATTTTCACAGACAACGCACACAGATGGGTACATATTCGCTGCTAGAACTTGGAAATGAAATTATGAATCTGAAATTCCAACCACAATAAACACCCTAACCATAAGAGGAAGGAGAATGAAGGAATTACTCAAATTAGTATATAGAATCCAGATGCATATGAACTATTTTCCCGTTTCCCATACTCCCGTGAGTGTAAGACATGGCATTTCTATATAGTCTAGAAAATAAGAGATTTGATTTCAAGCTTGTCGAAAATTCTAGACAAAATAAATGACATAAAATAAACTCAAATAATATAAACTCAAATAATATGAGAGTATCTCCAACCCAAAACTCTATATCTCGCCTCTATTTCGGCATCTCCTCTATATTTAGAGGAGATGGGCCCCACTTTTGAGTTATTTGCTCCAACCGTGTTCAACTCTAAATCACTATTCTTACTCCATAACACTATTCATATATTATTTGAAAAAATAGTTTTCATATGTGGATGAATCTTAACCGTGGATCGGTGGATGAATCTTAACCACGGTCGCCACGTGTCCCTTTTGACACCCCTTAACCGTGGTTAAGATTCACCAACCCATCATTGGTTTTTAAAAAAAATATTAATTCGTTTTTTAAAATTAAAAAACTGTTTTTTGAGTTTTTTAATATTAAAAACAATTTTTAATTTTAAAAAATAATTAATATTTAAAACAAACCAAGGATGGGTGGATGAATCTTAACCACGGTTAAGGGGGTGTCAAAAGGTAAAAGGACACAATCGGCATTTTAACAAAGATTGAAAGACAAAAAGAGGACACAAGTGGTATTGTTAGAACATGAATAGTGTTATAGAGGCCCTCTCTATTTTCTCTCCCGGCCTCTAAATATAGAGGCTCACTGTAGCAATATAGAGGCTGGCCTCTAAATATACAGCCCGGTTGGAGTTGGATTTTTCAACCAAGTCTCTATATTTAGAGTTATAGAACCCGGTTGGAGATGCTCTGAGCGAAAAGAAAGATTCATCGCTTTCAATTTGGTCGAGGTGTGACCAAAGTCACTTGGCTTGAAATTGAATTTGTCCCTTTTAGGATGTTATCCACTTAGTGCAAAGGCTACATAGGCAATCAACCTCCAGGATACAACGACCGTTGTTTGCCTCTTTTGTGTGCACTCACAAGTCGATGCCCCAAACCACTTATCAGTATTAACCGAACAAAATTGAAATGAAAATATAAAGAGTGTTTGCAAGTGAAGAAAACATTTTTTGTAAGTGACTACACACTTATTAATTTATGAATTTATGAATGGGGGGATGCCTTTATATAGACACAATCACACATCTTCATAAAAGACATGACCAATGGAACACTAAAGGTTCACAAGAGGTACAACTAATGGAAACATAGTGTTTCCCAAAAGGTTTTAAGAAAAGACACAATGGGCAAAGGGCAGTTGCTCCCTAAACTTTAATAAAAACTAAGCTTTATATTGTATTATTTAATTTAAGATGACATAACCATGGGTAAGAGGGAGTAGTTGCACTCATACCCTAATTTTAAAACCATCTTTACAAACAGACGAGATGGTCCACAAATTTGACTCTCAAAAAATAAAAATAAAAATTTATATGTGCTTCGCCCCCAAAACCCCACATCAATTAGCTCTCCTATAAGAAAATCTTGGCTTTACCCCTCTGGAGTAACCAAAAGAGGTGTGTTATGTACTCATAACCAATTTTTCTCTCTAAAATTTGATCATTGCTTGTTTCCATTCAAAGTTATTATCAATCAAACTACGACTAGCAAGGAATCGTAATATTAAGTTTAAGTTTACTAAATTTGATATCCAAATGCTTTGAGTTGTACTTTTTATTTGGTTGATGCATGCAATGAGAATTGAACCTAGGACCTCCTAATTAGCAGCACACATTTACAATCCTAGTTAGAGGGACAAGTGTTATTATATGTATCTTTCGAATAGGTATTCAGGCTGTTTAATGTCAACGGATTCCTTCTAGGGGTAGGCTCGGAATTTCCTTTTTGGAACCTATTTGTACAGGGGTTAGGTACGGGCTAACTGCTAAGGGGTATGTTTGTAGGTTAGTGCTAGACTCAAACGGAATGGGATTTGTATGGCCCTTGCCAGACCAAAACTGTTTGCCCTCATCCCACAAATTGACACATGTCCTTGTTAACACTCATTAACTATGGTTAAGATTCACAAACCCTTACGGTTCAACCATGTAATTTTGGTTTTTAAAATAATATATTAAAAAAATTTACCAAAGGAATTAAAAAAAATTTAATCACGATTAAAATGACAGTTAAAGGGGCTCTATGAGTGGGCCGGACAATTGTTCCCTACTCAAAACGATGGTTACGATTGTGCGGACATTTATTTGACATTAGAGGATCCCCTATGAAAATCATTTTATAGTTTAATGGACTATATTACAGTGTATTTGATAAGAGGGCCATAGTTTTCTCCTTTCTTAATTTGTTTCATGTATGCTAGATTATGCAATCATGCTTGATATTTAAAAGGCATTAGTAATCTGTAAAGAATATTTTTAAAACATTTTTACTGGGATGGTTTCAGGCTTACTGTGGCTCTTTTGGGGTGCTGAAATCAATTGTCCGTGACCTTACTTTCGAAGAATAAAAGTGACCAAAGACACCATCATCTCTTCTAAGAATATGACCACTAGACGTACCCCATACCTCTCTATGACCCACCTCCACCTCCTATTTTGTTATTTTTATTTTTATTTTTTAGATTTTCCCTATAATCAAACTTAATGTCCTATTTTATTTATTTATTTTAATTTTAAATGTAATATTTTATTCCAAGTTTAAGATGGGCAATAGAGACCATCAGACTAAATTAATGTGCCCGACCCTATATAGGGGTACCCACGGGCGGAGTTAGGATTCTCTTGCAAGGGGCTAACAATGGGGGTTGGGGTGTAGCCCCCTTTTTTTTTTAATCTTTTGATGGTTAAGTTCATGGGTCATCGCGTTTGTTTGTAAAAAATATGTTTTTCTCAAATGTGAGGAAGGCTAGAGCCCCGTCCCCATCTCTGCCCCTCTCACAGATTACGCCCCTATTAAATAATACTATGGGGTTTTTTTCTTCAAAATTAAAGAGGGGGAGGGGGCTTTAGCCCCATGTAGCTCCGCCCCTGGGGGCATTGGGCACCCCACCTTTCATGAGTTAGGGTTTAGATTTTGAACTAGTGGGTTGAGTTTGAGTTGGGTTTTCTCAACACATTTAGGATTATGTTGGGTTCGAGTCGGGCTCCACGACACGATGACCCATATTCTCAGTTAATTCTTTAATACTAACATACACTCATATCTATCTGTATTAATACTATATACTATATGCTGGTTGGTTCCACGCAACATCTCTCAACATCCTTCATTATCTAAGGTAGTTTTTTTGGTATTGATAAACTAATCAGCCTAAACGGGTGATAAAGATGCTGAAAATGACGTGTATGAAAATAATGAGAAAAAAGAAATTACATGCGATTTAACCAATGTTATAACCTTAATAGCGGAATGACAAAAAATAAAATTTGTATTAGGTACAAGTACAAGTATTTTGGGATATGACATCAATTGTGATGATCAGTAGTGTAATCATTCTTCTCTCAAAAAATGCATGCTTGTTTTAGATTTGATGTAGGTGAACATGGAGGATGTCTCTATGTATCTACATCCAATATGGAACATACACATACCTATTTATATAGAGAAGATTTCTAATGGGCATGACTCACAAAAGATAATTCTAGTGAGCGTTGCTTCCCGCAAATTAGAATATTGCATTCTATTTTGAAAATGAACCGTTAGATGTCAAGGTAGGTCTTTTTGGAGAAACGTGACAAAAAATAAGCATAAGTGAACAAAATTAGGCCTTAGTTGCTCAGCATTAATAACTTATGGTTCACTAGACTTTACTTAAGTTATAGAAATCTTTGATTTTTTACCTTTAATTAGACGGCCTAGAAACATCTAAAATTCACTTTGACATCCAATAGTCGGAATAAAAAATAACTTGTTACGTATTGAGTTTTTAGGAGGGCGCTCATTAGAGATTCTAGCAAGCACCATCCATTAGAACCTCAACCTACTTTTTTTGCTAGCCCCACTCTCCCCTAGTGCAGTCTCTCCTTTAAGGAGCATGAAAGCAAAAATTTTGTCAATCAGTTGTGGCCCAACCACAAAATCCCCATCTTCTTAATTACATAGGAGTGCTGCTACAAAAATCCATGTATACATGTATTTATGTTTCCTTGCCCCCACATTACCAATAAAATTTATAAATTAAATAATAAAAATAACATTAACAAAACAATTTATTCATCTAATCTACCCAAGACTGATGAAGATTGAGAAGGAAGCTTTGGAGCTTTTAGGTTAAATCTCTCTCTCTCCCCCACCTTGTAGAATTTATATATATAGCACTCCACAAGGAATCCCCCAACACCCTGTCACACACATTCTCTCTCTCTCTCTCTCTCTCTCTCTCTCTCTCTCTCTCTAGCTCCCTCTATCTGTGGTGGTAGAGCTCTCCCAAGTCAAAAATGAACTCTGAAATCAGTATCCAAAGAAGGTTCCACCAACAGCCTCTGCACCAAATTTAATTTGAATCAGGCAGCAAACCCTATGCATTTTGACTCTAACCCCTCAGTTACAATCTTCTATTCACTACACTGTATCCAACAAACAAAGCAAAGATCTACAAAAGAAAAAAAAATAGTATTTGATAAAATAATCCTTGGAGTCCTCTCATTAGAATTCCATCTTAAACCACCCCTCACTTCAGCTTTTTATTAGATAGAGACCTTTTGAGGGAGATCCAAACAAAAAGGTGCTTCTTCTTCTTACTTTCTGGGGTTTTGAGCTGTTAAGATCCCATATGCCATGATCTGGGTTCTCAGAAAGAAACAAATGGGTCTGAGAAAAAAGCTTGCTTGCTTGTCTCTTCTTCTGCTGATGCTGCTACAGTTGAACACTTCATGTTTTGCAGATGGGTTTAGGAGAGTTGGCAGATTGAAAGCTGGGTCTGGTTCTGGTTTCGAGGTGAGTCCTGTTGAGTCTAATGGTGGCTTTGGAAGAGATGGAGATAAAGGTGGTGATGGAGTTTTTGATGCTGAAAAGAGGAAAATCCATACAGGTCCTAATCCTCTTCACAATAGATAAGTAGAGAGACTAAGCTTGATTTCTTTCATTCAAGCTATGAATTTTTTTAAATCTTTTTTTCCCTTTTTTTCCTTCTTTTATCTTCTTGATATTTTATGCTTGATGTTCTGCAGGATTGTTCATAGGAATTTGTCCAAACAATCTTGCAATGTATATGAAAGTTTGTTTTGAGATCTGATATATATATCAATAAAATTTTCAGATAATTGCCAAGAATATTAAATCCATCAATAGGGTTGATGGTGTTGCATTTTGTGGTTTTATGATTTTGGGTTTTTAGTAGTTGGTGTTGCTGTTTATATCAGTTAATTCTCTAAATGGACAAGTAACCGTTTCTTTGGTGGGTCTCTCTTTTAGTATGGCTGAGAAAGAAATTAAAATAGCAAATTAGAGGTGGTCTTATATCAATAGGAGAGAGATGTTTAAAGCTAACCAAGATTGTATACATTTTTTTTTTTACATTGTATATATTTTGTATAATATTTGGGCCCGTTCTTTTCAAGGGAATGTATGTATGTGATAGTTCATAATTCATAAGAATTATCAAAATTTATGTTGTTGTTTTGTTTCTTATTTACTGGGGTTACAATTTCGGCAAGGCTTCAAAAGCCACGCATATTGAGAAATTTCAAGTCGTACAAAAAAATATTGGAGGGACTTGAATTTTGTTTACCCAGATCTTTCGCTTAAGTCAAAAGAACAAATTTGCCAGATGAGACTTGCAAAACCGACACTTGTCTCATACTTGCAAAGTGTCAAGCTTTAAGTCTACTGCTGGGGAAGCGAGAAAGGGCTCTCGGGCAATCGGGGACATGTGGCATTAAAGGGAGAAATCATTTTATTTTCTGCCCATAATTTTGATTTCTCCCTACTTGATATCTCTTCCCCTTTATCTCAACACCTTATCGCCATGTGTCATATAGTTGTGGAGAAGTCAAAATCATGGACCCATGATTTTGACTTCTCCACCACTTGTCCCCTATTCTATGGTTGCCCGAGACAAGTCCTTTCTGGCTTCGCCAGAGTCAATCCGAGGCCAGGACCCTTGGTGATTTTGGAGATTGAATCACAACCATCGCCATTAAATTTATGGAGAGTTCAATCGCTCCCACAAGTCCAACACGAGTCCCCTTAATCCCTATTAACCACGGTTAAGATTCTCCAATCCTTAGTGTTCAATAATCTAACTTGAGTTTTTTCAAAAAAAATATTTAAAAAATATTAACTCTAAGATTTAAAAATTCTTAATTAGAGTTAAATATTTTTTTAATATCTTTTTCAAAAAACTAAAGTTAAATTATTGAACACTAAAAGTTAGAGAATCTTACCCAAAGTTAATAGGGGATAAAAGGGACATGTAATACCTGTGGGAGCTATTAAACTCTTCCTGGATTCAATCACGATTGGTTGTAATTCGATCCGGTCATTTGTGGAATACATAAATGGCTTCGGATTACCTCTGATGGATGCTCCAGGTGGAACCTCGGGCATCCATACATCATTAGGCATGTGGCGATAAGAAGCTACATTGAACTTGGACCCAACAGGAGGATCGTAAGCTTGTTACTGTGAACCCGTCCATTTTATGTTTCTACTCGCGGTCCGATTTAAAAGCTTTTGTTTTTTTTGGGTTAACTACACCACAAGGAGACAATAATGGCTCCATCAAATTATTGAGTCACAATCCTTAAATGGCTCCATCGATTTAAAAGCATTGTAGAAGTACATCTACAATGAGAGTTATATAGCTCTTATTAGGTTTAATATATTTATTTTAATGTTTAAGAAATTAATAACATAATAAAGCCAATGACTGCTTGTAGATCTAGGGCGAAAACTCCCACGATTCCTGAAGAGCTTTGCTAGCAGGACCACGCGCATGGTTCAGGCCAAGACCTCACTTTAGAATAATTCCCCTCCTTTTTTTTTCAAATAGCAAGAATGTTTTTTTGTTTTTGCTGGGAAATAGCAAGAATTAACTATAGTTATAAGTGTCCTGTAATTTTATAAGGTACTTGTAAAATATTAAAACCATAAGACCCTTACAATTTGAAATTCGGTAATGTAAACCTTCATTAGCCTAAGTGAATTTGGTAATCTTCGCATGACATTTCTATTCATGTATTAATTATGAAACTCACTAAATATAAGGGTAGTTTGATCTTTCACACCATTAAATATAAGAGATAATTTGATTTTTCTTATATTTCTTTGTCTCCTCTATTTAATAAAGTATTCTCTTTAAAAATACTAAACTATCATTATATTTAATAGGAGCAATAGTTTCTTCCTCGATCCAGGAAGGAACTATTCTTCCTTGCCC
This sequence comes from Tetracentron sinense, assembly GCA_015143295.1. NCBI lineage: Eukaryota > Viridiplantae > Streptophyta > Magnoliopsida > Trochodendrales > Trochodendraceae > Tetracentron > Tetracentron sinense. The sequence goes on along the minus strand of CM026563.1, from coordinate 34,739,945 downwards.
TCACAGGAACAATAGTTTGTTGCAATGGGCCTTTTGTAGTAACAGTTGCCTGCTACAAAAGGCCTATCATGGTTAAGCTTAGCTTTATTTAGCTTTTTGAAAGACGGTGATATCTTTTACTTGTATTTTTCTGACAACAATAAATGTTAACCCTAACCTTCTTTTCTTATTTGGCATCATGAGTAACTTTTTGTTGCTAGCTGCAAAGTGTCCCTTGCAGAGGTGTTTCTTAAAAAAAACTATTATTGTCAGAAAAGTATAATAGTTTTGAACCTTTTAGTTTTTTTTTCCTGAAAATTAAAGTTAGATGTTTTAACCCTAAGGATTAGTGAATCTTAACTATAATTAAAAGAAAATGAAATAGGGGACACATGGCACAAAAAAGAAGCGAAGTTTCCATTTAATAGAGTGATATTCAGTATTCAAGAATATAAAAAGTCTGGTGAAAGTTACCGCCTTCACTTAGTCTCGGTGAAGGTTAGCATTCCCCTGAGAAATTAGAGACTTTTTAGGCATCCCTTCTTCAAACCCTAACCTTTATACCTAAGACCCGCAAACTACCAAAAAAGAGTACACCAGAAAAGTCTTTAAAGCACACAAGACCCAACACAATCCTACAATACCCCAGAGATGTGAAAACTCATAACCCCACACATCAAAACCCTAGGACGGACAAGTCCTTAGTGCAAATGAAAGCAGGTATTCAATGCACCATTTATTAAAGTCATTTGTCTTTGTACAGCTCCATCACCTACCTTTCTCCGACCACCAACTAAACCTTGAAGCTGAAGAGCATGCTTGTTCCATTTTTCTATTTCATGGAGATCTGAGCTGTTTCTCAAAGGATTTTCAAAAGGGTATCTTATCAACTTGCATAGAAAAGCTTTCTTCCAAGTTATTATTGATTGTCCAAAGCTTCAAACTCCAAAGACCAAAAAGGAGAGAAGACTTGGGAAATGGTATTCACATGCCCTTATCAATGCTCTATTTGGTGAACTATGTTGGGATTACAATAAAAAAAAGAGGCATAGAGCTTTGACTATTATGTACTAATAGATATTTGAAACACAAGAATGATCTAGTGTGGGCCCTATGCACTGAAAATTGTTGTGAATCACAATCATAACTGTTGCTTCTGGTTTCCAATCGTGAGAGAACAACTTTTAGTGTGTGGGGTCCCCACCATTGATCTTGGTCAATCCAGTCAAATAAGCTTTTCCTACTAGAGTTGGTTCGAGTAATGAGCACCTTAGCTTGATGTCTGGGGATTGATTGTTATGATTTAGGTGCGTTTAGATTTCTGGAATTGAAATTATCACATTCTATAAAATTAAAATTCATTGAATTAATTTCACAAAATTTAGAATTTTGTCACTTTGATGCACCTCTGATTAGATGAAATTGAACTAATTAGATGAAATTACATAAAGAATTGTTCATTATTTGGATGAATAAATTTTTATGTAAAAATAAAATATATTTAATATACACTAATAATTAGGTCTATGTGAGCTTAGTAATAGTGGTGGCAATTTTCAACCCAACTCTATCAGTACGTGTGAACTCATCTAACTTAATTTTTGCGGGTTAAGATTTATGTTTTAGAGTCGTGAATAGTTTATTTTTACAACTTATTTATAATTGAGTTTAGTTCTCAGAACTACCAGGTCATAATACCTACGTAATTACATATTATATTTATTAATTACTAAACAATATTTTAATGCATAAGCATAATTAATTTCTATATTTAATTATTATACATTTAATTAATGGGTTAGGTGGGGCGGGTTTGGTTTGAGGATTCCCTTGCTTTGTTTGGTTGCCTAGAAAATTTGAGTAAATTTGCTCTTTTTTAAAAAAAGAGCAAATTTTCTCTCTAATTTTTTAGGCAACAATGAAAATTTTATAATTTTATTTTCTTTCCTTTCTCTTCTTTTCTTTTCTTTTCTTTTTCACATTTTCTCAACAACCAAACACAGCATTCATGTGTCGGGTTAGGATTTGTCTTTCCAATTCATTTATAAATGGCTTAGTTTAGGTTGATGGTATATTTACACAACCCGCAACCAACCCAACCTCTTAACCTGCATGAACTAATCTAACTTTTCACAGGTTAAATTTGAACGGTCAAGTTTTCATTTATTTTTCACAACCAACTTATAATTGGGTTGGGTTCAAGTTTGGCTCTGCCATCGAAAAATAATAATACCTAATTAAGATACTTATGTATATAACATGTTAAGTAAATATATTAAATATAAAATTATAATTCAAATATAATAATAAGCATATATAATTATGTATGTAGGATATTTATTAAATTTAAATATTCTTATAATTCATAATTATTATTATATATATTCAATTATTATTCATTTAAATCACAAGTTAGACAGCGGATTCATTTGGAGGTTCCTTAATGGGTCAAATTCGGATATGCCTTTTCGACCCATTTAAAAGTAGGTGGGGGGGTTTGAGTTTAGGATATATTTACTCAACGAAAAACTAACCCAACCCATTTCCACATCTTCGACAATGACAAGGTGAAGGAGATAACATAAACTAACCTGATCCATTTTCACCCTTAGATGACATCCAACGGTGACGACAACAACGAGTTGAAGGTGACATAAGTCAAAAGTGTTGAGAGAAACTTTCATTAGGCTCGTGCCTTTTCCTCAATTATGCAGTAGTAGTACAATAGTGTCAAATAATACATTCAAGAATGAAATTGAATGTTTATTTTTATTTTTATTTTATTTTATTTAGTTATCATGTACCTACGTTAGTAATTTTGAATTGATTAGGCTGTTGAGGGTTAGCATTGAGCAGGGGGAGTTCTTGCAACTCATAGCCGAGGGGATTCGATCCCCTGACCTCCCACATCTGGAGGCTACACCCCAACCACTGGCGCAAGAGGGCGGGGTGTCAATGTTGTTCATTTATAACATATAAAATCAAGGCTTTGATTGTGTGAAATTGACAAATTCCAATTTCACTCCTGCTGTAATGCATCCCAAATGACAGAATTAGAATTCGGATAAGGAATTGATAATTCTACCTGCCATTTCCACAAATCCAAAAATATGCCATCAACCCAACCCAAGTCAAAGTACCGGAGTTGCACGCCTAGTTTCACTATAACTACAAAGGAAAATGGAAAACGGACCACAGGTCCTCTTTCAAACTGAGCACCCAATTACAAATTGACAAATGGCAGTGAAAATATTATTTTATTTTAACTTGTATTTCTCTTTCCCAATGTGTTGAAATTTAAAGGTCAGCTTGGAAGAGGACCTCGCAGTCCTATAATCAGAATTCAACTAAGAAGAAAAAGAGTTGAGGCTGCCGTAAAACAAAAATATCAAGGTATAAGGTATGGTTATTTACCAAAAAAAAAAGTAAGGTTTGGTTTGAAAACTTTTACCAAATAGGTGTATTCCAATATCATCCTTATTAGTATTTGGCTTTTATATGCATACTTAAAAGGGTAAATATATCAAAAACGTGCCCTTTTAGATAATAAACTTCAAAGGCATGCCCTATTTTGGCAAATATGTCAAAAGCATGCCCTTTTAGGTGTGCCCAAAAAAAAAAACATTATGTGTTCTATCGTATGTAAGACTTAAACTAAACCATGTAGGGTGGCTTAAGAAAGAAAGGTGTGCCCCTTTACGAGGGTGGCTTAAGAGTTAAGATTCAGTCGGGTGAGAATTTATCCCCAGTTGCAGAGACCATTCACCACTAGTAACATATAGTGTTAGTGTTTGTGTCGTGTGTGAGTGTGTTTGATGTGTTACCAAAAAAAAGTCGGATGCCTTATGCGATTTTTTTTCTTATTTTTGAGAAAAATATTTAGACATGTCTTTTACCTCTTTTGATTAAAACTTGAGCTTAATTATGAATAGTTCAAACACACCATAGGGTTATCCTAGTGGTAGTGTATCCCCTCACTAGAACGAAGTTTTCGGGATCAACGAGGGCTTCTGTATCGCCACCCTTAGCCAAGCCTTCATTGCCAGGTGTTCACTGCCAGATACACTAACACTACTGGCACTTGGATTGTAACAAAAAAATTATGCAGTTCAAAAGTTTTTTTTAACCTCCTAAAACATGCATAATGATGGGATATTTCGGGAAAAGCACAAACTTACGGATGAAGATACTCGTAATACACGTGCATATAGGTGTGTTGGGCTGTTAATGGGCCGGATTAGCCCACGGCCTTTGTTTAGGATCGGCCTGTCTAATAAAATAAGTGGGTGGGTTTAGATTTAGAGGACCAGAGTTCATTTTAATATATTTCTAACCGAGCTTGGCTCAACCAACAAGGCCCGTTTATCTGAAACCTCAAAAAAAAAAAGTCATTTTTTCTTTTGATTTCTTAATATGGTTGGCCCTAACCCAGCATGTAATCGGTCCTAGTTAAGGCCACACCCTTATTAAGTTTTAAGTGTATTTAAATTCATGTTCATATTTAAACTCAATTTTTTTTTTATAAAACTTGTCCTCTCCTACTAAAAGATTAAAAAAACTAATAAAAATTTATTCTCTCTTATTAATCATTCTTTCTTGTTTTTTTTTTTTAAAAAAAGAAATTAATCAACTTTCACACACATCAGGCCAACCACACACCCTAAACTACATAAGACGGATCCAGCACATCTTACAAAAGGGTCTAACTGATCTTGGTGAGAGGGAGGAGCTTGAAATAGTCACCAACCTGGTCTTAGCTAACCAATGTGGGACTAAGTAGGGTAACTCCAATGATCCACGCACCAAAGAAAGAACTTGGATTTCTACTTTTCAGGGACTGTCAAAGAGTTTGGACTTATGGGAGAAGGGAAGACACTAAAAACATTTGTTTTTTCATTTTTTTTAAATATTTGGAACTGTATAATAGCTGCTTCTTCTTCTTCTTCTTCTTTTTCATTATTATTATTATTATTAAGAAGAATTAAAATAGGTTGTGTTACTTTCTCAAAGGAGAATTTTTTGAGAATTATTTTATTTGCTACAACGGTGGCGTGTATTTCTTATTAAGGTGACCCAAGTTTCATTCTCATTAAGTGTGGTGGTTAAAATGCCTACCAGTGAGCTTAACTTCAAATGCTAACATCAAACAACAAATACTAACACCACTAATCGAGAGATTAGAGTACCGAGAAAGAAAATTCAAAGGTAAATTTGGGGCTTTTCACATCTAAGCATTTGTTCTACTGGCGTTTGTTCTCATGGTAAGACGTATTTTTCCTTTGCCGATATAGCGATTGAGAGACCCATCTTTATACTAACCTTATTCCTAGTCTACCATAAGGACCTAGATAAATGATGTCACCCTACCAAAAAAATTCTTGCAGCCGGTTAGGTTAACGTGCACCAACACTGCGTCTGTGGCAAAAAATTGACTTAGTGTAGTTGGGGCTAGCAATCCTCTAAAACATACACTAACCCCAGTCACATTTACTCTAAATTTTTCCACAGACGCAAGCTTGGGGCTAATACGTGGGGATGTTTCATTTTTTAACAGTTAAAAAAAATAAAATTCAGAGAATGTTAGACATTTGTAGCTACCCAATTGCGTCTATGGAAGATTTGCTACTGGGGCTAGCAAAATCCAATCTTTGATATTTACTAGTTACGGTGTTCTGAACTGGGCTTAAACTTTTTACTTGTTTAAAACTCTTTAAAGGTCGGTATTACTACTTAGGATGTTCTGAATCTGGGCTATTTTTCAACCCAAAAAAGAAAAAAAAAAAAAACTGGGCTAATAAGACAACCCCAGACCGACGCTTTAAAATCTTTGTTACTTGATTATCCCGTTAAAAGCCTTTTTAGACTTCAATGGAGGGAGGTCTGGGGATCTAATCCCCCTGAGTATGAGTTGCAAGAGCTCCAATGCCCAAGCTAACATCTTAACTGTACTAATTCTACTAACGTAGGTAAATGATGTCAATACCCAAAAAAAAAAATTATTTTACTTCATAGTAGGTGTCAACCTAGTTTAGTTGGTAAAGTCTTTTAACATCGCATTAGAGACCTAGGATCGAATCCTACCTACATCAGGGTTGGAGGGGAGGGCAACCCCTTGTGTAGCCCATGGGTCCATGTGGCCTGCAATGAACCAAAAAAACAAAGGAAAAAAAATATAGTTGTTTTACTTCATATTAACAAGTTACTTGACTGAACCATACAATTCTATTGATTCATTACTTTAACAAATGATAATTTCAGTAAATTTCCAGTTAATACAAATAGACAACAAATATTTAATGTTTACTTCAATCATTGGCAAAGAAAACCTTAGATATTTCCATTTCTCAACACACCACATGAGACAGTTTGTATTTGTAGTTTCTCTACTCATTTCAAACTTGTTCATCGTAGTGGCACTTCATCACCTCGCTCACGAGCAACAGAAGCCGAAAGGATCCCAAGATCGCGATTCAGGAATGTTAATGCGGACTCGCAATCGGCAATTATTCTTGTGACAGAAGAAGGCTCACCTGCTGTTGTTTCAGATGACCCGACAGCCACAGCTGCGTGCGAGTCTCGAAGATTCCTCAAGTTCCATAGAAACTGTTGTTAAATGCAGGACAGATGGATTTGTTAATAGTTACTCCAATTTCTAGCAAGGCTCTCCTACTCCCGGAAATGAAATAAACCTTCAGAAACAATCCAAGACAGAAAATACTGAATCATAGTTTTCTACAATATCATGCTACCATGGAGTTGCCACACGCCTTTTTTTTCCTGAATTGAGACTATAAACCAAGTCCCACAAATATATGAAGTATCAAGAAGAATCTATCTAAACAACTGTCTAGAGTGGAAAAAACCATAGTTGCAGGGAAGCTATGTACAGGGTGGGAAGCACGCTTCCTCGGACAAACTCGTTTCCTCGGACAGAATCGCTTCCTAGGAAGCTTACTTCCATCATGTCTCATCTAGTAGTCAAAGGGAGTTGCATGTGTGAAGTAATGTGGTACACCATAGTATATAACCTAGGGTGTAGACTCTAAGCAAGTATCGTCGGTTTGAAACCCAGGCACCTACTTTTCCACAAAAATCTCATGTAAGATAAAATCAAATGTATAGTTACCCATAAAAAACAAAATAGTAATGAGAAGCATATATCTCATTTCGAGCTTCCTGTTTCCTAAGGTTTTTTTTAGTCTCGCTTCTCGCTTTCGCTTTGCTTCTCGTTTTTACTTCTCGCTCTAATAAATATGGAAAAAACCCTTCCCAAAAAATCGTTAAGGGTCTGTTCTTTTGGTGGGACTTTTAAAGTTTAGAACTTTCATTGTTTCACGCCTAATTTTACTTAATGTCAAGAACTATATTATTCCATAAATTGCAAAAGTTCTTCAAGTTCCACCAAAAATTTTGGATTTTTAAGTTCCATACATGTCTAATTAAATTGAACCCAATAAATCTGAGATACCATTGGTAAAAGAGTTAGAAACTCTCTCCTCTCTCCTCTCATACTCTTGCCTCTTGTTCCAAAACATTAATGTTCCGGACTTTTAAATGTTCCACCAAAAGAACGAAGCCTTAAGCCCAGATTACAAGCTTGAGTAACTTCTAAGTAAAAACTGTGAAATTAACAACGTTACAATCCAGATTACAACAGTTCATCGTCCATCGTATCTTTTAGCTGTACTTTGGGATGGAGTGCCAAAAGGTCAACAGTTCAGAAATTAGAAGAGGTTATTTTCATAGAACTGCATGAATTGGCAGATGTCAAACTAGAAATTCTAAGAGCATGCTGCCATATCAGGAAGAAATAGATAGTCAGCTTTATCAAAATTGTTTTTTCCACTTTTCTTCCATCATTTTTATAACTTTGTATTTTAGCCTAAGGTTGTAGTCTAATTCAGTACTCTTATATTGTAAATAAACCTGAAATCTGCACAATTTGGTATTTCAGTAAAACAAGATTTTTTTTAGAAGTAAAACAAACAATTAAGATACCTTTAAAAGCATGTTATAGGCTTCCAGTAAGCGATTAGCAGCTGGCCCAAATCCAAGTAACTGTGGTACCTCCATCATGTGTGTCCAGGGACGAATCTCCTACAAATTCAGTACATTTACAAACATATTTACCAATAAGTTACTTACCAAAAATAACTAAATACATTACAAAGTTCCTGGCAAAAAAGTTTCTTGAGCATTATAAAACTCAACAAAATCGCAGAAAATTGATAGATCTTGGAAAGTTTCAACTGAAAGTTGGGGGATGCTTCACAACCATGGATTGGAACTTCTTTGGATGACTGTCAAGTTCTGACAAAGTCAGATCCTGATATTCCACCTAAAAATTCACATAAAGGATATTATAGGACAACACTATACTGCAATGACATCCCCAACTGGTTCCATTGCCAAACACAATGTCATCAGTTATATGTGTTTTTATATTTGGTCAATATATTCATAACCTGAATCGTATAGCACATCTATTCTTAATCCATGGTAGCAGAAAACATTTTACTAAGGAAACTTACGCAATAATATAGCAGAATCCTTCATTTGGATTTAAGCCATTAGGAGGGCGACAACAGTTTCTTAAAGCATATCAAATAAAAAAGAGAGCATGCCACCACCTTCGTGTAAATCAAATTGAAGGATCTCGCAGTTTCTAGAAAAGATTCCAAATGTGCCCGCAATTGTGACTCTACTTCTGCATAATCCTCATCCGGATTGTACGCATGCTATACCAAAAAATCAAAACAATTAATGGCCGTTAAGAGAGGTGGGGAGAAAGAAAAAACTGAAGAAACAGAACTTGTCCACAAGTGCTAACACCATGAGAAGAGAGAGAGAGAGAGAATTTTTTTCCCAGATGTACAAGGGAAATGGCAGCACTAGGTAAACTCAACATGGCATATCTTAGACAAGGCAGAAGATTCAAGCACTCATAGAGAAAGAGGACCTAAAATAGTGCAATATTTAGAAGAGATCATGTCGGGATGTATTAAATTGAGCGAGGGCTACTCTGTTTTCATTGGTACATGTGAAATAAACAATCAAAAAAATAAAATTAATGGTAGTACCTGGGTCAAGCTGATCAAGCCACAGACATCAGGAAATAATCAATAAAGCCCCCCCCCCAAAAAAAAAAAATATATATATATATGTATAAGTGCAGAAGGCAAGATGGCTATGGGCTTGGAACAAACCTTTGATGCCAAATCATCAACCATCTGTTGAAGATTCAATAGCTTCTTCGATTGTTCTGAAAGCTTTGACTCCAGTTCAGAAACATCTGGCCTGAAAATGAACTTTGATTAAAGGAACAGGGAGTTACTACCTCTATGATGGATTAGGGAACAAGCAGAGTACATGTTAATCTGTGCACAAACAGAAGATCATCTTCACTACAAACGCAAATGAAAACAATACATGTCTATGATCTCTCTTGGGGCATAAACAAGTGATGCCAAGCCACCTCTGCTGGTTTTCAGGTTCAGTTCACTATGAACGAATCTCAAATTTCAAACCAGTCTCAAGATAAATGAGCCTAGGAGGAACTGGTGGGGCTCTCAGCTTGTTTTATTATTATCATAAAATAATTATTAAATAACTTATTGTGTTATAAATTATAATCTATGCAGTCACAATTATGAATACTATTAAGCCCAACGCGACCCATTATGACTTAGGATTTTCTGCACCTACTTTATTCCTATGTTTCGCAGATTCTTTAAGACAACAGGCAAGTTTCATGTCACTAATGGACACGCCTGCTGCGACTCATATCACACCTGTTGTGACTCATATCAACAAGAATCCATGCATTTTGAACTCAGATGGACATGGACATGCCTGATACCCATAAATTTTTAGTGTTTATTATAATTTAAAAAAAAAAACAAGCAATTGCATATAATTAGCATCAATTTCAGAAATTTCTTTCTAACTCTCATCATTGGAAAAGATAAGATGGTAGGATTTAAGATTTTTATTTAGTATGGAGTTCAAAGATTAAAATTAGAAATAAAGCATACAAAAAAAGTAACTGCAAATACTAAAGAGCATGGTTTGGAGAGAGTCAAAAGTGGAATCCCTAGATAAATCTTATTAAATTAGAAATAAAGCAAACATCAAAAATGTAACTGCATTTAAAAAAAAAGAAGCATAGTTTGGAGAACGAGAGAGAGAGAGGCATGCGGAAACCATAGATAAGATCCTTTTTGTTTAGACAAACTTAAAAATAAATTAAGCAAAGTATGTTGTATTTTATATATTTTTTATGTTAATATTTTTGTAAATAACATAGTTTTTATGGGTCTTAGATGCCTTTATCACTAGCACTTTAGTTCTTAGGAGACAAGGCCTAGTGTCACGGTCATTTCATCTAATGCACTACACATGGCCATGACCTAAGTAACCAAAGCGGCGAGCAGGAGCAGGAGCGCGAGAGCGTCAAATTCTAATTTATAATAAGGTTGAGAGCGCCTCCGGAGCGTCTATATAAATTTTTGAAAATTATTTTAAAATTAATAAAACATACAATATCTAGTCAAAGCAAATAAGATGTAGAAAAGCTTTCATTTATTTTAATTCTCAACCATAAAATATATTTTAAGAGATTTTGAAAGATCAATTGATCGATTGATTATTCAATCGGTTAATATTTATGTACTTGTGGATAGAGATAGACGTATGGATTGGATAGGTATAAAAGAAAGAAAATAAAAAATTTTAAATACATGTGTGAAGTGACATGATGAAAGAAAAGACCTTTGCAGCTTTCGCACACTTAATAAGGGTAAAATATAAAAGAACAGTTCATCGTCTTCATTCCGCCCTCTTCTTCTTTCGACGCTACTTACAGTGGTTAAATGGGTTCCATTAACTTCAAAAATAACGATTTTCTGCCCTTCAAATCAACCGCGGTTTTCACAATTTGAAACCGCGCTCTCCAAAATGGCAAACCGCGCTCTCACGGCGAATCCGCTCTCAAACCATGAGAGCGAGGTTTGAGAGCGGGAGCAGATAGTAAGGTAGACGGTTTGGGTTACTAAGGCCATGACCATTGTAAACTATGTATATATGAGTCATGTAAAGTATCCAAGACTTGTTTGTAAATACCAATTGGAGTTGAGGGTAGTTTAGGTATAAAATTTTGAGTGGCAAAGTTGAAAATAGCCAATAGGACTCCACTAGCAAGAAAGATGTTTCCTTCTGAAAATGTGTAAAATGCTTAGTTTCCTCCCTTGAGGAGAGATGAGCAAAGTGAGTCCTTGTGCATATTCCTAGCAAGCATACTCTCCTCATAATTGTAGTTTGTAAATTGTTGCCTTAAGGATTAATAAAGCTATAAGTTGCCTTGAATTGCTTATGTGTTGTTACTAGTTGCCTTACTTTGTGTCTTTACTGATTTATGGTGCTTGTCACTTGGGGATCACTCCTTGGGTGAGTGCTTTGTGATTGGTTGACTCACAGGTGTAGTCGAGTGCCGCATGGTTGCTTTGCTTAGTATAAAGTGTTGGACCGTGACACTAGGCACTAGCCCCACCACTACGCGACTTCATTTTCATGAGTGTCTGGCTAAGAAAGTCATCGCCCAAGCGTTTCCTAGGCAACACTTTTAACTAAACTTGGTTCAGTAAAGAACAATAACGACACCACACTAATGAGGAGTGATTAATGCAAGTTGGAGATTAGTGAGGATACATAACACATTGTTTGACAAATGTTATGCTTTTTATAGAAAAGAATGGCGAAAGACAATTCGTGTTGACACCAATAGTTGGATAAGACACAAACAATGATGAAGAGGATGATGATCTTCCTTACAAGCCATTATTGTGCCTGATACCGACATTTAAACCTTGGGAGAAAATAAGAAGTCCCAGTAATTCCATCATCCTTTTGGACAAAACCTTGGCATAACCTATTGAATCTTCTTAATGATGTTCTCATTTAGTGTGTTTAGAAAGTATGTCTATGTCAAACAACAAAGCTACACGCGAACACAACCCACAGAGTTTACCCTTGAATTCCAGTAAACCTCCTCTCACTGTTGTATGTAAAACATCTGAATTCTGATATGATGCCATTACAGGCCTTGGAGCAACATAAATATATTGTATTGAAGCAACTTGCAAAAACTAAGTATCACAAAATAATGTTACCAATCAACCGTGCAACCTGAGGAAATCCTATGTTTCAATTTTCCTAGTTCTAAATGCGATATAGGTGATTGCAAGCATGATCTAACCTGCAGATTGGATCCATGATGGGAAGTAAAGCTGAAAATGCTTACATTGGAAATATGGATTGAATCTGCACATCTGCAGGGAACAACTTGCACTCTTCGGAGAAAATTTGAGCTTGCTTCTCGGCAATGGCATCTACTAATTGTATGTCCTTTGCTACTTGCTCATCAACACTAAAAATAAAAATAAAAATGCAAACCAATTATCATGTTAGAATTGCTTTCGGGAGCCTGAGAGATAATCAACAAAAGATTGCAACACAAATGCAAGTGGCGTAGTAACTGCTGTTCTATCTATTGACATTAATAGACTTAGAATCATCTAAACCTCCAATCTGGATTATCAGCATAGCAGCTTGCCTCCACAAGATCTACAATAAGACGAAGCATTTCAGAGCGATCTTCATAGCTACCGCGTCCCTGTAACAAGTACGCATAGAGTTTAGAAACACAAGGAAAGGAGAATCATCTTGGATTTTTCACAAGCCAGAGAGGTTCTAGATTCATGAATCAAGTAGAATGCACAATTTTCCAACCGTAAGTATGAAGCATACTTCTTGTCTCTTCATATAATACAAGACAGACTAAAGAAATATTATAAATGGAAATGTAGAGGTTTTCGACAATCGACCACATACAATTCACTGTGAGTATGAGTCTTAACTTATTTACAAGTGTTCCTTGACACGCTATTAGAAATGTTGAGATACATTATTATTAGGGGTGTAGATACATTGTATCATGTCATTAAGGGCATTATAGTAATCTTCTTTTTATAAATATAAATAAAGGAGAAATCAGTCCCTAATCTTTCTCTCCAATCTTTCTCTTCTCTCTTTCTTCTCTTCTCTCTCTTTATCATCTAGGGTTTTACGTTCTACTTGGTATTAGAACAGGAAGACAAGGCCTGCAATTTTTATATATATATATATATGGATTGTTGTGAAGTATCTGTGAATAGTACCCGTGAATAATGACAAGAATAGTTAGTCAAATTCATGATTCTGAATTTCTTGAGTATGTTTCTGAAATTTTTGAAGAATGTTTAGAGGGTTTTTTCTCATTCGAGGTTCCTCAAAAGAAAAAAAAAAAAGTTTTGAATAATTTGATTTGTGTAATCTGTCCAGGCTATTTTTCTAGGGGGAATTGCTATTGTTTGCAAAAATTCTATGAAGGATTGAGTCTTTGATCGTTTCCGACGTCTTCTAAACCAAATGGAAGATCCTTCTACCTCCATACCCTTTGCTTAGTCAGATAATCATGCATTTGCTCATTTCATAAGTATTCCTCGTCCAGTCTAGCCTGAATTATCAATCCATATAATATGACTAGTTTGCCCTTTATTTTCTCAACCTATACTTTATTGTCTGAAAGAGATAAGGTAAGGATTGTTGATGGATCCCTTTTCTCGATCTCTGGAAAGAAGGATGTCAAACTTTCCAATAACTTATCTCTTTCATTTGTTCTTCACATTCCAAATTTATCAACAAACTTGTTATCCATTAGCATTACTAAAAATCTTGACTATTGTGTAACCTTTTTTCCTACCAATTGTTTCTTCCAGAACTTGACGACGAGGGAAATGATTAGGAATAATCGATTAATCGTAAAACAGATGGTCTCTACCTTCATGATGTCGCTTGTTCTCCTTCAGCATTACAATCTAGTAGTGGTCTTTTTAGGAGTAATAAAGAAGCCCAAATCAAGAAATTGTGACACAGTCATCTAGTCATTTATCTTTTGAGTATTTAAAGTTAGTTTTTCCAAACTTATTTGAGTATGTGTCGAATCATCGTCTATGACGTGAAATGTGAGTTGTCCAAGCATTATAAAACTATTTTTTTCCCAAGTATGACTAAAAGCTCCTCTCCATTCTAACTTGTTAATTCTGACAATTGAAGACACGCTCCTACTTTGTCTATACAAGATTATAGCCTATAGGTATTTTATTACCTTTGTGGAGGACTTCTCTCCAAGTACTTGACTCTATAAGACCAATGATGAAGTTTCATGTATCATCAAAAAGTTTTATAAGATGATACTATTACAATTTGAGAAGCAAATCAAGGTCTTCTAATTTGATAATACAAGAGAATACTTTGAAGACGAACTGCAAAAATATTTGGAACATTATGGTATGATACATAGTTGATAAAGGCGTCACCTAGGCGACCAAGCGCTCTGCTGGGCTCAGTCAACTGGCCGCCTCAGGCATCCATTATTATAAATCTGATATATGTAATATTATTATTGTTTAAAGATATAAAAGTTACTTTATTTGAATATGGTAGTTTGGTAAACAAAAAAATTTGTTATTTTATATACTTTTCATGTCTTTTACCATATAATATGTTAGAGTTTGTATATCCATAAAAAAAAAAAGGTTTGCATATAGAAGAAGGAAAAGAAGAAGAGAGGAATGATGTCAAGTATGTTTCCCTCATGTTAACCTGTCATCTCTCTTGCTCAATGTGTGGACAGTTGGCCTCTCTCTCTCTCTTCCTCTGTTTGTAGGTGGACCATATGGTCATCATCTGCTTTTACATGGTTGTTACAAGCATCGCCTAAGCGACCAAGCATACAAGTGGGCTCATACGGTTTAATAATTTTTAAAAAAAGGCCTTTAAATGCTTCAAATTTCTTCTAAAACCCCCAAAAGTCTCATAAACCCATCTTTAAAGAAGTCTTTTATAATTAAAGTAAGTACAAACCACATAGTTATATATTTACCAATTATGTTTTTTTATTACATTTCTTAAGTATAATCAAGAAAAATGAAGACCTAAGAAATGAGAGTAAGATGTAAGGCCTTTCTCCCCCTCTTATCTCTCTCATGTTCAACGTCACATTGACTGTCAGACTATTATTCTGTTATTTATTCAGTCCTACACTCCCTCCTCTCTCATTCTCCTTCCTCTCTCATGTCTGTTACTATAGACTATTGTTTCTTTCTATTTTTTGTCTTTCATATTATCTCTCTCCCCCATTCGACAATCATTATAGACTTCGTTTTTTTTGTTCCATTATATCTCAACACTTGAAATCCCTCTTTATAGTTCTTAGAACTGTCTCCAAACAATAGAGATTTTGTAATTTACATGAATTGCAGGACCCCTTATTCAAGGAAATGCGTCATACATAGATCTCATATTAGTGAGATGTTTGCACCAAAAAGTTCATCAGGTGATGCCTCAGGCGTCCATGAGGTCTATCGCCTCAAATCGCCTTGACAACTATGGTATGATACATCATAGTACGTGTCCATATACACCTCAGCAAAATGGGTTGTAGAGAGAAAAAAAGCTTCACCTCATAAAAGTTGCCTGAAGCCCTCACAAGAATGAACATACCGAAGAAGTTCTTGACAGAAGTAATTCTTACAACAACCTACCTTATCAAAAGCAAGGTTTGAAATTTCGACGAGATTTCGATATCTCGATCTCGGCAGGTTTCGAAATATCTGAACTATGTATTTTAGTTTTTATAAAATTTCGTAAATTTCGATCGAAATTTCGTATATTTTGACGAAATTTTGTATATTTCGGTCGAAATATTTTCTATTGGTTTTTTTTTTTACATTTTCTCACACGGTTTTTACAAAATCTTACAAATTTCAATCAAAATTGCGTATATTTCGACGAAATTTCGTATATTTCGAAGAAATTTCGTAGATTTCGATCGAATATTTTCTACTGTTTTTTTTTTGTCTACTTATTTATATTTAAGTTGTAATGGTCATTTACAAAATAGAACTTATGTTATTATAAAAATAATAATTTTAAATGCCTCCTTATAAATTAATTTCATTCTTATCTATACTTCAAAACCCTCCCTTTGATTACATTAATCACAATAAATTTTTTTTTAAAAATTGCATAAATGACCATATTACCCATATATTGCAAGTATTAACCTAATTATATTTTATAAATTGAATATTATTTAATTATTCTTAGTATTGGTTTTTATTACACACAATAAAAAATTCAATAAAATCTTAATACAATATTTTTAATTTTAACTATTCTTAGTAATGATTTAACTATTCTTAGTATTGATTTTGATTGTATTTGAGTTAATTGTTATGCTTGATTGAGAAATGAATGCAACTTTTTATATAAGTTACATCAATATTAGTGAATCATACATTGTTGTCAACATCAGGGTACGTCTTTGGCTCCCTTCTCATTGCATCTCTTATATACATTATTGTTTTTTTTATTTTTTTTATTTTCAGATGTGTATTAATATCTGTTTTAACATTTCCTTAAGTTTCATTGAAAAATTCCATGTTTTTCACTATTTTTTTCAAAATTTTCCTCCACGTGCGATATTGTTCCCTCAATATCGATATATCCTCGATCTTTTTTCAATGGCTCGAAATGACATGCGAAATCGAAATTTCGAACCTTGATCAAAAGCATGTCGTTTCGAGTAGTGAAGTTGAAGTCTCCATATAACATCCTTTGTCCTAATCAGTCCCCATTCGTTGTTCTTCCTCGAGTCTCCGGTTATGTATGCTTATCATGTCTTAGGTTGAAATAGAATTAAATAGGATCCCAAATCCATTGGAGCTGTTCTCTTAGGGTTTCTCCACTCAAAAGGGAAACAAGTGTATTGATCTAGTGCCACGAAAATGGTTTGTTCCCATAGATGTCACATTTTTAGGCATAACCTTCTTTCCTCATCCCCCTACCTCTCTTTAGGGGAGCAAAGTGAGTTGGAAAAGAGGCAGCATTCTTTGGTTCCTCTTCTTCATCCGGTCATTGATGTCATGGATGTTCCTTTCCAATTTGTTTTTCCAAGGCAGTACTTGGCTTCTACTAATACTACTACTGAGGACTAACAAGTTTACACTAGATGTAAGAACTACGAAAGGAGAAGAGACCACCGTAATAAGGCTAGCTACGAATTCAGATTCCTATTAACCAAGCTCCAATTCAAATTCCACTTCAGTGTTTGTTCCTACAACTGATGACAATGCTCCCATTACTTGATGCAAAGGGAAGCGTCAATGTAGTACTGTGCATCCTATGTCTAATTATATCTCCTAAGCATCTCTCTATCTCCTTCCTATTCTCTGCTTTCTTGTAATATATTTCTTTTGTGTCTTTACTTTCCAGATTTCAGGAGGCAATCTCTGATCTTAAGTGGCTTGAGTCCATGATGGAAGAAATGAGAGCTTTAATCAAGAATGGTACATAAGAAATAGTGAATTTAATCAAAGAAAATGAAATAGTTGGTTGCAAGTGGGTGTTCACTATGAAACAACACAAGGCTAATGGGTCGATTGAAAGATATAAAGGCGAGGTTATTTGCTAATGGATACACGCAGATATATGGAATTAACTATAAGAAAATGTTTGCTCTGGTTGCAAAGATGAACTCTATTAGAGTTCTATTATAGTTGGCAACAAGATTTTCTTGGCCATTAAATCAATTAGAAATGTAGAATGCCTTACTTTATGGAGATTTGTAGAAGGAAGTTATATCGCTCCTTCACAGGGATTTAAGTTTCTCAATAGTGAGGGTCTATAAATTAGAAGTCAATCAATAGTCTGAAACAGTCGCCCCGGGCTTGGTTCGAGAGGTTCACTAAGGTTGTAATGAGGATGCGGTTACTTACGGAGTCATGCGGATCACTCTCTTTATGAGACGTCATGGGTAGCTAATTACTGCTCTAATCATTTATGTTGATCATATGTGGTTGCTATAGATTAGAAAGTTGACATAAATTTATGGCACGGGAGTTTGAAATCAAGGACCTAGTAAGTATCAAGTATTTTTTGGGTATAGAAGTGGCTCGCTCCAAAAAGGGCATCTTAATATCATAGAGGAAGTAAACCTTAGACTTACTCAAGTATACTAGGAAGATGGGTGCTCAAGCTATAGATACTTCGATTGAGCCAAATCACAAGTTGAGCACCAGTGATGGGAAATTACTTTTGAAGATTGAAAGATGTACTAGAGACTAGTTGATCCTCTAATTTATCTGTCTCTCACCAGGTCGGATATTGTATATGTTGTTAGTGTGGCAAGTCGGTTCATGCATGAACTTTGGGTCCCTCATTATGAAGTTGTTGAGAGGATATTGCATTATTTAAATACTAGTCCTGAAAAAGGTATACTATTTGCTGATCTTGGACATCTCCGTCTAGAAGCTTACATTAATGTTGATTGGGTTAGAAATATTGATGATAAAAGGTCCACTACAAAGTACTGCACCTTTCTTTGAGGTAATCTAATCACTTGGAGTAAGAAGCAAAGTGTGATGGCTAAGTCTAGTCTCGAGGATGTGTGTAGGGCAATGACCCATGGTATGGCTGAATTGTTGTGGTTGAAAATCAGAATGCATGATTCGGGATTTAAAATTGATGGTCCAATGAAGTAGCAACACAAGGTGACCAATAACATTCCTCGAAATCTGATTCAGCATGATCGTACTAAACACATAGAGATTGACAGACAGTTCATCAAAGAGCAAACTAGTGCTCAGAATTTGTGTTTATTGTTTGTTACATCTAAATGCCAACTTGCCGAAATTCTCAATAAAGGTGTTGCCAAGACAACCTTAACATTGATTCTTAACAAAATGGCATGATAGATATCTATGCACAACTTAAGGAGGAGTGTTGAGATACGTTATAATTATGGGTGTAGATACACTGTATCATATCATTAAGGGCATTATTATAATCTTCTTTTTATAAGTAGTATAAATAATAAGGGAAAATCATCTCCTAATCTTTTCTCTCTATTCTTTCTCTTCTCCTCTCTTTCTTCTCTTCTCTTCCTTTTTTTATCTAGAGTTTTACTTTCTACGAGAAATATGAAACTTCAAGAGTAACAACTTCATTCCCAACTCCCAAGGCATTGCTTATTTTTAATTCAATTAAAAATGTGGCCAAATTGAATTATTTACATGTGTTCTGTAGTGATTTTATCATTATAGGCTCAAATCTGTGAGGTTTGAATCACTAATTATTCTTAGGTTATAACTGCCATTACAAACCAGAAATATCCCTGCCACAACAACAGTTTCTATATCAGAGTCGCTACAATTATTTTTCTACAAAAAGGAAATCTTATCGTGAAAAGAAAAACAAGGAAAGAACTCCCTAACTACAAGAGAGAACAACAGATGACTCTTAAGGATATCAAGAGCATTCAATAGCTATACAAAAACCCAATCTGTTGGTCACAAATCACAATTAGAGCCAGTGTAGTAAAAAAATAACCTATGCAATCGCCTTGCCTAGCCACGACCTCTAATGCCTAATCAGGCTATAGGAGGGGACTCGCTAAGCCAAGGTCTCAAAGTGGTGCTTAAACCTCGTTTCCCAGGCACTAAAGCACTAGTGATAAAGGTGTCAGGGCTCAGAGCCCCACATAAAGTTAGAAGTTATGTACATAAACATAAAATCCAAGTTTATAAACAAAAAAATGTTTTACAGAACAGATTTTGTTTAGGGTTTGATGGACAAAACAAATTTTGTCAAGGGCTCCTGCATCTAGCTGTCTCCCCCTTTTCTCCAAACTATGCTATTCAGTTTTTGATAGTGATATTTTTGTCTTTTGCATGCTTTATTCCTAATTTTCAATCTTTAATTTCAGTAACATCAGAATATGTTAATATTTCTAATTTTAGAGTAAAGGAGTATGGTCTAATTTTAGAGTAAAGGAGTATGGTCTCCTAGGCAACACCTCGTCTACGGTAACCAAATCGCCTAGGCGTTGCTCCTATTCTCTCTATGTTGATCACCACCCTGCCTTCCCGAGCTACCGCTCCCTTTATCTATTACTTGGATCTATGCTTATTCCAACTCCCCGAAGCATTGGATTGCTAACTACCTTCTCCTACACCATATATATATAGAAAACAAAAGTGTCCAAGATCTTCGCAGCCCAACGGCCAGGGGGGCATGTCGGTCTCTTGTTGCTCCAGCGACCCCTGCCATGCCACTTATATACAATGTGTAATGACCCGCATTAAATTTACTTGTTTTCAGGATTATATGAGTTAATTCCCTAGATAAATGTGCTTAAATTATAAGTCAATCCTAGGAGAAATTAATGTGTTAAAATCTCGAATAAGAAAACCCAATTATTTCATTCAATTCAGCTAGTTTGGAGGAATAAATTGCATAAAATAAAAGAAGAACAAAAAGTAGTAACAGACTTTTTTTTTTTTTTTTTTAAGGGAGATCGGCGCTGCTGATCAATCGCCCACCGGCGGTGATCGATTGCCCGACGCGGGATTTTTCCGTGTTGACACGATTTTTCGACCCTTTTAACTCCCTGGGGTCTCCAAATAACCCTTTAACTCGAGAGTTAGGATTTCTATAGACTTCTAAACCTAAAAGATAAAAAAAGGGAGAGCTTTCTGAGAGATCAAAAGGGGAAAACTAAAGGAATTCAAAGATTGAAGCAGAAAAAGGAGAAAAGAGGCGTAGAGATCGATATAGAACCTTATTCGCAAGTGATAGATAGTGGTATGGAGCTCCACTTGTCCTACGGGACAAGAAGTGAGGGATGTCGTTTATTGTTGAGGTCTCCCAGTAGCCGTGTGGGCTTGTATTTGCTCTCATTCTTGTTCTTTATTGTTGTTTCTTGTGCTTTTGTAGTTAGTTTACGCCCCTGTAAACTGCTTTTTGCTTTGCTTTAATATATATGATTTACCAATCAAAAAAAAATATTTTGAATATTAACCTAAAAGATAGATTAAAAGGAGTAAACCTAAATAAGAACTTGAAAGTATGTAGGATGTGAAGAACCATATTATGATTTCTCGTTCATTATTTATGGATTTGTTAAAATAGGATGTGAAGAACCATATTATGATTTCCCGTTCATTATTTATGGATTTGTTAAAATAGGATGTGAAGAACCATATTTGGATTCCTATCTCATTATTTATGGATTTGTTAAAACAGGATGTGAAGAACCATATAATGATTTCTCGTTCATTATTTATGGATTTGTTAAAATAGGATGTGAAGAACCATATTTTGATTCCTATCTCATTATTTATGAATTTGTTAAAACAGGATGTGAAGAACCATATTTTGATTCCTATCTTATTATTGATAGATTTGTTAAAATAGGATGTGAAGAATATGTCAAAATTATTTATGATTCAACGAAGGATTGGGAAATTTTATTGAAGTGTGTGGATGATTGAGGAAAATGGATGGAATTGAATGGATGAATTATTACGGGATTTAACCGTATGTGAGTTTGATTTTATATTTATAATTCATGAAAATTCTGATTGATGAAAGGTCTTATAATTAGGATATTGAATCTTGATTTAAACAAAAAGGGGATTTTGATTTTACATTAGATCGTGATTTATGTGTGCTTTGATATAAACTGTGATTTTATATTGTCGAATCATTGAAAATATGATAGTTTGTGTGCTTCTTTTATGTTCCTTATACGTGATATACATTTGGGTAAAGGAGCCGTTGAGGAAAGTCAAGCTTGCCTAGGCCTGGTTAACATAGTGGAATGGGACGCTATGGTGAGATGTCCTATGGCCCTTGACGGTTACTCTTAGGTGTAATTTAAACAAAAGGTGTATCATTGAGCACTCACGAATGAAAAGATGCATAATGATTAAGAGAGAATTTAAGATACTAAGAAGAGTATAAGTAAGACCTAAGATAAAGTAAGAAAGAAGAACACACAAAAGCGATAATGCATGTATGTGTTGTGCACCACCGGATATCATCAAAGGGCGAGAAGTATGCCAAAGTAAGTAAGCTGTCGTACCGGGAAATGTACTAAATCGTCCGTACCGGATAATGTATGAAGGGTGGTGTCTCAGTAAAGTAAAGTATAATAACCCCTTTCTTTATACGGTAAAGCGGTATTTTAAGTTATTACTAATGCATGTGAATCGGTTGTTCCTGAAATGATAAAGTATGAAGTAAGAATGTGAGAAAGTAAGAAAAGAAAATAAGAAAATAAAGAAATGGACGCAATTTATTTGGTTGTTTTCCGCACTCTGATTATGTACATGAACTAATATATGAATCTGTAAACTGGATGCAATTTACTATTCATTATATTGTCCACTATGGTCTGTTATATATGTGGAGTAACTCGTTACTCAGCCAATGACTTTTGTTGTCGATAGGTTTAGGTTTTGCTATTTGTGCACCCAGACCGTGGGAAGAAAATGAATACTTCGAAGAACCGGAAGGTGATTATCCCGAGGAAGAATGGGATCTTGATTGTTGGCCCTACTGTTGAATTTAATTTATTTGTGATCAAATTTCAAGGAGACTTTAATTGACCTTATGGATATTTATGTTTAGTTTAGTTTGATGATGATCATGATGGATGATCAGTATTTATTATATTCAGTTGCAGTCAACGATTATGAATTTAATTGATGTTTTAATTGAATAAATTTTTAGGTTCGTATTTTAGTATGTTTCAAATGCTTTAATAGAATGGTTTGTTAAGTAAGTCACGTGCCAAGATCTCACATTCTCTTAGGTGGGGTTTTGGGGCACGACACAATGATTCTCCATTGTAGAGACTTTACTAACACTGTGTTTTTCGAGATTAATGCACTTTTTCTTATTCAAAAAAGACTATTGAGAGCACGCACTACTTCCAAACTGAATCAAGAAGATATCTACCAATCCCTAGTCATTTGAGCACATGGAGCATCTATTAGCTACTAACCAACCTTTGCAGATGAAATAAGCCACAGTGACGATAATATCAAGAATGGCCATCCACACAAAGAAAGCAACCTTGGTTGGGAATGGCTGTCCACGCAAAGAAAGCAACCTTGGTTGGGAAGGAGGACCTCCCCACCAAGTTTATAAAAAAAAAAAAAACTTGATCGAGGCCAATTAACTATTGGTCTACCACCAGATAACTACTTCCAGATGTGTCTATCCCTCCTCATTCTTTAAAATGTGAAACTCATTCAGTGGCCTAAATCCAGCTAAGAAGTCCATCTCCGTGTCTATCCCTCCTCATTCTAGAGTTTTTGAAACAAGTTTGGTGAACTTTAAGTTGTTTCAAAAACTCGAGAATTTTAAAATGGATCAAACAACATCAATTGATCCCACCAAAGCTTCTAATAGATCACACCAAACAGATTAACCAAATTTGATTTTTTTATTCTATCGAATCACTTTGGACCCTCCCCCCCCCCCCCCCCCCCCCCCCCCAACACACACACACACCCATCTTGTTTTGCCTTTTTGGACAGTAAAGTCCTAAGTTCTGAGGAGTGATTTATCTGTGGAGATTTGAAACAATGTGTGTGGGCTGTATTTGTATAAATCATCGTTGTTTCACATCACTTGGGTGTTGTTTGGGTGATTGAGAAGCCCCAGAATTGCCTACTTAGTGTCTTATTTTTCCAAAATTGATAGCAATGGTATGTGGAGAGAATTTAATCAAGTACTAAGGAACAAGGAATTCCATTTTATGGGATTGCTCCACCGAAGAACCCGAATTTGCAAATTACAATTGTAAAGTAGACAGCATGAACTATCTAGAATGGTCTCAGTCTGCAAAAATGTTTATTGGTAGTCGAGGTAAGCTTGGATATATTAATGGAATAGTAATAGAGCCTAATATATTTGTTCCTCATTTGATAAGTGGGAATCAGAAAATCTCATTGTCATGTCTTGGTTACTGCATTCTATGCAGCATCAAATTCTAGTCTATTCCTTTTTCTCACAACAGCCAAGGAGTTTTGGAACGCAGCAAACCCAAACTTATTCCTAATATTACCTGGATTTACCATCTAATTTAGGAGACTTCTCACCTCAGGCCGGATGACAAACCCTTGGTTGACTACTTTGCTTGTCTTCGATGCATGTGGAAGAAATTGGAGTATATCTGATGTATTATGTTTGCATCATTGACGGAGAGTAGTATCACAAGCTTGTTGAGCAAAACAAGATATTCAAATTCTTAGCTAGATTAAACTCAAATTTTGAATTGACTCGGGTTCAAATTCTAAGTAAGGATGAGTTGTCATCATTGAATCAAATGTATGCTCTTGTACAGGGTGAGAAGAGCAGACGGATAACTATACATGTCCCTGCTAGTAGTTCAGAGTGTTCAGCACTAGCATTAGCTTCTCAGTCTCAGAAAGGAGGCAAGGGTGCAAAATTATGGTATGAGTTTAGATGAGAATGAAAAATTGAAGTGTGATCACTTTGGGAGGTCGAGGCACTCCAAGAAGGAGGTAGGTCAATGTACACCAAGGAGACCTGTTGGGACCTGGTTGGAAGACCATCCAAACTCACTCGCCCTGGGTCATTTACAGCACATAGTGTTACATCTACAATACTACATCTTTTGGACTACTTCCTCCTGCTCAACCTTAATCAAGGGAGATTTTAACAGTTCACCAAGAGGAGCTCGAGAGTTTCCAACATCTCTGTGCTCTGTTGGATCATTTTTCTCCATCATTCACCTCACTTACCCAATCAAGTATCAGTGCTTCTACTTTTGCTCATCATGTTTCCTCTTTACCCTCTTTTGGTACTCCACTACTCCTGGATTATCGATTCAGGGACTTTTAAACATATGTTTGGTACATCTATTTTTCTTCATATGATTCTTATTCTAGTAATGTTAAGGTCAAAGTTGTTGATGAATCCCTCTCATGTGTTTCAGAAAAAGAAATCATCATAGCCTTACCTTGTCCTCTGTATTATATGTGCCTGGTTTCTCTGTTAATCTTTTTTCAATTAGTAGCTTGATCAAAACATTAAATTGCAGTATAACCTTCTTTCCATCATATTGTGTGTTTCAAGATCTAAGACACAACAGAAGATTGGTAGTCGTGAAGTTGATGGACTCTACTTGTTGGATCCGAATCCGACTTCTCTTAGTGACTACAATCTAGTAGTTGTGTCAATAAAGACCGGATTTTGCTATGGCACAACCGGCTTGGTCATTTGTCTTTTCCATCATTGAAACTTGTGTATCCTCCTTTGTTTGAATTTGTCAGTCCATTAAGTTTACAATGAGTAGTGTGTGAACTAGCAAAATTTTATTGAGTCTCTTTTCGCCTTACAATAAAAGAATTCAGTTTCCTTCAAATATAGTGCATTCCGATGTGTGGGAGCCTTCCCCTACTTTACCTATATTTGGTTTATGTTATTTCATTTCATTTTGTGGATGATTAGACTCAGTATAGGTGAATTTATCTTATAAAGCCAAGGGATGAAGTACCTAATATTATGTGTCTTCCATAAGATGATACGAACCTAGTATTAAAGAGATATTAAAGTTCTGAATATCTGGAAGGTCAATTGAAAGCCTATCTTGAAGAACATGGTGTTATACATCAAAATAGTTGTTTTTAAACTTTAAACTTGTCACCAAACAAGATAACAGAGTGGAAGAACAAAAATTTTCTTGACATTGTTAGAAGTCTTCTACTGGCAACGACATTTGAGTAAAGATATTAGTCCGAAGCAGTGCTCACTACGGTGTAGTATCTCATCAACCATATGCCATCAAGGGTGTTAAGAGGTTTTTTTTAAGGGTAATCGACGATGAATATATAAGAAGAATGGATATATAACTAGGAAACACATACAGAATTTACCGAGTAGTAAAATCAAAAAATGGAAAAGGAATAAAAATCGCACTACCTATAAATGGAGCCCCACGAGAAAACCACAAAGCAAGAAAAGATCACTCTCTAACGATGATCTCACCCTAGTAGATCGCACAAATCCACCCCCACTCGCCAAACTGAGCACCATTCTAGAATCAAGTATCTAATGTGTGAGCAGATAACTAGGGAGGGAGAGAACGAGTCTTCAAACACTCTCTTATTCCTCTCTTTTCAAATCATCCAAGAGATGGCTCCAGGCAAAATGGAGCAGATTGTTTCCCAAGCACTATCTGAACCCATGAGAGACTAACAAGATAAAGAGCTCTAAAAAGAAGGAAATGAAGACAGTCCACTCCAAAATGGGAGAGAGTGACCCCAAATCCCGTGTGCAATAGAGCAAGACAAAGCAAATGATCTACCATCAAGGGTGTTAGAGTTCAAATCTCCACATCAGTTATTGTTTCCTGAGTGTCCAATATTCAGTATTTCTCTCAAGGCTTTTGGATTTACTTTTTTTGTTCAAATTTTGGGTCCCAACCGTTCCAAACTAGATCCAAAATATGTGAAGTGTCTATTTTTGGGTTATTCCTCTACCTAGAAATGGTATAAATGTTTTAATCCAGTTACATATAAAAGGTTTGCCTCAATGGATGTCTCATTTTTTTAGTTTGTTCCTGATTTTTTGAGTGTTCCTGACGGGGGGAATAGTGGTATTGAAGAGGCTCACCTTTCACTTCCATCTCTCTTTAACCATCATCATTTGAGTCTACTGGAGGGGACAAGAAAGAGTTGCAAACCTATTCCAAGCATCATAAAGTGGCTGCATCGCCAGATCAGTCATCTTATGCTCCAACTGTAGATTCAGAGTTACTCCTTCTGGTAAGTCTTCTCCTGTTATTCCGAATGGACGCCCACATTGCCTAACACAAAAGGAAACATACATGCACAACACTTCATCCTATTTCTAATTTTGTTTCTTATAACTTACTTTCTTCTCCTCTTCGAGTCTTTGTCTTCAATGTCTATGTAACAGATTGCATTGAAACAGCTCAAGTGAAAAGAAGCTATGTGGGAAGAAATGAAAACTCTCATAAAAAAAGCATACATGGTAACTGATTGATACTCCCAAGGAGAAGTTAGAAGGTTGTAAGTGGGTGTACGCAGTTAAGCATAAATCTGATGGGACAATGGATAGATACAAAAGAAGGTTTGTGGCAAAAGTATTTATTCAGACCTATAAAGTGGATTATCAAGAGACGTTCACTCCAATTTCCAATATGAATAATGTCAGAGTTTTGCTATCACTTGCAGTAAATTTATCTTGGCCACTTCATAAGTTGTGGATGTAAAGAATGCTTCCCTGGATCTTATCCCACCAAGGTTAAGGTATTCAGATCAATGCCATCTAGTGTTCGATCAGTGGTAGTTGGGCTCATCTTACCTGGAGCACATCGCAGGGTCCTGGTCTTATAGACATGAGACTAAAAGCTCCGTAGGGTTGACCCACTCGACTAAAAGGAGAGGAATTATATGTGGGGACTTGTAGGAAGAAGTCTATATGGATCTTCCCCCAGGATTCTGGGTACAGTGTGGTCAAGAAGACAAGATTGGCAACTTGAAAAGGAAATATATGGAGTGAAACAATCCCCTAGAGCCTAGTTTGAAAGATACAGTGGTATAATGAATAGATTTTACTATTCAGAGCCATGCAGACTATACTTTATTTGTGAAGCATCTAGGTGGCACCATTGTAAGAAAAAACGCCGTTTTTTTTTTTTTTAAAACGCGTTTTATTCGTGAATTTTAAAGCTGCCGAATGGTTCTGCATTTAAATCGCGACTTTTAAAAAAAAAAAATATGGCGTTTTCCGAATTATTCGCGTTTTTTGCGTTTTTTACGAATAATTCCTGAATTTCCCGAATTATTCAAAAAAAATACTTTTTTAAAATATATTTTAATCAAATTGTTCCGTATATTTTTATAATTATTAATTTACTTTATATTTTTTATCCGAACTTGATCCCTACCGAATTATCCCCGAACCCCAACTTTGTCACTATAGGTAGCACTACTACTACAACTCTAATAGCATGAGCATCGAGTAGACAGAATTATTGACGTAGATTGACATGTTGACCAAGTATAATAGGCATTCAACAACTCACTTGGATGGCTTCTGTATCTATAGTAGTTGTAATACCCAGGAACTTTGCAATCTCTGCCAAATCTGCAAAACAGTAACTCGTCATTTGCAGGATATAACTTAAAGAAGAAATGTGCAACTCAAACTATTCAAACAGGTGAATAAATCATAGATGACACAGAAATTCCCTCTATTTTAGATAATATTTACTCATTCTCTTTATTTTAGATAATAAATACTCAAATAAAATACTTAGCTAATAGAAATCCATACGAGCTTTAAGGCCAACCAGGCCTCTGGGATGAATATTAAAAAACAAAATTTTTTTAAAAAGCATTAACTATCTTAAGTGTTGCTGAGATCAGCGGAAAAAATAGAATTTCTAACCCACCCAAACATCAATTAGGCTGCAATATAAAGTGAGCAGATACAAAATATATATCTAAATCCAGTGAAAATGTCATTCAAGAAAACAAACAACAGAAAAGACTGGGAAATAAACATTTGGATAGAGGCTGCAACTGCTTGCCAATGATGTTTTATCATTCGTGCTGGAAATTTTTCCAACCTTGGATAGATAATATTAACAAGAGGACGCATACACCCCGTCAATTTGATAAAGTGATACAGAATGATACAATGTGGTGGATTAGAATCGAGCAGTAATCAAACATAAAATTTTATGATTTTGTGAAGATTGTCCTCAAAAATTGAGGTGAAAATGAAAAAATATATATATATTTATAAACTTACCATACATAAGCACACGTGCATAGACATACTACTTATAAAAGTACATACTCGCATTTTTCGTTAGTGTTTTAGAGTTGACAGATGGAGAGCATTACCTCGTATGAGAAAGATCCTGTTTTATAGGAGGTTGAAGAGGAGGCTGATTTCCAGGCAGCTAGTAGACAGGATAGAGACATTTCAGATGGAAGAAGAAGCTTGGGGGATGGGCTTTGCATCCCAATGTTCGTAAGAGAAAGGACTATTGTCTAAGAATCCCAAGGGTCATTTTCCTATGGAGTCATTTTACTAGGGCTAGCCCTTTTCCTCATTTTCGACTGGAGGTAGAAACCTAAATATCTGACAAGGTTCTTGGTGCTATCTGCCAGCCCATATGGAACAAGTGGAACCATCAGGTGTTTGAACTTTGAAGACTCCGCTTGGCTGGAAGCTTCAATGCTCTTCTCATCTCCATTAACGTGCCATGTATCAACACATGCGACTTTACTAACATAGCAAGCAGACATGATGAAATTTTTGGTGTTGCCACCAGGTATGCCAGAGTCTAATCAGATCAGTAACTCAAAGTGTAAATGGTCTTGAACCCAAGACCTATAAGTCAATGATGCAGGCCCTGCCCTTACCAGTTCTTATAAGTAAGATATACCCAACTAAAAGACAACAGAAGAGGTAAGAAGTCTTGGCTTTCTTCGAGTAAACTCACTTGTTTATATGCCCAGAAGAAAATAACAAATTGTTCAGTTACATGCTTGAGAAGTCTCCACGCAACCCCACAAATACTAATTACGTGCATAAAATCAATTCTTCTTTCTCTAGAAGTAAACAATGAATTGTTCCACAACATGCTTAGACAGTCACCACTCAATCCCCATAACCATCATTTATGTGCATATTACATACATTCGTCCATATATACATAATTACATACATTTATGTATATATATATATATATACTAGCAGGTGGCACGTGCGATGCATGTGAGAACGAGGGGAAGAAGTTAACCATAGTTAATAGGAGTTAAAAGGGACACGTGTTAACCCGCAGGTGCGATTGAACTCTCCCCGAGTTCAATCGCAATTGGCTGTGATTTTATTCTTTAAATAGATAGATGAGCAAGGGGTAGTTTGGGAATTAAAGTAAAACATTAAATCAAAGTTTTGTTTTATATAGGAATAGTTTGGGAATTTCGAAAAAAATCAGGCTACGCCTCTCGCATTATAATAGTAAAGATAATCATGTAGGTTGTTTGTAAATTTAAATCTCTTTTGTAGTCTCTTCCAATTTTCTTGGACAAGGTCGTGGCTCCTTGGGTGGCTGTACTGTTATGGGTGACTCTCATCCTCATGTTTGGAGATGTGCTACATGATTAGATTAAAGTGGGCATGGTTTTTTTTTTGGGGAGGTGCTTTCTTGTATATGATCATTTTAACTTCTTTTGCTTGTTTGTGTGATAAACAAATATTGCCGCAAGCAGTTTGTAACTCGCTACGACTTGACTATGGGAGCAACTGAGCATCAATGACACCCTTTGTCTGTGTTCTTCCCCATAGGTTATCCAATTAGTAAGGTATAGTCTATATTGTGGGAGCGACAATGGCACCCTTTGTCCGTGTTCTTCTTCTGATGTTCTTCCCCATAGCTCATCCAATTCATAAGATATAGGTGTCATTAATTGTTTTAATTGCTCTTGTGAGATAATTTAGTAAAAGGAACCTCCTCTTGGAAGGACTAGTTGTAGATAGAGTCCTAATCTTTTAACGTACTTACGTTTTAGATTAGGTAGAGCTCCCGAATTCTATTATAATAAATTGAAAGAAACTTTAATATAATGTTTTTATATAATAAAATACGATAAAGGGTAATTTGGTCAATATAAAATTTTGCATACTCCTTGTACTTTTATTAGTAGAATGATATATATATATATATATATATATATATATATATATATATATATCAGTAATATATTTTATATTTTTTCATCTTACTCGACATTTTCTCGAATTATTTCCAAATTTTTCAAATTTCGCCTTTCTTTAGACGAATAATTCCCGAACCCCCACTTAGTAACTATGGCACCGCCCTATTTGAAGCATGCAGGTTACTATTCTTCAATAATGTTAGATTGGGTGATAGCAATCACATCAAACTAGTTCTAAGTTCCATCCTTGAATTGTAACAATAGACTATGAGTGAGAGCAATAACATCAAAGAAGAAAAGGCCTCCAAATAGTCAAATATAAATGCATCAAATCTTGGAACAAATAGGTGTTTAGGAGTGCGACTGAGAAAATTAGAATAACTGTCGGATATTGAGGCAACCGATTTAAAGGAAGAAAAGGCAATTGGTCAGAGATTAAGGGGTCAAGATTATGTCTGAAGGCATGATATCAGGATCTTTTGACGCTTGAGGATTTTATTTGGAAACAAAAATTGTGAGTTTAGTAGCTTAAGGGAGGGGATCAAAATACTTGCTTCTTTCACAAAACCATTGCATTGCATGGCTGATAGTGGGTGGGGAGTGGATGGAGAGCAAAGAGGTTATTAGGAATGCCTCAATTTCTTTCTATAAAGGGCATTTTGAGGCAAAGCATGACTACAGTCCAAAGGTTGAGAGCTTCGATTTTGATAGGCTATCAAAAGATCAAAGAGAAACTCTAGAAAAGCCTTTTGAGGAGGACAAAATCCTTTTAGTGATTAGAGGTATGAAAGGAGATAAGGCACGGGGGGCAAACAAATTTTCTATCAAAGTTTATAGGAAATGTTGGGATATTGTAGGGCCAGACTTGATAAATGTGTTTCCAATTGGCGCAAAAGTTTGAAAAGGCCCTCAATAGTACGTTAGTTATCATTCCCAAAATGGAAGGCGCTCAAGATCTGAGTAGCTTTCGACCAATAAGTTTAATTAGGAGTGTTTACACAATACTCGCTAAACTTCTAGATTCTAAGCCTAATCATGAGTTCTGTGTTTCCAATCGGGCCAATACGTATCCTATTTAGAGCTATTCAATACACAGGTACACTGGAAAAAAAAAACTCAACTATATCGGGCCGATAAAGGCCCGATACATTTGATACGGAGAATTTTCAGTTAATTTTTTTTTCTCCTTCCATTTACATTAGGATCCAGTATACAAACCCAATACACACAACTTATTTACATAATATATTATTTAAGTAAATGATTTTAACTTGATTTTACTTTCATTTACTTTAGATATTAATATGTAAATAAGGTTATCCCCCTGGTTATGATGCCCCAGATCAGCCCTACTTATCAGGAGCCACTGGTTATGATCATAGTTACCAAACACCCGTATTATACCCGTTTAGTACTCGTATAATACTTTTCAGGGGGGTCGCTGTTTAAAACTCCGTACTTTTGTCGTGTTACGTATTATACTCGTATCACCGTTTAATACACGAATTACGTATTAAACGCGTACAATACGCGTATTTTTGTCGTTCTTTTACCGTGTTAAACGCTTATTCCACATTAAATGATTGTTATTAGTTAATATGATAATGATTTTTATTTATTTATAATTATTAATTATTTTTTAATTTTCACGTACTTTTGTCGTGTTTTTGTCGTATAACACCCGTACTTCTCGAACGGATCATTGCCGTATTATACCCGTACCCGTACTTGGTAACTATGGTTATGATGCCTCAGCCCAACCCCACTTATCAAAAGCTACTGGTTATGATGCTCAGTCTCAGTCTTCGACTGACAGTTATGGACAGATCACGACTCAGCAGCGGTCATATGTACAAATGTACCTGGGCATGTACCGCACGATGATGACTTGGACACAGTGGTTTCATCATGTCAGGACCACTTATAATGTATCATTCTACTCAATTCCTGATCTCACAATGATAGAGTATGAGCCGGCACGAAGCTCAATATGGTATTGAGCTTCTATCATGTATGTAACTTGATTTGTGAATACAAAGGTCTATGTATTTTCATATTTTTGATTTATGAATGCAAGTGAGATTCTATCACTTGGTTAAGAAACTATGGTTTGTATTTTCATACATAGTTATCAACGAGCACGCCTTTTTTAACTTATAAATTTGTTAACTCTTATATGTATGATTATAAATGTAGTTGGAGACATTCATTTAGTTTTTTTTTAACTTATATTTGCATTAAAAGAGATTTTATGCAAGGTATCCAAGTTTTTTTTTGGGTATCCAAACTTTTTTTAGCGTATCCTAAATTTTTCCACCGTATCTAACCGATACGCCGATATGTATCTTATTTTGGACTTACTGATATGGCAACCGATACCGATATTTTGAACCATGATTGTTCCTGAACTATTCATTTTTTAAGCGGTAACGTTTCAAAAGGCTTCTTTTTCCCGAACTGACAAATTATTCACAAATAATTCCCAAACAAACAAATTATTCCGAACTTATTCCAAATAAAGATTTCTCACAAATTATTTGTTCATGCTCATTCGGAATTTTAAAATAAGAATGAGGGCAAAATGGACTTTTTATTAGCAATAGAATTATTACTAAAACTCTGAGACTTATTTCACACTAACAAATCTTCATTTGACTGAAGTCGCCAACTGATAGAAGAAGGAGAAAACTCTATTCGAATAGGTTATTTTACAATTTTGATAACATTCGATTGAATTGAGAGATAAAAGATGATTTTGCATGCTAGTTAGTCTGTTGAATTTCGATCAAACTGAGAGAAAATATGATTTGTACTATTTATTCATTCAAAGCTATTTCTATATTTTGTTAAATAAATATGTTATGCCAAATAAATAAACTCATATATTGCTTTTCTGATTTTATCTATTCAGATTATTATTTTTCTCATTTCTATACATTTGTAAATTACTTATATAATCTAATTTGCAAATACAAACATGTAATCTAGATTATTCTTTTCTATTAAATTACATAAAGCCTGCTTAAGCCTTATGTAATTTTTGTCTTGAGTTTGCGAGTTTACATAATATTTGTTTTTTAGGAATTGGGATAAGTGTCTAACATAGTAAAAGATTTCAATACATCCAGATTGATAGATGGATTAGTTGGTACCCTTTTTATTTTTTATAATTATTAATTTATATTTTTTCGAACTTATCCCGAATTTGATGATTTTTTCCCTTTTTTCCGAACTTAACTCATGCCGAATAATTCCCGAATCCGAACTTCGTTACTATGGTTTCAAGGCTTTGAATCAATATGGAAAAATGTACCATTTTCGGTATTTGGTCCCAAATGTGGTGGAGTGGGCCACCTGTGTAACGACCCGGAATTTTAATAGAATAAAATTATACGTTTATAGATGCTTAACTGAGGTTGATTAGTTAAGTATTTGTTAAATTTGTGGAAAATCAGGTTTGAAGGCGAGGAGCTTCACTTTGGGCGTTGATCTTTTTCCCGAATGTGTTGGCAGTGTCCGTTTTGCCCCTAGACGTCTCGAAAAGCGCAAAAGAGGTAAAAACCTCTTCCATCTCTTCTCTTTTCCCTGTTATTTGGTATATTCTTTATGTGAAATGTATGCGCGTTGATGGAAAAGGGTCTGAGACCCCGTGGATATGTTATAGGAAGGTGGTTGTGCGTGGAAAATGAGTAGAGGGGTGTAACCCTTAGACTCGGGTCTCAAAACCCCGGATTTAGACTCACTGCGTAAAAGGCGTGGATGGGAAAATGGTCGGAAACCCCTATGTGATGTTGTGATGTTATGTGGACATTCGAGGAGCCCAGATCAGGTCCCGGGTAAATTGTATCATCACCCTGGGGTGTCGAAAAGTTGTTTTGCAGGTCATATAAGGCTATGGACACATCCATTAGCCTGGAAGCGTTCCCTAACGGGACGGTGTGTTACCGGATTTGGTTCACGGGCGCGAGGTCCGAGTATTTCAGTTAACCAAGCGAGGCTTGGGTTAACTGGGGTTAATTTGTGGTTAGAAAACCTAATCGGGGTTAAAGTATAATCCACCGTGATTGATAGTCGAGAGTGGGTGGATTTGATATCCATAAATCCTCTTTGACTAGGTCAGGGGAGAACAGATTGTTATGTTATCTGATAGATACGCCGTACCGAGGCTGAGTCAGTAGGCTGTGATGCCTTTGATAGATATGTCGTCCGTACCGTGGCTGAGTCAGATGGTTGTGTTATCTGATAGATATGCCGTACCGAGGCTGAGTCAGTAGGTTGTGATGCCTCTGATAGATATGCCGTCCGTACCGTGGCTGAGTCAGATGGTTGTGTTATCTGATAGATATGCCGTACCGAGGCTGAGTCAGTAGGCTGTGATGCCTCTGATAGATATGTCGTCCGTACCGTGGCTGAGTCAGATGGTTGTGTTATCTGATAGATATGTCCCCACCGTGGCTGAGTCAGATGATTGTGTTATCTGATAGATATGCCGTGTGGATAAAGGTCCCTACCGTGGCTGAGTCAGATGGTTGTGTTATCTGATAGATATGCTATACCGAGGCTGAGTCAGTAGGCTGTGATGCCTCTGATAGATATGTCGTCCGTACCGTGGCTGAGTCAGAAGGTTGTGTTATCTGATAGATATGCCGTACCGAGGCTGAGTCAGTAGGTTGTGATGCATCTGATAGATATGACGTCCGTACCGTGGCTGAGTCAGATGGTTGTGTTATCTGATAGATATGTCGTACCGAGGCTGAGTCAGTAGGTTGTGATGCCTCTGATAGATATGTCGTACGTACCGTGGCTGAGTCAGATGGTTGTGTTATCTGATAGATATGCCGTGAGGATAGAAGTCCCCACCGTGGCTGAGTCAGATGGTTGTATTATCTGATAGATATGCCGTACCGAGGCTGAGTCAGTAGGTTGTGATGCCTCTGATAGATATGTCGTCCGTACCGTGGCTGAGTCAGATGGTTGTGTTATCTGATAGATATGCCGTGAGGATGGAAGTCCCCACCGTGGCTGAATCAGATGGTTGTGTTATCTGATAGATATGCCGTACCAAGGCTGAGTCAGTAGGCTGTGATGCCTCTGATAGATATGTCGTCCGTATCGTGGCTGAGTCAGATGGTGGTGTTATCTGATAGATATGCCGTACTGAGGCTGAGTCAATAGGCTGTGATGCCTCTGATAGATATGCCGTCCATACCGTGGCTGAGTCAGATGGTTGTGTTATCTGATAGATATGTCGTACCGAGGCTGAGTCAGTAAGTTGTGATGCCTCTGATAGATATGCCGTCCGTACCATGGCTGAGTCAGATGGTTGTGTTATCTGATAGATATGCCGTACCGAGGCTAAGTCAGTAGGTTATGATGCCTCTGATAGATATGCCGTCCGCACCGTGGCTGAGTCAGATGGTTGTGTTATCTGATAGATATGCCGTGAGGATAGAAGTCCCCACCGTGGCTGAGTCAGATGATAGTGTTATCTAATAGATATGCCGTGTGGATAAAGGTTCTCACCGTGGCTGAGTCAGATGGTTGTGTTATCTGATAGATATACCGTACCGAGGCTGAGTCAGTAGGTGGTGATGCCTCTGATAGATATGTCGTCCGTACCGTGGCTGAGTCAGATTGTTGTGTTATCTGATAGAGATGCTATGAGGATAGAGGTCCCCACCGTGGCTGAGTCAGATGGTTGTGTTGTCTGTAATCTGATAGATATGCCGTGAGGATAGAATTCTCCACCATGTTTGAGTCAGATGGTTGTGTTGTCTGATAGAGATGCCGTGAGGCTAGAGTTCCTCACCGTGGCTGAGATGAGACGATTGTGTTGGTTCTAGCGGGTGAAGGCCTAGATTATATACGGAGTCTATGGACTCAAGATTGTATGGAGTCTATGGACTCAAGGTTGTACGAAGTCTAAGGACTCAAGGTTTGATTTCATTAGGTGTAAGCCCGATTGATCTCGATAGTTATCATGGGGGTATGGGACGCCATGGTAACAAAATTAATGTTAACGGATTTGGAAATGGATAGCGAGTCTACGAACTCTAACTTAGATATTGAGTCTACAGACTCAGGTTGAATACGGGTGAAGGCCAGTTGATTGAGTGTACGGACTCAAGAATAGAGTGTGAGCGGTTGTCTGGGATGGTAACCTAGTGGTGTAGATGATGATTGGATGAACTTGGAAATTGAGGTTGGGAACCTCGAAATAGAGTGAATAGCCCTGAGTGACCTCGGGTCACGGATTACGAGATTATATATTATTATAATATGAGAATTGTATTGCAACACTATATTGTTATTGATGATGATGATTGTTACTAGGTGGAAAATAGCCTAGATGGATTGTGGATTTTGCTGGGCTCTATAGCTCACTCCTCTCATTTTATGTCTTCAGATTTAGAAGCAGTTGCCGATTGACAAGGAGTTAGACTTGATAGATTCTGAAAGTGTATCGGCGCAGTTGTGGCGCCAAAAGTAATGGCTATTGTAGTCAGTGAGGTAACGTATTTGCTTATGATGGGTTATTGTGATGACCGGTTGTTACCGCTTACATAAGCTCATCAGAAAAGTTGAAAAATCCCCGCATTTTCCCGGGTAAAGTCTTCCGCATGCGTGGTTATGACGAACGAGCACGCGTCTTGGAACTTGATTTCCCAGCCGCGGGTTCGGGGCGTCACAACTTGTCTAAGTTGTAGAGCAAGCTATCAGGCTTCTTATTTGGGTTTACAACAAAGGGTAGGTTTTAAAGCCAAATCGGCTTGGGAACCTGTTCTTGACCGTTACTCAAAGAAGCTAGAAGGTTGAAAATCCATTTATCTTTCTAAAGGGGGTCGACTTATAGTCTTACTCTTCTAAAGAGTACTCTCAGTATTCTTTCAACATATTTAATGTCTTTCTTTACCATATCAGTTTCCATTGCGGAGAGATTTGAGAGGTTGCAGAGGTTACAAAGAAAATTTTTATGGAATGAGACATCGAAAAATATCACCTATTCAATTGGAATTCGGTCTCTTGCGCAAAGATATATGGGGGGTCTAAATATCCGTCCTCTAATGGAATTTAATAAGACTCTTCTATGAAAATGGTTACAGCATTTCAAAGTGGAAATTGAAAGTCTTTGAAAAGGGTTCATTATCACCAAGTTTGGTCTAAAAAAATGCATGAGAATCAAAAAATGTGAAAGTGGCCTATAGTGTGGGTCTTAGCAAAGCTATCATGAATATTCATTTGGAGTTATCAAGAAATGTCAGATTTAAGATAGGCATGGGTTGGAAGTCAGTTATTAAGATGATGTATGATGTGGTCTGAGTAGCCTCCGGGTAGATTTTGGGTATCTTTGGTCATTATCGTTGCATAGGAAGTCAGCGATTGCCTCCTTTTACGAGGAGGTTGCTTCGTCTTTCATTTGGACCCTAAGTTTAAACGTAATCTTGAAGATTGAAGGTAGGTGACCTCTTTTGCTTGTTGAATCATCTGTCTTCTATCATCCTCTATCCTCAGCCAAAAGATATTCGGTTATGGTCTAGGGATACCAAATGTGAATTTTTAGTGAGATCCTTTTTCCAATCCTTGCGGGTCAATTCTAGCTCGATTTTTCCCTATCGAGTTGTGTGAAACCCAGGCATTCCATCAAATGTATCTTTTTTTTTGTCGACATCGTTGGACAATATAATACTCAAATGCAATCATCTAAAAATAGAGGGTAGAGGTTGACAAATCATTGCTTTTGTGCCAAAAGGTGGAGAAGTCGGTAAAACGTCTATTGCTACATTGCCCCTTGACTCCCTTTGCCTCGGCTATTTGGAGATAGTTTCTCCCATTGTTACCAGAGCGAGAAGCGAAAACGAGAAGCAAAGAGAAAGTGAGAAGTGGGAAACGAGACTCAAAAAAACCTTAGGAAACGGGAAGCAAGAAATGAGATATATTCTCCCCATTCTCATTATGTTATTATGAGTAGTTATATCTTTGATTTTATCTTACATGAAATTTTTGTGAAAAAAGTAGATGCCTTAGGTTCCAAACTGACGATACTTGCTTAGAGTCTATACCCCTAGGCTATAGACTATGGTCTATCCCATTACTTCACACATACAGCATCCTTTGATCTTAAATGAGACGTGATGGAAATGAGCTTCCTAAGAAGCGAATCCATCCGAAGAAGTGAGTTTCCTATGAAGCAAATTTGTCTGAGGAAGCGAGTCTGAGAAACGAGCTTCCGGGGAAGCGAGCTTCCCACTCCGTACATAGCTTCCTTGCAACTATGGTTTCTCCTCCGACTTGGGTTCATTTGGATCTTCCCTAGTCCTTTCGAGACTCCTTATCTGGTTGGTTTGCGACTTCATTGGACTCCTACTTCAATGGTATCAGCTATGCTCTCGAGCAAGGATTAAAAAAAAGGTTTTGAGGACTGTACACGTCCTCCAGAAAGAAATTAGAAATAAATCAAATATTCTAAAAAAATCAGATTAAATTAGAAATAAATAAAATAAAGTTGCACATGAGTAGTAATATACTTCTAAAGCCAAGACCAAGTGGAATAGGAAGGGAACGAGAAAGAGATTAAAGAGGTGAGTTTTAGGGGTTTACGGTAACCTCTCCTACAACCGAAACCGATACATATCGATAAGACTCACCTGATAGGTATCAATTTCGATAGTCTTATAAATCGCGTAAAAAAAGTGTATCGATGCTAATAACAGATCGGCCCCATTCCGAAATTGATACTTATCAGAAGATGCATATTGGTTTAAGCGATTTTTTAAACCATGCTCTCGAGTGCAATAGGGTTGTCTATCTAGAAGGAATGAAACAGTAGAGTGTTTGATGGTTTAACTTTAACCTCCTCTGAGGAGCATGCCTTTTCAATTGCATGCCAGTTGATTCGTTCCACTGATTGAGATAGTCACTTATTGTATTTCTTTTTTTCCTTTAGTACACTTGTTGTGTCTTAGTCAAGTGGTTCTTAGTTCATATTCTTTTTGAACCTTTTACC
Source organism: Tetracentron sinense (assembly GCA_015143295.1). Classification (NCBI taxonomy): domain Eukaryota; kingdom Viridiplantae; phylum Streptophyta; class Magnoliopsida; order Trochodendrales; family Trochodendraceae; genus Tetracentron; species Tetracentron sinense. The sequence goes on along the minus strand of CM026563.1, from coordinate 34,700,285 downwards.
TCTACTTCGTATTTCTCTAAGTCACCATCTTATATGTATATATATATACCTCTACTTTTTCATCATTTACTGAAAAAAAAAAAAAAAACTTACTTTCATAGATATTTACAGCTATCACTATTCTTCAACACAGTTAGATTCCTGCCTTATTTGTAAAAACTACTCCATAAACAAAATGCTACCTGAAGAAACCTACATTGGATCCGAGCTGTCTCTTCATCGCGGTCCATGCCATCGCCTGGCGTGTTTTGTTGCGAGAAGGGTGACTTATCTCCTAAGAGCCTGTAATAAGAGCTAGAGGTTATGAATTTTCCTAGCACTCACAATGTAGCAAGTCTTGAACATTTCACCAGCATCAAGCATATTAAAACAGTACAAAATCTATCCGCATATGCACGAAATTCGGATTAAAATTTACACCAATCAATCAATATGCATTTCACAAAACAAAACAGAATGAAATCTTGAATTACAAGAATAAAGAGGGAAAAAACAGCATTTTTTTTCCCTCCAATTATCAAATGAAAGTAATGAATCAACTAATGCCAGTGTAAAAAAAAAAAAAAAAATCTGCAAGAATGGAAACTAGATCAAAGAAATCAAGAAAAGGGCCAAATAAAACCCTAAAAAACAAAAAAAGAAACCTGAAAAAGAGCCATTCGAGAAGGGCATATCGCTCCATGCCGGCAAAAAGGAGAGACTGAGCAGGAGCATTGGATCTAGGGTAGTTCAGCATTCCTAATTTCCTTTGAATCTCTTCCATTTGCTTCGCCGCCATTAACCAAACTTCTCCTTTCTCTTTAGAGCAGATGATCCTGAAATCCCCGAATCAGGGACACGATCAGTAAAGCTTGCCTTGCCCCAAATAGCGCTGGCCGCAGGGCTTAAATTGTTTTCCTTTACTTAACTAAGCTTTGTTTTAGCACTCCATTTGGCGCAAGCTAGTCTCGGTAGGGAGTGGGGAGCACTAGAGGGAGGGGCTGTAAACGGATCGCATTTGGACCGGATCTAAATCCGGATCTGCCTAGATCCGTATCCGATCCGATTAAGGAATAAAGAATAGGACATATCCGAATCCGATCCCCTTAATTAAGAATCAGACATATCCGATCCGAGATCAAGGACTATGAATTACTCAATCTGATTACTTATTCGACTCATGTCTGAATCCGATCAAATTAACATTAAAATACTTAAAAATTAATATTTTAATTAAAAATATATAATTAGCATTGTAATATATTTGAAATCTTATATAAATATTATTATTGTTATACATAATTTATTCGGATCGCATTTTAACCGGATCGAATCACTATAATTCAAATCCGATCCGATTATAATCGGATTCAAGATCTTGGATCTGTATCCAATCCGACGGATCTATAATAGTATTAAGATCCTGTCTAGTCTAATCTAATCAGATCGAATCCGGATCAAGATCAGATCCATTGACAGTAGCCTTTGCTTAGAAATTTTTTTGCAGGAAACAAAAAATAAAAAAAGGGTTTTTGGTTAGCACATATTAAGGGTGTCAGTGGGCCGGGTTGGGTTGTTCAAGCCCAGCCCATATGGGAAACTATTGAGCCCAAGCCCAATCCAACCCCAATCGGGCTTCAGCAAGTCAAGCCCTAGCCTTACCCTAACACGGGTTGGGCCAAGATTGGGCCGAATCCGAGATTGTTGTAATTTCTTTTTTTTTATCTATTAGCGATGGCCACAGGGCTTAAATTGTTTTTACTTAACGAAGCTTTGTTTTAGCACTCAACTTTAAGCTCCATTTGGTGCAAGCTAGTCTCGGTAGGGAGTAGGGAGGGGCTGTAAACAGATCGGATTTGGACCGGATCTATATCCAGATCTGCCTAGATTCGTATCCGATCCGATTAAGGAATAAAGAATAGGACATATCCGAATCCGATCCCTTAATTAAGAATCAGACATATCCGATCCGAGATCAAGGACTATGAATTACTCAATTTGATTACTTATTGGACTCAGGTCTGAATCCGATCAGATTAACATTAAAATACTTTAAAATTAATATTTTAATTAAAAAATATAATTAGCATTGTAATATATTTGAAATCTTATATAAATATTATTATTGTTAAACATAATTTATTCGGATCGCATTTTAACCGGATCGGATCACTATAATCCAAATCTGATCTGATTATAATTGGATTCAAGATCTTAGAATTGTATCCGATCCGACGGATCTATAATAGTATTAAGATCCCGTTTAGTCTAATCTAATCAAATCGGATCCAGATCCGGATCAAGATCCGATCCATTGACGGTAGCCTTTGCTTACAATATTTTTTGCAAGAAACACAAAAATAAAAAAGGGTTTTTGGTTAGCTGATATTAAGGGTGTCAGTGAGCCGGGTTGGGTTGTTCAAGCCCAGCCCATATGGGAAACTATTGAGCCGAAGCCCAATCCAACCACAGTCCAGCTTCAACGAGTCAAGCCGTAGCCTTACCCTAACACGGGTTGGGCCAAGATTGGGCCGAATCCGGGATTGTTGTAATTTATTTTTTTAAAAAAAAAATTACCCCTCAACAATCAAAAAATTAATCAAATTTTTAATAAAAAATTTAATTTGAAATACACAGAAAAAAAAATTACATAGTAAAATAAAGTACTTCTAGAAATTAAATATCTAAGGTCCTATTGATTAATCCTAGGGATGGTGGTTGGTGATACATGCATCTGTGGGTAAGTAGGACCACCATTCACAAAGTTCTACCTAAATTTTCATGAAATAGGGTGGCCCCATTCACAAAGTTCTACCTAAATTTTCATGAAATTGGGTGGCCATGATCATCTAACTTATCACATTTTCTGGAATGATTTTAAAAAAAGTTATTTTTCTATGTTAGATCCACCAAATAATAATAGTTCAACCTTCATTTTTGCTCATACAGGAAATGGTTAATACTTTGAGGATGTTGTTTGGGTTGATGTCTTGAGCCACTGTTGTGGCAGGTTATATTGCTCCTAATATTTAGGGATATTTAGGGCTCACATTTGGAGTGAGCGGAGGGTGGAGGAACTATTACTAGTTGTAACTTCTAATTCATTTGGCTTTAAAAAAAGAACTATGAAATTAAGGTTTAGTAAAATAAAAAGATTATCAACATACTAAAATCTAATCAAAGTGTTACATTCTGAGTATGTAGGGTTCCTGCTATCCTATTTCTTCTTTTATGCATTCACACAGGTGTATGTTGCCTTCCACTAATATAACAGTAACCGTAGCTGTTATATTCTATTTTAGATTTCCATAATTACACGCATACATATATTAAAATATTAAATTATGATGCCGGGCTCGGGCCTTAGCCTGGTCCACCTTTAAATGGGCCTAAGAAATCGAGCACATCCCTAGCCATTGGGCCTAACATTGGGCAATGGGTAAGCTTTCTTCTGACCCGGTGCCTGGCCCATTGACACCCCTAGCAGTCTTAGTAGCAGATATACACTTTGTTAATTTTTGGGTTGTTTTATGATTCAATTACCGTAGAAATTAAGCCTTTATATATTGGGAAATGTAGCAGAATGGACAGTCCTCTTTAGTACACGCCCCTCTTTTAAAACCCAATAATTGTGGTTAAGATTCACTCAACCCTAATGTCATCCATCTAACCTTGGTTTTTAGACAAAAATAATTTTAAAAAAATAGTAATCTTAATTTACTTAAGCTTAATCGTAGTTAAAAGAGCCACAGGAACACGACCAATGGTCCACTGATCATTGCTCTATATTTTAAGTACCTAAATGGATGTTAGTCTAAAAAATTTACCATGAGGGTTGGAAGGGTGGCTTTGTCCTTAGAAGAATGTAGAAAGTCTATTATACCCTTAATGTAAAAGCTCCTTTTTATACACTGTTTAGGGGGTCATTTTCACTCCTCTTTCATTTGGGTGGAGAAGTACTTGATGGAGAATGCATACCTACAGGGGAGAGCTCAATGGAGAGCTGAGATGTCTTTTTTTTTTCTTTTTGAATGGAAGAAAGCCGAGGTTAGGCAGACCCCAACCAGATATATTAAAATAGAATCAAAAAAGCAAAGCCAATTACAGCCTAACATATTTACAACCCTTAGCATCATTTTGAACAATGAGATTCAAGGAAGAAGGAAAAGAAACAGCTTCCAATAGACTCTGAAGGCAGCGAGACAAACTTGGAAAGGAAATCAGCCACCCTATTGGCTTCACGAAGAGTATGTTTGATTTCAAATCTTTCAAAGGCTTGCGCGAGAGTTAAGATTCTTGAGAGTAAATACGATTGTTGTCACGGCCAATCACGACCGGTTGAAATGCATTGAACAGCCTATTGAGAATCAGATTCAATGATTGTATTGCGAAAATCACGTTCAAGGGCAATCTCAAGGCCTTTGACGATCACTTCCAGCTGAGCCTTGAGAACTGTAAGAGCTCGCTTACAACCTGCTATAGCCAATAGAGCATTGCTATCTGAGTTACAAAAAATGCAAGCATATCCACCCAATTGTGTTGAGAGTCACCACCAACTCTCTAGAACTTTCTCTCTCCCTTCCAAGTGTCTATCTTTCTCTAGAGTCTTCTCTCTGGATTACTCTCTCTAGAATATTCTCTCATACGTTCTCCATTCATCTCTCTAGAATATTCTATCTCTAGAATTCTCCTTAAGCTTATTTCTATCTCTAGAAAAAGAGGTAGTAGTAGTCTCTAGATGTTTCCTAAGAAATGAGGTGGAGAGAATGTTCTAGAAATGTAGAACATTCACATGTCTACTATAAATAGAGGGTAGGGTCCCCTTATTTGTGCATAGAAGAAACACAAGCTCTTCTAAGTGTGTGAGGTCTAGTGATAGTGAGTGTGTGAGGATAAGAGTGAGTGTATCTCTTGAGTGTTAGTGTTCCTTGAGTATCCCTTAATGCTATGTTTGGTTGTTGAGAGAATAGGTGAAAACATGGAAAAGAAAAGAAAATTTTGGATTTCTAATACAATTTTTAGTTGTGTTTTGTCCAATTTTCTTTTCTTTTCCATGTTTTCACTTATTTTCTCGACAACCAAACATAGGGTAAGTGTTGTATATTTTTCAACTAGTGCATCAATAAAAGCCTCTTTATTTGAGTTTCCGCTGCTTCTATACTCAACAATTTGGTATCAGAGCCAAGTTGTCGGAGGCCGGTATTCGAGCGCTGCGAAGGAGAAATCTTGTTCGTGCATAGTCCGGGACTGTGAAGTCGATTGATTTGGGATCAAGCTTACTTGGTGGAGTACGTGAAGACATACCAAGTCACGATGGCGGATTTGGCGAGTGCAACCGGTGGGATCAAGAAGCTTAACAATCACAACTACAGCAACTGGAAGTTCTGTATAGAGTCATACCTGCAGGCACAGGATTTGTGGGAGGTCGTTAATGGTAGCGATACTAATCCACCTCCTCAAGAGAATGCCGATGCACTAAGGCACTGGAAAATTAAGGGCGGGAAGGCTATGTTCGTGCTTAAAACAACTATTGAAGAGGAGTTGTTTGATCACATCAGGGATGCAGTCACACCAAAAGGAGCTCGGGACGCTTTTGCAGCCCTCTTCTCAAGGAAGAATGATGCAAGGCTACAACAACTGGAGAATGAGCTCATGTCAACCTCACAAGGAGAAATGACGATCAACCAATATTTTATGAAGGTAAAATCTCTTTGACATGAAATTTCACAATTAGATTCAAAAGCTAATATTAATGAAGATAGGATGAGAAGAATCATCATCCATGGCCTGAGACCCGAGTATAGTGGGTTCATCACGGCGATTCGTGGTTGGCCAACTCAGCCAACCATCTTAGATTTACAAAATCTATTGGTTGATCAAGAAACTCTAGCAAAACAAATGGCTGGAGTTTCATTAAAGAATGAGGAGGAGGCCCTCTTTAGTAGTAGAAGAAGAGATAGGCCAAAAGGGCAAGCAAGACCCAAGAAGGAAGAAGGTAGATCAAGGAGGCTGCAGGAGAGGAGCTCTCAGACAGGGAGAGCTCAACATGACCGAGATAGAGACACACGACAGTCCAAACGGCGTAATGATGAATGCTACAACTGTGGCAAGAGAGGTCACTTCGCTAGAGATTGCTGGACAAAGAAAAAGGTAGCAGAAGGCAACTTGGTGACATCCAGCAATCACCAAAGTGGGAACAGTAGTGAGGAAGAGTGGGATGTTAAAGTATCCTTCGCCGTGACTGAGCAAGTCAAAGAAATCTGCTCAGAAGATGAGATTGTCTTCGAGGAGAAGAAAATAGATGATTAATCTGGTGCGGTCACAACTGAAATAGCAGCAAGTTCTATTATGACGGAAGTAGAAGACATGACACTTGCTGCAATACAAAATCATGGAGCAATAGACTACAACGAAGATTGGATCGTTGACTCTGGATGCTCCAATCACATAACTGGCGATAAGGATAAACTGCTCAGTGTGTCTGAGTATAAAGGTGGTTGAGTAGTAGTGACGGCCAACAACTCAAGATTGCCAATTACACACATTGGCAAGACGATGATCGTGCCTCGCTTCAGTCCTCATCAAGTTCAGTTGCAGAACGTCTATCATGTACCTGGAATGAAGAAGAATCTATTGTCAGTATCACAGCTGACAGCATCAGATAACTATGTGGTATTTGGGCCAGAAGACATCAAAGTGTATCGAAGCTTGGAGTCATCAGATACACCTATCATGGAGGGACGAAGGTTAGAATCCATCTACGTGATGTCAGCAGAATCAGCATACGTAGACAAGACTCGAAGGAGTGAGACTGCAGATCTATGGCATGCGCGGTTAGGGCACATTAGCTATCACAAGCTGAAAGAAATTATAAAAAAGTCGATGCTCAAGGGTCTTCCACAACTAGATATTCGAGAAGATATCATCTGCCCCGGATGTCAATATGGTAAGGCTCATCAACTACCCTATAAGGAGTCAAAGTTCAAAGCGAAAGAATCCTTAGAGCTAATCAACTCAGATGTGTTCGGGCCAGTAAAGCAAGCGTCAATCAGCGGTATGCGATACATGGTGACCTTCATCGACGACTACTCAAGGTACGTGTGGATATATTTTCTGAAAGAAAAATTAGAAGTATTCTCCAAGTTTAAGGACTTTCAAGAGAAAGCTGAAAGTGAAGTCAGTCAAAAGATTCGGTGTCTACGCACTGACAATGGGGGAGAATACACGTCAGATGAATTCTCAGCCTACCTTAGAAAATGCAAAATCCGACGACAGCTAACTTGTGCTAGCACCCCACAACAGAATGGTGTAGCTGAGAGAAAGAATCGACACCTTGGAGAGATCTGTCGAAGCATGCTACATGCGAATAATGTGCCTGGACGTTTTTGGGCAGAGTGTATGAAGACAGCAGCTCACGTGATCAACCGGCTACCACAAGCAAGACTTGGGTTTGTCTCACCCTTTCAGAAACTGTGGAATATCAAACCCACAGTAAGTCACTTCCGAGTCTTCGGCTGTGTGTGCTATGTGTTTGTACCTGATCATTTACGGACCAAGTTTGATAAGAAGGCTATTCGTTGTATCTTCATTGGATATGATAACAAGAGAAAAGGGTGGAGATGTTGCGATCCCAAAACCGGGCGCTGCTACACATCACGAAACATAGTATTTGACGAGGCTTCATCTTGGTGGTCATCACAAGATGTAGTACTGCCAGATTCTAAGGATTTAGAGGATAAGCTACATGAGAAGTTGGTGGAGTCAACTCAAGAAGAAGATTTACAGTCCAGTCAAGAAACTGAGCAACAAATTCACCCACCACGTACCGGGGAAATAAGAAGGGAAGATCAGCCTACAGTATTACAGCCCGACTCGCCAAGATTACCAAATAAGTTTGTAAATCCATGGAGAACCGGTGTACATCACAAAACACCGGAAGAACTTCAGCCAAGTCAACATGAAGACGCTGAAGAAGAGTCAAGGACACAACTTCGCAGGTCTACCAGGCAGAGACAGCCAAATCCGAAGTATGCCAACGCTGCTCTTGCCGAAGAAGATGGTGTAAGGGAACCATCTACATTCGAGGAAGCATCTCAGAGTCTTGAATGGAAAAAGGCAATGGAGGAAGAGATTCTAGCACTAAAGCAGAATCAAACCTGAGACTTAGTCCCAAAGCCCAAGGACGTCAAGCCCATAACCTGTCGATGGGTTTATAAGGTGAAGACTCATCCCGATGGTTCCATAGAGAGATACAAGGCTTGACTCGTTGCCCAAGGTTTTTCTCAGCAATATGGATTAGACTATGATGAGACCTTTAGTCCAGTGGCAAAAATTACAACGGTACGTGTCCTAGCACTAGCAACTAACAAATCATGGAAGCTATGGCAACTGGACGTGAAAAATGTTTTCCTACATGGAGAAGTAGATCGGGATATATACATGGAGTAACCCAAGGGCTTCAAAAGTGGAGTGCATCCCAACTACGTTTGCAAACTAAGAAAAGCTTTTTACGGATTAAAACAAGCACCGAGAGCATGGTATGGTAAGATAGCAGAATTTTTGGTGCAAAGTGGATACTTAGTCGCGCCGGCAGATTCGAGCCTATTCATCAAGGCTAGAGGTGAAAAACTAGCAATAGTGCTAGTCTATGTGGATGATCTAATCATCACCGGAGATGATGAAGAGGAAATTCGAATAACAAGGAAAAATCTCTCTGTTCGGTTCCAAATGAAGGAGCTTGGAGAACTTAAGCACTTTCTTGGACTTGAGATGGAACACACACAAGAAGGCATGTTCCTGTGCCAGGAAAAGTATGTGAGAGATCTTTTATTGAAATACGGTATGGTTGATTGTAAACCAGTTTCTACTCCCATAGAGGCCAACACCAAGCTATGTGTGGAGGAAGGCAAAGACTTGGATGATTTAATCATGTACCGTCAATTGGTGGGTAGTCTAATCTATCTACCGTTGACACGACCCGACATCTCTTATGCAGTAGGAGTAGTAAGTCGGTTCATGCAAAAACCGAAGAAACCTCACCTAGAAGCGGTTCGACGAATACTCAGATATGTGAAGGACACCTTTGATTTCGGTATCCTTTATAAGAAATGAGGAATATGTAAGGTGGCTGGCTATTGTGATGCAGATTATGCGGGAGATCATGATACGCGCCGATCAACCACCGGGTACGTGTTCTACCTTGGTTCGGGAGCAATTTCCTGGTGTAGTAATAGACAGCCAACGGTATCACTATCGACCACTGAAGCAGAATATAGAGCAGCAGCAATGGCAGCTCAAGAGAGTACATGGTTGATGCAGCTAATGAACAATCTACATCAACCTGTTGACTATCCAGTAGCATTGCATTGTGACAACCGATCAACAATACAGTTGGCAGAAAATCCAGTGTTCCATGCCAGAACGAAGCACGTGGAAGTGCATCACCACTTTATTAGAAAGAAAGTACTTCAAGGAGAGATAAAAATGCATCCAATCAAGACGGAGGACCAAGTAGCCGACATATTCACTAAAGGACTCAATCTTTCCAAGCTTGCTGAGCTTCAAAAGCTACTAGGTATGACTAGTAGAAGAGTCGGTGTTGAGGGGGAGTGTTGAGAGTCACTACCAACTCTCTAGAACTTTCTCTCTCCCTTCCAAGTGTCTCTCTTTCTCTAGAGTCTTCTCTCTGGATTACTCTCTCTAGAATACTCTCTAGAATATTTTCTCATAGGTTCTCCATTCATCTCTCTAGAATATTCTATCTCTAGAATTCTCCCTAAGCTTATTTCTATCTCTAGAAAAAGAGATAGTAGTAGTCTCTAGATGTTTCCTAAGAAAGGAGGTGGGGAGAATGTTCTAGAAATCTAGAACATTCACATGCCTACTATAAATAGAGGGTAGGGTCCCCTTATTTGTGCATAGAAGAAACACAAGCTCTTCTAAGTGTGTGAGGTCTAGTGATAGTGAGTGTGTGAGGATAAGAGTGAGTGCAATTCTTGAGTGTTAGTGCTCCTTGAGTATCCCTTAAGTGTTATATATTTTTCAACTAGTGCATCAATAAAAGCCTCTTTATTTGAGTTTCCGCTGCTTCTATACTCAACAAATTGATCTCTAAGAGACCCATCAGTATTGATTTTAATCCAGCCTAAGTCCTGGAGGCTTCCATGAAATCCATTTGATGATCTTACGACCCCAATTAACTCTAGCCCCCAACTGGAAGCCATATCTCTGCTGAGAGCACCGTCAGTTACAGATGAAGTCAAACCATTCATCTTTGAGAAACACATCAGCTCGAATGAGATGGAGAATGGTCATCGGTGGCTACAATTTTTGCTGAAATAACCTACGATTCCACTCAGTCCAGATGTGGTAAATGAAGGCACAAAATGATAATTTTCTAACCGAAGTTGCAAAGTCATCATTCTTAACTTTACGAGTGAACCAATTGATGGTAGCACTCCAACAATGGAAGGATCTTGGCTGGAGGTGAAGAGACAAAAGAAGCCAGAGCCAAACATCTCGAGAGAACGAGCAACTGGCAAAGAGATGGTCATGAGATTCTTTATTCACTCCACAAAAGGTACAGACAGAACTGGTGATCAGCCCCCATCGTAACAATTTATATTGAACATTAAGAGCCATCCTAAGAGCAAGCCAAGCAATAAAAGAGTGTCGGGGAATCCGTAGCGGGAACCATATAATTTTGCGCCAACGAACTTTTGGGAACCCCATATTGAATAAGATGCCAAGCTGATTTCAGAGAAAAAGACCCAGCTGACTCAAGTTTCCAGATAACTTTGTCGTCAGGACCTCCACTTAAGGAAGGCATACTAGGTATGGAGTGTCATATATCATACAGCTGAAGAAGAGGAGGGAGAGCAGGATACCATTTATTGTTATATCTAAGAGTTACAACTTTGTCCAAGCGAGTAAAATTACCCACAGGATATTGAGGGCTTGAAAGAAAATTAAGCAAGAGACCCATCAGATGCTAGGGATCTAGCCATAAGTTGGTAGTTCGACCATTTCCAATCAGAACGACGGCTTGCTCAGCCTCATTACGAACTCGAAGAATATTATGAGTGCTCCAAGACATAACAACAGGGGGTTTAAGCATCCAGATCAAATCATTTTTGAGAAAACGTCGGTAAAACCAGGTGACCCATAAGGACTAATCATGCTTAGCAATTTCTCAAGCTCGTCGCAACAGAGCGCAAGGATTCCAATCATCAATTCGTCGAAGGTTCAGACCACCTTCATCTAGAAGGAGCACAAACACTTTTCCAGGCCACCTTATGTGCTTTCTTATCCAAAGGAGCACCAGCCCACAAAAGTTTACTTAAAGTAACTTCAATTTCAGACGTAACTGATTTCGGCAAGTAGAAACTCCACACCTAAATAACTGAAAGGAATTGAGAATGCTGCGAATAAGCTCCAATTAGGGGTGTCAACGAGTCGAGCCAGCTCGGCTCGACTCAAAATAAACTGAGCTTGAGCTTTTACTTTGGGCTCGTTGAGCCGAGCCGAGCCTTAAAAGTGTGCTCGAAAGATAAATGAGCCGGGCCTGAACAATAGGTGGCTCAGCTTGGCTTGGCTTGGCTTGGCTCGATTAATTTTATAATAATACCCTTTAAAAGTTAAATTTATATTATATATTTAGTATTCCTTTTTCTTGGTAAAATATATTTAGTATACATTAACATAATTATTTCTATTTAAGTTTTAACTCAAGCTGACACGTGAGCCACATGACATCCCAAAGAAAAGAATGTCCTTTTAATTTTTTTAAATTGAATTTAGTGCTTATCAATGTATTTAAAAAAAAATAAAAATTATCGAGTCGAACCGAGCCAAGCTCGAGCTCAACGATTTTTGGACGAGCCAAGCCGAGCCTGAGCCTCTGTAAAATTCCAACGAGCCGAGCCTGAGTATCTGTAAAATTCCAACGAGTCGAGCCCGAGCAGTGCCCAGCTCGGCTTGTTGACACCCCTAGCTCCAACCAATCGGCAAAGGACCAAGTGAAGTTTTTCCACGAAACTAGCTTGGCTTGAATCTTCTGAAGCAGGGAGAACAATCAGATCTACTTAGCCTCGAAGAGATGAAGGGAAGCCCCATGTATTTGATAGGTAACCGACCCGTAGAAACACCCTTCACTTGAACCATCCGATAAACAGTATCACAAGGGATGTTGCTACATAGCATAACAGATTTACTAGGGTTCATTTCCAATCCAGCGGCCCGAAAAGAGTCTAGAATCTTGCCAATAGCCAAAATGGAGTTGATGTTACCGGGAAAGAATATTAACAAGTCATCTGCAAAGCAAAGATGAGTTATCAATGGGCTAATGCAGCGCGGGTGAGGATCGAATAACCCATCTGCTACACCTCGATCTAACAAAACTTGGATTATCAACATAAATAAATAGGGTGACATGGGGTCTCGCTGGTTCAATCCACGACCAGCAAAGAAAAATGTAGTTATTTCACCATTGATAATGACCGCAAACTTAGCTTCAGGGATGCACTCTCTAATCCAATTAATAAAACGGCAGGGGAAACCAAAATTTTGAAGAGTCACGAGGAGAAAACGCCAACTAACTTAGTCAAATGCCTTGCGAATTGAAGGTCAATTTAAGGGCCACCTTAAGAGAACTAACAGGTCGATGATAGTTGTGGAGAATGTTCTAGCAAATGAGGAGGTTATTGGAGATTCTCCTGCCTTTGACAAACGCAGTCTGATTCCAAGCAACGAGCTTAGGGATAACCTTTTGAATTCTCTAAGCAAAAGTTGGCCCTGAGTGAAAAAACTCTGAATAGCTCTAACCACATCAGCACCAACAGTTGCCCAACATTTCTGAAAAAATAGCACAGAGAAGCCATCCGGACCGGGAGCTTTGTCACCATTTGCTGCAAACACAGCGGATTTGATGTCATCATAAGAGAATTCAGGTTCAAGCATATGACAATCATCTAGATCCAAATGGTTATCCAAGGGAAATTGTTGAGCATCAAAATGGGTTCCTTCTGAGTTGGCTAATTGAGAAGCAAAAAAATGAACATCATGAGCAAGTATGGCCGGTTGATCGTCAAGCAGTCTACCATATGGAGATCTGATCATATCAATGCGGTTTCAAGGATAAGGATCTATGGAAGAAGGAGTTGTTACCGTCACCAAGCTTCAACCAGAGGATTCGCGATCGCTGACAGAGTTCAGCCTCCTGTATGCTAAGCACTTGGCCCAATTGATTCTCAACATTTTGCAATTAAGAGGATTAGCATCCACAGCAGCAGCAACAACTTGTTCTTTCAAGTGTCGAAGAGCATCAATTTTACAGTTGTTCCTGCCAAAAACTTGCTAACTCCATCTTATCAAGGCACTACGCGTGGCTTTCAGCTTTTGAACTAGCTGAAATATAGGATTCCCTGCAACCCGAATATTCCAAGCATTATCAACAACAGATGTAAAATCAGGGTGCTCTGGCCAGTGATTGAGAAATTTAAAAAATCGACCCTTGGAAAAAAGTCTAACCGATTAATGCAAAATGATTTGGCTATGATCGAAGGAATGGCCAGTAGAATACAAAGCTTCAAAGCTCTGAAACTGCTTAATCCAATCGACATTAACCAAGTGAATTGCAGAGCTTTCGATTTTAAGTCAATAAGCCGAGAGTAGTCCATACAATTTCTGGCATCCTAAAGGATATAAGAAGGAACCAAACACACTCCACGCTTCTCGTGAGAGTAAAAGATAGTATTATTGAAATCACCAAGGATAGCCCAAGATAAGGTGCAAAAAGGAAGAAAGACACCTAGGTCACACCAATGGAGCTTGAGATGTCTTTTGGTCACAAAGATCTAAAGAGGCCACAACTCAAATTTTCATTTTTTTGGTACACTGGGGACCTTCGTTTATTTATTTCAGAAAATTTTCTTTTCAAGTCTCTTTTGACGGATATGAATAAACCCTCTTTATAAATTAACCACCACGTTTAAAGATCTCTGTTTTTCAGTTGTCTTTGGGTGGAGAATGATACGGATAACACATCTTAATTTTTTATGCCTGTTTTAGTGAAATTTGAAAATCTAGACATTTTTTAAACAACACGGCGGTGGAAGAAAAGAGCATCAACTCATTTAACATCCACAATACTGGACCTTATAGAACGCCCAAAAAATTGTCAACTCATTGTTAAATTGACACTAAACCCAATAAAATGTCCAAATAACTATAGTCATCTCCTAAGTAGCCCTCTCCGCGGCGGCTCTTACTCTGGTGGTAGACAACTCTTTTCTTTATTTTTGAGAAGGCTCTCACTCCACTTTAATTAGAATCCTACATTAGTTCTTATGCAAAGCCAAACTAGAAAAGCCAAATTAACCCTATATCTATATCAGTCATTAATGCTATGTTTGGTTGCCAAGAAAATTGATGAAAACACGGAAAAGAAAAGGAAATTTTAGATTTTTAATACAATTTTTAGTTGTGTTTTGTCTAATTTTCTTTTCTTTTCCCTGTTTCTACTTATTTTCTCGACAACCAAACATAAGGTAAGGGAATGCAGTTTTTTCAATTAATACTTGGACACCATGTGTCACAAAGCTCTCTAAATCTTTGAAGACGCCACATTACACACCCCTCCCCACCCAATACATGTAAAAAAAAAAACTTTAAAAAAATGTTTCTAATGCATAGGCATAGGGAGGGGATGGGACATTTGTATAGATTCATGTTAAGAGAAATTGTCATTCAATTCTTGTAATTAGCATTATAATAAAGTTATCAAAATACACTTGTATAGATTCAGGCATGGAGAGATTATCATCCAATTCTTATCAATGGCGGTGAGATGGTGAGCAGTGAGATAGTCAGGCCGGGAGTGAGGGAGAGAATGATATAAGAGAGAAAAGGGGGCAGAAATGAAAAGGTTGGGATTTCTTTTAGCAAGGGCAAGAGCACTTTTGTCACCCCAAAACAATGGGTGTAAACAAGTAAAGATTTAAGAATTGAGTATAGTCAGGATACCCAGTATACCAGTGTATCTAAGGCAAAAACACTATAATTATCAAGAGAGAATGAAGTACATGTGTTATGTGTAAACAAATAAAGATTTTAGAATTAAGTATAGTCAAATATATGTCACAGGCCGGCCCATCCCTTAGGCCATCAAAGCCTTTGCTTTAGGCCCCATTAAGAAAAATAAAAAAATATTATTAAAAAGGCCCCATTTAGAATATTAAAAAAAATAAAAGGCCTATTTAGAATGTTAAAAAGGCCCTATTTATAGTTAATTTTTTTTTAATAATATTAAAAAAAATATATATTTTAAAAGCCCAATTTAGAATTTTCGCTTTAGGCCTCCAAATGGCTTGGGCCGGACTCACACCTTTGGGGTAAATCACTAATGGATGATTGGTCCACCCTCAGTGGACCAAAACACTAAAGATGAGCTTATCAACAAATCCTAGTCATTACTCTTAATTCTTGAAAATGGGATTTTTGATGGAATCTGTGATGAAAAACTTCAACATTTAGATATTTTTTTTGGTACTCAAATAGTATTTCAATTAAGAAAAAATTTCGGGCCCACTACAAGATCTCAAGAGGGGCCTGAGTGCGAACTTAAAAAAGTTGAAGATGTTGCATATTTTTTAAAATAAAATTTTGTGTTTATTTTAATTATTAAATCTCAAATCAGTTATGGAATCACTTAAGCCTATAATTTATTTCCTATTAAAGTATTTTATGATTTGATACAGTCTCTTTATATTCAAAACGTTTTTTTAGTATTATGGAGAGTTATTTGGGAGTCTTAAAGACTATTAGACTCTTCCTTTATATAAGTGGGTTGTTCCCATTCTTTTGGAGAGAAGAGAGAAAAACCTTATTTTCTTTAAAGTGTAGAAAAGAAATATACAGATTTTTTGGGATGCTCTCTTCTACTATTTTGTATTGATTTTTTATGAAGTTTGGTTAAGAATACTGTCGAGTTCGCTGTCATGACTACTGGTTAGAGAGTGCTCTCTACCGAAAATTGAGACTGTTGAATCCTGGGGGTATATGCCAGAGACCTGTAAGCACCGGAACATAGGCGTTAATCACCTTAAGGACAGCGTCTTCAACACGTGCCTTGGTCTCTATATTGATAAGTGTTTTACCCTTATTTTTTCAATTTACTTAATACATTCGAGTATTTTTCTCTATATTCTCTATTTGATTTATACTGCCCTGTCAAAGATTTTCCAACAGAAGATACAAAGCCCAAAAAAGAATCTCTAAGAACTTGGATTGCAAGATCATGAGCTACAACATTTGTTGATCTAGGAACATACCTGAAGACAATATATGACACATTGTAACTCAGAGATAAGATGTCCTTGACGATGGTGTTAATGTCCCAGTGGACCACATCAGACTTCTGGTTGAGGGAGGCGATTAAGATTTGAGTCCCGGGCATTTGTGCAATTGGGCACACAATTTTTGTACGCCCCCAATTCGAAACGTTCTGCATACCCATGCGTAGGGTCATGTTGGTAAAAGAGCTCATCAAGAAGGGTAGAATTATCTCATGAAATGTGTGTTCTTACTTTTTGGCACACTGTGGATTGGGGGAACACCAAATCCAGGTGTCCACTTGATCAAGTTTGGACTCATAGATATCATAAATAACTGTGTTCACCAAGCTGTGAACTGATTACACTTGTCCATTGGTGGTACCAGTGGCAGTCGTTTATTCCGCTTGAATGGTCTAAGATCGATTTTCATTAGTTGTTGTGGCAATTGAAAAGTCTACCGTTAGGAATAGAATGCCTTGACATCTAACTTCTAACACCCTAAAGAAAAATAAAAAAGACAAACCATGAGCTAATCATTCATGGGTCAATGAGCCCAAAAGCAGACCTAAGCACCTCAGAAAGACCAAGTCAAATACGACTCTCGTGTATACTTGTGTTTTTGTTTTTGTTTTTTTAAGAGGAGTGTCAATGACTCAATATCATTTATTTACAATTAATTATTAATTGTTAGTATTAATAGGAAAAATCGGTCGCTATCATATTGTTTTTTAAAAAAAGTACTACCAATCTATCAAAATTTCCCTCTCGCAATTGAACTCCTATACAAGAAATGTCTTTTGTCCTCTATTATCAAGCCATCTCATTCATATAAAAGAAGGCGGTTGACAAATTAATAAGTGAAAACGAAAGTTGCATTTTGGGAGGATTAGAGCTCTCTAACCCCTACAAGAGTCCAAAATGTCAGCATACCCATCTTCCACACAGTAGGATCGATAAAGACATTAAACAATGCTAAACAGCATAAACCGCCAATCCCCAAAATGTGTTTCAGGGCCTTATGCGATAATTCCAAAGACCATACCCCCCAAATGGTGGCCGCTTTCCCTCCATTCCTCCCTCCCTCCCTCTTCTCCGGACAGCAATAACAAAGTGAAAATTGGCTCTAGTTGGTCACCTAACAAAGGGATTGGATTGGATTTGGTCTTGCTCTCGCAAGACCAAAACTGTCTTGCATTGGTCTTACATCCATCATGTGGCAATAAAAAGAGAAGATAATATCAATGGGGGAGAAGTCAAAAAATAGGGGAGAAAATGAAATGACTTCTCTCTTTTTTATCACTACATGTCAAACACTGAAAGGGACAAGATGGTTTTGATCTTACGAGTGCAAGACCAAATCCAATCCCCCAAACAAGATCATTGTAGAGGATAAAGTGGGGGCTACCAATTATGTTGTGACACAACAGTAACATTGTTTTACAAGGTACATGGATTGTCATTACAAGATAATAAATAAGGATTTTGTAATATATATAGAAAGTCTCGTCCCTTCATCGTCGATACGTGCCCTTTTTAAAAAATTCCCTTTAACTATAGTTAAGATTCTCTAATCTTAGGGTTAATATTTTTTATATTTATTTTTAGAAAAAAATTATTAACCACAATTAAAAAGGACACGTGTCAGCAATAAAGGGGGCAACACTAGTCCTCTGAGCGAGGAGCGGTTTAATGCTCATATGTATATATGCAAAATTTAAAAGAGAGACTGGTAGCATATGTGTGAACATCACGCGTTTGAGCAACCTATGACACTCCTTTAAACCCAAAAATAAATACATGATAAAGGTTAGAGGTGTATTCAAACTAAGCCAGCTCGAGGACTCAGCTCGATCAAGCCGAACTTTTTTTTGAGCTCGAACTTGCAATGATACTAAGCTCAAGTCAAGCCCAACTTGATTCGGCTTGGCTTGAATCTCGGTTTGATTTAGGATCAGTTTGGCTTGAGCTCGGTTCGGCTTGACATATTTATAATAATAATTAATAATATTTAAATGTTTATAATAATATAAATAATGCACTCATATTATTCACAATATATATTTTTTAAAATAAAGTAAAAATATATCTTTTTATGGTTCAAGCCGAGCTCAGTTCGATCTTGAATCTGAGCTCGAGCCAAGCCAATGCTTTCAAGATGAACTTTGAGAAAGAAAATTCGAGCTTGATTCGAACTCGAGCTTGGCCTAGCTTGGCTCGAATACACCCCTAATAAGAGTCCTCTTTCTTAACATTTGACAAATAAAATCAGCCTAAATGATATCTAGGTTGTCCGATTGGACGACAAAAACTATAATATGAGTGGGTCACAATAACCTTAGGGATTAACGCTAGTCAAATAGATTAATGACAGACATTTTTGACATGGGATAGGATGGCTTAGACATAGTCAATTGTGTTATTTTTTGTCATGTATTAAGAAAAGATGGATGACCTATATCATATGGGCTCAAGGGAGCGTCATATTCAATGTAGAAAAGTGGGAATGATTTAGATTGATTGTGTTATAGTTGTCTACGTAAATGATAAGAGGGAAAACAAACACACACAAAAAGTCGTACCCCCTCGAGCGTGAGTATGATTGGAATCGATTACAGCTATTAACGTGATTAACGTTAGCTTACATTGACCCATAATATGTTAGATGGTTCTCTAAGTCAAGGATTTCCTTGTAGACTTGAGTAATAGCATGAGAACACCTGTATTCCATGTTCTTGCATGTTCAGATACATATTTTTTTATTTCAAACACTCTCTCTCAAGAACATATATATACAAAGTGGTTCCTCCATTTATGCCAAACTCCCTTTCTTTATCGCCTTTATTCCATAGAATAAAAAATGGGAAGGAGAGGAGAAGGGAATCAAAGAATAAGAATACTTCTTTATACACAAAGGTACAAATCTTCAATAAAGAAGCATATAATAATTTTAGCCCTAGCTTTTCTTTCCCATGTTGGGGGGTTCTATCTATAGCTAGAGACCTTAGGGGAATCATGTTTGGGTTTGTGGGGGGTTTAGAGGCTTTGCTTTGAATATGTGCTTCTTATAAAGGCCAATATGCTAAAGATTAGAGACCATAACATAACAGACATTAGCTTTTCAATTTACTTTGTTCTAAAAAGAAAATAAAATTCTGTCTGTGAATGTGATGCTTGTTTGTTATCCAACCAAATTCTCATAAAAGGAAAGATTCCTATGTGATTGTTACATTTTTCACATTCTTGATTTGGAAGATTTGGATTAGGGATAATCGGTACTTGATTTTTTTTTATGCGGATATGATCCAAGCATAGAATAAAGTCCGTAGTAAGGGTATTCTACTTGTAGGTATCCATAGGGAGGTGTTCTTTGAGGTGTAACTACTAGAGTTCGTGCACTGGACAACAGTAATTGTTTTTATCGCATACGTGACACCCGTCAGTATTTTCCTTCCAGTTAAATAATGAAATAATATTGTATAAAAAATATTTTTTTTCTAAAAGTTTATAAGGCAACTGCCTCTTTTGCCCCTAAATTTGACCATATATTTATAACCTCTAGCATCCTCCTCGGTGAACGGAAAAATACTTCTACGAAAATCACTTGCTCAAAGTATTAGTTTGGCAACGGATTTCCTCCGGCAAATGCCTAAGTATTACTTGGGCATAGCCTCTGCAACTGGCATGTGACGAGAAATAAGGGAGAAATGAAAATATTGTGAAAGAAATTGAAATAGTCTTTTTGATATTTCGATTTCTCTCTTAGTTATTATCACATGTCAATTGCAGAGGTTATACCCAAATGTAATACTAGGCATCTATTAGAGGAAATCCGTTGTTGCCACTTAGTTTTTCTATGGAAAACCAAACAGACACTATAATGAGGATTATTGTAACTAAGGTTGGACGATTACTCTAAATCTAAAAGTTCATGCTTAAGGGGTAGTTAAATGCTAGTTATTATAAGAGATTAACTACGAACAAACTTTGGTTGATTGAACAATCAACTGGAGCAACCCAAATTTTGACTTTAGAAGTGATAATTTAGTAATTATGAATACAAAGAAGTGTATTTTTTACAAATACATTTTTTCCATAAATACCCATTCTTAAGGCAAAATTTGAGTTGCTCTGGTTGAATGTTCAACCAGAGCTCCTGTTGATAGTTATTCTCTTATTATAATAAAGATAAAGAACTGTTATTACGTTATACTAATAGGATGAACACGCATATCTAGCTCAATTCCAAATGCAATATCATCACAATCAGATCAAAATCGAACATCAATATGATTCATGCATATCCTCTACTTGGTAATTGTTTTATCCTCTTGATTTCTTATTTTGACATACAATTGCCCCTCTACACAGGATGGCCATGGGTACAAGTCTTGTCTTGAGACACACTTTCTACCACTGAAACTAGGGATTAATTTAACCAACCCGTTATTAGATGGACTGTAATAAATCTATATTTCCAGTTTTACAACCAAACCACTCAAAAGCTATAAAAGCAGAAAGAGGCATGTTGAGCATACCCTCACAATTCAAAGTTTTCATACTCTCTTTCTTTTGATAATTAAACTATTTTTGTGTGTGTTAAACCACTTATGGTTCTACACAAAGTCATTTGTTTTATGATTGAGTATACCAATATTTTCTTATTATACACATAACTTACGATTTATTGACTATTTAAATGTACTTAGAATTTATTACTATATACCATTAAATGTTATAAATTAAATTAAAAAACCAAAATATATAAAAATTTCCTAACTTTACACCAAACTTAGAAACAGGTGAAGAAGAGGGACTTGTGTGTTGTTAAGGTAAATGATAAATCAATATTTGCCCCAACGGCTTATTGTTATGTCATAATGAATTTTGAAAAAAACAAGAACATGAGCACCCCAAATTTAGTTATGGAAAATGTATTAGAAAATGACAAACAAGAGCACCCAAACATAATACGAAATGAGAAAAAATTCATAAAAATATGTGGAGGAAGCTTAGTACAGTAAAAAAAATAATTTTAAAATAAGGGAAAATGGTCATCTCTTATAAATAATGAAAATTTTAATTAGCTTTAGAAGAAATTAAAATTTCATTTTCACTACCCTTTGATTGCTAAGAAAATTTTAAAAGAAAAAAATAATTTCTGCACTCTTGTTTGGGTGCCAAGAAAGAAAAAAGAGAAAAAAAATAGTTGTGAAAAGATTGTGGCGACAGTAATAGTGGTAGTGGTGTAGGCGACATTGATAGCAATGGTGGCAGACAATGTTGGAGCTGGTTGTGGCGGCGGTGGTGGTGGTAGCGACAATGGCAACATCGATGATGGTGGTGGCAAATGAAGGTGATTGTGGTGGCAGCGATATTGCCAGTGGTGGCAGTTGTGGTTATGGGTGTAGGTGGTGGTGACATAAAAGTTGTGTTAGTTAAGATATGGGACAAGACATGAAATTAGTATTTTTCTCTTTATTTTGCACTCCTAATCTAAGATTTTTTTTTGGGAAGGAAATGAATTCCACAATTTAGGGAAAAAAAATTAGAGATTGACTTTCTCTCTTTTTTTTTTTTTACAAATTTTTTCTTTATAATCAATTAATGAATAATCAAATAATAAAAAATTAGATTTCTTTTATTTTTCTTTTCATGCCGAATTTTCTAGGAAACTACATAGGTAGGGCTATCAAAGGGCCGGGTCGGTTTTAACCCTAACCATGCCCTCAAGGGCCAAGGCGGGAAAGAAAAGCGAAAAATATTTTCTCATTTGAGATAACAAGATTTTTTTCTACACTGAATGTCAACCCAACAGATAATTTGGATGGAAGTTATTTAAAGTAAAATAAATATAAAAGTAAAGTAAAACAAGTATAATAATAAAACTATATAAAATAAAACCTATATATTTTGACAACAAATTAAGATTGTAACCAAAGTGTTAAAGATAATCACAGTGTTAGAGTTAAGGAATCAACCAATGAGGGGCTTAGGGCGTAGGATCGTCTTTGGCTATAGCAAAAGACGTTTTCTATGGCTGTCATCGTTGGACAATACCTATTCTCCTTATCTAATCGCCTTGCTCTCTAAGGAACAGAGAATTAATTTCGTTTATATTTTATTTTTAAAGCAATTATTATTATTAAAATAATATTTAACAAATGTGACATGTCTCTACCCAACTTTTCTTGGTTTTTTCTATAGGTTGCCACATGCCCTTTCATCCCCCTTTAATTGTGGTTAAGCTTAACCAATTCAAGGTTAATATTTTTTACCCTAGAAACCAGGTTAGATTGATGAATCCTAAGGGTGAGTGAACCTAATTAGTGGGTGTTAAAAGGGCACATGATAGCCTATAGAGGCAAACATTCGGCTAGAAAGAAAATTTTCCCATGTTAAAATATTATTTTAATAATGGAAATTGATTCTTTCTGTGCACGTTTTAAAGGGGACTATACAAGCCACCATGTGTCCCTTTCAACACCCACTAAATTGTGGTTAGGATTCACTACCCCTAGGGTTTATCCATCTAACCTTTGTTCTTAGAAAAAAAAATATTAACCTTAGGTTGATTATGCTTTAAGCACAGTTAAAGAGAGCTCTACAAGTCACCACATGTTCTGTTTAACACCCACTAACTGTGGTTAAGATTCACTCACCCTTAGAGTTTGTCCATCTAACATTGGTTTTTAAAAGAAAAAAAATATTAACCTTAAATTGATTAAGTTTAACCATAGTTAAAGGAGACAAATGGGACATGTGGTGACCTATGGCACGTGTTTTCCGTTAGATGGAACGTGTGTGGATACATGTACATGTGTTCATGCTTTTCCTGACTGCTTTGCAGCCGATTTAAGTAGTCAACTGATTAAAACTAAGTGTGTTTGGTTTTGATTATTTTGGTCATACATGTTTATAATAGGAAAATAGTTAACGTACCCATGGTTCCCATTTTGTAACGGAATGGTTTGTCCTCATTGGTCCATGCCCCAATTTTAAATACTCACCTACTATGGTTAAGATTCACTAAGGTTAAGCAATTCAACCATGGTTTTTTTTTAAAAAACAAAATCTTAGTTTTAATTTGGTTAAGCTTAACCTGGGTTAAAGGGGTGTTAAAAGGGACACAAGAACACAGGGTAAGACATGAAAGGAACCTATGGGTCCGCATAGTGGCTCTTTATAATATAGTCATTGGACATTCAACACTTAAACAAATAATTGAGTAAATTATAAATGGTCATTTCACAATTTAATATACCTCGTATAGTATTAATTCCGTAGAATAGTGACTAGTTGGGGTGTCGAACCACATAGGATTGCACTAGTTTCGTTGTCTTTTTATCAAAATTAATTCTAAATTAATGAGTGATAAAAGTTGATTTAAATTGAATTAAACTAAAACAAGAATTAACTATTAACTTCTAATTAATTTATCAACTAGTGAGTTTTTGTGATCTTTTGGAGAGTAGATTTAGGGTGTTTAAATCCACCATTATCCTTATAACTTATCTCAAATTGAATCTATTCAGATTTCTTGAAGTGTAAACAATTATAACAAGTCCATACTCATCCGATCGATAAAGATACAAGTGATTAAATTCTAGACATATCTTATCTTCAGTTAGCACAAGTGATACACATTAAACTAGAGTAGTGAATCATTTGTCTTCACTAAGCATAAAATATATCAGTATTTAATCTCTTGAACAATTAAAATCATTACATAGAACTCACATTAACATGAGTGATTGCAATCTCAATTTCATAACACATAAGACAAAGATAAAACTTTATTGAAATTGAATATAATCATTAAAACCAGTTATTTCACAACCCTCTTATTATACAATCAATGTTTACAATCTTGAAATCAAAACATAAACTCTTTAAATTTCCTAAACTCTCTCAAACCCTCACTTATATAGGCAATAACAAAGTTGGAAAAGATTTAGAACTATTAATAATACTATTTACGTGGTTACTATTCACCCTATTTACAGTTTTACTATTAAACTTTGAATAATTCTAGATAACTCAATTCTTAATAGATTAACTTGAAATTTGAAACATAGCTACTTTAGTTAATTTAGAATCTACCTTAAAATTGTCATAAATTTTGGATGAAGGAAAATGACCAAAATACCTATTGATAGAAATGCGGTTTTGGCCGATCGATCTGTCAAGACAGATTTCGGCGATTTTGCTCTCTCTTATTCTTTCTTCAATCTTCGCTTATCCTTTACTTGGTTAAAGTTCATATGGGCCTTAAAAGTTTTTAAATCTTCAAATTAATATTCTTTTCCTCGCATGAACCTGAAATCAATAAAGACACTCAAATGAAGTAACATAATAGAAAAATCGATTTAATAGAATTAACAAATATAGTTTAAGGTGCATAAATATGTAACAATTAGCATCGATCAATAAACAAATTTCAAATATTGATTAAAATAGTAGTAATTCAATAAAATTACTAATTAAATCACTTGTTATCAAAATAGTTTTATTGAAAAAACTAAATATTTTAATTCCTTTTCAAAGACGGGAGATGATTTAAACGGTGAAGCTTTAACCGGCTACAAAAATAACTGAAAAGAAAATAAAAGAACACATGTTAGTCACATAAAGAAAGTGAGGAAGAGAGAAACTGGGGTTAGGCAACTTAGCATTCCCTACCCCCGCCTCTTGTGTGAGTGGTAGGAGTGTGGCCTTCCATGGAGGAGTTTGGGGATCTAATCCCACCCGGGCATGAGTTGCAAGAGCTCCACTGCCCAAGCTAACTTCTGACTGTCTGACTCTACTAATATAGGTAAATGATATCTCTCATTAAAAAAAAAAAAAACTTAACATCCCCTTTCTATTAAGTAGGGGTGTCAAACGAGCCGAGTTGGGCACTGCTCGGGCTCGGCTCGTTGGAATTTACAGATGCTTAGGCTTGGCTTGGCTTGGCTCAGCTTAGCTCGTTGGAATTTTACAGATGCTCAAGCTTGGCTCGTCCACAAATCGTTGAGCTCGAGCTCGGCTCGATAAGTTTTTTTTAAAAAATATATTGATAAGCACTAAATTCAATTAAAAAAAATTAAAAGGGCATTTTTTTTTTGGGAAGTCATGTGACTAGAGGTGTAAACGAGTTGAGCCGAGCTGGGCACTGCTTGGGCTCAACTCGTTGGAATTTTACTGATGCTCAAGCTCGGCTCGTTGGAATTTTACAGAAGCTCAGGCTCAACTCGGCTCGTCCAAAAATCGTTGAGCTCAAACTCGGCTCGGCTCGATAATTTTTTTTTGTTTAAATACATTGATAAGCACTAAATTCAATAAAAAAAAAATTTTAAAGGGTATTTTTTTTTTTGGGATGTCATGTGACTCACGTGAAAGCTCGAGTTAAAACTTAAACGAAAATAATTATGTAGTATACTGAATATATTTTACAAAAAAAAAGGTATACTAAATATATAATATAAATTTAACTTTTAAAGGGTATTATTATAAAATTAATCGAGCTGAGCCGAGTTGAGCTGAGCCACCTATTGTTTAGGCTCGGCTCGTTTATTTTTCAAGCTCACTTGTAAGGCTCGGCTCGACTTGACTCAACGAGCCCAAAGTAAAAGCTCAAGCTCGGTTTATTTCGAGTCGAGTCGAGCCGAGTTGGCTCGGCTCATTGACACCCCTACATGTGACTCACGTGAAAGCTTGAGTTAAAACTTAAACAGAAATAATTATATTAATGTATACTAAATATATTTTACCAAAAAAATGTATACTAAATATATAATATAAATTTAACTTTTAAAGGGTATTATTATAAAATTAATCGAGCCGAGCCGAGTCACCTATTATTCAGGCTCAGCTCATTTACTTTTCGAGCTCACTTTTAAGGCTCGGCTCAGCTCAACGAGCTCAAAGTAAAAGCTCAAGCTCGGTTTATTTCGAGTCAAGCAGAGCTGCCTCGGCTCGTTGATACTCCCTACTATTAAGGCACTGTATGGCTTGGCTGCACATAAAAAAGTTATTTTTTTCTAAGAAAAATATGAAATTTTATGTGTTTTTTTGATGTATGTATACTATAGAAGGAAAATGTCGGGGGTGATCGTAGCAGCACCGGAGTTTTATTATTTAAAAAGGGTGTGGAGTAAGGAAATGCGACCTCAACCAAAGGAAAGGAGGTTTCGTTTCTTCTTTTCTTGCGGCCTCTGCTAAGCATCTTTTCTATCCTTCGAGTCTTCTCTTCTTTCTTTTATCTTTCCAAAATTTCTGGTATTCTTGCTTTGTGTTTCTTCTTCTTCTTCTTCTTCTCTGGTTAGTGATTGTTTAAGTTGTTCTCCTCTGTGATCAGTATAGTTGAATTGATTTTATTTTTTTGGGACTTTTTTTGGGCTTTCAAGTTCTTCTTTTAAGTTGTATTGGAATTTTAATTACTAGGTGTTTATCAATTAGTATTTTCTTTCTGGGTTTAATTAATAGAAGGGAAAAATTGTGCAATTTTTTCTGTTCTTCTATTTCTGATTTGAGTTTGCTTTGCTGGGTTTCTTATTTGAAGAATTGGAAACTTCTTTCTTTTCTTTTGGTGGGGTTCTAATAGTTTCTAAAGGAGCTTTCTGTTTCTGGGTTTTTCTTTTCTGTTGGTGTTTTGAACATTTTCTATTATTTTTCTCGTTGAGGTTCAAATTTCTGAATTCTAACTTACTGGTTTGCTAAATTCAAAGTTTATCCTTAATGGGGTTTTGAATTCTTGGTTTTTTCTTCCGAGATTCTAAATTTCTGAGTTATTTTCCTGGTTGGGTTTGTGGGTTTTTCCTTTTCTGTTCCAAACTTACTGGGTATTGGATTCCATGGGACTCTGTCATGGGAAACACATTGAAAATTCTCAAAACCGAGAAGAAAACTCTGTAATTACCGGTAATGCCGAAACTGCAGCGAATTCCAAAACCAGCAAAGCTTCAAACTTTCCTTTTTACAGTCCCAGTCCTTTGCCAAGTGCCTTCAAGAACTCACCTGCTAACTCGAGTGTGAGTTCGACCCCTCTACGCTTCTTCAAGCGTCCCTTTCCTCCTCCTTCCCCGGCGAAGCACATAAAGGCATTGCTTCGTCGCCGACATGGGTCCGTGAAGCCGAATGGAGCCTCAATTCCTGAAGAAAATGAAGGTGAAGTTGGGTTGGATAAGAGCTTTGGGTTCTCCAAGCAGTTCTTAGCCAATTATGAGCTTGGAGAAGAGGTGGGGCGTGGGCATTTCGGCTATACTTGCTCTGCAAAGGCAAAGAAAGGGGAATTGAAGGGGAAGGATGTGGCCGTCAAGGTTATTCCGAAATCAAAGGTTTGTTTGTTTGTTTTTTCTTATTTTTTTTCCATTAAAAAAAAAAAAAAGGTTCTGCTGATCTTCTCTTGGTAATACTATTCATTTGTTTAAGGTTTAGTTGGCCATAACCTCCTATATTAGGTGCTGTTCTTGCTCTGGAACCTCAATTTTACAGGTCAGGAGCTAATGGTTTCGATCTGGGAAACTAGCTATCCCATAATGGGAATTGGTTTTTGGTTAATTAAGGATGGGAAAACTTAGAGATATGACGTACCTAGACAGTAGATATAAATTTAAAATGGGGTTTCCTATGAAGTATACACATGATATCATTATAATGTAAATGAGATAAAAATAATTAAAAATATTGCAGCGTTGGAGAGGACATGTATGTCATACCTTTTAGATAAATTTGATGTATAGGTTTTCAGTCTAGGATTTCATACCTGATTCTTACCATATATTTAGAATAAATGCCTGACATTTTCATCTGTCTTGTGTGTGTGTCATAGAGTCATAATTGATTATTGTGAAAGTATATATATGGAAAATTAGGGATGTTACCTCCCATACGGTTATAGTGGGTCTTGCTTACCTTGCTAATTTGCACTCTTATGGTTTGAGTCTCAGTATACAACAAGGGGATGGAGTCTCGCACTAGGTGGATTTAGGATTAGGCGGGATATTTTGTTTTAATTTAATGTAAGACTGTTGAAATAGGAATATAATAATTGGGCTTATAAGGGACCAAGGTTTAAAAAAAGGGTTTTGGACACCGTAACGGATACAGCCGAAACCTTTACGTAACGCCGTTACGTAACGGTTTCGGCCTTTACTTTTTTTTTTTTCTTTTTTGCTTAAAAAAATCTAAAAAAAAAAAAAAACATATAATAAATTAGTAACAAGATACTTTTAAAGCCAATATGAAACTCAAAATTTAGAAATAAAGAAATTAGATGGGTCGAGGGATGTAACATACCCGAAATAAAGAACATGCCTTGGACTCTTTCAAATCTATGAATTAAACTTCAAATCAAGTTGTTAATTAACAAAAAACAAAAGGATTTTAGGAAAAAAAATGTACTAAGAATAGGTAGAGAAGAAGAGAGGAAGCAAAGATGAGGTTTTAGAATTTTCGGAACCCACTCCTACGACTGAAACCTTTACGTATCAGGCATAACGCCCGTTACGTAACGGTTTTGGGCGTTACGGTTTTATTTCGGGATAAACGGGTAAAGGTACGGTATCGGGTATCGAAGGTCACCAAAACCTTTACGTAACGGTTTCGGCGTTTTTTTAAACCATGTAATGGACTGTATCATATATCCTAGTGATAAGAGTACATACAAATGTTGGTGTGCATGATTCCCTGCAATAAATAATCCAGAATCTAGCTAGAAGCAGCTATGTTACGTAGGTATGGCCACATGGGTAACTGGTAAGAGTCTTAGAAGGCATTTGGTAACTCTAAACTTTAAATAGGTAAAGTTTATTTGAAAATTAAGCTTATTTAGACTTTAGAGTGTCAAGTTAAAGTATAATTGTGTGTCTAATTTTTTTTTTTGCCTCTAAAGAAAAAAGAGCCCCCGTGGAGGGTCTTTGGACCCACACGTAGGCATGACACGTGGAGGGTCTTTGGACCCACAAAAAAATCTTGTGCAGGTACCCCATGCATGCGACGTGGCAAAATTTCAGCCCAATGGAGCCTTCTAGGCTGTTCAATCATGGTAGATACCTACCATGGGTCATGTCAGCATGCCCAACACCCCATGATCTGTAATGGCATATTTATATACTGATATAGTTACATAACTTGTAACTTATAAGTTATAACCCCATAAATTTGACTGGCTATACGAATTTATCTTTTCTTAACTTTTTGTTGGTCTGATGCAGTTATTACTTCTTTTATCTTCATGTTATTTACGTCATTTTCTTAGCTAAAATGGTTCTGTAGTGGACCCTTTCCCTTCAAAGTCATCTGGGACTGGGGTGGAAACCCACTTTCTTTCCTAAAATGGTTTTGTAGTGGACCCTTTTCTTTCATGATCATTTGGGACTCAGGTGGAAGCCCACAGGTCTTTGTTTTGTTCTCATAGAAAGGGTAATGTTTTGGCAGATGACCACAACAATTGCTATCGAGGATGCAAGAAGAGAAGTGAACATGTTGCGTGCTCTAACAGGACATAAGAACCTAGTGCAGTTCTACGATGCCTATGAAGACGATGATAATGTGTATATGGTGATGGAGTAAGTTTAGAATGCTTCAATTCTTCTTATTATAAGGCTTATCTTGTTACATTTGATTTTTTTTTTTAATCGCTAAATCAGAGATTATATACGAGAGGAACAAAAAAGAAATACAAAAGCAACAAAAGAGATCACAAGAAAGTGAACTCAAAAGCTGGAGCATAGGATGCAGAAACAGAAAATAAGACACTACAAGGAAAATAATCTAAAGAGAGAACAAAAGAGTGGGCTAAGCTACAGGAACTAGCTAAACTGGGCCACGGCCCTGAAGCAGACCACAAGAAACCCAAGTCACAAGATAAGCCTTAAAAGTCCTAGGATACTTCTATTTCCACAGTCCTAAGATACTTTAACATTCCTCGATTTTGGTATCAGGAAATCTAGTGTATCTGTTTGCTACAGCATAACCAATGGCCATATTTATACACAAGAGAAACTTACTTGGCCAATATGATTTGGACACTAAGATGGTCGAGATTTCTGTGACTTCAGAGTTGAAGGAAAATTCTTATGGAGTTTGATATGATGTGACTGAATCACCAGTATAATACTATAATCAACCATATTTGGTTTCCACAGAAATTGGGACGAGTCACCAAGTCATACCCAACTCAGACAAATTTTTGAACCCTAAGACCTATACCAGTAGATTGGCCCACGTAAGGAACCTATAGTAGTATGTGTTTACTTATTTGGATGATTGTAATCAACCACTCTTTAAATTTTTCGTCGCCCATTCTGTGTACTTTTCTTGTCTTCCATGGAACGTGATAGATCTGATGGATCCTTGAAGTTTCTAAATTGCTTTAATGGGTAGCTAGGAATTGATTAGTTGTAACTTGAAGTGTGGAGCTTATCAATTAAATTATTTTATATTCTTCAGGTTATGTAACGGAGGCGAACTATTAGATAGAATACTTTCAAGGTACCTTTGGTTTTACATGTTTGTCCTTTTAGAAAATCTTACATCTACCCATAATGACACCTTCTTCTAACTATGAAATTTTCCCTTCATGTTTTTAGGGGTGGAAAATACTCAGAAGAAGATGCAAAGGCTATCATGGTCCAGGTTTTAAGTGTTGTTGCCTTCTGTCATCTCCAAGGTGTGGTTCACCGTGACCTCAAACCAGAGGTAATTGACTCATGAAGCTTATTTATTTATTTGATAAATGATTCAGTAAACTTGAATCTCCAGTACGAATCATCTTTGTTGGAAGGTTTCTAACTGTAGATGCTAATTTTTCTTTCTTTCTTTGTGGGGTCAAGAAATCATCCATTATTAGTGTCACCCGTAGATGCTCTTGTGTTGGCTCATTATTAAAGTTTTGTGTGGCAATTCAAGTTTCTTTACTCTTGATCACAATATTATGTGTAGCCCTATGGGTCATGCCACCTCTCGAATAGTCTATAACACAGAAGTTGCATGGCTGGTACAATTTTGACTGTTGGATTTAGTAAACTCTGAACCATCCAAAAGGAATCAAGTGATCGATCGGGTAGGATGTTCCAGTTACTATGAATTTCTTAGACAAATTTGAACGGCGCTTAATCTTAAAATTACTGATTATTCAAAAATGTATGGTGTGCCTTAATTGCTGGTATCGTCCCACACCACATCATATTACTAGTTATTCGTTTTCTTGATGTCTTTTTTTCTGCTTCAGAATTTTCTTTTTAGTTCAAAGGATGAAGACTCTCCACTGAAGGCCATTGATTTTGGACTGTCCGACTTTGTAAAGCCAGGTTAAAGCTACTTCTGGAACTTTATTTGTTTCTAGTTTCCAAATTCGTGGGGTTAAGGTCTGATAATTAGTGTACTGTGCAGATGAAAGGCTGAATGACATTGTAGGAAGTGCATATTATGTAGCTCCCGAGGTTTTGCATAGATCATATGGTACTGAGGCAGACATGTGGAGTATTGGCGTAATTGCATATATTCTTCTATGTGGAAGCCGGCCCTTTTGGGCCCGAACGGAATCGGGCATCTTCCAAGCTATCCTCAAGGCAGACCCCAGCTTTGAAGAAGCCCCTTGGCCTTCTTTGTCCTTCGATGCAAGAGACTTTGTGAAGAGATTGTTGAACAAGGATTATCGGAAGAGGCTGACTGCTTCTCAGGCTCTTTGTAAGTTATTTAAACCCTCTAGATAATCATTAGATAACCATTTGTCTGATTCTTGAGTTGTAATGCTCACGTCCAGATTTCCGTACTTAGGTCATCCATGGCTAGCCAGTTATCAAGACATCAAGATCCCTTTGGATATGCTAATATACAAGCTTGTAAAAGCTTATATATGCGCTTCTTCTCTTCGGAAATCAGCTTTAGGGGTATGTCATTTTGCCTTTGAAAGAAACTCCATATGTTTGTTGTCTGGTTAGTTAAGTTATACTTAAAGGAACAAAAAAATGCATGCAAAATATAGTGGCATTGATATTCAGTAAAATAAAAGATTCTCAAAAGGACCGAATAGGTTAAGTAATTTCATTATTGCCTGATTAATTTGTTTCTACTTTCTTTTCTATCTTTTCATACTTTTCCTAAATTAGATTCTGAATCGTTCTGTAGGCAGCGTTGAATAATTTTTTTTCTTAATTGGTGAAGTATATATATATATATATGAAGAGAAGAAGCAATAGTACAAGAACTTTCACTGGCTGTGAACAGGATAAGAGCCACAAAAAAAAAAAAGAAGATCCAAAGGAGTCCCAAACCACCAGCCCCTAAGCGGTGGATAAAAATAGAGACAATGTAAAATCCCCACAATCCTCCCTAATTGCATTCTAAGAGGACAAAACCTGGATAGTCTCTAACCAAATGCCTTCAATCGGCCTAGAAATGTTGTTGAACACCTTTCTATTTCTTTCCTCCTAGATGCACCCACAAATAGCTCCCAGAAGCATGTCCTGTACTAGAGTCAAGGAGGCATCTAAGTCCAGATCCATCGGAAATTGAAGTCAAGGAAACTAATAGGAAAGACCCATTGAATCTCTAGACGGGATAGAACCTTATCCCAAATATACCTAACAAAATGGCAATGAATTAACAAACGGTGGACCGTTTCCTCCTTTAACAAGCATAGATAACATCTGTTGTCCAATTTCCACCTCCTATTTTTCAAATGGTCAGGCGGCTGTCCATTGGAAGAACGGAATTTTCGATTGAGTACCGGGTTCTAAACAAATTGAAAGGGAAATGGGGAATCTAGATCTATCACCAAGAGTGGTAGAATGATTTGACGTGAAACAGACCAAAGTATCGCTGATCTGTGGTTTCGGTGTGGATGTGCGGCATGTGCCAAGCAAACTAACAACAGCAGCATTCCAAAATGTGCCATTGAAACTTCATTATTGACTGTCCAAAAGAATGTGATGTATCATGTGGTTATGTTCATCGATTTCGGATATTAAGTATGACTTAAACTACAAATTTGTATGCATAAACAAAAGCATTCAAGTCTTCCTGGGAGCAATAAGCATGCTAATTAAATTTATGCTACATTGGCAGGCTCTTGCAAAGACATTGACGGTAGCTCCTCTAGCTTATCTGCGGGATCAATTCACACTATTAGGGCCAAACAAAAGCGGGTTCATCTCTATGCAAAATTTTAAGACGGTCTGTTCTTTTTTTGGTCATTTTCTTTGCTTCTATGTTTCTCTACTTGTAGTCATTCTAAATGGTGGTGGACTTGGCAGGCCTTGATGAAGAACTCCACCGATGCCATGAAGGATTCACGGGTTCTTGATTATGTCAACATA
Source organism: Tetracentron sinense (assembly GCA_015143295.1). Taxonomy (NCBI): domain Eukaryota; kingdom Viridiplantae; phylum Streptophyta; class Magnoliopsida; order Trochodendrales; family Trochodendraceae; genus Tetracentron; species Tetracentron sinense. Next base: position 34,666,675 of record CM026563.1, on the reverse strand, counting down.
GTACTGCTCTTAAGGACCTGTTTTCATTTATTTATTTTTCTTTATAGCTGGTGGTAGCTCCACTTAAGCCAAGCTCACTGTTTAAGAATAAAGTGTCTGAATGTACACATATAATTTGCAGGTGAGTTCTCTTCAATATAGAAAGTTAGATTTTGAAGAATTTTGTGCCGCTTCCATTAGCGTGCATCAGCTGGAAGGGCTAGAAAGTTGGGAGCAACAAGCACGTTGTGCATACGAACTCTTTGAGAAGGATGGAAACAGACCTATCATGATTGAGGAACTTGCTTCTGTATGTTTTACTCTCTCTCTCTCTTCACATTATAAGTCTTTGAGAAGAATGGAAACATACTAATCATAAACTTGTCTTACTCTCTTTGCATCTCTCTCACTCTCTATACATGCATACACACTATTATTTTTTTGTTAGGTGTTTTTGTTTCTTATTTTTGTAACTCAGGTACTACAAAGTCATTTAAGATCAGTATTTGTAAGAATGTGACAACACATCAATACGGCTGGTACAAGGTATTTGGACGTGCAAACATCGTGGATATAGAAATTTAAGATTAAGAAAACAAAGTGTTTCAAAGTGCTAAAATGTTGTATAGTGTATTGAAATTGTTAGCAACCACTACTTAAAGAAAAACTAGAAAAGTCTAAATTTTAAGAATAAAAAATAATATATACATGTGTGTATACACGCACACTAGTGTTTTAAAACTTAAAAGGCATGTGAGTATCACGCCTCAAGGCGAGCTTAAGGAAAATGCCTCAAGCTTAATCTTGAGGCTTAAATCCCTTGATGTTTACGCCTCAAAGTTTGAGATTCTCATGAGGGGAATGCCCTATGCCCTATGCCCTGTGGCTCACTTTATGCCTGAGGCATATGCCTCATACATTAACCTAAAATCGTTTCTAGCTACATAACTTAAGACTTTAGATTTTTTTTCCCTCTTCAAGACTTCTTTGCAGCTGTTTGTTGGAATCCAAAATCCAATACATGAATTGGACTGAACATCATCTACTTTTCAATAAGTATGCGCTCATAAATGTAAATTTAGATTCAGCTTTTTGCTTGCTTTCTTAGACTTTCTTTTCTTTTAATATGATGATTGAATTATTTAATTTATATATATATATATATATATATATATATATCATCTTTTTTGAACTCTTTGCAATTTTTCTAATTTCTAATAATTTTTTATTTACAATATGTGGGAGTGTGAGCCTCATGTCTTTGGGTCCGAACGTCTCGTCCCACGCCTTCACCTTTAAACACACACACACACACACATATCTATATATGCGTGTAAAGAAACTCTTTTCAAATTAAAACTCTGTGCTGATTCCCCCAGCAAATTCACTGAAGATTGAGGTCAAGAATCCCCATTTGTAGGTCCGAGTGATCAACTCTGCAATCAGTTGTTAGAATCAATAGGTGTTAAATCGTTGTTTGTGTCCATTCTATATCTTGGTTACTGTGAGATCATTTATGATTAGTACTTCGAAGTAGGTGACATTACTGTTGGTGTTAGACACTGATGCATGGTGTTTTTGACATGGAGATCAAGAGGCCAATGCTACTAAGTGTTGGAAGTTCAGACGGCCAAACCCATATGGTAGCTGAGAAGGAGAGTAAATAATAATTTGTCCTGATAAGGATGCCATTAAGTGTCGGATACTGGTTGGAAATGACAGATTCACCTGACATGGATTTTCCATATAAAAGAATGTACATAATATGTGTACTCTCTCCCTCCTGCCTTTTCTTTTATTTCCATTGCAACATTGCTAGTGTCTGTATGTATGTACATGTATATGCATGAGTGTGTCTGGATATATGTATGTATATAATATATGAAATCCCAGGCGGGTTTTGTTTGTTTCAAATAGTAGAGATTTTCTTTTACTTTCGCTGTAACATGTTGATTTCTAATGGATCAAAGAGCCAATCTTTATCTATAATTTTGTTTTATCAGGAACTTGGGCTCAGTCCATCAGTACCTGTTCATGTAGTTCTCCAAGACTGGATACGACACTCAGATGGAAAGCTCAGTTTTTTGGGGTTTGTCAGACTTCTGCACGGGGTGTCTTCTCGCACATTACAGAAGCCTTGAGATAAAATTCTAGCTCATTACAGAGATTCATCCTTATATCATTGTCACTCCTTCAGCAAGAAGTCTAAATGGAACACAGTGCCTGCTCAAATTGAGATCTATCAGAGCAAGCAGTTCTTACCCCTAGTCTGGGGTACAGAGGAGAGAAGCAGCAAGTCTAGATGACACAGCCTGAACTCAAGCAAAAGTTATATGTGGCTTGTACTCAAGCGCGGTATGTAATTTTTGCGTTTTGAAAAATTATACCATGTTTTGTGCATTGAAATTGTGTGAGGATTGTACAGATGAGGGTAGATTGCAGATGTCATAGGGTTAGAAGACAGTTAAAAGGTGAAGTGAGTTCTGTGTTGTGTGGGTTTATCCCCTTTATGTACCAATAACACTCTGCCTTGTCAATAAATTCTTTATATTTTTTTTCTACAACAGCGGCACTGGGACAGCTGCGCCCCTTTTAACTTTTTAAAAAATATCTTTTATATTAATTTATTTAATTATTTAACATGGCATAACCATAGGCAAGGGGTGCACCTACTGCCCCAAATTTTTGAAGAAAAAAACTTTTATTATGTTATTTAATTATTTAACTCCATGGGGTAAGTGAGGCTGAACTTTTGAAAAAAAAACTTTTATACTATGTTATTTAATCATTTAGCATGACATAGCCATGGGGCAAGGAGCTACTCCTAAATAAGGAGAAACAATGGCAGTAGATGGCTCAAGATCTTGGTCTTCAAAAGTATTTATCCAAACCCCTACAAAAGGTTGGAACCCCCACTCGGCCACAGCCCCCCTAAACCCATAATTTTCCATATCCACCTAATCATTCTTTACAAATTTATTACCAATTATTAACATTATCAATCAACTATCGCTTGCTCTCCCTATAAGGTAATCTTGGCTCTGCCCTGTGTGGCATAGCTGAGGGCGCTACTTCACGAGTTCAACAACCCTTCCACTATATCCATTATTGTCCCCAGAGGACTCAATTTCATCAGTGAAGCGCAGTTCAGGTTGATACGGAAGAGAAGGGTTTTTGTGTGAAGTGGAGTAGTTTACAACACTTGGGATGGTCCCCGACTCCCTGGTGTGTCTGGCCTTAATCACAATGCCTCTTTAACTACTGCACTTTTTTACCTCTGATTAAAGAAGTTTAGCACTTAATTTATATATATATATATATATTTTTTTTCTCTAAAAACTAAGGTTAGATGTATGAACCCTAAGGATGAATGAATCTTAACAAGAGTTAACGAGTGTTAAAAGGGACACATGACATAAGACGATTTTCATCTGACGAGGGCAAGACAAAGTGCTTTCAACTGTGGCTCGAACAACGGGAATTGAACCCAAGTCTAGTTGGGGAGAAATACAAACTGCCACTGAGACCAATGGGCACACATCAAGTGGATACACAAAAGAAACAATGTTGGCACACATTTGCCTTTAACCCCACATCGCCCAACGATGATTGGGTCCCCCCTAAGAACTCCCACATACATCACCTCTCTGTTTTTGAGAGGTGTAAATGGTTAGGTTGAGATAAGTTGTGTATGTGATTAGTGTGTTTTAAAAAAAAAGTCGTTATAAAAAGAAAAAATAATAAAAAATAAAAAATAAAAATAATTGTTCCACGGTCGAGTGTCGGTCGGTACATTTAGAAGGATTACCAGCTTTCGTTTTTTTAATAAACAATGAATTCTTTATTCACGAAAGAGAAAAAAAAAAGTCAAAATATAGCCTCTTTTAAACATTTTAGACTCACACCTTACTGGTTTGCTCTAGTAGTAGGATGATACCTTCGGCGAGATCGAATCACAGCCAATCCAATTGAAAGAGGCTTTTTATTTCAATAGTTCCCGTGTTCCTCGAATGGATCTCTTAGCTGTTGAGAGGGTTGCCCAAAAGCGGTATATAAGGCATACCCAGTAAAACCTACAAGTGAACCAGATATAGAGATGACGATTAGGGTTGTTATTTCCATTATTATATAATTTCAAGACCACAATGGATCTATAATAAGATCATTTATTTAAAACGGAATAGTATACAAAGTCAAAAGTCAACAGATCTCAATCAATGCATTAAGATTTATGGCTACACAAACATTAGGAATCTCAACCATGGTTAATAGAAGTTAAAAAGGACACATGTTGACCTGTGGGTGTGATTGAACTCTCCCTAAGTTCAATTGTGGTTGGCTGTAATTCGATCTCCTTTGAGGCACAGTCAGAGGTGTGGTAATTGTGAGACCCATCATTTGTACTAACCTAATTTAACTCTTAACCAGACTATTAACTAAGATAAATGATGTCTAAAAATAAATAAAATGAAAATGTTGATTGTTATTAAATGCTCTAAAATCTAAGTAAGCTCTATTTATTTAAAGTTACCGACTCCCTTAGACTCTAGTAAGTTAGAATTGCAAGCGAAAAGGTTACAAGCCTCGCATGCTATTTCCATATTGATGATGTAGCTTTGCTAAGTTGGTAAAAGTCGTCGAATGTCCATCATCTTTCATCATGGCAAATGTCAGCTTGTAAAGATGCTGAGTATTCCCAACCTTAGCTGGGACTCCCTCTTCATTAGTTGTCTATTGAATTACCCCACTAATCATCCTCTTACTCCCAAAAAGAAAGAAAATAAAAAAAGAAGTCCGTATATCTTTCTTTTTTTTAAAAAAATTTCTAAAAAATTTTGTTTTTTCAGCTTATAAAGCGTTAAAATTTGGGTTGAGGTTCCCCAACCATTTTTTAACATGATATGTTATGAGTCTACTGATTATAGCGTTTGAATATGAACAGGAGCTCTGGATTTTTGGAGCTCCCAAAACATTAGTAAATATAAAAAGTTTGGGACGAAAATGTCAACATTGCCTAATTATTTACCTGAAATATGGCATGTTTTGGAAGCTCTTGTTCATATTTAAACTCTAATAAAAAAGAGTGAAGAAGATCATCTAAACGGGAAATAGATCAATAAGCGAGATGGAAGTAATAAAAAAAAACAGCTAAAATGGGAACAGGGAGTGAATAGTTCACATTTAATGTGATCTTGCTAACTCATTTATGGGGGTAACTTTTCATTTCTTTGTAACCTTAAACTACCTAACTCTCAAAAAGGAAGGGTAATTTGGTCATTTCAAAGGAGGCAAGGGAGATAATGGTAATCAGTAAAGTAGGACTGCATGCCAAACTAAAAACACACTGATTACGCCCTGTAATCACTAAAACTAACGCATCTTTACTATTATAATGCGAGAGGCAAGCGTAGCTTAATTTTTCCAAAATTTCTAAATTACCCTTATATAAAACAAAACTTTGATTTAAGGTTTTATTTTAATTCCCAAACTACCCCTTGCTCATCTATCTACTTAAAGAATAGAATCACAGCCAATCGTGATTGAACTCGGGGAGAGTTCAATCGCACCTGCAGGTTAACATGTGTCTCTTTTAACTCCTATTAAATGTGGTTAACTCCTTTCCCTCGCTCTCACGTGCATTGCACATGCTCCCGCTAGAATGAATAACGATATAGCCCACAAAGAAGAGTGCTAGCCTACTCTAGTCAATCCCTACTATCATCACCCTTCATCAACCACATTTCAATTCTGCAATAATTAAAACATTTTCTAAAAAAAACAGGTGGTTGGTAGAGGGTGAGACTCTATGGAGTTGACTGAGAGTAGGACGATCAAAAGTGGGTGGAAGGCCATCGGATCACACAGCCAATTGTGATTGAACTCGAGGAGAGTTAAATCGCACCCACGGGCCAACATGTGTCCCTTTTAACTCTCATTGATTATCGCTAAAATTCATCCCAAATTACCTTTATATAAAACAAGACTTTGATTTAATGTTTTACTTTGATTCCCAAACCACCCCTTGCTCATCTATCTATTTAAAGAATAGAATCACAGCCAATCGCGATTGAACTCCAGGAGAGTATAATCGCACCTGCAGGTTAACACGTGTCCCTTTTAACTCCTATTAATTGTGGTTAACTCCTTCCCCTCGCTCTCATGTGTATTGCACGTGCCTCCCGCTAGTGACAAGTAAAGCAAAAAATGAGAAGAGATTGACGAAAGGCTAGAGAGAGAAAATAAGGTTTTAAGCATTTACATGTTCCAACAAAAATTAATCCAAAGTCTTCAAACTGGGTTTTAACTTTTTAACAATGTTGATGAATGAGTTTCAAGTTTCAAGTGAATTTCTACTGCTTATCTTGGCCTAGGTTCAAATAACTGAATCATTTTTGTAGCTTTTCACCTCAGAAAGAAAGAAGAAGATAAGAACAAAGAAAGGAACTAGGTATGTGATTTGGAGGAGGAATAATATATAATAGAAGAACAGACAACTTGTTATCCAAGGATTGGACCTTAGAGAGGACGTGGGGGGGGGGGGGGGGTGAATAAAGTCTATGGCAAATTAAAAATCTTTCTATTTCCCTAAGTGGAATTTCAACTTAACAAGTTAAAGGGAATAAAAATTTAACAATACTACTCAAACAATATAAGCAAGAATGTAAGGAGAAGAATTAGAGAGATGCAAACACAAGTTGATACAAGATATTGTTTACGAGGTTTGACAACCCACCTACGTCTCTGCCTTAAGCTCTCCGGTTTCAAGGATTCACCACGATTTTATTAAATCGCAAGACTTCTTCCGGGTGAAGTCCAAACCTTGCAAGGGAACAATTCTCCCTAAACTTAGTCCACTTTTCGGGTAGTGACTAGACCTTCCCAATCTCTTTCTGGGTGGAGATCAAACCTTATAAAGCTTCCGACTTCAAAGACAAGTGTCCCACGGATCACTTGATTTTACAACCTCTTTGACAAGAGAAATTTGAACTAAGATAATGCTCCTTACACGAGCTGATAAATACTTTTAACACTCTCTAGAAAATATCTCAAAAATTGGAGTTGAATAGCTCAAAAACTAAGATTTGAGATTTCTTGGTTGAACTCAATAGATTTGACAATCTAAGCTTTAAGTGAATGAATTGAATGATTGGAAGTATTGAGGTTCTTAATTTCATTTATAATTCAATCTTATTTATAACCATTGCAAAAATATAGTCATTGAAGGCTCATTGGATTCCAAACTAGCCGTTAAAAAATAGCCGTTGGAGCAATTTGAGCATATCCTGCAAGAATTCGTCGACGAGTGTTGATGAGTTCTGATAGGCTTTGAGGAGTCATTGACGAGTCCACTGTTTTTTCATAAAAAAAAAACTCTTCTTTTAAAGACCTAATCGATGGACATGATTTCCTTGGTCTTATACCTTACCTTAATCAAGATTATTATCATGTTTTAGGTTCTTAGATTGATATTCAATTGGTCTTAAGACACCTATGATCAATTTAAGTAATTAAGCAATTCAATTGACCAAACTTTGTGAACTTCTTACATAAGTTCTAAAAGGATTTGACTTTAAGTTTCATGATCTGATCTTCAATTTTCTTTGATGATCCGAGTTGGACTTTGAGTTTTGATATGATCTTTAATTATCTTCAATGTGATCCAACATGATCCAATGGCTTGGCTTGACTTTGTGATGAATCTTCTACATAGATGGAGCCTCTTTCATGCTGTTTCACTGAATGACTTGCTAATACTCTTAGTAAACTATTTTCCTATACAAAATCAAAGAGACATTAGTGACATAAATCTCATTCTATTATTGTAATCATCAAAATCAATATGGAGACTTAAGGTGAAAATCTATAGGCTAACACAACTAACAATGATAGATTACTGAGCTCAGAGTGAGCTGGGAAATCTCAAGTTCTTTTTCTCCAATATTTCTGTTATCTTTCTTGCCTTAATGACAGAAGCTCACTCCTATTTGTAGCATATTATGAGATACAAAACTAGTTGGAGCTCTCAACTTGTAAAACCTACCACGTCAACTATAAGTAAGTCATTATTACCTCACGCCTTAGTGAGAGTGTTCTTCAGGTTAGTAGTCAGGATACCAAGGCGATCCAGGTACTACTAAATTCTTCTTATACCCACCAAACCACAATAACCTAAATCACCTCTCCTTAATGATAGTAACGATAGTAATATGACTCTCTCAAGGCGGGTCATACGCTTCAAGAAAGTCTATCCATCAATTATAATTTGATTTTTGGGTGAAGATACTCTTATTGTCTTAGGTAACACATCCAAGGCGATTTCACAATAGCATATAATAATAAACATACAATCTAAGTCATAACCAAAGGCGCATTGAGAATTGAAATCACCAAGGACTTTCTATGTACCACATTGTTGAGACTCCAAGGACTTTTCATATATTGCCTTACTAAGACTCCAAGAACTTTTCATATATTGCCTTACATTGCAAGGATTTTCCATAAATTGCCTAGGGATCTGCCAACACTTATATAAGCGTATTGAGGGATACTGCCAAGGACTTTCCATACAGGGCCTAAGAATCTGTCAGGACTCTCCATATAATATTGTCTTGGGATTTGCTAGGACTTACCCATAAAATGACTTGCTGAGATTCCAAGGGCTTTCTAGCTATTTCCTAGGAAAATGTCAAGACTTACTCATAAAATACCTTGGAACATATCCAAGATTTAATATATAACTTGCATGATGTGGACGACTAATATAATAACATATGACAATATAATTTTCATGTATCAACAAGCAATTACATGTTCCAACAAAAAAAGTAATCCAAAATCTTTGAACTCATTCATAAATTCTTGTTTGAAGTCCTTCATTAATTTTGAGATCCTCTACCAATAATAAATTCTAAAGAGAATTTTTTTCTAAAAAATCATAATATTGGAAATCTAATTTTTGGATCTCTCGTAGGTCCTATTTATAAGTCTCCATTCCCCCATTGTGGAGCCATAATTTTCTAGTAGAGAGGGCACGCAAAGGTTGATTAAAAATGGTAGTAATTGTTTATAGATTTTGTGGAGAATGTTTAGGCGGGCACGAAATATGCAGGGTTTAGGGATGGGGGTTTTGGGAGAATAGCCCCCGAAAAAAAAACTGACAACAAAATTCTTGGGTCATTGCCTTCATACATTTCGTGCTTATTTTATAGGTATTGTTTATCCTTGTTTACAGGGGCAACTATCCCATTGACTCATAGTTATGCCATGTTGAATAATTAAATAACAGGGTATAAATGATATATATGGTTTTCATAATTTGAGGGGAGAATTGTCTCTTTGCCCCAAGGCTATGTCTTATTAAATAATTAAATAATATAGTATACTTTTTTAGGAGGCAACTATCCCTTGTCCTAGGATTATGCCCAATTAAATAATCAACTTAGTAGAAATCATATTTAAAAAAAAAAGTTTGGGGGGGGGGGGGGCACTGCTCCCACCCGGAACTTAGGAAGTACAAAATTTTATAGAACACCTAGGGGGCCAAAGTAATGCAATTTTAGTTGGCATGGTCTTGGCAAGCTCAAAAACAGCAAGTACATATGTTTAGGGTTGCACTCAAGCCAAGCTAGCTCCATGACTCGACTTAGCTCGTTTGAGCCAAGCTCAAGCTGACATTTCAACCTCAAACGAATCAAGCCAAGCTTTTATTTGAGCTCAAATGTTTAAACAAGCCGACCTCTAGCTAGACCCTATTTGATTCAGCTCTAAGCTTGGCCCAGTTAGGACTCAATTCGGCTTGGGTTCAATGCATGATATTTTTTTGGTAATGTTATTTATATTAATAGAAAATAATATTTTAAACTTTATTTATTACAGATTGTAATACTTTTTAATTTATAATAAATAAGTTTGAGAGATATTAATAACAAAAAGTTTAGAAGTTAAAATTAAACAGAAACTCGCTAACTCTCCTGTCTTTGAACCGAAGGACTACTCTCCTAGATCTTATTTTCGTATATCCTATATTAAATTTATGTAGTTTTTTGTGCGTGTTATAATTTATTAATAAATAATTTTATTAAAATTATGTAAAATTAAACAAAATAATTTATGAATCAAGCTTTAGCCAACTTGAGCTCGGCTCGGCTTGAATGAAGTTCGAGCTCGAATGAAGCTCGAGGTCGATCGAGCTCGTTCAAGCCATGCTCAAGCATTCGAGCTCGAATCAAGCTCAAGCCAATCTCGAGCATGTTCAAGCCAAGCTCGATTAGAATTCACCCCTACATATGTTTTTGTTGTATCTACACTGTTTCTTTTTTGAGGTTGGCAAAATTATAATGAAAAAATTTGTAAAGTAATTCATTGATTAGAGCATTGAAGTTTTAACTAACCATTTTTTTAAAGTGTAAATGGCTAAAAATGCCAATATTAATTTTTTTTTTTTCACATCATAAATACAGTTAGGCCACACCCTCGGTTCATAGAGTTAATATCTATTCATTGGTTAGAAGTTTAGATGCTATTTTTGTTGGTAAGCCAAACAATTTGACTTTTCAACCGCCTTACCAACTCATTAGAATCGATACCAAACTATCCAATCAGGGATACACACTGACACTGGTTAGGTATGTAACTCATTTTTTTTTTTTTTTAGAGAAATGTAACTCATCTTTTGGGATTTATGAAAACCATCATATTTTTATTTTTATTTTTTGGTATCATGAATACAATTAGTGTAACCCAAGTTAGTAGTGTTAGTATATGTTCATTGTGTTCTCATTAATTTTGATGATAACATAATAATAGAATGAGATTTGTGTTACTAATGCTTTTATTGAGTTTAAATGTAATTCAGTTTATAAAGAGCATTAATAAGCTATTCAAGGAAAAAACATAAAAATGGCATCATCTACAAAGAAGGATCATACTCAAGTAAAGATTGATCAAGATGAAGTTATTGAATGATCATACCCAAAGTCCAAGTCGGATCATGAAGACAGAGTCAAATCCAAGAAGATGATCAAGTTGAAGAATGAACATCTCTTAGAAATTTAATGTTTTATGCTTTTAGTTTGAGAGAGTTTATGACTTATGTAAAGTCCTCAAAGTTTTGGTTGCTTGAATTGCTCAAAGTCTAGAATGACCATAAGAGCTTAAGACTAAATTAATTAATATTCTAAGGCCCTAGGATTTCATTTGGAATGACAAAAAACATGATAAAGATAAGACAAAAGACCTAGGAAACTATTCTCATAATTAAGGTCTTCAAAAGATGAGTTTTATTTGAAAAACCAGAGAACTCGTCGACAAATTTATAAAGCTAACTTGAACTCGTCGATGAATAGGGTTACAGAAGCTACTGTAACTTTCTGGTCTTGAACTCGTCGACTAATTCATGCAGGAAGACCTGTAACTGCTAGTTTTATTCTCAATGTTCTTCCAACGGCCATAAAACCTCTTTGGGCTATAAATATGAATGATTTATGAACTAAAAGAAGAATTTCAATTCTTCCAATCATTCTATAACTCAATCTATCATTCTTTGATCAATCTTTTGAGTTAAAACCTACAAAACCCAAAAGAGTCCGAATTGAGCTATTCAACTCCATTTCTTTGAGAGACTCTTAAAGAGCGTGCAAGTGATTTATCAGCTCGTGTCAGGAGCAATGTTAGATTGTAAAAACATTTTTTAACAAGTGTGAGAAAAAAATCAAGAATCGATTGATTCTTGTCCTTGAAGCATGGAGCTTTGTAAGGTTGGATCTTTACCTATAAGAAAATCAAGGAAGTCAAGAGAGGAGATTCTCTTGCAGTGTAACGGTTTGAGTTTCATCTAGAAGAAGTCTGTGTGATTGAATAAATCATGAACAATCCTCTAGCGGGTATAGCTTGAAGCGGGGACGTAGGTGGGTTGCCGAACCTCGTGAACAAACTCCTTGAGTTTACATTTTCTATCTCTACTATTTACTTTATTTGTTTTGTATTGTGTGTAGTATTGCTAAATTCTATTCCTTTTTGATTTGTTAAAATTGAAATTTCGTTTAAGGAAACATGAATAAATTTTAATTTGCCATAAATCCTATTTACCCCCCTTAAGGGTTCAATACTTGGGTAACACATTGGTTAGAAATTAGATGCCATATAAAAAAAAGAAAAAAGTAGCCTATTAGCTTGACAAAGGATGAGCTTTTCAACTACTACACCACTACTACACCAATTAATGAGAATCGATTTCAAACCACTCAAACCAAAATTATACATTACCATTCGTATCAATTGGTAGATGTCGGTTTCATTTGATTTAAAACTACAACTCAAAAGTCCACCCGATTTGCTCCAGTGGTTGGATTTTTTGTTTTTGGGATAGTAGAGGTTGTTGAGAGGTTACATGTGTATTAACTTAACTCCTAACTTACACTTAGTACACTTATACACCTAAAAAACACTATCTTTCTTTACTATAATAATGTGAGAGGCAGGCGTAGCCTGATTTTTCAAAAATTCCTAAGCTATTCTCATATAATATAAAACTTTGAGTTAATCTTTTATTTTAATTCTCAAACTACCCCTTGTTCATCTATCTATTTAAAGAATAGAATCAATCACAGCCAAGCGCAATTGAACTAGGGAGAGTTCAATTCAATCTTACCGACGGGTTAACACATATCCCTTTTAACTCATATTAACTGTGGCTAACTCTTTCCCCTCGCTCTCACGTACATCGCACGTGCCACCTGCTAGTTAATATTAACATGAGACTTTCCACAGTGAAGATGGGATGATGAGGCTAACAGCTGTGGTAGAGATGAAGCAGATCAATGAATAATTGAATATGATGCTCTTATTATTCACCATACCATATGATTCCTCTTTCCTTTTCCTATAATTAAGAGCTTTCTTCTCTCCTTTCTGCAACTTCAATGGCGATTAACAGAAACCTCAAGAATAAACAGAAATCCAGATTCCCAATTCTCTTACTGCTCATCTCCATTGCAGCCATTGCGGCTCTCTGCATCTTCTCCTCTTCGATTTCCACTGTTAGTTTCTCCTTTCCCTCTTCGAAAACCCTCGTGCAGGCTAGGAATCGGAAGCACCATGGCCTTGAGAAGTATATTTATTGGGGGAATAGGATCGATTGTCCCGGAAAGCATTGTGATTCTTGTGAGGGTTTGGGTCATCAGGAATCGAGCCTACGATGTGCTCTTGAAGAAGCCATGTTTCTTCAAAGGTAATTTCAGTTATTAGGGTTCTTAATTTTTTTTCTTCTTCTTTTGTTGCTGTTCTGAAATGGGTATGTCATACTTTATTTGGGATGATGGATTTAGTCACTGATAAATGGGGTTTATCTTTTCTTCAATTCTTATATTTATTGGGATGATTTCTCTTGTTTATGATATTTTGGTAATTTCTGATTGAGAGATGAAGATTTGAGAATGTTTCTGTATTCAGTTTAGAGGAACTTCAAAAAAATGTATAGAGTTTTCGTGGTGTTGGAATTTGAAGATGACATTTTGATGTGCTAGATGATCTACATTGTGGGTTTGCAGATCTTTTATTATTTTTGGTGGGTAAGCTGGATTTGAACACAACACCTCCTGGTTGAGATGCAGTTCAATAAACCTTTTTCGCTGCTGGCTCGAACCCTTCTTTTCTTTTTTAATTGCTTTCACATTTCTGGGATGTGAAGGACATTTGTGAATTGTGATCACAGTGCTTATTGTTGGTTCTTTAAGCCTGCAATAAGTTTTTTTTTGAGCTTATTGTGTGAAAATTCTTTTGTTTTTCTAGTTGAGAGTCTTAGAATTTTCAAATAGTTATCATTTTAATCTACATTATTGGCTGTTGATCAGTTATAGTAGCCTGACTAGATGATGATTATCTGGAGAACGCTTGAGCCTATATTGGTACTAGCCCAGACCGCTTTGACTCGGGAGACCGAATCACTCTTGACAAACTCATTGATTATTTGTTCTTTTTGTGCAGAACTTTTGTAATGCCTTCTAGGATGTGCATCAATCCGATACACAATAAGAAAGGGATCCTCCATCAATCCGACAGTGAAAGTTCAGAGGAAAGGTGATTCTATCGGAACCCATTTCTTGTTGGTCACTTGGAGAAATCAGATGTTTTTATGTGTTCAAAATAGTTACTTTCTCCATTATTATTATTAGCATCATCATCATCAAAATATTCCTTTTGCACTCCCTATTTCCGTTCCTTCCTATACAAATTAGGTAGCCTTTGTATATGGAGCTTGCCCCATGCTATTTTATTAATATACTTGCTTATCCAAAACAAAAGGAAGAGTTGGATCTGGGATTATTCTATGCGATCTAAAACCAGATCATTCCATCTTGTAGGTGGGAAGCGAACTCTTGCGCCATGGACTCTCTGTATGATCTGGACCTCATATCTGATACCGTGCCCGTAATCTTAGATAATTCAAAAATGTGGTATCAGGTGCTATTGACTAGTATGAAGTTGGGAGCTAGAGGAGTAGCCCATGTGGAAGGAGTTAATCGGGTTGATCTTAAAGAAAATAGTCTCTACTCGAATCTCTTGCTGATAAACCGCACTGCAAGCCCTCTTTCATGGTAAACTCACTGTTTATATTCTGCAGGGGAAGTTGTTATTCCATTCTTAAGCTGTAGTCTCATATTATAGTAGACTGATTGGGCTAACCTACAACCCGAAGTTTGGACAGTTCAGTCCCTGCTCAAGTAGGACAGAAATTGACTCAGTCTATGCAATCATAAGTCAATTTTACTTAGTCAGGAAAATCGTCTGAGAAACAAAACATGTAGTAATTAGGGTTGTCAAAGGATACGCAAATTCCCGGTATCCGATTTGGGTATCGGCGGAGTGAGTTCGAATATACTTTTACTATCCGTTTATAAATTGGATTTGTATATTGGTGTATCTGATTTGATAAATATCCAATCGATTATATATATATATATATATAATCGATCGGATAGTCCTCCTTCCTTCCCATTTGACTTCCCTTCCGGTCCACCAATAGCGCATCTTCACTTTTCTCATTGGCAACCGATTTTTAGACTTGCTCCTACTGAGAACACTCCACGGATCCATCCTCTCACTGACTTATGGAAAGGAATGAATCTGACAAGAAATAGAACCATAATAAGTTTATAAGACCTAATACTATTAATGATTATTTTTCATAATCCTAAGACATCTTGAATTGTTCTGTTTTAATATAAATGAGGATAAAAAGTAATTTGTTATTTTAAAATGGAATTTATATTTTGGTCTTTTTTTTGGCCTTTTTTACTTTTATTATTATTAAAGGAATCAGTTAGTATCAAAATTCGAATATTTTAATTGGAGTTGTATAACGAGTACTATATTCACTATCCGCCGGCTAGTGTAATCGAATTGGATTTAGGTAGTCCACTATTCACTTCGAATCTGTTCCATTTTCAGCCCTAGGACCCTAGTATTTGTTCCTTCAGGACCCAATGTGAAGGCAGTTATTATGAATACGGCTGAGTCACAACACACAGTTATTCATCCCAGTTCCATCTGAACCTTTATACGACTCAGTCGAAATTTTAAACCTTGCTAGTTCTTGCATAGGTCTTGATCACGATAACCATTCAGGTTTATGGAGTGCAAGGATCGAAACAATCACAGTGCTATAATGTTGCCGTATTCATTTGTCCCTTCGATGGCTGCCAGGAAACTAAGAGATGCAGCAGAGAAGGTATGTTATAGTTGATCTTACTAATAGTCTAATATGTAGTCCTGTCATAGTTAGACAAAACTCAATTGGCTTGTACTTGCTCTTTCCACTGTTTGCTATTGATGAAACATATTGAGTCATTTCTCCTTCTCAAGCAGTGTTCTTTCATATGCAAATATATGTGTTAGCCAAAGTTATTAACCTGATTGGTGTTTAGCTGATGACATTTACTTATCCACTTATATGCTCGCCACTCTTTGGGCCTTCCAATTCTTACTTTAAAGTTAGATTAGACATGGACATGTGCCAGTGGCGGATAATCCTGATACCTGAACATTTCATATATATATATATCATTAGCTTGTGACTTACTGTATTAAATAGTCCTAAACCTATTAGCATGCTTGGTATAAGCTAATAACACCTGGCTCGATCTTTATGCCGACCCTCGAACTCTTCCTTCTACAAGTTAAACATGCACATGTGCTGGTGGCAGATATATCCATCACCCGAACACGTCACTACAGTTTTTAGATTATTGATGCAACCTAGAGTGACAGGTCTTTCAAGTGAAGTGGTCGTAGGGCAAAGTGACAACTAATATAGTGACGATTAGATGCCCATTAAAGAGGTCCTAGATCTTCAAATCATGCAAATAAATTAAGACAACCATTTTTTAAAAAAGAAATATATTTAGGGAGGCATATCCTATTATCAAGCTTGCGGTGTCAGTCACGTTGTCGTCTACACACATGTCGGACAACATGTTGATGCTTATATTCAAGCCCCGTTCTTAACTCCTTGTTCTCTGAATCAATCCAACCTGTCATTTTCCATTCCTTCAGCTCATTTAAAGCATTCCAATTATTATTGCTATACCATTTATATAACTTGCATGTGTATTGGCTTACCCCAGTACATCATTTCTATATTGTACATTTCCATTAACTTAATAACTTCCTTTTTAAAATGAGTATCACATATGTGATAAACTGTACCACATGTCGAGGTTGCAGACTTCTTGATTTTAATCTGTCCGGTGAGTTTGGAGGCTTCTTGGTTGGTTATTTGGTCCTCTCTTCTGTGGTCCATTTCATGGGGCCTTTGGAAAGAAAGGAACAAGAGGGTGTTTTTTTAGGAGAAATCCACCATTTGGGTCCGTCTGTGCCTGAGGATTAGACACATACTCCTATTATGGTGCTCCGTCCAATGGGAGGCAGAGGATTTGGTCATCCTTAGAATGGATTCCCACTCAGCACCTTATGAAGATGCATGGTTGTGCTGTTTTTTCTTCTTCTTCTTCTTCTTATCTCACTGTTACTGCTAGAGAAAACTTTTTGTTTAGCTGTATTCTGCTTGAGTTTACTTGCTTGTGAACTCATATAGTTGATTCTGTTTAGCTTTGATTTCTTTATAATATAGATTCATGATTACCGATAATAACACTTCATATCCATGTCTGACATACGTTTCACTCTTAAGTTACCTACAATACATCTTTCTGTTGCTGACATTAACACGGTTCCATCAAAATTTGGTGGATCCACAATGTTCTCATGAATAATATGGTAGCTCTAGGCTCTAGCTAGTCTGTAGGTCTGTTAAGAAAGCAGAAGGAATCTAAAAAATGTGAGCACTCCTATGCGATATGGATTTTTGCCTTATAAGTGTAAAGGATCGTCTCTTGCTGGCTGCTGCTAGGGTGTGCTTGAGGTGTGAAGTACCATACAGTGAGTGGCATGGCCAAATATCAGAAAATAGAATGTCGTTAAGTTAAAAAGCTCAAACACCTTAATCAACCAAAAATTTGCCTCAAAATACTGTAGCAAGATCGGGGTATTAGCTTTTTTCAGGATATTATGCAGTCTTCTCATTTTATAGTAATTAGTCATTAGAAACAGTTACAGCAAATGTAACCTACATATATTATTATCAAGTCATTTGCTTATTTATTTATTCTTTTTGCCTTTTTCTTTCACTGTTTTTAATTCACTTGATAAGTAGAAAGTCATATCTTGTCATCGAATATGTACTGTATCTTTAACACAAATTGTTTTTTGGCTGGGAATTTCATATTCTAATTCTCACTAGATAGATGGTCTCGACATGTTCTACAAAGACCATTGACAGTATTAATGAGAATGAGTGAGTTGGTGCAAGTTAGAGCTCTGTAAGTTCTAAGAGAAGACCGAAAAAGATGTAGTTGAAAAGGATTTAAAATACCCATTTATATTTATAAGTAAAAACATTTTTATTATTGGTAAAAACACACGCTTTAACTGAAGATGTCTCTATACAGATGGCATGACATGACATGTTTTGTTCCAATGTTACCTGGTTCGCAATTTGTGACTTTAAAGTGAACTCGGTTCACCAAGGGTTGGATGAGAGTTGAGACAGTTCGTTTCTCGGTTCACTTAGTTCTTTAGTTTGGTTCGCTAGCTTGGTCGCTTATATAATATTAATATCATATATATATTAACCGTGTACATAAATAAATTATAAATACTTATTTAGAAAAAGAATTAAAAATAGGTTATTAAAAAAAACATTAAAAAATAAGTTTTATGGCCGGTTCGCGAACCTAGAAAACAAATTCACCGAACTCAAAGTATAAGTTCACCGAACTTAAAGAACAAATTCGCCAAACCCAACAAAAAGTTTGCCGAACCTGAACAAAAAGTTTGCCAAACCAAAGCTATTTGGTACGTTTAGTAGGTTCGCTCATTTTCACAAACCTAAATGAACCGAACTACAAATTGGTTCGCTTCGAACCAGTTTGCGTTGTGCACTAGTAGGTAGTGAACTAGGTAACACTGGTTTGTTCTGCCAAACCTAAATAGTTGGGATAAGGCACTGATGGATACTGATGATTCTAATCTCTTGATCCTTGATCCTTGATCCAGATTCTTGGACGATTGATTATGCTCCGTCAGATTTGTGAATTGTATCACTTTCCATCATAGGCATAGTAATTAGTAACAAAGTTCTCCCTTTTTTTCTTCAAAGACCTTGAATAATTCGCCACTTTTTTCGTCAAATGGTTAAATCACGGAATATTCATGATTTTTTGAAAAAAAATGGGTCTTTTTGAAAAAGTTACAAATTAACTCCGATTATTTGCGAGTTTTTTGAAAAGTCACAAATAAAAAGTCCAACATATGATTTTTTTATATTTTCATATTAAAAAATCTGATTTTAAAAAAAAAAAAATATATTTTTGAACATTTTCTTATTTTTTCTTTAGATATCCGTATTCTGCCTATTTTTTCCGAAATTTACCCTAGCTGAGTAATTCCCAAACTCCAACTTGGTGACCATGATGTTCTATTGTAGTCTCTAACTGCAAGAAGGAAAAAGAAGAATACGAAGAAGGAAATGCTTGAAGGAACTAATCATAAAAATTTAAGCCTTAATTTTGGGAATGTGTACTTGCTGAACATGCGACATGATGAGTTTATTGAATCATAATTATGTCGTTTAGTTCTAGATCATGCTGTATTTCCTTGATTGTTTCGCTGAACGTTTTGGCTTAATCTTTGATCTCTTAACCTATTTTTTATCCACAGATTAAGAGGCTCCTACGTAATTATGATGCCATCCATGTGCGTCGAGGTGATAAGATAAAGACTAGGAAGGACAGGTTTGGGGTTGATAGGAGCCTTCATCCTCATCTGGACAGGGATACCCGTGCAGAGTTTATTCTCCACAGAATTGCAAAATGGGTTCCAGCAGGTCAAACTCTATTCATTGCTTCGAATGAGAGGACACCAGGATTCTTTTCACCTCTCTCTGTCAGGTACACCCTCTTCACATAAGCAATTCTCAGGACTCCACTATGCTAGAACTGCAGAGAATTCGTTCCACCGAGGATGCAAATCCATTCGTTTCCTAGTTGTGAACTGAGATGCATTCACTTGGAAGAAATCTAGGTTTCCTTGTTTGTTCATGCATCAAGGCATCCTCAGGGACATAATAGTTTTTGTTTCCCTTACTTTATCACTCTCCAGTTCACAATCTGATGATGTTGGAATGTGGGCATACTCTTTTGCTTGAGGCATGATGGAGCTATCCTGTCATTGTATTGCAGACCACTAATGATATGGGTGGTAATGTATGCAGGGACCTGACAAATTCCTGTCCTTGAAATGAAATCTTGTGTGTTTGTTTGTTACGTCCCCATGATAGATTAATGGTGTATATGACATCTTATGCCATCCATTGGTTTTTTGCGCCAAACTCAAGAAAGATCTTTAATAGAAGTTGTTTGAAAGTTTAAAATTATGTCTTAAGATTTGTTCATAGCACCAGTGGATGGTATTAGATGCTAGTATAATGAGGACCGCCACTGCCTTATCTAGAGCTTGGATGGTTGACAAACCAGTGGCCCACTTATTGACCTGGTCCAAGTTAGTGTGCCAGGTAGATGGTATGTTTGGAGCTTCATGTATTACTATCGTGGTTAATTTTTTTTTTGGGGTGGGGAAATTATTGGATTTCCAGTTTGTTTTAAGGTGGGTGATTAAATTTTGAGGTTAATTTCTGGATATCTGAACGGATCTCTTTATTTGTAATTTTGTATTAAGTTCTGCTTGACAGTCTATTCAGCATTTGCACTTCCAAAAAATTTTCCTGTAGGGGTCTGTTCTTTTGCTGAGAGTCTGAGACTTATAAAGTCCCGCACTTCGCAAGTTTTGTTATTTGACAAAATGCATTTTCTTTTGAGAACTAGATGTATTGTGTTTTCATCTCTTGGGTTGCCATTCCCGTAAGACTTCAAAAGCAGCAAAATGAATGATTTCAAATCTCATAAAAATGATAAGACCTGAAATCTCATGATAAATAATTAATTTTGTTTAAAACCTTGACAAAATGACTCAAATTTCCAAGCAACTACCATGACAAAGTGCAAAGTTCCAAGCTTTTGTAAGTCTCAGTAAAATAACGGACCCTAATGTTTCTTCTCCATGGACAAGTTTGATCCAACTCTTCATGTCAACAATCAGATCTCACTGGGCTACTGTGGCGATGCAGAGTAGTTTTCTAGTTTGTTATGTTTCTTTGGGAATTTTCCTCCTTACACCATGTCCAATTGCCTCTCAATGTGTATGTGTAGGCCAAGCTGATCTTGATTCCACTGTCCTATTTCTGCAGGTATAGGTTGGCATATTCGTCAAACTACAGCAGCATCTTGGATCCTGTAATTGAGAACAATTATCAGTTATTCATGATAGAGAGGCTTATTATGAGAGGAGCAAAAACATTTATTAAAACATTCAAGGAAGATGATACGGATCTCAGCCTGACAGATGATCCAAAGAAGAATACCAAGAACTGGCAAATACCTGTTTATACCGATGATGGAGAGGAGAGGTGAGCATGCTTGGTCTTGTTTGATTATGCCCTGCCCAATTCTTTCAAGGTTTACATCCCAGTTTTCATATTCTTCTGCGTGGCCTTCTTCAATGTTAGTACACAAGTATACACCACAGTTATATTCAGATTTTTTCAAGAGTTGGGGCGAACAGGGATGTGATTTTTGCCGATGATGTAAAATGTATCTGAATTAAGATTAGAGTTGTAATTTTATGTCTTAATTTTTCTTTTGTCCTGCAAATTTTTTTGATTGATCTTCTTAATTAATCAACTTTTTGCCACTATCCTTAATTTACAATTCTTCAATGAAAGAACTTTCTCATAAACTTAGCATGGCATCACAACAGCCTTGGATTGGTTGAGGAAGGATGATTCTTGGTAATTGTAGCTATTCAAGTTAATGTCAGTATCAAGAAATATATCTCCTATATATTAGTTTTTTTTTTAATCAGAAGCCAACATTCATCTGATGACACTAGAATACCTCTCAGGTTCAACAGGGACTCTCTCTCTCTCTCTCTCTCTATATATATATATAATAATAGAAACCCCGTGCATCGCACGGGTAATAATTTAAGAATATCTAAAATTAAATAATATTATTTATTTATTTATTTAAATATTAAGTAATAGATCTTAAGAATATTTTATAAATTTTATTTTTAATAATATAATTTTTTTATTTGATAGACATTATATTATTGATACTCATTAATTGATTTTATAATAATAATTTATTATTATTTTAATAATATTTAATAGGAAATCCTAAGTCTCTTGGTATTAAGATAAGAGTGGACTCTATACTTGTGGAGATAGAGACTTTAGAATGAGATAGTGGTCCAAACCTACTTGCAAGAGTTAGAGATAAGAGAGGACTATACATTTTAGGTCAGGATTAAAGAAAAAAGCCACGCGTCATCTCTAAAATAGAATTTATTGGATTGAAGGAATGCAAGTTTGAAGAGCAAAGCGATAAAGTCTTATTTCTTTATATATACTAGTCGTTGGCATGTGTGATGCACATGGGAGAGAGACCGGAAAGAGTGACTCTATCGAAGGAATTTTAAAAGATAGAGTAGTGGGTTGAAACTATCTCATAACACATGTCCCTATTTTTTCTCTTGAAAAGTAGTTACAACGTAGAGAGAGTGTGCATTTTCATTGAGAGATCAAGGGAGCATGGGAGAAGATAAGGATAGGGATTTGAGGAAATCGTTGATCATTGAGATATTGAAAGATTATTGTTAGTTGTACTTGATATTACTTTAATACCCCTATTAACTTTTTTCTCATGTAAAATAAGATAACGTAATATCTTTATTTTTTTTATATGGAGTTATGGGCAAAATTAGAAAAAATATAAAAAGTTCATCCGTATACCATAAAATTGGGACTCATTAGGAATATTCGAAAAAAAATCAACCAACTTTTTAACCCCGCTTCTTTCATTATAATAGTAGAGATACAGGTAGAGACCCCGTGCAATGCATGGGTAATAATTTAAAATTTTCTAAAATTAAATAATATTATTTATTTAAATATTAAGTAATATATTTTAAAAATATTTAGTAAATTTTGTTATTAATAATATAATTTTATTTTTTATTTGATAGACATTATTATTTGTATTAATTAATTGATTTTATAATAATAATTCATTATTATTTTAATAATATTTAATAGAAAATCATAAGTCTCTTAGTATTAAACCTAAATTAATACACCCAAGAGTTGGGGATAATAGAGGACTCTGCAATAGTGGAGATAGAGCGGGCTCGAGGATGAGATAGTGGGTCCCAATCTACTTGCAAGAGTTGGAGATAAGAGAAGACTCTATAATAGTGGAGATAGAGAGGGCTTTAGGATGAGATAGTGGGTCCCAAACCTGAACGGTGGGGATTAAAGAGAAAAACCACGTGTCATCTCTAAAATAGAACTTATAAGATTGAAGAGTTTGGAGATCAAAGAGAGAAAGTCTTACTTCTTTATAGTATAAGTAGTAGATATATACTAGTAAAAGTGCACGTGCCTTGCACATATAATTTTTTTATTATTAAAATATAATTCTAAAAAATATATAATTTTTAATATATTTTCATTAGACGTCACATTATTCTCTTTATATTAAATAATTTTTAATATAATAATATATTTTATATAAATATAATTGAGTAATTAAATTTAATATTTCTTATATTTATCTAAAATTAATATTAGAAAATATTATTTACTAGTCCCACTTCTAAATGTATTAAAAACAAGGAATCATGAGTAATAATCTTCTACTAATAAAAAACAATAATATTAGAATTAAATATTTTGACATTATAATTATTTTCCATGGTTAGAATAATATTGGTGCTTTTGACTTCAAAATATATAATAATATAAATAGAGAGTCCTTATCCATAAAAATAGCAAAATAGAAATTTAATACGTAATAGCGGGTCTCATAGGTCCCATTTTAGATTAGTATAACTCTCTATTAATAGAGAATCATTTTCCATGAAAATGGCAAAATAGAGATTTTTTTTTACAGTTTTTATTATAGTTTTTCGCATATTCATTACCATTGTTATAGAGGAGGGAGATATATATGATTAATTAGGTTTGAAGGTATTGAGCAACACTCTGAAACAGACACAATTTGATAGAATAAGTGAAATAAAATCAAATAGAATATCAAATTCATAATGTCAAAAATTACTTTCAACTGATCCAGGGACACAGACATGAGAATAGAGCCAACAAGATGCAGGATGCCTCTGTAATCCACCACTTCGCCCCGTGTTCAAATCAAATACTAATACTCAATTTTTGAAATATTACAACAATAAGATTGAATATAATGATAACTATTAGCCAAATTGAAACAAAAAAACCTAACCTCCTTCTGCATCGACAATTAACCAATATGTAACTTCAAGAGAAGGGTATAAAAACACGCTTTTGCAAGTTTCAAGACCGGTATAAAAACATGTTTTTGCAAGTTCCAAGAATCTCCATAACAAAACAAAAATAACTCATCTTATTCTTACTTAACCTCCCTTCACTTTTCAACTATCCCTAGTTTAGTAGAAGTTGATAATATTATCTTAACATCAAAATAGAAAAGTTGCATATACACATAGGTGTTGCAACAATGAGAATTCATGGTTGTCTTCTTTTCTTGGTTGCTCCCCGGATGCCAATCCAGAATTTCTACGGTCATTCTTGTAAGGGTTGAATGGTCGATCAATCGGGGTGTGGAGATTATGGGAAGATACTATTCATGGTTGTCTTCCCTATAATATGGTAAAGTCTTAAACCAACTCTCCTTTCCAAGAGACTCTTTATATAGAAATAGAAATTTTTCCTAAAATATGATAGAGTCCTAAACCAACTCTCTTTTAATAATGGGTCCCACATAATATTAAATAGTGACTTAACTAAAGTTTGGTTATAATATAAGTTATGTCTTAAACAAAGTAAATTAAAGGGTATTTACGTCAAAGTACATTTTTGCATACTCCTTATACTTATATATATATATATATATATATATATATATATATATATATATATTTGTGAATCAGAGATAAATAATTTCTTCCCACAATTACCATTGTACTAAGTATGTGATGGAATAAAGAGGCCCTCTAACTTGAGGGTCGGACTTGGTAAGCAAATGGCTCGGCCCAACACTCCATTCTATATGTTATATCATATTTAATATTATATATATAATAACTCAAGACTAATTAGAACCTAAGATGTTAAGCCTTATTGTGTGCATGTATAACATACTAACACTGAAGTAGGGTAGTGTAGTATTTTTTAGAATCTTTCTAATATTATAATTTAAAACATTTTTTTATTATTAAAAAAATTAATAGAGGCTACGACTTACTGTGTGTATGAGTAATGGACTAAAAACGTAGACTCTCTTTAGAATTTTTTAATGTTATTACTTGTAAGTTGTAACGTTTTTTTTTTTGTTTTAATTTTATTTTATATAACAATTCTAATACTAACAATTTAACGGTAACAATTGGGGGACGTACTAATACTAACAATCTAACTGTACTAAAACTCTATTATTTTGCTATTTGAGTTTAATTGTCAGTCCCAAATCTGAATAAAGAAGGAGGATTGTATGTCAGGTTAGAAATTCAGCAGGATTGTATGTCAGGTTAGAAATTCAGCCTTGGCTCGACCTTGATTCTGCCTTGGCCCTTGAGAGTAAGGCTTGAGCCTAGCTAATTCAGGTCCTCCAAGCATTAGGACTGGGCTAGGGCCTCACCCTAGTGAATGAGGGCTAGGCCTGAAAAGACCTAGTACCTGCCCTGGCTCAGCTCATTGACAGCCCTAATTCTAAGCTTTTTCTTTGATGAATCATATATGTAATGATTTTAACTCATTTCTTTAGAAAAAAAAACGTAAGAAACCTTTAAATTCAAGAAACTCGAGAATGATTCTAGGTTAATGGCGTTATCTAAGTTTGAAGCATACCTCGCTAG
Organism: Tetracentron sinense; assembly: GCA_015143295.1. Taxonomy (NCBI): domain Eukaryota; kingdom Viridiplantae; phylum Streptophyta; class Magnoliopsida; order Trochodendrales; family Trochodendraceae; genus Tetracentron; species Tetracentron sinense. The sequence goes on along the minus strand of CM026563.1, from coordinate 34,641,112 downwards.
TCGGAGCAAACCCAGGAATGATTCACAATCGTGGTTGATAGTCGGAGTGCGTTGGATCAAGTCGAAACGACAGAAGCTCTTGTCAATTCAGTAGCTAATGAACAATCGTTATCGCCGGTTTAAATGGGGTGGGACACATTCATCATTTGTTCAAATGAATGGGGGTAAAATGGTCCAAATAAAATCTAATTTGCTTGTGCAAAAAAGTTTTTGAGGCATGTTAGCCCTACTCTCAGGCATTCGTTAGTCTCGGCCAAAATCTAACACTTGTTAAAGCAAGGGCATGTAGGTGTTGAATTTTGAGAAAGCAATAATAGGTGTTAGTTTTTGACTAAGAATAGGGGATGCATGAGAGTAGGGTTAGCAAGGCTCAAGGTTTTCAAAACTTTGGTATATATTTAGAGAACAACCCCAAACTAGATGGCAATAAAATAAAGAAACTTCCACCAGACACTAGCTACCAACATAAATGCTTCCTAAAAAACCAGAAAAAGAAAGGAGAGAGAACGCATTAATAAAGGGCTCCAAGTGGGATGTTACCGGATGGACGTGATTCTCTCCCATATTCCTTCCCTCCCCTAAGGTTCTCTTCTAGAATTTCATATACCGTGACTTTGACCTCTCTATCTCTCTCTCTCCTCACACACACAGATGTTACCGGCTGCATGTGGTTCTCTCCCATATTCCTTCCCGCCTCTCCCTCGATCCCTTTCGGTAAATAGTTCTCTTCCCGAATTCCATATTCCGTGACTTTGACTCCTCTCTCTCTCTCTCTCTCTCTCACAAACACACACATGATATATGCCTTTTTTCAGTGTGCCAATGATGGAAGTAATGCACCTCAATAAAACATTCCAACTTGTGGTCATTTGTCCTCCCCTATATTAACTATAAGATCTGCCAACCAATAAACAGTAAAGTATGACCATCCATACCTAGCTAGGGTCAGATACTGATCATTTGATACTTATAGTTTTCTTAATTAAAGTAGATTCTCAATGAGACTGCGGGTATTGGGTTCTCTCCCTCTTATTAAAGCTAAAAGGATGAGTTAAGATTCTTTGCATGAACACCATAGATGAACAGTTCATGAAATTGGTCAGGGATTACTGCATTTGTATTTTCTATTGGATGAACTAAGACCACTTATTTAGATATCTGATGAGAGGGAACTAAGAACATTTCATGTTCATAGCTTCAAATGTAGTATTTCATTGTTCTTTTATGACTTCAAATTCTTTAAAATTGTAACCGGACTCCTTGGAGTCCTGTTATGCCCGTGAAGTTGCCATGTGTCCTTATTGACACCCTTAATTGTGGTTAAGATTCACTCACCCCTAGGGTTCACCCACCTATCCTTGCTTTTTAGAAAAAAAATCCATTTTTTAAAGCCTGTTTGAAATTTATTAGAGGGTTAAAAAATTTTCAATATTTTTTTTTCTAAAAACCAAAGATATAGGTGAATGAACCCTAGGAGTAGGAGAATCTTAACCACAGTTAAGTAGTGTCATAGGGACATGTGGCGAACTCAGGGGGCACAACCGGACTCCAAGGAATCCGGTTATAACTTGAGAGAATTTCGAGTCTTCTCTGATCAAATGAATTAAATCCATAATAGGGACATTATATGGTCAGTTGGTGGGCTGCTCAATCGTTGATCCAATTAACATCACTTTTGTTAACTTTAGTTAACTGGTCTAGATATATGATTTAGAGGGTCAAGTGAAGGATACAAGGGATAGGGATGGTCTGGAATAATAGACCTCAACTCCACCGTATCATCTGTAAGACCATTGATACATAGTTACTGAACTGCAAGAGATATATCAGGATGTAATTTTTTTCTTTAAAAGACAAAAAGAACCTAATTATGTATCCATCTTATTTAGAAATCACACATCCATCCTTCTAATGACAGACAGTGTGGGGTCTAGATCAAGTCCGTGGGTGTGGCTGCTTTTTTTTTTCCACACACACCACGAAACACACATAATAAGGCCATGGATGTTAACATGCATGCTGAGCGCGCATCAAACAAAATTGCGGGCTGCGACCTAACCATATTGAGGATTGCTAAGCATATTCTTACAATCCCTACTAATCCCTGCTCTTGCCTTTTTTAAAGATATTCTGAGACGCTACATCGTTTACCAAAACTTAGGGATTTTAAGATTTTGGTAATTTTTTTTTTTGTTTAAATTCAAAGAAAATCTTTCACCAAAACCTTAAAATATCCTGGGTGTTGATGTGAGCCCTTACAATCTCAAAACTATTCCCTTTTTAACATAGGGAAATACTTCAGGGCCGAGACCTTCAAGACCGTGCTACCAAGCATGAGATTTCAGATGGAGCCGCCCTGAAATCCCGTGCTCGCTAGCATGGACCCTAAGACGTCTCGGTAGCAAAGTCCTTTAACATAATAAAACAATTGTCATATTACGATAAAAAGATTGGGCAGGGATCCGCAAACCATGCATTAGACTATGTAGTCAAATGCCATGGCGACGTGTCCCTTTTAACACTCCTTTAACAATTAATAATGGTTAAGCTTAAGAAAATTAATATTAATATTTTGATTTTTTTTTTCCTGTTTAAGAATCAAGGTTAGGTTGCTTAGCCTCCGAGTAACTACAGTTGATGTGGTAAAAAAAGGGACATGGACCATTGAGCAATGATTACTGCACATTAGACTACGTAGTCTAATGCCGCAGTATGTCAAGTATTTTCCAAAGGAGATCAGATTACACTCAATTGCAATACGTGTTACATGTGGATTGGATGGAAAAAAAGTAAAAAATTCAAGAAATAAAAGAAGAAAAATTCAAAAATGGCTCAAGATTCTCTCAAGTTCAACTGGAGAGAATCCTGAGCCTTTTTGGCCCAGGATTCTCAAATCATATTACACTCAATTGCAATACGTGTTACATGTAGATTGGATGGAAAAAAAAAGTGAAAAGTGATTGAATTCGATTACAATTGGCTGTGATCTGATCTCTTCTCACAGAGATTTATTTAGAAATCATAGAGTTTCTAAAATGGGAAAGTGTGAGAGTTAAACCTAAAACTGTAATTTACTTTTTGTGGAAAGTGATTGAAAGGTCACGATTAATACAACCTTTAAATGGTGGACCCAACAATAGTTTTTGCACCATTAGATTTTCAATCTTACGGCATTTCCTCTCGATTATACGTAACTACATACTATGGAGAGTTTTAAATCACTTCCCTTAATTTTTTTTTTTTGGGTTGAATAAAACGGCCACTTTACAGTTTACACCCATAGAAATCAAGAAGTTTCTAAATTGAGAATTGTGAGAGTTACAACTAAAACCGCTCCTATAAAAGCACTCCCCCCATAAATCCCTCATTCAGAAAACACCTCACTCTCTCTCTCTCTTTCTCTCATAGCAGTCTCGTCGATGGCTAGGTTACCTCTTAATAGCTTTCTCTCTATCAGGTTGGTGATTATTAGAGCTTAGATTTGAGTCTTTTGATATATTATCAGCTTGGATTTTTGATCATTTTTTTGTTATTCTATGTGGTCTTTGCAGCCGTCGATCATACGCAGTTGCTGCGGAGAATGCCGGAGTGTCGCCGGCATCTGCAGTAATGAAAAAGATATCAGACTCCGGCAGTCGGGTGATGGAGGCCCAAGCCGAGCCAAAGGTGGCCTTCTGGATGAAAGATCCGAAAACAGGTTACTGGATTCCTGAGAATCACTTCGATGAGGTCGACGTCTCCACTCTCAGAGAGAAGCTTCTCTCCAAGAAAACTTGAAAGTGGGTTCTGAATTAGAAAGCTGTGTTTCAAGTTTTCTATTAGGGTGTAACGTTTTAAAAGAATCTTATAAACATCTGTTTGAAGTTCATATGAACGTAATATACTCTTTTTTTTTTTTTTGATATAGTATCTTTTTATTTACTGGAAAATCAAATCAAATAATTTTTAGGATTATGAGAAATGGAACACAAACTTGTTTTCGGGATCAGTTCTGTTGAGATATGAAATAGATTGAGGAGATTTTGCTATGGGAAGTGAATCCACGTGAATTGAATGATTATTGTATTCCTCCATACTCCATAGTCACTTGAAATGTTACGTAAGCAAATCCAAATTTCTCTTTGTTTTAGGGAATGAAATGTCATAGTGCAATAAGGTGTGATGAGATACACCATATCCCATCATAAGATATATTTGATAATTTGAATGGGATTTGATTAGATTAGGATAGATTACCGTAGATTTGATTTAATTAAAGTTTGTATCTAACTTTAGTTGTCTCTTATCTTTATTTAAATTAAGACCAATAGTTCACTCCACTGGCGATGAGCGAACTATTGCTCCTCGCTCTCACATAGCCGATCCTTCAACTCTCATTAACACTGGTTAGTTTTTTTTACAACCCTTTAGTTAAATTTATTTTTTTTTTCTGAAAAGGAAGGGTGGAAGAATCTTAACCACAGTTAAATAAGATTAGAAGGGGGACACGTGGCAAGAAAGTAGGAGCTGAGACGCCCCTCCTCGCATCACCGACCGAGGAGCTGATTATTTTTCTTATATTAATTCCGAGCCGGAGCTCTGCTTCACGGTGTTGAAGCGGAGCTCCCGTTTTTGCACTATGGGCATGGCAGGTTTGTATTTTAAAGCTCTACTGGAGTAATTTTATAAAACACGAAATTACAAGGTTGCTATTAGGATCAGGGGTGTCAATGGGCCGGGCTTGGGCTTTCATTTTGGTGATTTTTGAATAGGCCCGACCCGAGCCCGACACATTTTCAAGAGGCTTTGAAGACCGAATTCGGCCCAATTGATCACACCCCTAATTAGGATAGTGTAAAGAGGGGGTATTTAAACTGATCTTATAATTTATGGTGGAGTGGGGTTACCCCCACCCTACTATTTGATAACTACACTTCACAAGTTTAATTTTTTTAAAATGTAATTTTTGATTAAAAAAAAAACTCAACATAATGGCAAAATAACCCTAGGGTCATCTTACAAAAGACTCGTAAGATCACCCAGCAATGCTTCTCTTTCTTCTTTGATTGGTTCCTCATACTTTTAAATAGATGGTGAGGAAGAAGGTATAAGAGTCAGCTAATCCCTTCACGTAATCAATTAGTTGGAAATCTGCTTTTGCTCCAGTCTTTCCACGGAGGCCAGACTTCGGTTCTGCTCGATAACCCTGGGCTGGGAAGACTGAGGAGGATTTCATTTGCTTATCGACAAAAGAAGATGAAAATCTCTTAAATTTTCTCTAACTTACCCCTTAGTCTGACAGTATATATTCATATTCCCATTTTTCTCAATAATTTGAAACCCCAAAAAATTGAAACGCGTATCCCATTGCTGAACTTGAGTTCCTTCGAAGCTCATCTCCATGAAATCATAAACCAAAATACTCAAATCTACAGGCCTTTCAAAATACAAGACTTCAGCAGATTAGGAAGAAGGCAAATCAGAAAGAGGAAGAAGGCAAGTACAATTCTGACTTCTTATCGTTTTCTTAAAAATATAGGAATTTCTTTTAATTTTGGGGTGCAGTTAACAAATCGTGAGGTGCGGGTAACACCACCCATTATGGTGAAAAAGGTGTCTTACAAAAGAGATTAACTATCAACAGGAGCTCCAACACCGTGAAGCCCTCAAAATTAATATCTCTTAATAAGATTAGTTTTTTTCTTGGAGTATTATAACAAAAAAAATCTTTGAAGTATTTGAAAAAAAATATATTTTTTTTTTGTAAAAACTCCAAAACAACTGTTCTGTTTTGCGGGATAAGGAGTGCTAGCCCTACTCTCAAGACTTTCCTACCCTCAGCTTGAGCCAACCACTTGTCCATGGGCCATCACGTTTATTTGTGTCAATTTGTAAAGAAGATAATTTTTCTTTCACGTTTAGGGAGGGCTAAAACCCCCTGTTCCCAGATCCGCCCCTCTCCCAAGCTACGCCCTTATTAAATATTATGAAATTTTTTTTTCAAAATTTTAGGAGGGGCTTGAGCCCCCTCTGGGCCCCATGTGGCTCCACCCCTGCCACTAAGTCTAGGGACCTAAATCAAGTCCAAAGACTAAATGGATCAATTTTTTTTTTTATGTATGTTTATGGTCTCCCATCATCTTTATCTTTAATAATATAATGAGAATGGCCAAGTTAAAAACATGGAATGAATCCCAAAAATGCCCTTTACTTGTATACGTTGGCTTTGATTAAATTTTAGCTTAATTTCAAAACTATCACTCTACTAATATAAAGAAAATGATACTTTAAAAATGTTAGTTGAAATTTAGCTTAATTTTTAATTTCAAAATTGCCCCTCTACTAATATAAAAAGAATGATACTTTAAAATTGTTAATTGAATTTTAGCTTAATTTCTAAACTAACCCTCTAAAGATAATGATACTTTAAAAACTTTAATTGAATTTTAACTCAATTTGAAAACTGCCCATTATTAAAGGAATACATTCAAATCTTATATTTGTATTTGAATGTATTAATCTTTTGTAGTTTATTGTATTGTAATTCAATAATACATTTTTTTAAAAAAAATTATGTAAGATTAAACAAAATGATCTCGTGATTCAAGCTTGAGCTAACCCGAGCTCGACTCGATCATAATCAAGTTCGAGCTTGAATGGAGTTAGTACCCCATTAGCAACTCTAAATCTACTCCAAGGGGCATGTTTGCAAGTATATTTAAAGAAAAAGGTAAATTTCTCACTTTATATGAGTCACCATGATCCCCACATTTCCATGACATGTTTTTAAGGCAGCCATTACTTTTCACTAGCCCTCATCCAAATTCAATCAAACCATACAAACCTCATTTGCATACGCCCCTCATAGCCTTCTAAAAAGAATCAAAAGTTCGCCTTCTAAAAGAATCAAAAGTTCGATTTTTGACTATCAGTCTTTCATGTTCCATTCTAACAGATTGAAAGTAACCTATTTTACAAATTTTAACTAACCCATTTACAGATTTTGAAACTAACCTATTTTGCAGCAGAACTATTTTATAGATTTTAACTAACCTATCCTATTTACAGATTAAAACAATATTAATTCAGACAATAGCTCCAAAGATGGTTCCAACGGTTCCTAACAATAGGGAGAGGCTTAGACAACAGACTTTGAAACCAATATTAATTCAGATTTCAAAACTAATCTAACTCATATTCAATCTAATTTAGGAAAAACAAATCAGATTCTTGAAAAAAGAGCAGAGAGAGAGAGAGAGAGAGAGAGAGAGAGAGAGATAGCAGTGCAATGTGTGTAGCATGCGAGTAGAGATAGAAAGAGGGAGAGAGAGAGGGAGACTTCCAAGGGAGCTGAAAGGGGCGACGGTGACTGGAGGAGGTTTGCGTATTTAGGAGGAATAGGTTTATTTGGAGAGGGGAGAAAAAAGAGGGAAAATGTGGTTCGCACGGGAAAAAAGGTTTTTTATGATTCAATATTTAGCGAAAGAACTATTTCTGTTGCATTGGGTTCTTAAAGTTTAGTGATGGTAAAACTACCATCGGCAAATATTTGTTTATAATAGTGACGGTTTATTACGACGGTACTAATGTCGTCGGTGCAAAAATGATATCTACCGACGGTTTTGATCTGTCACTAAATACAATACTTCAAAAATATTAACTAATTCATTATACTGACTAAATCTTAACGGCAAGTAGTATTATCATCAGTATAATAATGATGCAGTGACAATTATATTTTCCTTGGCTAATTTTTCGTGCCTAGGGAGGGAAAATAAAGAGTTTATGGAGAATAAACGGGAACAACCAAAATTAAGCTTTACTACAAGGGTAGTTTTGAAAAGGGTTAATTCCATATCAGAACCCACCTTATCTTAAAATGACTTTCTAGTACCCCTTTTAAAACAATTTCCTTTAACAGACCCAACTTTCAAAATATTTGACAAATAGGACCTGTCGTCTTCTTTAGTTGAAAACTGTTTGTATTCTACCTTGAAATGACGAAAACACCACTCCTGGGGTTTTCATGAAATAACGACATTGCCCTTAGTGCTATTGACAATAGAATGCCACTACATTTTAATAAAATTATGGAATTATCTCATTCCTTCTTGGCTCGTTTATCAAGATTAGGCTTCGTGCACTTGAACTGTAACACTAACATGGGTGGGGCTAGCAAACATTGACAACTGTTAAAAAAATCCAACGGTAATGATATTCTGTAGAGACATGGTGTGGATTCCACAGATCAAGATAATACATCCTTTGCAGGTTTGCTAAATAGAGTGCAAGACTAATTACAGCAAACCACTTCTCTCATCTCAACAAGCAGCCCCACATTCAATCTAAGACCAGAGATTCCACCATGGTTAGCTTGCCCATCAGTAATAAGAGCTAGTCTAGGTCCACCACCTATTGATCTGGCCTCATCAATCTTCTCTACGTGGTTAGGCCAAGAATTCTCACATACCCGAGCTTCAATAGACACGTGTCCCTTTTAATCCTTATTAACTGTGGTTAAGATTCGCTAACCATTAGAGTTCAATCTAATTTTGGTTTTTAGATAAAATATTTAGAAAAAATTAACCTTAGTTAAGAATTTTTAATCCTAAGAGTTAAATAAATGTTAAGTAAAAATAAATGTTATATTATTGAACCTCAAGAATTAGTGAATCTTAACCATGGTTAATAAGGATTAGACATGACAATTGTTGACCCGTGGGTGCGTTTGAACTTGTATTGCAATTGACTCTGCTCCAATCTCCTTTGGTGTGGCTGCTAAATTCAGAGAGATGAAACCTCATCGAAACATGCAAGGGCTGTTTTCGTCCTTTCAAGGGACTGCATGAGCAATGGTTGACGGAGAATAACGTCAGTTCCCCATTTGTCATATAGATTTTGAAAGTTGGGTCTCTTAAAAGAAATCATTTTAAAAGGGGCACTTGTAAGTCATTTTAAGATAAGGTGAATTTTGATATGGAATTAACCCTTTTTAAAATACAATATAGAAGAAAGGTATTTTATTTTACCAACTATTTTTTTTCCCTATAATTCCCAAATTCTCTGTTAAGGCATATTTTTCGATTGCTCCCATTTGCTCTTCAACCAGAGCTTGTTCATAGTTAATCTCTAATTAATATTACAATAGATTACTTATCTAGTTGTTTTTCTATATCAGTCTTTCCTTTTTATATATACCTTACTTAGGGCCAATGTAATTTATGGAATAATATTGAAAGAATTCAATTCTTTTCATATTATCAAAGCATGTCAATGTCACTAAAGAATTCAATTCTTTTTCATCTTATTCTTTGTTTCTCTTTCTGATCCTATCTTTATGGTATCTTTATGGTGGGCAATATCACAGACGCCCGCCACACTTAAACTTTTATTTATTTTTTATTATTTTTCATATTCTTTGATCCTTTCAGCTTACTTCTATTATTTCATCATCGTCTTGAATTAATTCTGTTGGTGCAAATCCTGTTAGTGCCTAACTCGGTATTAGGCAACCTGTTCTCTTTTTTAAATGCCATGTTTCTCTTCCTTTTAATATTTTTTTAACTGTGATTAAGTTTCATCCACCCTTAGAGTTAAGTCATTTAACCTTGGTTTTTTCTTAAAAAAATTAACTATGGTTAAGATTCACTAACCCAAGGTGTTTAAAAAATATTTTTTCTAAAAACCAAGGTTAAATGGCTTAACACTAAGAGTGGGTAAAACTTAATCATAGTTAAAGAGTGTTGAAATCGGAGACATTAGGTTAGTGAATCTTAACCACAATTAAAGGGTGTAATTTCTTTTTAAAACCATAGATAAATAACTTAACCTCAAGGATGAGTGAAACTTAACCATAGTTAAAGAAGTTAAAAGGAGGAGAGACATAACGATTTAAAAAGGGAACAAGTCGCCTAATACCGACTTCTGGTACTTAGGCACCAACTAGAGATTTGCGCTCTACGAGGCTGGTTTCACTGGTTATGGGAGAATGTTAGCTCCAATAGCATCAAATATTAATAACGTCAAAACGGAAAGGTTAATCACTTTTTGAATGTGAGCTCACTGAAAAATATTTGTTTTATACTTGGTGATTAATGATTAATACGATTGAAACTAGTAAATTTAATGAAGAGAAACCTTAGCCATATAGACCACTGATTGTGATTTTGATCATCAATGATAACAACATGCAAACCCTTTCGACTCTTTCTTTTATAAGCTTGATGGAGATGAGTACAATCATATTCAATCATGATTAGCTTGAGAGATTTCAATCGCACCCACAGGGCAGCACGTGTCTCTTTTAATCCTAAGAACCATGGTTTTCCTTCATTAACTCTTAAGGTTAAATAGTCTAACATTAATTTTTAAGAAAAAATATTAACCTAATAGTTAAAACTTCTTAACTAGAATTAAAAATGTGCTTGGTGAGTGCGGTCAACTTGGGAATGGAACAGGATCCAAACTCCATGCATGGAAATAAATTGATCTCATAAAAGGATGACATGATTGAGGGAATGGAACAGGATCCATACTCCATGGAGATGATTGATCTCATAAAAGGATGACATGATTGAGGGAATGGAATGTATGAAGCTCGTATTCCCATGAGGAACCAAATCCTCTACGGTTATAACTGGACTTGGGGAGTCTAGTTACACCACTGATGTCGCGCCTCAAAATACCCCATAGGAGTTAAGGGATACTTTAGAGGTGACTATTCGTACCTGCCAAACCATCCTGTAATGAACAAGGTAAATATAATACTATAACAACAATAATTAGAGCGTGGAAGCTAAAACATGAGTGCGGAAGCGTGAACTAACTTTTTCTTTTCTATATAAGGTGGTCTGTATTCCAAGTGAACATATACAAAACATATCAAGTCAAAGGTGGACATGCCCACCTATCAAAATATCAAAATACAAAAAGAACTATTGAGCCTACTATGCTCAACAGTAATCTAAGTAAGGCCAAACGTTAGGGGTCCCTATCCTCCTGCGACTGTATCAGGATAGGAGACTCTCTCTCCTCAACATACTTTTCCTCAACCCAGGGCTCAGGGTTGAGGGCTTCCTCGGTACCTGCCGACATAAAAGTACTACTGAGTATGGAATAAGCTACTAGCTAACAATAGTAATAACAATCACACAAGGGAACAAGATATAGTTCATCACATCAATTTAAAACAATTAATAGCAGCACATGATAATCGCATTGAAAGTAAAGCAATATGATAATCTTGACATGTTTGAATGAATGCGAAAAACTCCGATAAAACTCGTACTTTAAAATTGTGTCTTATACTTGAAAATAGTCTTTCATGTTTCTTTCAAAACTTGCTCGTCATGTTTGAAAACTTGTTTCTTGTCTTGGTCTTGTTCGTGAGAATTATACATGTTTGTCTTGTCTTGCTTGGAATCACTTGTCTTGCTTGTTCTTGTCATATTCTTGACATGTTTTTGACTTGACTTGCTTGTATACTTGTGAGCCAGATATGACATATCCTAGGGATATGGCCTACCCTTGACAGGCCCGATGTCTAGCTTTATCATTCGTATCGTGAATAACATTCTTGTTCTTGTCGTTTCTTGTGTACATATACTTTAGAAAAATCGATTCATGCATGCATGTGTGCGTGTGTGCAATATTTGTAGTAATCATGATGACATGCTTGAATGAAAGGATTACATGAATAGAGTATTTCAATTTCTAATATAAGCAAATGGAAATGTGGATAACATGTAAAGCATTGATCAATAAATAATTTAGGGAGAATCACTCAAATTAATGCTTTCATAATTTTCATTGATTCATTTAAATTGTCATTCAAGCATTTTATCAAACACTTAGCATGCACATCTTCATAGGCCATGTATTTAAGTTATTAGGTGCGTACATTTCATCAAAATATCGAGGTGTGTTCATTATTTGTAGAGTACCCTTCCACCATTTTTCATACACACATCACACCACATCCATACGGCATCCAATCGCCTCATCCCATCATACATTCATACATCCCACCACTTACCTTTCTCTTGTTTATATTTAGGGAAAAATAGTGCATTTCAAGGAAAGAAGAACACGACATCAAGAATTATGATTTTCAAGAGGACAAACCTAGATTATTGCTAAAGAAGTTAGTAGGTGTACTAACCTTGATATCCAAAGCTTGATCTTGCAAAAAGACCCTTGATTGGGAAACCTTAAGCTTGATGGAGGATGATTCTAGCTTGAAATTCTTCAAGCTTGAGCTCCTTGATCTCTATCTCCAAAACCCCTCTTGGATGTTTCCCCCAATTTCCTTTCTCCTCTTTCTCCCATCTTTCTCTTCTCTAGGTTAGAAATCCCCAAATGAGGTTCCCTTAATAAGTCAAGGGTTTAAAACCCTCAAATTCGGCATCAGCTACCGTGTGCGATCGATCGCACATGGATGCGATCTATCGCACATGAACCTATACACTTTTGTCTGATTTCTCCTTGCATGCGATTGATCACACACTCTTGCGATCGATCTCTGCGATCTGCCGCACCTGACATCCTATCTATCGCATATGGTCCAAAATGTTTGGGGCCAATTTCGCCTGAATGCGATCGATCGCACCTATCTTGTGATCAATCGCACTCCCCAGATTTTGTTGTTTTCCCTCATTTTTTTTCCACTTTGGTATTTCGGCCATAACTTTTGACTCGTTTGTCGGATTTTGACGATTCAACTTGCATTGGATTCGTCATTTGAAGAGAAACATTTCCGGCATTTTAGAATTTCCAATTTCTTCTTTATTTATTAATTGGACTACGTGAAAGACCAATTGGCTAGAACACTGTTCATTAGGTACGGAAAGTTCCGAGGTGCTACAACTGAGGTCCAAACGTGCGTTTTGACACTCCTTAATTGTGGATAAGAATGAGGAGAATTTCTATTGTAAAGGAGTTCATCGGGCGACACTTTAGGCATTTCAAGCTACAGACTCAGACATCTATAGGGTCTATCGTCTCAAGTTGCTCAGTCGCCTTAACAACCATGGATGTTAATATAAATCACTATTATTAGCACATAATCTAAAAGGCGAATGTATTAGTACTATAAGAAATGTGTTTTTTTAATCTTTCATAAAATCAAAATATGTTGTAAAAAATTATCAATTGGTAAATTTGGGATATTTCTCTTATAACTAGTATAGATAAATTTTCTATATGTATTTTATTTGATACAAGAAATGCTTTTTTGGGTATTAGTTTTCGCCAAATCGCCATTGTAGACCTCTGCCAGCAATTTCGTCTCTACCGTTTGTTGATATTACCCTATAACGGTGATTCCACCATAATAACTTTTCTATATGTATTTTATTCAATCCTTTACTTTAATAAAAAAATTAATATTAAAAATAAAAAAATTTGAATAAGTCTTAATATTTGATTATTTTAATAAAAAATTAAAAAGAAATAAAATGTCAGAATTAGAAATTTTATTAAAAATGAAAATATTATTTAATTCTGATCTATATTAAAATAATAATTTATTATGTCTTAGAGTTATGTATAAAGTGCATATTAGTTATAAGGGCATTTTAGTCTTATAAACTAATAATATATCATGTTGTTGGCTAGAAATTTGGTTTGTACCTGACATGTCAGCACCACGTGACACAATCAAACAGAGTGACCAATTGCGCATTTGCTTTGGCTGTCCGGTCAACCACCACCAAATAAAATGATCAGGCAATTTAAAGAGGGAGGTTCATCATTCTAGGATTAATTCTATTATGCCTTCGATAACCGGAAGACTTTCCAAATTTAACGGCAGAGTAGAATGTGACAATGTAAATAGTGTGTAAAATGTGATATGGGCAGAAGTGACATAAATTGTTAACCAGAAATAGACCAAGTTTAATTGAAAGTTAATCGTGAGAGAAACTTATAAAATCATTTGATCGAAATGAGTCGCAAAGGCAAATACAAAATTCCAAAGTGGTGGTTGTTGAAGATAAAATTGACTCGATTCTCTCTAAGATGAGGAGGTTACAAAAGTAACTAAGGGACTCTCTTGGAGGAAGAAACTATGCTAAGGTAATCTCCCAGAGGAGGTGGTTATTAAAAACAGTAAAAAGCTCTCCCGGAGGAGGAGTTGGGTTGCTATGGAGCAACTTGCTGAGAAAAAAATGATGAGTGTTGGGTTGATCTAGGGATCCTGTGTCCTTCGTACTTTGTCTATTTATAGACTTCATTGGTAGTTTCTAGAACTATTCCTACCAATTTTCTATATTTATACCATCTAATTTTTTCAAGTGTGTTTGAGAGTAATTGTCCTATGATGAAAGTTTCATCTATCCTTATCTATCATCTGTCATGTGCATGTCTCATGTCTGGTAGTTATAACTTCTACATATCCATGATCTCATCCCTTGATGACCACCATATGCCCCATGTCTGGTAGTTATAACTTCTGCATAATCAAGATCTCATCCCTTGATGATCGCCATGTGTCTCAATACTTGACCTTCGAAGATCTCCACGTGTCCCACGTACTTGACCTTCGATGATTGTCACGTGTCTCGAGATTGACCAACATTGTGACCGAAGTTGACTTTGGCCATTCTTCGGTCGTTGGTTGAAATTCATGACCAAAGTTATCTTTGGTAATTCTTTTGTTGTTGGTCAAAATTCATGATTGAAGTTAGAGTGTATTTCTTAAGTAATGACTTCACCCATTTGTTGATCTTACCCGTCCATCTTGGGTGTAAGATTTTGTCATCAACAATATCCCATGTCTCCTTGAATTTGTTGAAATGTTGAGGAGGCGTGATTATTTGCACTTCTTGGTCATAGTCGAGTCTTCTGCCATGTATCAACTCTTGGTCATTCCAAATTCTTTCTAACTATTAGTTTGGTTAGAAGAACTCCCTGATTTTCGGTCACATCCCCAACAATATTGATGACCGCAACTTTGTGCGAATCAGATATTCTTTGGTCTTTGTAAGTATTCTTAGAGCAATAAATGAAAAGATATATGTTTATTGTGGCCCTTTATCCACCAACACTCTATTCATCGGGTATCCATCCATGCATACCGAAGTATAAAGTGGCCTAATATGTTGTGTCATCTTTTTAATCAGCTTTTTAAACATAACTTTTAAAGCCAATTGTCATCTATTGTAATAGAAGTCGTACAAAATGTGTTTCTTTCATTACTCAAGAGGTTGGCATCAACCTCGGTCATTGAAGGGATTGCCCCCCCCCCCCCCCCCTCGAATTTCTTCTACATTTTCTTTTATCTTTTGAGGTTTATTTGGCTAAACTTGAAAAAAATTTGGCAAAAAGTAAACTATATTACAGTTCATCGTGGCCGTTTGTTCTCTTATGGACAATTAGGCCATCAATTCTTCATCCGAATATTTGTGTTTGGCATATTTTCTAGATTGAGGTGCTGGTGGAGGTGGTTCCCTGATCTCAACCTTTGGATGAATAAAGTAAATCATATTGAAGTTAAAAGCAACCGACTAGCCTCTTGTAGCAACTTCGGTTTTCTTGTTGGCTAATTTTTTCAATTGAGGTGCTGATGAAGATGACTCGACTGAAATTTTGTTATTACTAGTCGATTTTCTCCTTACTAAACAAGACGAACCATTTGTTTTGCGATTTTTAACACTTCATTAAGATTGATTTTGGCAAGTGCCAATGGATAGATCGGTGGTGGCATTGGTACGATCAGTGGCCTCTAATGATTAGGTTCCACTTGCTGATTTTGATTCTACCCCCCGGGCGTTTGGATCGATGGTTGTCCCCTGAGTCCTACCATAGGAGGTATGATTTCGGCCATTATAGCCATTTCTCGCTAGCAACAGCCTGACTGTTATTTCCAAGACCGAAGTTCAAAACTAGTAAAGGGTTTTTTTTTATCTTTTTGAAAGAATTCTAGGCATGCTCAATTTTATCCATGATTGGTGGAGATTGAGGCAAAATATTTTGATTTCCATGGTCTAAATGCTCAAAGAGTAGACCCATGGTTCGATTGAAGTTTTTTGTATGAACTTGAAAACCTTTGGTCAGGCTCTGTTGTATATCATTGAGTCCTTCTGTCACACTCTCAAGGGTTACAGAAAAGGATGGAGATCTTTCCTCCTGCAGAAGTTCTTCAAAAGGAAATTCGGGAATGGATGAAAGAATGAATTCTCTTGAGTATGTGAATTTGTTTCATGATAAGTATTATCAAAGGCATCGCTGCCTCTTAGACTTTGCCCTCTCACCGTGTTGTTAATACAATGTCGTCGCACGTGCCAAAAGAAAGGTGCTGGTTGGAAATCTAATTTGTACTAGGCGTGCCAGTGCCATCTGGCGCAATCAGATAGCAACCTTTAGACCCCGGGCACCGAGTTGGACAGAGTTCCCGAGAACCTGTTTGCTTCGGCCGCCCGACCAACCATCGTCGGATAAATTGATCGGGTGATTTAGAGGGGGGTTCATCCTTCTAGGATGAGTTCTATTATACCTTCGATGATCAAATGACTTTCCAAATTTAAAGGCAAAGTAAAATGTGACAATGTAAATGGTGCGTATAATGTGATATGGGTAGAAGTGATAAAAATGGTTAAACAGAAATAGACCGAGTTTGATTGAAAGTTAATCATGAGAGAGACTTACAAAATCATGTGATTGAAATGAATCTTAGAGGAAAATACAAAGTTCCATAGTTGTGGCTGTTGAAGATAAAAGTGACTGGATTCTCTCCAAGATGAGGAGGTTACTGAAGTAATGATGGAACTCTCTCAGATAAGGAAGCTATGCTAAGGTAATCTCTCGGAGGAGGTGGTTACCAAAAACAATAAAAATCTCTTCAAGAGGAGGTAACTATGGGCTCTCTCGAATGAGGAGTTAGGTTGCTGTGGAGCAAGTTGCTGAGGAGCAATGTTATGCGTGTGTTGGGTTGATAAAAAAATCATATCTCCTTTGTACTAGGCCTATTTATAGACTTCATTGGTAGGTTTGTAACTATTCTCATCAATTTTCCGTATCGATACCATCTAATTTTGTCAAGTGTCTTTGAGAGTAATTGTCCTTTGATAAAAGCTTCATTTGTCCTTATCTGTCTTCTGCCATGTGTCCCATGTCTCATAGTTATAATTTCCGCATAACCATGATTTCATCTCTTGATGACCGTCATGTGTCCTATGTTTGCCAGGTATAAATTCTGCATAACCATGATCTCATCCCTTGATGACCGCCACATGTCTCAAGTACTTGACCTTCTATGATTGCTACATATCTTGAGATTAACCAACATTGTGATTAAAGTTGACTTCGGCCATTCTTCAGCCGTTGGTTGAAATTCATGACCAAAGTTGTCTTCGGCCATTCTTTTGTCGTTGGTAGAAATTCATGACCAAAGTTAGAGTGCATTTCTTAAGTAATGACTTTGACTATTTATTGGCTGATAAAGATTCTGCCATGTGTCATAATCTTACCCATTCATCTATGGTGTAAGATTTTGGCGTAAGCACATGCATATATAGTAATATATTATATGATTGGTCAAATACTTATCGAATCGAATATATCAATATCTAAATTTGTATCCAATTATAAATGGATGGTAAATTTACTATTTGAATCACTCCATTGAATACCTAATTAGCTAATTAGCCAAGCAAATGAACTCGGATACAAATAATATCCATATTTGTTAACACCCCCTTGCTCTCTTGACTAATGAGTTCAACATCATTTTGAGATTGATGGATGAAACTCACAGAGATACCCCATAAGGTCCTCACTATTTTCTGTAAATCAACATACAATTAGAGTGTAGAGGTAACTCTCTATTATTTTATTTTTAGATTAGTGGGGTAGCTTAAGATTCGAGTTTTGAAGAGTTTAAAATTTGGAGTTAGTGGTGTATGGTTTGGACTTTGGGGACATGGTTGTGATTTTTAAAAAGTTGTGGAATGATAACTAAGACTTTTATCATTAGTTTTAACCTCATATCGATGATCGGGGAGCCTAAACATACTTAAAATTCATCCATTTAGTCTTTGGACTTGATTTAGGTCCCTATACTTAGGGACCAGTTTGATCTCAAATCAGATAAGCTCTACCATTAGATCCTATTGATTTGATGAATTGACATCTAAAGATTATTTTTGATTGAACACTCTCATGAGCCTAGAATTTTAACACTTTGAACACTCAACTTTCTACGGAAGTCACCTCATTCTAGCATTCTCTAAAAGTTACTTCTATAGATTACTAACTTCTGCAAGAAATCAAAAGTGAACAATAAACCAAGGCTACGTTTGGATTTTCGGAATTAGAATTGATCCAATGAATTGAATTCCATGGAGTTAAATTCCGGAGAATTAAACTCTGTAGAATTTATAATTCTGTTGTTTGGTTGTACTGCTAAACTATATGGAGTTGAATAGTAGAATTTCCAATTCCATTGTTTGGATGGATAAATAACTATGTTTAAATTGATTCAAATTAATATGTATTATTAACAATCAATCCACATTTCATGTGTAATCATAATAATAATAATAAAATTATACCTATACTTTTGGTTGGGCTAGTGGAACAAATGTAAGTTTTGTGTAGTGAAACACTCTACACATAAACTAATTATACATATCATTAAACATCTTGCATAATCATCAAAATATTCATACTAATATCATCATGCATAAAATAATTGGATCTCATATTCAACTCTTTGTCCAATACATCAATACTAGAACTGCCACCATAGTAGCAACATAATCGTTGCAAATATTTGTACTACTAAAATAAATAAATAAATGTCTTCTAAAAAAATATATAAATATCTCTTTGTTTCAATGCTAAACCAACAGTGGAATAACCTAAGTAAGGGGACGACTAAGGAGCAATAATATCCAATCTTTCTTATCTTCATCGGGAAGACTCTTTGAAAGGAAAAATTCTTTAACATTTCCACAAATGAGCCTCCGACATACATCTAGTCGTTCTATTTTACTAAGATCTACCACGTTGGAGACCTCTTCATATACTTCCATTGCATCAGGTTGTTCCACTTTAACTGCTCATATGTACTTTCTAAATGAATTGGACATTTTTGATACTGCACTAGCTAATTCCAATTGTCTTCCTCTCTTCTTTGTGGTGGACTTAGAGGATGAAGGCATTACAACACGTGCTCATGCATGTGTTAAAGTTTTTACTAACACCTATACCTTCAAGGCCTAATGAGGCAGAAACAAACTCTACATCACCACCCTCTTCATTCGGCAAAACTTCGTCAACATCAACAACAGCCTCTGCACCTTCTCCATTAGCTTTGTCTTTTCCAAACAATAACACAATATCGTCACAATTCTGTATGACTTTGTAACGATAAGATGAAGCATCAGGATTTGACTGCAAAAAAAACAAGAGAGTATAATAAGCAAAATTGTCATGTTAAATATAAAATATATTAATTAAGAAGGCTTAGTATATGGCACGATGCATACCTTAACATAATCATTCCATACGTTTTCGTCATCCATGGTTATCATTTTCTTCTGTGTCCCATGAGAACCCACTCTACTTGATGATCTCACTAGTAGAAGTATAATGTTTTCCCCAACTCTTTAGCCTATTTTTGATGTTATCCTCAGTGAGAGAATCTCTTATTCAAGGTGAACACAGCAGTGTGGTATGTTTGTGATTTTCAACCTGGATCTGCCTTATTTCCTATTGCAATTTGGTCAAAGAGGACATGATGTCGCTCAAAGATATGTGGTACTTTGGCAATATAGTAAAGGTTGTCGGTTCACAGAGAGTAGTGAAGATAAAGAATAATAATAGAAAAAGAGTTTGTAGAATTTTTGGTAGAGAAAGTTCAATTAATTTAGGGAGAATATCATTGAGAGAAAGCGTCAATGCATTGGGTTTCCTCCTCCTAATGGTGCAATGTCAATTTGATTATCCAATGTATAACTCAATTGGAGGTTTCACATCCCAAACCCTCAAAATGAAGATTTGGAAATTCAGATTATATTAAAAAGCTAAAATCAATTTCCAATCAATTATTCAAAACAAGTTTAACCCAAGCCTGCACTTTATCGGAAAAACTTGAGGACGACGATATACCCGGAGGCAATACCACAATAAAGAATAGTATCCGATAAGATGAATTTTTTTCGTTTGAGAAATCAAGAATTATTACTCAATTATGAGAAAAGTCTGACTGAGCTCATAAAGAGGTTTAAATCTAAGAGATTCAATTGAAAAAGAGATCAAACAAAAAGAATTATCAATATAGAAATCGTAAACATTAAAAACACTAATTGGATTAAATCAAACTAACAACACTTCATTAAGAGAATTCCACCCTAGCCAAGACTAGGGTTTTAGCAATCCATATAGAGGGAAAACTAAAACAATACTAAAAGAAGAGGAGAGGATGAGATATTCTAATAGAACCTCGTCTCTAGGTTTATATGGACTAAAGGGAAGAAGAAAAGGGAAAGAAATACTATAGGAAACTTCTAATTACAAAATTCAACCAAAATAGCACTTTCCCTTTCGTTTTCTAATTGATTTTGATTCTCATTTTTCAAAAATAGAAACATCAATATAACACACTTCTTCTTTCCAATTCAAGAGATTTTCATCTTTTTTATGCTAAAATCACATTTATCCATATCTTGCTAAGAGTCTTTATCCATGTGTGAGAGAATCTTTTTCCAATTGGTATTGGGCTTTGGCCTTAGGTTTTGAATTTTGACTTGAGATTTGGACTTTATCTTCTCTAATCCTAAGAATGGTCTGAGTTAAGATTCTTTTTTCGCCCTTTTGACTTTTCTTTATCTGTTGATTTCCATGAAAGCTCTTTACTCGAATTCCCTGCATAAAATAATATAAAAATACTTAGAATTCATAATCTATAGATGCGGGAACCAGTTAAGAATATAGACTTTAAATCCTGGATTTAGACTAGAAAGGGTGATAAATGGTTACATAATAACTATTTTGGAGTGTACTTTTGCACTCATCAGGACATCAACCAAAGCATTGTCCATATCGGCATTTCAGGTGAAATATTTTTTGTTACATTTACTATTTCCTTCTCCCTGTGTCGCGACCCAAAACCCACCCTAAGAGTTAGAGTGAATCTTGGACGACTTATCATCACTTACATGACTTGCTTGACAAACCAACCTGCAAAATACTTGGAGCATATACAAAGAGGACATAATAACGGAAGCATAAACTACATAGCACAAGAGAAGACTAACCAAACCTCTAAGTATATATATACATGATCCAAGTTTGAACAAAAGAATTCACAAAAGAAAGTGCGGACAGGCCCGCCAAAATACATGAATATACTCTCTCAAGCTCACCCATAGCCACCTAGAATCTACCACCTAGTAGTAGCCCTCTACCGGAGGTTCCTCCACTGGTTCCTCAACATACTCCTACTCCACCCATGGGCCAGGAGCACAGATGTCAAAAGGAGCAGCAGCTCCCTCAGTAACTGCCGGCATAAACGTACGCCTGAGCATGGAATACTCAGCGTGTACCAAATGCTAACCAACAGTCACAATATAACAATAACAATATATAAGCAGGAAGCAATTCATAGTATAACAAGAAGGGAAACAGTTTATATTCATGCTTGCATCACATAAAAGCCGATAAAACTCTCGAAATCATTGTGCACTTGACTTGACTTAAAATACTCTTTTCGTGCTTGAAAAACTTGTCATGTCTGTCTTGCTTGATCTTGTCAAGCGTGTCATGTCATGCTTGTCATGCATGCTTGCTTGGAATTTAAACATGCTCATGTAACTTGTGAGATGCGCTTGTGAGATGCACTTGTGAGATGCACTTGAGAGGGAAGGGAGACCCTTCTTTCAATGACATGCACTTGAGAGGGAAGGGAGACCATTCTTTCTATGATATGCACTTGTGAGTGAGGGGAGATCCCTCATAGAAGGGAGGGAAGTGTAAACTCCCTCCAATGTAATGCTTGTTCTTGTCCTCTTGTCAAACGCGAGGTAAAACATATCGTAAGATATGTCCCACCTCTAAACCTTATTCTTGAAAACGCCGATAAACCATGTCATGCATGCCGTGCTCGTGAAATTGTGTACATGCTTTCACTTGAAATTAAATATGACATTTGGGATTTCAACAATACATAGAATATTATAAATTTGAACAAGTAAATATTCATGCCATTTAGAGAAAGTATTTTATCACACTATCATAAACCCTAGCAATTCCATATGCTTTTAAGCATGTATTTCTTGATTTACAACTCATTTCCTTCACCTTGGCATTTCATCAAACATGTAGTGAGTACATTATTGGTTATTACCTAAATCTTGCTTTTCTAGATGGGTTAAGCTCATAGCACACATGTGTGTTTATTAATAATACAATGTCCTTCCCATTTCATTCATCACATCACATTCACATGGCATCCATCACCCAATATCTATCCTCACACCACAATCCATTTATCTCCTATTAGATTCATGCTTTAGGAAAACAAGGAAAAAGAGAAGAAAAAGAGAGTATGAACTAGGAGGGTAGCATAATGTACAGACCTTGAAAAAGTGAGGAAAACCCTCCAACACTTGCGTGGAGTCACTGCCCTAGCTTGGAGAACGTGCTCCTCGAGTACTTGAACAGTGAGTTTGAGGAAATCTAAGCTTGTGATGATCTAGGGTTTTCAAACCCTTTGATTCTTTCTAAAGTTGAAACCTTAGGTTAGGATCCCCTTTCTCCTCTCTCCCTTTCTCTCAATTACTCTAAGTGTGGTGAATGAGACCCTCAAGGCTCGAGCAAGCCTTAATAGGTAGGGGTGAAATGCCTAAACGACAAAAAAACCCTTAATGAAATTTTGCAAAACGCAATATACCGATCGATCAGTGGTTAATACTGAGCGATCAGTCGCCTACTAAGAGACTGGTGTTTTGACCGGGCGATCGGTCAAAAACATGCTCTCTGAAATTTTTTTCCATACAAAAGTGCACCAGTCGATAGCTACCGATCGATCGGTTGTGAACCGATCGATTGCTATAATGGACCGAGCGATCGGTTCTCTGCAAATTTCTACACTAAGTCCATTTTTCCACTTAATCAATTACTATGTCTTATCCCACTTCTATTCTAACACCTTCTAGACATGACTAGGACCCTTGTAAGGCTTATAGACATTAGTAAATAATTTATTTAATTAATTATAGCATTCTTGAAACAATTTCTCAAAGGCTTCCAATTCTCATTTCATGAAATTGAGATTACAAGGCACCATACCTTGACACGCATTCCAAGGCATATACAAAAAGTTCTGAGATTCTACACCCTGACATATATAGGTGCATACTGTTCCATGCCTACAAATCTAAAACATACAAAATTTTGAATATCAAATCATAATCATAATAATAAACATATTGAGTACAAATTATAATAATTATAATCTAATTCAAAATAACATGAACTAAACATAACTAGTCATAATAAAACAATTTTAAAATTTAGAGTAGAAGTCTAATTCATAATTTCAACCGCAATACAGTTTTATAATCAAATTAGATTCTAATTGAGTTTGGTGTCGATGAGCCTGATAATTATCAAACATCTTCTTAGCCAACAAGACTTTAAATGATGTCCATTAAGTTGTATTTTGGACGACGATGATTGCATTATCAGCAGCTTCTGTGATTTTTGGAACTAGTGTTTCTTCTAACTCACGATCCACATCTTTCAATAATAACTCATTTGGCATTTCATCTCGTATGAAATTGTGGAGGATGCAGCATGCATTGATGATCTTAATTTGTGTCTTTACATTATAAAAACCAGCAGTCCGTAATATACTCCATTTCTTTTTCAGTAACCTAAACGTTCTTTCAATCATGTTCCTTGCACTTGAATGTCGAAGATTGAATAACTCTTTATGGTTAGTTGTAGTATTACCCCCCCCATTTTATTGAGATGATATTGAGTTCCTCTATACAGGGCTAAAAATCCTGGTCCATTGGTATATCCCGTTTCTACAAGGTAATACTTACCTACAAATACAATAAGCAATTTCTTATGTGTCAACTAATAGGCCATTTTTCATCAATTATAACCAACAAAGCAAACCACAAAAAATTAAAAAGCACACTTGAGGGGACATGAAGGCCATTGCGCCTACTCAGTGCATTTCGCAGGACTCGAGAGTCTGATGCAGTTCCCTCCCACCCAGGTAGTACATAAATAAACTTCATAATAGGATTACATACTCCTAAGACGTTTGTACTGATATCGTGCTTTCTATTCCGATATCTAGGCTGGTCTTTGATTGGAATAGTTAGCTTAAAGTATGTCCCATCAAGTGCTCCAAGAGACTTCTAACAAATTGCTTGATAAAGTTAGTAAGATGAAAAAATACATAGTAATATAAATACATTTTATTGTAGAAGTTGTCAAATACCTTAAACCATTTCCACTTTTCAACATCATGTTCATCAAGTGAGGGATCATGCAATATTATGAAATCCTTCTGTAACTTATATACTACTCGCAACACACTCTGGAATTGCCTACTTACTGTTTCTCCCGATAGACAAAAACAACATTTTAATCGTGCTATTTAAGTTATGGGCAAAGATTTGTAAAAACTTTGCCACAAGTTCTTCAATGGTTACATTTCTCGTTGTCATTAACTTGAACTTATCAAGCAAGAGTCCACACAACTTCCTAAACCCCTCCTTGGTAATACGCAATTGTTCTAGGCAAGTAGACTGTCTTCCATTATATAGATGATTCAACCAATTTTTCCAATCTTCTTCCATATTGATTGATGGTTCTTTCACCATATCATGATGGTACATTATTGCTATAATTGTCACAAAAAAAGTAATGGTACCCAAAATGACATTCATTTCTTCTTGTTTGCGTCTTTCTTCTTCATCTCTTGCATGTTTCGGCATGTACATAGTAGTGTCAAATCATTCCCATCACCATCCATTACTGCTTAAGGATTGAAATAATATTAATAACACCTTATAGCCACCAACATTCCTTTTTACATACTATTTAAATGCAATATTACTTATCATATTGTTATCTTACTAATTAATACATCAAAAGATAACTATTATGCACACTAAAACAAACCTTACTAACTTAAAGACATGGTTAGGCGCAAAAGATTGAATAAAGTGAACACACAGAAGCCTTGTTTTAAACAAATGATGTCTTGCTAATAATAATAATAATAATAATATTGTGAAACCCCCCAACATGGGTGGTTATAAGTAGGCAAACCAGATTGCAAGTAGCTTCTTAGTCTGGCCCTCTGGCTTATGTTAGAATTATGTTATTTTTTGGAATTCTTTTCAATCTTTAACTTTTTTTTTTATATAATCACAATCTCAAACCTATTCATTTTCTATGAATCAAAACAAATAATACTTCAAACCCGTTTATAGGGAAAGAAAATACCTGCCATTGAAAGGAGGAGGTTTATTAATATGAAATATTCTCTTTAGTAGTCTCTCTGAATTTTTTTTGAGATTGTGATTACATGGGAGGAACAAATATTAGATGGGACGAACAATACATAACTACTGAACCCACAAAGGATTGAAGTAGATTACTTGCTATACATCTTCCTCAATCCACCAATAATATATGTCCACAATTTAGATGAAGACCCCAGTCCACACTAGAGATGAAGAAAAAAAGGATGGAGACGAAGAGAAGAGTTTCTTACCAAGTAGATTCACAGTGGCGATGACAACAGCGAGTTGAAGGAGATACAGTCCAAGAGAGGAGATATGTAGCTAGTTTCGTCGAGCTCTTCAATTTTAGAATTCCACGCTATTGTGGAATTGTTAAATAACAACTTTAGGAATGGATCTGAAACCTAGCTATCCTTTTCTCCTTTGAATTCCACTCTTCAAATCCATGTGGATTTCCTCTAAATCCAATTTTCTTGTTTTTGTAGTGTGCCCAAACAAAGGAAACAGAATTAGAGAGCGGAATTGACAAGTCCGCCCTCCAATTCCGCAAATCCAAACGTACCCTTGCAAATTTGTTTAGATTTCATTCTTTTATGGAGGTAGAAGTTGACAGAAGTCTATTCAGAAGTTCATCTGACACAACCTTAATATCAATTGGGTTAGCCTGATCTTTTTTCGACACTCAGCCCGAACCTAACCCGAGTGTCAATTGGTGTGAGATTCCATCCCTAACGCGCAAAAATACTAGGCAGGTTGATGGTTGCTGAAGTAACAATAATGATACGATGTACCACACAAGCACTTGTTCATGACCCGTGCACATGACACCTTTATCATGTTAATTAACTTAAATATATGAGGTTTAATTACCTAAACACTGTAGAGCCAGGATTTTAACTCCACTCTCGATCTGGATTGAACCTGAGGAGGAATAGTGCTAAAAATGCAGAAAATAGAGAATCCTATTTAGATTGTGAAGGAAAATAGGGTCCCTTAAAAGGTTGGATAAGGCTTTGGTCTGGAAATAGAGTTCAAAGTAAGAATTCATTTGAGTTAGGAGAAACTATTGGGCACCCCTAAACTCCCATCCGGAGATGGTTGCCTACTCCCTAAGTCTGAATTAAAGTGGGGGAAACCATAAGAGAAGTTGCATATCATCTATATGCTTGATAGATATTATATGAACAATACTATACATGTTGAAATAAGTATGAACAGGACAGAGGCTCTATCCTAGGTGAGCTGAACCCGAACAGGGTTGCCTACATATCCACTGTTAGTGGAATCAAGCCACACGTAGTTCCAAAGGGTAGTTGATGGTTCAATTTGTTGAGTGTTTGGATAGTGGGTGTTTGAAATGCTAGGATATGTCTTTGGATATTAGGGTGTTTTTGAATGATTTAAGCTCATATTCAGGAGTGTTTGAGCCTTTTAAGCTCTTGCTGGGAAGCAGAAGTGGTGGTGAATAGGATTTCGGTAGGGTAGACCTAACCCGGGATTCAGGCAGAGGTTTGACTAGGGTAGGCTAAGTTTGAATCAAACTGGGCAGAGGTTAGACAGGGGTAGGCTAAGTTTGAATCAAACCGGCAGAGGTTAGACAGGGGTAGGCTAAGTTTGAATCAAACCGGCAGAGGTTCGACTGAGTTTGCCAAGCAGTCTAAACTAGAATTTTAAAGCAAGTAATAAAGCTAATAAAAATTGAAAACAAGACTAGAGATAGAAAGATTGTCTGCCTGAAAACTTGTTAGACTTTCGGAAAAATGAGCTTTCTAGAGAAAACAAAATTCCTGAACTCCAAATTCCTGAGAAATAAATCTCTAAGGGTTTTCTAAGTCCTAAGAATCAAAAAAACCAAAGAAAAGTGGTGTGAATTGGTGAGGATTTTGAAAAGAGGGCTTTGGCTTTTATAGGGAAGGGAAGAGAGGAGAAGCCTCCTCTTTTCCGATGTGGGACTATTTTTTTTAAAAAAATTTGCTCTGGTCATTTATACGAAAAACAACATGACCAAAAAGTCAAAAATGACAAAAAGTTAAGGCGGTTTACGCAGGAAAAATGACCAAACAAACCCAGCTCACTTTGGTTGTTTATGGTATAAACGACCATAGGAAAAGTTCTATAAAAATCTGGTCGTTTATACCAAGAAAAAACTATCCAAAAGGTCTGTCCGTTTTTGGTAAAAATGACCATCTTAAGCCCTACTTTTTTTGTTTCGCCACATGTCATTTTCTAGTTTACCGAAAGCCCGATTTTGCATTTTAAGTTCGATTTGAGCCTAGAAATAGCCGAAATTAAACTGATAAAATCTCAAAAAATATTTTAGATAAAATGTCACTTTTTCAAAACTTTTTAGAGGTATTTTGGTCATTTTTCACTCCAGGGGTATTTTGTCATTTTTACCTTAGGGGCATTTCTGAAAATCGAAGCACAGGAAAAGAGGGTTTTTGAAAAGGATTTTTAAAGGTGTGGAAAGGGGTGAAAATTGGGGTGTTTACAGTTGCCCCAATTTGTCGGAGGGTGTGGGCATGTAGGCTGAAAACACTTCAATTTTATACATGTGTGTGTAAAGAAAACCTGTAAAGCTTAAGAAAAGATAAATTTGGCTTAGACTGCTTGCCAATGACTGGATGACTGAAGGGTGACAGAGGAAGGGTGCGCTCGTGCCAAGTCAGCACTTGCTAGGGATGGAGAGGGTTATGGTGTATGAAGCTGCTTACTAATTGATCACACAACCAAATAGTGGGTGTATGTGGGTGAGATGCAAATGAATGATGATTGTTGCAAAACTGGCTTCACAAAAAGCCGCAACTAATGCTTGATCAGACAACCGTTTCAGTTACTCCTTGAAGAGTGAGCATGTAATGCAATGCAGTGAAGTGTGCAAGACTGGCTTCCCAAGAGGCCGCAACTGATGGTTGATTAGACAACTGTGTCTGTTACTCCTTTAAGAGTGAGCAAGTAATGCAGTGATGTGTGTGAAGAGTGCAAGACTGGCTTCACAAGAGGCTACAACTGATGGTCGATCAGACAACCATGTTAGTTACTCCTTGAAGAGTGAGCAAGTAATGCAGTGCAGTGAAGTGTACAAGACAAGAGGCCGCAACTGATGGTTGATCAGACAACCGTGTTAGTTACTCCTTTAAGAGTGAGCAAGTAATGCAATGTAGTGCGGTGAAATGTGAACATGTGTTGAAAGATGCAAATGAGTGAAGGTTGGTTACACAAACAGCTTCATGAGAGGCCGTAACTTAAGGTCGATTAAACAACCATTCAGTTACTCCTAAAAAAAATTGGGTAAGATGCAATTAGTGCTGACAACCGAACTGTTGTCCCATTGGGTAAGATATCGTGGTACAGATAACCACACAGTTACCTCATCGGGTAAGATGCCATGGTGCAGACAACCACACGGTTGCCTCACCGGGTAAGATGCCATGGTGCAGACAACCACACAGTTGCCTCACCGGGTAAGATGCCATGGTGCAGAATACCACATGGTTGCCCCACCGGGTATGATGTCAGTTAGATGAATGAAGTCAGATCTAAAAGGATCGCATGACCACTTCAGCACAAATAAGCAAGCAGATGCAGAAGTGGAGATAGTTGCACAACTAGTCCATGAGCAAAGTGTATGATGAATGGAGACAGCCACGCGGTTGTTCCATTTTACAAGCAGGATGTATGAATGGGGAAAACCACACGGTTAACTCATGAGAAAGCAAAAGATAAGGTTAGTGAGGATCAGTTACACAACCATCTTCGCCGGGCATGAATGAAAAAGTTAGTGAAGGCTAGTTACACAACCGGTTTCATCAGGAATGAATGCAAAGCAAGCAACGGAATGTGATCTATCTATAATATAAAGAAATAAGTGCCACCTAACCCTCTCTCTTTGCTCTCAAATCTTCAATTCATGGAATCCTATGAGTTCTGTTTAAAAGATGCCATGTGGCACCTTCTTTAATCCAGACCGTTAATTTTAGGAAATTGTGATAAGAGATGAGTTGTCAAAAAACTGTTTCCTAAATTTTCTCAAAAATCTCTATCTAACCTTTGATCTCAATTCAAATAACTTCATCACCCTATCATCTACTTTCTCTCACATGTTTCTATTTTTGAAGACACAACTCATCAGAAGAGTTATCCCAACAATAAACCGAAGAGTTTCACTTTCCACCAATAACCACCTCTCTCTCTCTCTACTCCACTTTTCTCTCTCCTCTCCCACTCCACTCCTAATCCACGTCTCTCTCTCCCCTATCTATCTCTCGCTCACTCTTGGGTGGTCTCTCTCCCCTCTTAAACATCTCTCCCCAAAAAAAAAAAAATTAAACTCAAACAAGTGATTACTGTGAGTTTTTTTTTTCATATTTTTTAATCAACTATGTTTTTGTTAATTCTATGGGGTTTAGCTTATTTATTTGATGATGGGCTATGGGGATGATTTGGCTTTTGATTGTTGTTATTTACAATTATTAGTATACAAATTTTGGTATGACAGGTAAAGATGCAAAGATGGTATAGGTTGACCGGTTGGGTTTTGACATGCATCTCTACTCTCCTCAGAAAGACAATTTTTACCCTTTCCTAGTGCTTTGTATTCTCTGTGAAGTGTCTGGTTGTTTCAAACATGGATGGATTTATCTCGGTGGATCCAAAAGTACGTGAGTTAGTTATTTATTATCTTGCTTATTTAGTAGTTTATAACTTTTTTTCTTTACCAAAATTTGTTAATTTACTGTCCTGTTTGATGATTTATTGTATAATATTTTATAATAGTGGTTTTCAATATATTCTTTTTCTTAAGAACGATTATATTGCAAACCTCACATTCAGTGGTTGTATTGTAACTAAGGTCTAAAATTTCATCATTTTTTGAGGGAATTATAAAGATATATTTTTATACTTATTTGGTATCAAATTGACATTTATTTATAGATGTTATAAACATATTGCTTATGTATGTGAAATCTGATTCATTTTCATTCATGAATTAAAGTCTATCTATTTTTTTTAATCATATCTGTGCATTGCACGGGGTCATTGCTAGTGTATGTATAAATGGAGATAGCCACCCGGCTAGTTTATGAGCAAGCAAATATGTAAATGCATGAAAGGGGATAGCTACGTGGCTTACCCATAAGCAAGCAAAAGAAATGAATGATGGGGTATGGGGAGTGAGATAATGGAGCAAGACCCTGAACCTCTATCAAATATTTGCCCTCTGCCTGATGTATCACTACTGCACGGAGGTTATACCTGGATTTGTCCAACTGAAATAATCTGCTATGATACTTTGTTTGGACCAATCTCAAGTTCAAGAGCTCTGATTGCACCAGCGAAGGGATTAGCCAATTTTGAGCTGACTTGCGCGAGGACACGACTTTGACTGATTGACCTGATATGACAGACCGTTGTCTTGATGATAGACTAACAGACTGAAAAATTAACATAAGTAACTTGAAAGATGTCCGATATTGCCTGCTGATGGGACGCCTAGCTAGGATTCCTTTGCCTTAGAAAGGAATTGAATAAGCCTGAATTGATTGCTTTTGAGATAGATAGGTAAGTTTGCTCCTGGATGTCCTCGTACAT
Organism: Tetracentron sinense; assembly: GCA_015143295.1. Lineage (NCBI taxonomy): Eukaryota > Viridiplantae > Streptophyta > Magnoliopsida > Trochodendrales > Trochodendraceae > Tetracentron > Tetracentron sinense. The sequence goes on along the minus strand of CM026563.1, from coordinate 34,610,051 downwards.
GCCTAATGCACAAGATAGTGCTTGACTGTACTAGCTGATTGTTGTTGGTGGAGCTTGATTGTATGTTGCTGAAAGCTTGTACTTTATGATTTTCCCTTTTTTTCCCCTGGACCTTACCAGGTTTCACTAGGACTGGGTTCACATTATTTTTGCGCTCTAGTAGGATTGATAATTCCATACTAAGCCTGCGAAATTAGAAATTTGTCTTTATCCTTTTTCTGCCCTTGGAATAACCAAGTCTTGGGGTTGCATAATTTTTGCGCAATGAGTTCATTTCCGGTTTTCACCCATGCCTGTGTAATTGATTAATTTGTTCCATTTTTTACCCCTAACAAAAATGTTAGGGCTAAGCTCACATAATTTTTGCACCTCAGTGCCATTTCTGGTTTTCACTAGGCTTGCGATTTTTGATAAGCTAATTTGCCTTCTCCCATCATTACCTGGTAAAATGGTAGAGATCAATGCTTCAAACCACTGATGCTCAAGACCTTTCAAAGATCAAAGAGGGCTTAGTTACTAGGACGAAACATTGTAGGGGTAGAAACGATTGAGGCTCAAAGTTTTCTTGTGGGGTAGGGTACCCTATGGTATGTTTTTGATGTTGTATACAAGGACGAAATCAGTTGGCTTCTCTTCATCATTTTGGAGATTTGCCATTTTTGCTCCTTTTTTTTTTTTTTTTGTGCCCTGTTTAAAGAAAGTTGTCTGGTATTGATGAAAAGTTGCCATAATATGACCGAACCTATTTTTAGGTTGCCTACGTATCCATGATCAGTGGAATCAGGTCATGTAGTAGTTCAAAATAAGCTTCGCTTGATTGGTTGGATTCTGCTCTGTTGATTTTTCATTCATAAGGTATCCTAGTGTATGGGTTTAAAAAGAAAGGCTATTAGGTTCGACAAGCTAACTAGCGTATGTTATTGCATGGGTACGAAGGAGACTTTAAGGGTTAACCAAAGATGGCCTCCTATCCTTTCTTTGATTGGTCAAGAGCATGTGTGGTCTTTGCATTATCCTTGTTCAAATATGTTTGATGCTTGATAACTCAGGGAGGTCTTCATCGCTCATTTGCTTTTTGTCTTCTGATGGATTGGTAGCTCACTTTGAAATCTTTGGGGAGCAGAGTACCTTTCTAATTCATGCAAGGGTCTTGAGCTTTTAGATTACTCACCCGATCAATTATCCTCTGCGGGCTTAGAATCTAGTTAAGTTCCCAGAACTAGGCTTCTCAGATAATAAGCAAGACAAATTTAACAAAAGTGAGAAATTTCATTAGAGTATGAAAGGATGTACAAACTCAATTGTGGAAAATAAAGACAGGTGGCCACTGGCCAATATGTTAACTGACTGGGAAGACTTCAACTTGGGCCATCATGGCCATTTACAAAAAAGAGAAATTAAGGAATAAACTAAAAAGACAAAAAACTGGTGAGACTGCTCAAAGTCGGCTATAGAGTGGCTCAGCCTGGTGCGCCTCGATTTCCTACTGCTGCATGATTAGGGAGAGGGGCCTGGTTCATGTTGGTGTTCTCTGGTTCAAACTAGATCTTTCCCATTTCAAGAAGGTCTTAGATTGTATGCTTTAGATCAAAACACATATTAGTGGAATGCCCCGGGGCTTGATGATACCCACTGTTGGTTGGCCCTGTATGTCCTTGGCAGTGGGACTGGTGGAGCCTTAGGTTCCCTCAGCGTGATCAATTGCTTATCTAGTAGATAAGGAAGGAGTTGCGTCATGGTATATGGCATGAGTGCAAAGATTCTTTTCTCTTTCTGCTCAAATGTCATTTGTTGCAAGGGAAGCTATTGCTGAGTCAGCTCGAGTTTTGGGGTCGCTGAGATAAATTGGGAATATGGATAGGCATTGCTGTCACCATTTACATCTCACCGTCTCTTCTCTGCGTATCTCTTCATGGTGGTTGAGGACGATTAGATGATGACGTCCCCTTGGAACCTGAGAACATGTCAACTGCTCCCACATCTCCCATTGTAGCCTCAATCCTAGCCCATATTTGGCCATAGTGCTGATATTGGAAATAGGTTGGGCTGCTAGTAGAGTCTTGAATAGATGCTTGAGTGTGAGGAGGAACATTGTCACCAACTCATCCTCGGGCAGAGAAGTGTTCATTTTTCCAGCATTTTCCCCCCATTAAACATAATATTCGATAAAGGATTCATTCTCTCTTTGAGTCATTCTCTCCATATTTGCTCTCTGTGGGACCAAGTCAATGTTGTAGGAGTATTGAGCAACAAACGCCTCATAGAGGCCTTCCCATGTGTGGACCCTGGCTGGATCAACCTTGGTGAACTACTGTAGGGCTGGTCCCTTTAAACTTCTCTAAAATAGCTGCACTAGTAGCTTATCATCGTGCTCTAGCTGGAACAACTCTCCGCAGTAAATTTTTAGATGCGTCTCTGGGCATCCTTTTTCGTTGTATTTCTCAAATTTGGGTATTTTGAAATCACGAGGTAATTGAATCCCCGGATGTAGGCACATATCTCAAAAGTCAATGGATACTAATTTGTAGGACCCCTGGGCCCTCTTTACCAATTTTTCTAACCTCTCAATCCTGTCCTTGTAAAAGTCTAGAGTGTGGGCCGAGCTGGTTGATATGTCTGGCTGCTCTGTATTCTGGGTAATCCTTGTCTCCTCTTCCTCATACTAGTTAATGTGTGGTGACGGGATGTTGAAGGATGGTTGGTTCAATAGTAATTGATTGTGAGATGGTCAGTTTGGAGGTGATGGATTGTGAGATGGTGGATTTAGAGGTGGCAGATTGTGAGATGGTGTGTTTGGAGGTGGCGGATCGTTAGATGGTTGGTTTGATCGTTTTAAGGCGAGTGGTTCGACGATCGAGATCGAAGAGGAGGACAATTGTTCCCTATTCACAGCATTCAAGATATCCTAAATGATCATTTTTAGTTCTAGAATGCCTTGTTCCATTCTAAATACCCTTGCCTCTAAATTAGGGATTTGCTACAGTACATGTTGAGGTGATACTGGACTGTCAGGGTTAGTTTTCACACCTTCTACATCTTGCTCTTCTCGATCAGTCAATCTTGTACGTACTAGAGTAATCTCGAAGAGGGTAGATAGCTTAATACTGCTTTTGCTCAGGGTGTTATGAACTGGGTGATAATAAGAGGTATGTGCAGATGGGTCAGATGACGGTTAAGATGCTGAATGAAGACTGAATTAAGACAATGATGAAAGTAGTGATGCTACACACATATGATCTAATGGAGGACTTTTTGACATAGGACGTTGCCCCTTGTCTGGTCATGAATATAAGTATGCACAAAAAATGATGGAGGCGGAAAGTCCTAAGACTAATGCACATAATTTGAATTGTTAGCTTGTTGAATGGTGTTGATACACACAAATGAAATTAATGAATTTGAATTGAATTAGATGAAAGAAATGAATCTTTAAAAGATTGAAGTGAATGAACTGAGTATGTATACTCAGGCAAGGGTGAGTCAACTTAACATGTGTGACCCAATGAGGTGAGTGGATAGCGGTCCATTTCACTAATTTGGGTTGTTGGGAGCCAGAGCCCAATGGGTCAAGATCAAATATGAATCAATGACTTCATATGAATCATGACATCTTGCTAACTTAGAAAGGAATAGAGTTAGACCTATCTTACAATCAAGGCTCACATTAGCTTCGAAAATGGTTAAGTATAGAGAGAAGATTGTCTCTATACCTGAACAAATGATGTAGAAGTGGCTTAAACCAGTAGCAGAATAGGGATAAGGTAGTCCCTCCTGACAGGTGCTCTTGGTTAATGCCTAAACAAAGACCTATAATCAATATGCTTATGCTTGTGTATGCATGGTTTTTTTCAAAAAGTTTGAGGAGTACTTAACTGTATATGCAACTACCCGGTATAGAACATACCTGAAAATGGACGATTAGTGCAAGTGGGAAAAATGAGTCGCTTTACCAAAAATAAACATCCCTTGGTCTACAACTAGTGCTTTCCACAGATCTTTGGGTTTCATCGTCGGGGATAAACATCCCTTGATTGTAAGCTTACTGGATCCAACTAGATAGGTGAAAGGGTTCTTATTCTGATATGCAATGAATATGAATGCGAATGTAATAATCAAAATCAAGCAATGAATAAAAATAGAATCCTAGGCATGTTGCTAAGTTAGCATACAAATGTCCGAAATTTGATTAATGACAATAAAATGAGTAACCATATGTACAGTTTAGTAGAGATTAATATCATATAGATGTAATTTAAAGTTTCTGATATGGTTTCCCTTGTTCAGTTCAGATTTAGGTTTTGGTTCGGATGCTCCCTAGCAGAGTCGCCAAGCTCTAAACCCAGGATTTTAACCCCACTCCCAATCAGGATTGAACTAGAGGAGGAATAGTGCTAAAAATAGGTAGCCACCTATTTAGATTGTGAGGGAAAATAAGGTCCCTTAAAAGGTTAGATAAGGCTTTGGTCTGGAAATAGAGTTCAAGGTAAGGATTCATTTGAGTTAGGGGAACTTGTTAGACACCCCTAAACTCCTATCCAGAGATGGTTACCTACTCCCTAAGTCTAAATTAAAGTGGGGGAAACCATAAGAGAAGCGGCATTTCATTTATATGTTTGATAGATATTATATATATGAACAATAATGTACATGTTGAAATAAGTATGGATAGGACAGAGGCTCTATCCTAGGTGACCTGAACCCGAGTAGGGTTGCCTACGTATCCACTGTTAGTGGAATCAAGCCACACGTAGTTCCAAAGGGCAGTTGATGATTTAATTTGTTGAGTGTTTGAATAGTGGGTGTTTGAAATGTTAGGATTTGTCTTTGGATGTTAGGGTGTTTTTAAATGGTTTAAGCTCATATTCAAGAGTGTTTGGGCCTTTTAAGCTCTTGTCGGGAAGCAGAAGTAGTGGTGAATAGGATTCTGAATAGGGTTTCAGTAGGGTAGACCTAACCCGGGATTTAGGCAGAGGTTCGACTAGGGTAAGCTAAGTTTGAATCAAACCGGGCAGAGGTTAGACAGGGGTAGGCTAAGTTTGAATCAAACCGGGTAGAGGTTCGACCGGGTTTGGTAAGCAGTCTAAGCTAGAATTTAAAAGACTAGAATTTCAAAGCAGGTAATAAAGCTAATAAAAATTAAAAACAAGATTAGAGATAGAAAGATTACCTGCTCAAATACCTGGTGGACTTTCAGAAAAAATGAGCTTTCTAGAAAAAACAAAATTCCCAAACTTCGAACTTCTGAGAAATAAATCTCTAAGGGTTTTCTAAGTCTTAGGAATCAAAAAAACCAAGGAAAAGTGGTGTCAATTGGTGACGATTTTGAAAAGAGGGCTTTGGCTTTTATAGGGAAGGGAAGAGAGGAGAAACCTCATCTTTTCCGATGTGGGACAATTTTTTTTAAAAAAATTTGCTCTGTTCATTTATACGAATAACGATATGACCAAAAAGTCAAAAATGACGGAAAACTAAGGTGGTTTACGCAGGAAAAATGACGAAAAAAAACTCAGCTCACTTTGGTCGTTTATGGTATAAACGACCATACAAAAAATCCTATAAAAATATGGTCGTTTATACCAAAATTGACCAAGAAAAAACTGCCCAAAAGTCTGGTCGTTTTTGGTAAAAACGATCATCTTAAACCTTATTTTTTTGCTTCGCCACGTGTTATTTTCTAGTTCACCGAAAGCCCGATTTTGCGTTTTAAGTCCTATTTGAGCCCGAAAAAAGCTGAAATTGAACTGATGAAATCTTGAAAAAAAATTTAGATAAAATGTCAAATTTTCAGAAATCTTTAGGAGTATTTTGGTCATTTTGTACTTCAAGGGTATTTTGATCATTTTTTACCTCAGGGGCATTTCTGAAAATTGAAGCACAAGAAAAAAGGGTTTTTGAAAAGGATTTTTAAAGGTGTGAAAAGAGAAAATAGGGATGCAAAAATTGGGGTGTTTACAAACATATTTCAATAACAATTGTTGGGTTTTCCCTCCTTATTGGAGGATGGGCCCCACATAATTTGTACTCTCTCTCTCCTCTTGCATGCCCACTTGGGTGGAGGTTGGTGAGAGCATTTAAAGCTCTTAGACCCATTTTGAAATTAGGGGTCTCAAATTAGGGGTCTCAAGTTTTGGAGGGGAAGACACACACACACTACACTTTGGGGATTTCTCTTTCTTGTGAGAAAGAAGAAGAAAACCAGCATTCTTGGTCATTATTGATTACCATTGTTAAAAGGCTTCTTCTACTCCGTTTTGGGTGAAAATTTAGGAGGTGATTCCCGGCAACGAAAGCTTCATCCCCTTGGAGTCGAATTGTTGATCGGATTCTCCAAAAACATATTTGGAAGATGATTTTTCAGCCTACTTGGTCAGATCTTTCCATTCTTGTTGTAGGACCCCGGAACTTTTATCCATGTATTGGAACTTGTGTCAAGGCTTTAAGGCCTTGTAATCTTCCATTTTGTATGAAATGAGTGTAAATCTAGAAATAGGTGTTGGCAAATTCCGTGATCTTTAGATAGGTCATAAGAGTTGTGTCTTGTTCAACTTGTCGGAAGAGTTAAAGTTTCAAGAAGACTGAAGATATTGAAGAAAAATCTTCTACTTCGGATCTAGACAGGTAATGGACTTAGAGACCCCTACCTAGGTTGGATTTGACTTAGATAACTCTAAACATACCTATGAGAATAGTTTTAAGTCTACCAAAGAGGTTTGATCTATTTTGAATCAAACAAAAACAAAAGAAAAATGTTTAGGCTGAAATTCTGTCTCAACCGATCGCTCGGTGTTGCGACCGATCGATCGGTGGCCTACCGAGCGATCGGTGGCTATGGACTGGTCAAAAAATTTGTATGGGGTATTTTTCCAGAGAGACTATTTTTAACCGATCTCTCGGTGAAAGTAGCGATCGATCGGTTTTTGACCGAGCGATCGGTAATAAGCACCGATCGATCGGTCCTCGTAAACATAATTTTATTTTTTCTGGACTCTTTTCTAAACCCTGTATAAACAACTTTTTGGAGACCTAATTCGTATCTTTGTTTATTTTTGAAAGAGTAGAGGTCTGAGAAACCCTTCTAGGGCCTTTTCCATTGTTCTTCATAGATCTTTAGTGATCCCTCCTTTTTCAATCATCCTAGAGAATGCAAGTATAGATCTATTCGTTTGATCTTGCATTGTGTGATCTCAGATCTGTATGAGATCCCTCTAGGGTTTGAAGCTTTCTAAATTGATTCACAACCCTATACTTCGTGTGTATGTCCGGTGTATGATCCGGAGCCTTCGTGGAAGGAGATCGATCGTGTGTGATCGTGGTATTGAAGTAGCTTGAGAAGATTTGGTCGGTTAGGAACCGAAGCTGCTACAACGGAGATCGAACCTGCTGGTTCGTGGAAATCAAGAGTAAGATTCTATACCTAGGAACATCGAGTCCGGTTTGGGTAAGGTCTTGTCTTGTACTTGAATTCTTCTTATAGTGAAGTTTGTTGCTGGACGAGGTCCCGTGGTTTTTTCCCGTAAGGGTTTTCCACGTAAAAATCTGCTGTGTTTGATTTGTGTGGATTGTTTGTGTGAATGGTTCATTGATTTCCAATCTAATTAGATAAAAAATTAAAAATTGGTTAGAAGTTCTTAGATAGACCTATTCACCCCCCCCTCTAGGTCATAGAGATCATTGATCAGAGTAATTTCAATTGGTATCAGAGCTGGTTCACCTTTAAGACTAAACCCTTGAGTGTGATCCTGTATATCTTACTCTGTGATCATGAGTACTTTAAGAGAGGGCGGTTCAGTCTCTCTTCCACCACTGTTCGATGGGAATAATTACGCATATTGGAAAGCCCGTATGAGATCTTTTCTCAAATCGATTGACGAGAGAATTTGGATGTCTATCCAAAATGGGTGGACTACGCCTGTGAAAACTCTAGGTGATTTGACTGTCGTCAAATATTCTAATGAATGGACCAGAGAAGAGCTTGAGATAAGTGGTTGGAATACTAAAGGACTCAATGCTATCTTTACTGCAGTCACAGCTAAGGAATTCAGATGAATTTCTTCATGTGAAACAGCAAAGGAGGCATAGGACATACTAGAGATTACCCATGAGGGTACGACCACTGTTAAAATCTCAAAACTCCAAATGTTAACCACCAAATTTGAATATTTAAAAATGGAAGACGATGACACATTAGATGAATTTTATGCAAAACTTAGTGACATTGTCAATGCTAGTTTCAACTTAAGTGAGAGATTAACTGAGTCCAAGATAGTTAGAAAAGTCCTTAGATCTCTACCTGAGAGATTTCAACCCAAGGTCACTGCTATTGAAGAGAGTAAAAATGTTGACTCTCTGAAGATTGAAGAATTAGTTGGTTCACTCCAAACTTATGAACTCAATCTTAGACCATCCAAGAAAACCAAATCTTTAGCCTTGAAATCAATTAAGGAATCTTTGGATGACGATAACAGTGATGGAGAGATGGATGAGGAAGAAATGGCACTCTTCGTTAAAAAATTTCAAAAATTTTTTAGAACGAAAAAGAGGTTCAATCCCAAATAGGGAGGAAAATCTTTTGAGAAGTCAAAGTCTAAGCCCTGGGAAATCAAGAAAAATTCTAAGAGTGGCGACAAGAAACCCCATGGTGTTCAATGTTATGAATGTCATGGCTTCGGTCATATTTCACCTAACTGTCCTAACAAGAAGAAAAGGAAGGGCAAGGTGATGAATGCCTGTTGGGATGACAGTGATTCCGAGAATGAAAAATCAGACAGTTCTTCTTCTAGTGAAGAAACTGATAATCATACTGCTTTCACTGTGTCCCTTTCTGGGATTCTTGAGACTACCTCGTTAGTTGATGAGAAGGATAGAAGTGATGAAAGTAGTCACGCTGAGTCAAGTGGAGACACTGAGAAGAGTCATACTGACTCTGAAAGTGATGAAGATTTGAAAACAACTTATGATAAGTTGTATTCTGAAAGTTTGAAACTGACTAAAGCAAAAATCTCTTTGAGCAAAAAACTCAAAATCATTCAAAATGAAAGAGATACTTGTAAACTAGAAGCAAAGGAGATGAATGCTCTAGTTAGTCAGCTTGAAAATGAGAAAGAAACTTTTTCTAGAAAAAGTTAAATGTCTTTTGGAAGAAAATGTCTCATTGACTAATGTTGTCAGAAGATTAGAAGTTGAAAAAGACACTTCCTTGAAAGAAGTTGGAGAGTCAAGGACTCAATTAGTGGAGCTGGAATCTTTAAAAGAATCTCTTGCCAATAAGGTGAAATTTCTTGAAAAAGAACATCATATAACCCTTAAAGACAAGACTGACTTGATTCAGAAGGTCTATACTCTTGAAAAAGAAGTAAGAAAGTTTGGAAATACTAGCTGCCTAAATGAATTAGTTAGAAAATATGGATCAAATTCTAATAGATCTGGGATAGGACATGCTGACACACCAGCTGGTCTTTTAGCTGTTGGTACAATAGCTAGTGCTGTGTTTGAACCAATACATTCTGATCCCAAAGTGAATGTACCTTCCACATCAAGTACTAAGGCTTATACAAATGTTGTAAAGCCTAGAAATGCAGCTCCTAGGGTGAATGCTTTGAGGAATCAAATTCCTTTTAGAAGAAATCCTCCTCTTTTTTCTTCATTCATACCCACATGTCACTTTTGTGGTGTAAGAGGTCACATACGACCAAACTGTAATGCGTTTAGAAGAGCTCCCCGAAATGGTTCATGGAACCAAAATCAAAGTCAAGGGAATCTTAAAATGCAGATTCAAGTTCTGGCTGAAAAATCTAGAATTTTGAGCGAAGATGTCAATAGGATAGCTCAAATGTCTAGAAATGAAAATGGTCCATTAACTCCTTATGATTACTCAAGAGGAAAGAATGTGACAAATCATTATACTAGAACTGAACAGAACAGAAAGAGGTCTAGAAGGTCTAAAAAGAAAAATGTCTCTACTACACAGAACAATATTCAAATGTGTAAACAAAGTTTAAGAACTGTGTATGTGAGAAAGGATGATCTTAAGTGCCTTGTCATTCATACTGCCTTTAAAGCCCAAAACACAGAAATGTGGTACTTTGACAGTGGGTGTTCTCGGCATATGACAGGTAACAAGTCCTTATTTACTCAATTTGAGGACTGTCCAGATGGGACTGTTACTTTTGGCGATGGAAGCAAGTCATTAGTTAAAGGGAAGGGTATCATCGATTCACCAGGCATACCAAAATTGAGAAATGCCTTGTTTGTTGAAGGACTAAAAGCTAATTTGATTAGCATAAGTCAACTATGTGATGATAACCATGTTGTGCACTTTACCCAAAATAAATGCTTAGTCATTAATGGTAAAGGTAAGTGTGTTCTAGAAGGGTTGAGAACCACTGACAATTGCAACGGCTTAATCCCTAGTACTAATTTCTCAAATGTCTGTAATAGGGCTAAAATTGAGGAAGTTGATTTGTGGCACCGTAGGCTAGGTCACATGAACTTCAAAGACCTATGCAAAATTTCAAAGTAAGAACTTGTGAGAGATGTGCCCAAACTAGGAAAGCCTTCTACTGCTATGTGTGGACCATGTCAGATTGGTAAACAAATTAGAACCCCACATAAGAAGACTTTAAGTATTGCTACTTCATATCCACTGGAATTAATTCATATGGATCTTATGGGTCCTACAAGATCTGAAAGTCTAGGTGGAAAGTGATACATCCTAGTCATGGTTGATGATTTCTCAAGAATGTCGTGGGTGGCATTTATAAGAGAGAAATCCGATGCTTTTGAAAATTTCAAAAGTATTTGCTTGAAAATTCAAAATGAGAAAAGATGCCCAATCACTCGAATTCGAAGTGATCATGGAAAGGAGTTTGAAAACTCTAAGTACAACGACTTTTGTAATGAGTCGGGTATCAAACACGAATTTTCTGCACCCATTACACCTCAGCAGAATGGTGTTGTGGAGAGGAAGAACAGGGTTCTCCAAGAGATGGCTAGAGTTATGCTTTATAGCAATAATCTAGCTTCTCATTTCTGGGCTGAAGCAATGAACACTGCTTGTTATATAGTTAATCGAGTTTTTCTAAGGCCTGGAACAAAGAAAACCCCATATAAGTTGTGGAATAGCAAGAAACCAAGTGTCAAGTACTTTCGAGAATTCGGAAGTAAATGCTATATCCTAAAGGATACAGAGCAACTGGGCAAATTTGAATCCCGGAGTAATGAAGGGATATTTCTTGGATATTCCACAAATAGTAGAGCTTATCGAGTGTATAACTTGAGAACCTCTACAATTATGAAGTCCATCAATGTAGTTGTGGATGACTCTGGTGTTGAAAATGTGCAACTTGAGGATGATGATAATGCTGGAAATGAAAATGTTGAAACTTCTTCAACTCCACTTATTACTAAGCAATCATCTCCATTAAAACCCACACATCCTAGGGTGATAAGTCCTCACACCTCCACTGATATAATTGGTGATCTTGAAAGTGGAGTGAGAACAAGGAAACAAATTGAAAATGAAGTTAGCTACATTTGCTATACTTCATCTTTTGAACCCAAGAATGTAGCTGAAGCCCTTGCAGATGATAATTGGATCAATGCAATGCAAGAAGAGTTACTTCAGTTTACTAGGAATGATGTTTGGTATTTAGTACCTAGGCCTAACAATACAAATGTGATAGGTACCAAATGGATTTTCAAGAACAAAACTAATGAAAAAGGTACTATCATAAGAAATAAGGCTAGGTTAGTTGCACAAGGATACACCCAAATTGAAGGTATTGACTTCGATGAGACCTTTGCTCCTGTAGCCAGGCTAGAATCAATCAGAATTCTTCTAGCTGTGGCTTGCCATATGAAATTCAAGTTGTTTCAAATGGATGTTAAGAGTACCTTTTTGAATGGCATTCTACAGGAAGAAGTCTATGTGGAACAACCAAAAGGGTTTGAAGATCCACATCACCTTGATCAAGTTTATCGATTAAAAAGGGCACTCTATGGTTTAAAGCAAGCTCCAAGAGCTTGGTATGAGAGGTTGACTACTTATCTCTTGGAAAAGGGATTTTCGAGAGGGGGAGTAGACAGAACCCTTTTTATAAAAAATGTGAAAGGTGATATTGTCATCGCCCAGATCTATGTTGATGACATTGTGTTTGGTTCCACATTAGACTTACATGCTCAATCATTTGCTGAACAAATGAAGAATGAATTTGAAATGAGCATGGTAGGTGAGCTGAGTTTCTTCCTTGGTCTTCAGATCAAGCAATTTGATTCTGGGATCTCAATATCTCAAATCAAAAATGCTAAAAATCTGGTGAAGAAATTTGGTATGAGTTCTGCTAAGCATGCTAGGACTCCTATGAGTTCTACAACAAAACTTAGTAAAGATACTTCAGGCAAGGATGTTGATCAAACTTCTTACAGAAGCATGATTGGTAGTTTGCTCTACCTAACTGCTACTAGACCAGACATTGCCTTTAGTGTTGGAGCATGTGCTCGCTATCAAGCAAGCCCAAAAGAGTCTCACTTACTTGCAGTCAAGCGTATTATTAGATATGTAAGTGGAACTCCATCATTTGGCCTCTGGTATTCTTTTGATACCAATGCCACAATAGTTGGATATTCCGATGCCGATTGGGCCAGAAATGCTGATGATAGGAAGAGCACCTCCGGAGGGTGTTTCTATATTGAAAACTGCTTAGTTGCTTGGCTTAGCAAAAAGCAGAATTCAATTTCATTGTCCACTGCCGAAGCTGAGTACATAGCAGCTGGCAGTTGTTGTACTCAACTTCTGTGGATGAAGCAGATGTTGCATGATTACAGGATTGAACAAGGCACTATGATTGTGTATTGTGATAATTCAAGTGCTATCAATATTTCCAAAAATCCCGTTCAACATTCTCGCACAAAACACATTGACATTAGGCATCACTTCATTCGTGATTTAGTTGAGCAAAATGTTGTATGTATTGAGTATGTCCAAACAGAGAAACAATATGCAGACATTCTCACAAAACCCTTAGATTCTCTTAGGTTTGAATTCCTTAGGAAATCCATTGGTTTGTGCGGAGTTGAGTGATGGTGTGCTTTCTTCATAGCCTATGTGTTATTCTTGTTGGATTTTAAGTCATAGAGCTATTTTTTGTTGTTTTCTTTAATTAATAAAAATCCAAAAAATTCAAAAAATTGAAAAATGTTGCAAAAAATAATGTGTTTGTATGACCTTCTTTCCTATCATTATGCTTAAAGTTATTCCTTTGAAATCATAATTGAATATTAATTCCAAGGGTAAATTTATCATAGGATTGTGTAAATAAGGATAGTTCAACTATTAGTTCTATCTAGTGATTTAAAATGGTCATGGTCACCAATCTCAGTTAGAGTTGAGTAAACAATGATGTTATGTGTTGCACATGCACTCTAACTGATTTTTGAGATTGTATTAGTTCCTATTTATAGATTTTAATATTATATCATATGGTTCCCTAGTTTAATCAAATCTAGTATAACCAAAGTGATTAAAATTCCATAAGATGAGCCCCCTAGTTTTAAAAAATTATTGACATGGAAAGGACTACCTTTGAGTTTGTGTGATAGCTTCTAGTGAATGCAAACAATGAGAAATGGCTACCTAGACAAACAGTAGGTATCTATATGGGTTGCTAGTGTGAAAGCCCCCACTGTCATTAGAGAGGGCTACCTTCTCACTTGAGTGAAAGTCACCAATGTCCAAAGAAAAGATAATGTGTAAAATTTGATCATAAACTGAAATAACCTTATAGATCAAATTTGGGGTAAACATTGCTCATCATAATTCTATGGATGGTTCTTGGTTTTAATTCTAGTTTTTGAACATTCTAGAGTACCTTTATGCTATAATGTCAAAATCTTGTTTTGTGGATGAAACCAATCCTCAGAGTCATGTTATGAATTTTTAATATTACACACACATTACTTCTGAGCATTTAGTTACTCTAAATGTGGATTTGATGCAAAAATCAAAATTAATCACTTATGGAAACTAAAAGTTCTTAACAGAATCCTTATTCATAACTATTCTGTAAGATACATTCTTGGTTAAATATGTTTTTTGATTTTGATGAAATAAATGTTTGCATAAGTGCATAGTTGTTAAGTGATTTTGAGGTAAAAATGAGTTTAAGTCTTGCTTTGGTTGAGGGGGAGAAAAATGATTATAAGTAAAAATTTTCAGAAAATTTTCCAGACCACCGATCGCTCGGTGTTAATGACCGATCGATCGGTCTTTCGTGAACAGGGTTATAAAACCCTCATTTCTCAGTTTCCTATTATTTTGTTCTCCGAACTCTAGAGCGATCCCTCAGTCCCTTCTTCTCCAAATCTCTCTTACGTTCATCTCTTTCTACTCCAAGGGTCTCCTAGCATCTAAAAAGGTAATCTTTAATCATTTTCTTGATTTTGGTTTACTTTTCACATCTAGGGCATCAAAAATTCATCATGATTTTCTCATACTCCTTAGTTATTCTTGCATTCCTCATGTACGGTGTCTCTAAACGCCGGAGATTGGTCCTCAATAACCAAGAGGACCCTCTAGAGGAAGAGGAACACAATGAGCCATACTCTTTCACTCCAATAGGATATGGGATTTCAATAGGGGATCGACCAATCCGTAAAATGGTGGATTCTACTACTGAAAATCGCCAAAAGTCTTTGGCAGATAAAACCCGGAAACAAAAGGGAAAAGCTAGTTCATCTTCAAATGTTCTATTGGGTCCCTTCATTAGCCCTAGTGCTACTCGGCTTTATAGTGAGTATTTTAGTAAAAAGGGTGTTATGGTTGAAAGGAGCATTAGAATTTCAGATTTTGGTGATTATTACCTTTCTAAGCTCATTACCGATCGTAACTGGGAAGGTCTTCTCACTTTATCCGGTCCTGCTCCTATTCAGTTAGTCCAGGAATTTTACTCAAATTTCTCTGAAATCAACTCTAAAACCTAGTCTTTTAAATCTCGATCTTTAGAACAATCAGTTTTGATAAATCCAAATGTCATTGCTAAATTTCTTGGTTGTCCTCGAGTTCCAGATACCTATTATCCTTATAAATACAAGAAAGATGAGGATAAAGAATCTATGAACAATGTAGTCACCTTTCTTTGTGGTGCTCCTACACTTTGGGTTGGTTCCTTAATAGAAGTAACAAAACTCACTAGGGATGCAAGACTTGTAAACCTAGTAATGAGTGCCAATATCCACCCAAAGATTCATACTGCAGACCTTAGGGTAGATAGAGCTCGATTTTTATTCAGTCTTCTTCGTGGACATGATATTGACCTTGCAGCACACATAATTGATTTGATGATTCAAGCCCATCAAACTTAAACTGTGGTTGGAGCTCTTCCGTTTGGATCCCTGATTACTAAACTCCTTGGTTCTCAAGGGGTTATTGCTCCTCCTGGTGTTCCTACCCGTAATCCGAAAGGTCCAATCAACAAAAAGACCATCGCTCAGAGTTTCTCTCATGCTTCAGTTCGAGATATTGAGGAGGAAGCTGATTTTGGTACCGGATCCTCTCATCCACCCCCGGTCACGATTGAAGATCTAGCCAGAATGATGAGAGAGATGCAGATGGATCTCTCGACGCATATTTCATCCCACCAGGAGTTCACCATAGAGATCCATGGAAGACTTGGATCACTCGATGCAGCAGTGCTGGGTGTACAGAGAGATGTTCGTGATTTTAGAGCTTATTATGAGTCTCATCTCACTTCAGATGATGAGGAGTGATAGTTAGTTTGATGTACTAGGATACTTCTAATGTTTCACTTTTATATTTGGGAGGTTACTGTAGTCCTAGTATTAGATTGAAACATTTGATGCATTTTGTATTGGTTGTACTTAGTACAAACCTCTTTTGGATGTTCTTGATTTGAATGCATTTGAGATGATGTTTGATATTTTACTCTAATTTTCTGTTATCTCATCTCTTATACTAATTTTGCCTTAATTCTTTCATTCCTATTCCGCCTTTGGCATTACTAGCCAAAAAGGGGGAGAGTAGATGATATTTGTGATAGATGATGGTTTATGGAATGGATATGGATATGCTGCTAATGGAATGGATATGTTACTCTATAGATAAACCTGTTATGCTCGTGCTCGATGATGCTCTATTTTTTATTTGAATATTATTTCCCATGCTTCACAGGTTTTTGGTTGAGCTTGTGCAGGCAAACAGGTTCTCAGATTGTTGGAACATGACAAGTTGAATGTCATGAGATTTTTTAGTCATGTAAAGGTTCACTTTTCCATTTTTGAATCATTTGGGAAAATTTGAACCTAGTATGTGAGTTAGTCTTGTTTTGTCCCGGAATTGCCAAAGGGGGAGATTGTAAATCCAGAAATAGGTGTTGGCAAATTCCGTGATCTTTAGATAGGTCATAAGAGTTGTGTCTTGTTCAACTTGTCGGAATAGCTAAAGTTTCAAGAAGACTGAAGATATTGAAGAAAAAGCTTCTACTCCAGATCTAGACAGGTAATGGACTTAGAGACCCCTACCTAGGTTGGATTTGACTTAGATAACTCTAAACATACCTAGGAGAATAGTTTTAAGCCTACCAAAGAGGTTTGATCTATTTTGAATCAAACAAAAACAAAAGAAAAATGTTTAGGTTGAAATTCTGTCTCAACCGATCGCTCAGTGTTGCGACCGATCGATCGGTGGCCTACCGAGCGATCGGTGGCTATCGACTAGTCAAAAACTTTGTATTGGGTATTTTTCCAGAGAGACTATTTTTAACCGATCTCTCGGTGAAAGTAGCGATCGATCGGTTTTTGACCGAGCGATCGGTAATAAGCACCGATCGATCGGTCCTCGTAAACATAATTTTATTTTTTCTGGACTCTTTTCTAAACCCTATATAAACAACTTTTTGGAGACCTAATTCGTATCTTTGTTTATTTTTGAAAGAGTAGAGGTCTGAGAAACCCTTCTAGGGCTTTTTCCATTGTTCTTCATAGATCTTTAGTGATCCCTCCTTTTTCAATCATCCTAGAGAATGCAAGTATAGATCTATTCGTTTGATCTTGCATTGTGTGATCTCTGATCTGTATGAGATCCCTCTAGGGTTTGAAGCTTTCTAAATTGATTCACAACCCTACACTTCGTGTGTATGTCCGGTGTATGATCCGGAGCCTTCGTGGAAGGAGATCGATCGTGTGTGATCGTGGTATTGAAGTAGCTTGAGAAGATTTGGTCGGTTAGGAACCGAAGCTGCTACAGCGGAGATCGAACCTACTGGTTCGTGGAAATCAAGAGTAAGATTCTGTACCTAGGAACATCGAGTCCGGTTTGGGTAAGGTCTTGTCTTGTACTTGAATTCTTCTTATAGTGAAGTTTGTTGCTGGACGAGGTCCCGTGGTTTTTTCCCGTAAGGGTTTTCCACGTAAAAATCTGCTGTGTTTGATTTGTGTGGATTGTTTGTGTGAATGGTTCATTGATTTCCAATCTAATTAGATAAAAAATTAAGAGGGTTTTCTCCAAGATCAAGTGTTGATCATAAAGGTTAGTACACCCTACTAACTACCTTAGTAATAATCTAGGTTTATTTTAAAAGCATGCTAGTAGATTGATTTAGTTAATTTCTTTTCTTGATTTGCTTTATTAAACCCCTAAATTAAACAAGATAAAGAAGGAGTTGGGGATGTGTGAATGTATGGTGGAGGCGATGGATGCCAAATGGTTTTTGTGAATGATGTGTGATGAAAATGGTGGGAGGGCATAGTACTCATAATGAATACAGCCATATGTTTGATGAAAGGTGTGAATGAGAAAATGTGAAATAGAGGACCACAAGAATGTGAAACCCACATGTTTGATAAAATGAACGAACGAGTTTAAAGACCTAAGCCTAAGAAATCATGGAAAATGGATTAAAAAAATGTTGCATGCAAGGTGTTTGATGAAATGTTAGAACAAGAAAAATATGCATAAATGACTATAACAAGATTGAACACTACATGTATGATAAAATGCTTGTATGAGAAGTAGTGTGTTTGATCAAGCCTATAACATGCATGATTTTCGGGATTGTTCTAAAAAGGGTAAAATTTATCTAATGCTCTCTATATTGCTTACATTCATACATGACTATCAATAGAAAGTGGAAACGCTATATGAGGTCCTCAATCCTGTTTATGTTATTATAATGCTCACACATTGTCACACACCACACGTATGCATGCATAAACCAAGGTTTTCAAATATACGCATACAAGAAACAACAAGAACAAGAAATGTGATTCACGAAACGAATGATAAGCCGGACATCGGGCCGGTCAAGGGTAGGGCATATCCTAGGATATGTCATACCTGGCTCACAAGAAAATAAGACAAGCAAGCAAGACAAGTAAGAATGACAAGATGCTAATGTGTTACGTTCCATTATAGTCCGGGCATTAGTAAAGCAAGTCAAGATACTAATGTGTTCCGTTCAATTATAGTCCGGGCATTAGTAAGCAAGGATGCTAGTGTGTTCCGTTCCATCATAGTCTGGGCACTAGTCAAGTCAAGACATGAGGCTAATGTGTTCCATTCCATTATAGTCCGGGCATTGGTCAAGCAAGAGTAACTAGTGTGTTCCGCTCCACCATAGTCCGGGTACTAGTCAAGTCAAGGAAGGAGGCTAATGTGTTCCGTTCCATTATAGTCCAGGCATTAGTCAAGCAAGAATAACAAGAACCTAGTATGTCCGTCCATTTCATAGTTCGGGTACTAGTTAAACAACATAAGCACGTAAACAAGAAGACATGCATGACTCTCACAAGACAAGTATAATCCCATAAGATGTGTAAGGTAACCACAAGATGCATGAGATGTATAAGAAACTCACGATGTAACGAAAAACACATTGGGTAAAAGCATGAATGTAAAGCATATGATTAAATATAAGATGTTCAAGATTTTATTTTGTTATTTAATTCTAGCTTCCACACTCTGATTATATAAATGTGATGATGAACTATATTACATATGTTATATTATCGTTATTACTATTGTTAGCTAGTAGCATGTTCTCGCTGAGTATTTCATACTCAGTCGTACTTTTATGTCGGTAGGTACACTATACAATATATGGACTCCGGTTCATTGGATAGAGGTGGTTCATGGAGAGCATGAGATTGCTCTGTTTGTCACCCAGATATCAGGGAT
The DNA here is from genome assembly GCA_015143295.1 of Tetracentron sinense. Lineage (NCBI taxonomy): Eukaryota > Viridiplantae > Streptophyta > Magnoliopsida > Trochodendrales > Trochodendraceae > Tetracentron > Tetracentron sinense. The sequence goes on along the minus strand of CM026563.1, from coordinate 34,590,865 downwards.
TAGATATGTAACCTTACGGTTGGGTTGAGAGAGAGACATGTAATTTGGGTCTTTTCTTTTTGGGGATTTTCGTATAGGCTTGAGTTGGTAACTCAAGCATTGGACTCTTTTGTACTTATTGTAATTTTTACTAAGTTATTGGTTTATGTTAACACTTGGAAGTACATTTATATCAAAGAAATTTTTCGGATCACTATTTGGCATGCCTTGTATACTCTTTGCAGGTTAGTTTTAAGTATAAGTCACATCGTCAAAGTATCCTAACTCCTAGGGGGCATTTTGGGGCGCGACACTTGTTTTGTGATAAAATTCATTTTTCTTAGGTGAAGAATTGGAATCTAAGAGTAGTGTTTACTCTTAATGTGATTTTCATCTAGAGGTATCTAGATAGAACTCTATTGTAACTCCATTATTTTACATAGTGAAAGATTATCGACCAGACTAAGTCTTGTGGTTTTTCCCTTCTCATCGAACGATTTTCCATGTAAAATTATGGTGTGTCCTTTGTGGTTGTTTCTGTTTTTTATTACTTTACTTTGATTATTGTCATATCCTTTGATTTTCACATAGAAGGGAAAGGTGTGGGTTTCCCATCAAGTGGTATCAAAGTTGAGGTTTAAATTTTTGTGTACAAATCAATGGAGGAAAGCACAAGTTGCATGATTAGTTTGAATGGAAGCAATTGCATGGACCCATAGAAGGTGATAAAGCAAAACAACAAAGTACAAGTGATGATGATTGGAAAAGCTTGACCGAAAAGCCATTGGATTTGTTCGGCAATGGTTAGATGATAGTGTTTTTCATCATGTATCTAAGGAAACATTAGCACAATCTCTTTGGAAAAAAATTGGAAGGATTGTATGAGTGAAGGCAACAAGGCTTTCTTAATTCAGAAGTTTGTAAATTTAAAGTACAAAGATGGTAGTTCTATTACCGAGCATTTGAAAGAGATACAAAGTATTGTGAATCAATTCTCTTATATGAAGATGGTGTTAGATGACAAGTTACAAGCCTTGTTACTACTCAGTTCATTGCCTGACAGTTGGGAGACCTTAGTAATTCTGCGCCAGATGGGATTGTCACTATGAGCCTAGTAACTAGTAATTTGTTGAGTGGAGAAACATAAAGGAAAGCTTTGAGTTCTTCTCAGTCAGACACACTTGTCTTTGAAAAGTCGGGGAAAAGTAAGAGTAGAAAACCTCAAAACTGTGAAAAACTAAGAGGGAGATCCAAGTCAAGAAAATGGATAGAATGTTACCATTGTGGAAAGATGGGACATATGAAGAAAGAATTCAAAAAATTCAAAAGAAAGCAAAAGAAAGAAAATGACGGTGAAAAAAAGGAAGAAAAAGGTACAACTACAGTTGCTTTTGAGGGAGATGCGATTATTATTAGTGATGACAGTTATGTTGGCCTCACATGTCATGACACTAATTGGGTTATTGATTCCGGCGCCTCCTTCCATGTTACTCCACAAAGGGACTTCTTTACATCCTACACACATGGTGACTTTGGCAATGTTCGGATGGGAAATGATGGCATGTTCAAGATTGTGGGAATGTGAGATGTTTAATTAGAGACCAATATGGGTTGAAAGTTGGTGCTTAAAGATGTGAGACATGTTTCAGATATTTGCTTAAACTTGATCTTGGCAGGAAAATTAGATGATGACGATTACAACAATCACTTTGGTGATGGACAATGGAAGCTCATTAAAGGTCCTTTGGTGATGGCAAAAGGAAAGAAATTTTGTACTCTCTACATGATGTAAGGAAAGCTAAGTAAGGGTGAGGTGAATGCAATTGAGAAAGAGGTTCAACACTTGGCCATATAAGTGAGAAAGGAATGCAAATTCTTGTCAAAAAATGAGCTTATACCTGGGATGAAAGGTGTGTCTCTTAAGACCTGTGCTCATTGCTTAGCTGGAAAACAACACAGAGTTTCTTTTAATAGTACCCTTGCATCTAGAAAATCTAATATCTTAGATTTAATTCACTTTGAGATTTGTGGTCCAAAGAGAATTCGAACATTTGGTGGTGCATTTTATTTTGTCACTTTTATTGATGATCACTCTAGAAAAGTTTGGACATATGCTTTAAAATCTAAAGACCAGGTGTTAGAAGTCTTCAAGAACTTTCATGCCAAAGTTGAAAGGGAGACAAGAAAGTTTTTGAAATGCATCTGTACCAACAATGGTGGAGAGTACATAGGACCGTTTGAGAAATACTGTAGTAGCCATGACATCCGACATTAGCATTTAGTTCCTAAGACCCCACAACACAATGGGGTAGCATAGAGAATGAACCGCATTATTGTGGAAAGAATCAGGTATATGCTCAAACATGCTAAGCTACCTAGATCCTTTTGGGGTGAGGCAATGAGAACTGCAATTGATTTGAATAATCTCTCTCCTTCTGCTCCATTAGATGGTGATGTGCTTGAAAAAGTGTGGACAAGAAAGGATGTCTCCTACAAGCACTTGAAGGTGTTTGGTTGCAGGACTTTTGTGCATGTTCCTAAAATGAGCAGTCCAAGCTTGATGACAAGGCAAAGCAGTGCATCTTCTTAGGTTATGGACATGAATAATTTGGTCACATGTTATGGGATCCAGTTGGTAAGCAGGTGGTTAGAAGCAAATATGTAGTCTTTCTTGAAGATCAAACTATTGAAGACTTTCATAAAGTTAAGGAGCCTGAAGTCTTTGTTGATGATCTTATTGATTTAGATCCAGTTCCTCCACCCATGGTGCATGATGACGGGGGAGATGTGCAAAAAGATATTGGTGATGTAGTTGGTAATGATGCTCCTACAATTGATGATGTAGAACCAAAAGAATAGGTAGAGCACGCTCCTCTAGGGCCACCAGTTGAGGCTCAGTTGACAAGATCCACCAGAGAGCGCCAACCTTCAAGAAAGTATTCTACTAATAAGTATATGATTCTTACAGACGAGGGAGAACCAAAGAGCTACCAAGAAGCCATTACACATGAGCATAAAGGAGAGTGGTTGAAAGCCATGAAAGAAAGGATGAAATCCTTACATGAGAACCAAACTTATGATTTGGTAAAATTGCCGAAGAGAAAGAAAGATCTCAAGAATAAATGGATATACAAGTTGAAGATAGAAGAGAAGAGCTCACAACCAAGGTACAAGGCGAGGATGGTTGTGAAGGGTTTTAGCCAAAAAAAAGGAATATATTTGGAGGATATTTTCTTACCCGTGATGAATATGTCACCAATATGGGTTGTCATTGGTTAGCTGCAAGCTTGAATCTAGAGATTGAATAACTTAATGTGAAGACAGGCTTTCTCCATGGTGATTTGGAGGAAGAAATCTATATGGAGCAACCTGAGGGGTTCAAAGTCAAAGGCAGGATGACTTGGTTTGCAGGCTAAAGAAGAGTCTATACGGGTTAAAGCAGGCACCACGACAATGGTACAAGAAGTTTGATTCATTTATGGTTGATCATTGGTACAATAGAACAACTTCTGATTATTGTGTGTTTGTGAAGAAATTTTTAGATGATTTTATCATTCTCCTACTTTTTGTAGATGACATGTTGATTGTGGGCCAAAATGTTAGTAAGATTGATAGGTTGAAAAAGGAGATTAGTAAGTCTTTTGCCATGAAGGATTTGGGACCGACAAAGCAAATACTTAGCATGAAGATCTCCCACAATAGGAAAAATGGAAAATTTTGGTTATGACAGGAGATGTACATTGAAAGGTACTTGAAATATTTAAAATGGACAAGGCAAAACCTGTTGGCTCTCCACTTGCTAATTATTTCAAGCTTAACTCCAAGCAAAGTCCAACAATGGAGAAAGAGAAAGAAGAAATGAAGAGAGTTTCCTATGCATCGACAGTTGGTAGTTTGATGTACATCATGATATGCACGAGACCGGATATAACACGTGCAATTATTGTTGTTAGTAGGTTTCTCTTCAATCTTGGTAAAGAACATTGGGATGCATTAAAATGGATTTTCAGATATCTAAAGGGTTCTTCCAATTTGTTTTTATGTTTTGGGAATGACAACCTGTGCCAGATGGGTACACAGATGTAGACATGGCTGGAGACATTGATTCTAGAAAGTCTACACCGGGATACTTGATTACCTTTGTAGGGGGGAGCAGTTTCATGGCAGTCTAAGCAACAAAAATGTGTTGTTTTATCGACTATTGAGGCCGAATACATAGCAGTGACTGAGGCTTGCAAAGATATGTTATGGATGAAGAAATTATTACAAGAATTGGGGCTAAAACAAGAGAGGTATGTTTTCTATTGTGACAGTCAGAGTGTCATCCATTTGATCAGCTAGAATCCTAATTTTTATTCAAGATCAAAACATATAGATGTGAGGTACCACTTGATCCGTGATGTATTGGAAATGAAGTTGTTACAACTTGAGAAGATTCATACCGATAATGATGGGTCGGACATGATGACTAAACCTTACCCAAGGATAAGTATGAGGCTTGTAGAAGCAAAGCAAGTTTTGTGAAGTCCTCCTCATAAGTAGAGAGTGGGAGATTGTTGGGTTTTCCCTCCTTAGTGGAGGATGGGCCCCACATATTTTGTACTCTCTTTCCTCTTGCATGCCCACTTGGGTGGAGGTTGGTGAGAGCATTTAACGTTCTTTGACCCATTTTTAAATTAGGGATCTCTTGGTTTTGGAGGGGAACACACACACACACACTCACTTTGAGGATTTCTCTTTCTTGTGAGAAAGAAGAAGTAAACTAGCATTCTTGGTCATTTTCTTCTACTCCGTTTTGGGTGAAACTTTAAGAGGTGTTCCCGGAAATGGAAGCTTCAGCCCCTTGGCGTCAAATTGTTGATCAGATTCTCCAAAGACATATTTGGAAGAGGGTTTTCCAGCCTACTTGGTGAGATCTTTCCATTCTTGTTTTGTGATAAAATTCACTTTATTAGGTAAAGTATTGTAATCTAAGAATAGTGTTTACTCTTGATGTGATTTTCATCTAGAGGTGTCTAGATAGAACTCTATTGTAACCTCCATTATTTTACATAGTGGAAGATTATCGACCGGACTAGGTCCTGTGGTTTTTTCCCTTCACATCGAAGGGGTTTCCACGTAAAATTGTGGTGTGTCCTTTGTGGTTGCTTGCTGTTTTTTGTTGCTTTACTTTGATTATTTTCATATCCTTTGATTTGCATATAGAAGGGAAAGGTGTGGGTTTCCCAACAACAATGACCATCACATATCCTTATTCAATAAACAATAGCTAAAAAGCTTTTAGAATATGGATTCTCTTCCTCCCCTCGTCTCCTTAAACCGAACTTGCTCTAGCTAATGTTGGAAACAGTTGCCATTGATGTTGCAGTAGAGAAATCCGACTTCTTTGAGGTGGCTCACGTCGCTTCATGACTTGGAAACACATTTCTTCTCTGAGAGATGGATGACATTGATGGAAGCAGTCAACACCTTCCCGATAGAAGGCTCGCGAGTCACCGACATATAATAATATATAGATGGATCGCATGCTCCGATACCATGAAGAGAAACTGATTTTATTGAATTCTCAAGATGATTACAGAGAGACCCAAGTAGGGTTTAAATAGATAATAATATATAGATAAATATAGAAATTAAATCAAATTGATCCTAATTTAATGTTAATCAAATCCTAATAAAATCTCAATCTCAATCAATTGTGATGATGGTAGTGATATGACGTATCTCATGCATAACATAACCATACATGTGCTCTATTAGGCAAGTTGATTGTGATGATGGTAATGATATGACGTATCTCATGCATAACATAATCATACATGTGGTCTATGAGGCAGGTTGGGAGTAGTAGTAGTAATAATGATAAGATGTACCACGCAAGCACATGTGCATGACCCATGCACACAACACTTTTATTATGTGAATTAACTTAAATACATGGGGTTTACCTAAATACATTTCAATAACAACATAATTTAAAATACCAAACAAGGCATAGTAGGAAAGGGATGGCAATGACCATCACATATCCTTATTCAGTGAACAACAGCTAAACAGTTTTTAGAATATGAATTATCTTCCCTCCTCCTCTCCTTAAACTGAACTGGTTCTAGCTAGGGTTGGAAAGAGTCGCCGTTGAAGCCGCGCTGGAGAAAACCGACTTCGTTGAGGTGGCTCACATCGCTCCATGACTTGAATACCCATTTCTTCTCTGAGAGATGAACGACATTGATGGAAGCGTTCAGCACCTTCCCGGCAGAAGGCTCGCGAGTCATCGACATGTAAATTGCTCGCAGTACACCACCGTGGGTGACTACGATGACGCGTTCACCTGTTGGAGAGAGAGGGAGTTCGATCGGGCACCATTAGAACAGTTGAAGGAAAAAGTATTAGGAAGACTAATAACAAGGCCAAAAATATGATAATTATGAGGAAGAAAAAAAGGAAATGAGAGGGACAAATGATATGGTACATTGCGAGCTACCAAATTAAGCTGTCTTGTGGACCCCGAAAGTATGAAATAATACATAGTTCATAGTGTTTGAGCTGTGGGGAGTGGGTTGTAAGTATGGAATAATGAGGAATACATAGATAAAATCAGTTATGAAATCGATGGCTTGGAACCTGTAATCCCATTTAATATGGTGGTTTGCGAGGCACAGCGAATGATCTGAATTTATTGCATTCCATTGCTATGGTGAATCCGGTCCTTTTTGGATCGGGTCTATAGGATCTGAGTTCTTTTTAGATCTATGTTGCAGATCCGGATCCATCCGATACATACCAATGGAATATATACATTAGTTAGCAAATACAGAGAATATATATTGTATTATGTGAATTATTTATATATAGTACTGGATCAGTAAGGTCCGGACTCGGTTTAATTAGGTCCTAGATATGGCTTAATTGGATCTGGATCATGATCCGAGGTAGTGAGAGTTCTAATTAATTAGTCAGTGGGAACCAAAGCCCAAAAGTAGGCCTGTAAAAAAAAAACCCATGTAAGAAGGGAACTCGGCCTGACACAGCCATTGAGGGCAGGATTAGGGCTTAGTCAATTTAGGGCCTTAAAGGGCTAGGGCAGGTTAGGGTCTGCCCTAGTGTCTTGCCCTTATAAGTAAGGGCAAGGTTTGGGCTGACCCCTGTCCTACCCCGACCCTGCCCTTTGACAGCCCTTTCCTAATTCCAACCCTAAAAAAATAATCCTAAACCCTTGAAATCCTAACACTAAGCCTCGGATTGGCTGATTCCCTAGACCTAATACTGTGATTATCCCTAATTGATTAATTTTACTGTGAATAGTGATTATCCCCAACAAATCAACTCAGCAACACTGTGACTTTAAGGGCTAACCATTGCATCCACATATCCTCTCAAAAAAAGAGAAAGGTAAGGTTTTAAGGGCTAACACATGAAGCCCACCGATGTGGGACTAAATCCCTTTCAGTCTTTTTGTTAACACAATAAATAAAACACAACTTTGTCAATAAACTTGACCATAAACCCCATGATAATTGGAACAAGGCGTGGGTCCATCAATTCGATTGCTTATTTTATGGGTATGCCATGTGCACTTATTAGATTGATAGATGAATTAGTCTAAGGATACTTGTAGTCTTTTACACTCACTCTCTTTTGACTTTTTTTTTTCTGTCTTGATAGATATGGATACTTGTAATCTTGTTCTCTCTTTCTCAATTAGAAAAATAAAATAAATTTGGAGAAAAGAATACCCTTGTGTCTAGATGCAATTTCCTCTAGAGCTGCAACAGACCTCTCACAAAGCTGATTAAAGCTCTCTCCCCCACCCTGAAAATTAAAGTAAAACATTAGAGGAAGAAATCTATACAAATTATCAATTTTCATAACAAAAACAAACATTTCTTGATTAAAAAAGTTTATAATTCTAGTATATATTTAAGGAAATAATGATTCATTAGAGCCTCGAGGGTTTTCATTCTTTTTGACAAAATCATGCCACTTCTTTTTTATAGGTATATAAATTTAGAAAAAAAATTATACTAACATTGGTTATAATTAGTATTTTTTTTCTGTTTTCTCGAAACATTTTTCTGGTTAAAAAATTGGATAATTAAAGAAAAATTAGTGGAGAATATGTAGAAAATAGTAAAAATTATAAGTACATGAATCTTACAGGGATTTCAAGATCATATTGTGAAGAGAAAAAAGCATGGTAGGACTCAGGTTCCTTCTCTTGAATTTCACTCCAAACCAAACCTTGTAAGCTCCCAACATGTCTCTCCTTCAATTCTTGTACCACAATAACCTGCATCCAACCATGCAAAAAAAACATGTGAATGGTCATGGTAAATGATACATCTGTGTGAAATACACACGCAAGCTTATTCTTAACTCAAAATCACCAAGAAAATTTGTCATGTTATTGTTCAAGAAAATTTCGAAAGATGGATAAGAAATTATATGTCAACAAAATATATTTATGTATTTAAAATTACATTAAAATATTCATATAAAGCATAAACATTAACATTGATTATATCAATCCTTCTTAAAAAATAAATAAATATAAATATAAATAAATAAATGTACCTCAGGCATGTGGCACTTCTTAGCGATCATCTCTGCCGTATTTTTGGCTCGCTTAAGTTCTGATGAGTAGATGGCCGTGGGCTTTAGTTCCATAGCTAACCTCTCTGCTATCTGTATAGAATGCAATTTTTTTGCCAATAATTTGCCAATAATTAAGACATGGGAAAGATAATAGGAGGTGCAAATACATATAGTTTATTCTCCTTTATTTTTATCATGTGAAAATATAATACTGCAGATACTCTCTATTTTTACAGCTTAACCAAGTTATTATTTAAAGAAGATCAATAACTTTGATTTAAGAAAAGATAATTTTGGAATTACTTATTTTTGTAAAGGATGTCAAAGCAACAAGAATAGTTGATCTTCTTAGATAAGTTGTGAAACTAGGAAATAAGAATAAGGAGTACCCCTAGACTAACTATATATCACTCTTGCATGAAGGTTAATCTTAGGTACTTTAAGTTTTTAGGTGCATCAGTGCATGAACATCACGTGCACATTAGAAGAAAGATACCTATTTGAGATGTTCGATCCCAAGTCTCTGGTACGACACCAAGAGATTTTACCAACTAAACTAGCTAGCACCTACATTTGAGATGGTTTAATCTTTACATTAGTTTTCAAGTTTGAGGTCTGGCATGTAATTTAAAAACCACTATGTGCAGAAAGAAAAGAAGAAAGCTACAAAAGGTGGTCTAGATCTTAACCGCATCTGCTTGCTTCCATCCCATCACGTTCAAATCCGACTCTAGTTGGCCCTGTATAGAAATATTGAACATTTCAGATTTGAAAAGAATGTCTTGCTTGCACTATTACTTATTAAGGTGAGCAATGTATGTCCACTCTCCGATCATGTACTCTCCCCTGCTTTTATAAAGAAAACAAAATAGTACGACATTTTTTTTTAGGTTTTGACACTTTTTTTAAAAAAATCTTTTCGTTTAAAATTAGTAAAGTTAACCAAGAGTGGACAATTGAAAAGTGGACATAACACTGCTCTATTTATTTATATATAGAATAATTATCAACAAGAGCTCCCATTGAACAATCAACTGGAGTAAATTGTCTTGTAAAGAGTATTTATGAAGAAAAAAAATTGATGTTCAAAAATACCTTTATTTGTATTCATAATTACCAAACTACTACTTCCCAATGTAATTTTTGTGTTGCTCAACTTCAACTGTTCAAGTAGAGCTCTTGTTCATAGTTAATCTCGTGCGTGTGTGTATATATATATAATAATAAGAAGAGGGGTAGGTAGAATTGATTAATACTTTTGAAGGACAAAAATATCTTTAAAGTTAAAAGTTCTTTACTTCTATTTTTAAGGTTAAATATGTAATCTCTCTCTCTCTCTTTTATATATAATGACATTCAAAAATTGTCGTGATGCATGTGAGTTCCGCTGGTACATTTATATATGAGAATGATACATCATTCACTAAGACTAGCGAACTTGTTAACATTTACTAGTCTTTTTTATCCCTATATATTATATTGAATACCATTTTATTACAAAGATATATAAGTACCGTTTAGTCACCCCAAATCAAAAATATCACCTAAAAAGACATGGTTTGAAATTTTTTACCAAATAGGGTGTGTACTCCAATATTACCCTTATTGGTGTTTGGGTTTTATATGCATAGTTAAGGGGTAAATATGTCAAAAGCATACCTGTTTAGGTAATAAAATTTCAAAGCATGTCTTTTTTTGATAAATATGTCAAAAGCATGCATTTTTAGGTAATAAAAATGCAAACCATGCCCTTTTAAGTGAAGCGCCCTTTATTAAATATATATATACCTATATATATTTATATATATAGCTTTTACCAATTTGGTTGGTTTATGGGTCTTTTAATTTTCTCAATATACCTGAATTCTTCCGGAAGCATTCCATGTGGTTTCCCCGTGACGAACAATAACAATTTCGGCAACATCATGTGGAACTTCACTTGGACCATCTGTGTCGCTTGCTATGGCTACCATGGGGTTGATTCTGAAATTTTAATCATATAATAAAAAGTAAGAAAATAAATCTATTATGAAATTTTGAAGAATGAGTAGCAAGATTTTTTTTTTTTTTTTAAATTTTACAATCCATAAAATGATAATTGAAGTTTTATCCAAATATTTTTATGATATAAAATCATCAATTTAAAATTGCAAAATTCAATTTAAATCACATCTATGTTGCAAATAAAATATATTTATTGAATTTAAATTGGTAATAGACTAATAGTTATATGATATTTAGTAATCATGCCACGGTTCATAGATAGATACTCATGCATAAGTTATCCGATATTGGCCCTAGGGCAACCTTATTTTCGAATCTTAAAGAAGACTGAATATTTACTCAAGTTTTGATATTAATTATTGCCAAGGTTTAAAATTTCGTTGAAATTTAGCGAAATTTCGATTTCGTACAACCCCACCGATATTGAAACTAGGTTTATTTTGGAAATCAGATTTCGGTCGAAATTTTGAAAATTTCAGATTTCGAAGATTTCGGAATTTCAGCCGAACTCTGATTTTTTTTTTTTTTTAATATTATTTTTTAATTAAAATTCCAAAATATTTCGAAATTCTTACTGAAATTTCGAAAATTTATAATTTAATTTTAAAAATAAAATAATAATATTTATATAAATATATAAAATATTGTTTTTTAATATATATATATATATATATATATATATATAAATAATATAATTAATAAAATATTAATATTTTAAATTTCGAAATTTCGCCGAAATCCCGCAATTTTTGCTGGCCGAAATCGTCGACAATTTCGAAATTTCAAACCATGATTGTTGCAGCATTTGTAAATTTTTATAACAAGAAACTAAGAGAGAAAAATAAAAATAGAAATAGATGGAGATATTATGTATGTAGTTGCCCCATATATGTATAAGGGCGCAAGGGCAAAGCGAGGAATTTTTTCTTTGCAGGGCGGAGTATATCTATCAAGAAAATTAATGCATTTGGGGATGTGGCCTAGGAGTTAAGGGGTGTATCCCCGAATTTTTTTAAAATAATGGCTCCATCGTGGTCATAAAATTCGGAAATCTAAAGTCTATGTAAAAAAAAATTAAAGAGTAAATAATTACAATTTGGACTGGTTTCTTTAAAATTAGAATATAATCTTATAAAAGGGCTTGTAATTAAGATTTAAAAAATATATTTAAAGGACTTAAGGGTCAAAACATAAATATCATATAATTAAATTATAAAATTCAAAAATTTAGGGGTCACTATATAGATAGAACAAGTTAAATGGAAAATTTTGGGTGGGCTGTTATATAGAATACTAATTATATTTTTAATAATACTCATATATATATATATATATAGGTAAAGAAAGTCAAAAAATTTGGGGGGCCATGGCCCCTGGCTCCGCCCCTATACGTGCGTACATAATATAATATAATATTTGTATATATTACACAGTAAAATCGAGTAAGCTACAATATATAACAGCAACCAAATTGAATGGGGCCACCAATCCTCCATTAGTCAGGTCGTCTCGGAGTGAGTGCAGTCAACATTCAGAAATTCAACAAAAAGGTAATAAATCAAAACTCCGAGGATAGATGATAATCAGAAAATATAAAAAAATAAAATTCAATGTACCAATAAAGAAAAATATAGAACTCATTTTGCCCACCAATTAAAGATGAATATACGCACAAAAAAAAAAAAAAAATTAAGCAAATGACGAGATAAAGAACCGAAACTGAGTACAATGTACTCACGTATGCTCATTAGAGACAAGGCATGTAGCCATATTTAGTACGATAGGCCTCTTTATCCTCTGAATGAGAGAGAGATCCCAATGTAGTTTGATTAGTGAAAAGGTATACCCAAGATAAGCGTATTTATAGATAGAGGAACCCTCTCCCACCTCACTCAATTATTGGGGAATGACAATAATTAGAGAGAGAGAAGAGAGAGAAATCCCATATCCAAATAATGACCATCTCCTAACTCAATTATTGGGGATATAATAAATGAACTTGATAGTTTTCTACTCCATTATGTTTTTACTTTTTTTGATAAGTAAGAGTACCCAGATACTCAATTATTGCAAAAGAAATTGAATCTATATATATATATATATATATATATATAGATTAAGATATTAACCAAGATTATTGGGGACATAATAAATGAACTTTTGTAGTTTCCTACTTTTTTTAATAGGTAAAAATACCAAGATACTCAATTATTGCAAAAGCATTTGAAGAGATACAAATAAATATATATATATATATATATATATAAGAATATGATTCTTGTTAAGGTAACAACGTTCACTCAATGGATGAACTTGGTAACCTCGCCAGTGTATTAATTTTCATTTTCAATAAAATTAAAGGGTACTTTAAGTCTTTTATAGGGAATCATTCATTAAATGTATGAGAGAGAAACTAAAATTTGATTTTTCTTATACTTTTTTTCTTTCATATTTAATGAATTGTCCCATATGAAAATATTATTATACTCTTATATTTAATAAAAAGAGTACTAGCCCCATATGCACTTAGTGATCATTTTTTTTTCATAGGCATAGTGTGGGTGCAACACGTGGTGTTGTTACCCTATGACAGGGAGATGAGCTGACAATTGTTGCCACCACCTTCCGTTTGTTTTGATTGAACTGAATTAGAATTGCTCATTTTTGTTTGATTAAACTGAAGGAAAAAAAATAAAAGAAGGTCATTTTTGTTCCATAAGCAAAAAGACAAGGAGAAAAAGCATTATTTCTCGTACACAAATATTTAAATTTGGATGTGATGTATAGAAACAATAATCAATATTTTCATGAATAGTTTGTAGGCAGGCCGGGGCCAGGAATTTCTAGTAGTAGGGGCACTTATGGTTGATTGAAAATAGTAGTAATTGTTGATAAATATTGTGGAGAAAAATCAAGCAGAAATGAAATATTATAGGTGTATGGGGATGGGGGTTTGGGGGCATAGCCCCTGTTTCATTTTTTTTTGTTGATAATATAGTATATGATTATGCTCAATTAAATACTTAAACAACTTTGTATAAAAAAAGGAGTCCGGTTCCTCTCCAATTGCAATTGAATTCGAACAGTTCAATCGCACTTACATGGTCCGCTTTAACTTTGGTTATGAACTTTTAACCCTTAGTGTTGATTGTTTTTCTAAAACCAAAGGTTAAATTGTTGAACCCAATTAATGAATCTTAACTATAGTTAATAAGAGGTAAAAAAAGACACACGTTGACCTATGACCGAGTCCAATCGTGATTGAATATGTTCTCAACTAAAAAAAATACTTATTTTTTCAAGTTTAGGGGGTATCTGCTCCATTCCCATGCTATAGAATTAAGCTACGAACACTTCCAAAGTGTACTCCCAAATCTTAACCGTTTAACTCAGTTGTTAAACAGTTACGATTAGAGTTGATGTGATACTAGAAAAGACAAAATAAATCAAGTCAAGTCCTGACCCTTAGTAGTGAGTTATAAACTATTAGGATTAAGGAGTATATTTGGGAGTACCCATAAACTGACTCCATGCTATACCTATAGAAATTTTTTTAAAAAAAATTAGTTTTTTAAAAGTTTAGTGAAGGCACATGCCGCCACAAGCCCCAACCTGGCCCCGCCCCTGTTTGTAAGAGTTGATAAATGTAATTTCTTGTCTATCTGTATGACTTGCTATTTGTACTCTTTTTTTTTTTTGAAATGATATCATGTAATACACTCTCTAAACCCAAAAGGGGTGGACCAGTGGTTCTTGGGCCTTTCCCCAAGTGGGAGGTCCTGGGTTTCATTTCTCACTCTCCCTTGGGGCCAACCCCGCACGGGTTTACCCGGACTTACCTGGTTGTGGTGGGTTGCGGGCTCACATCGCACCCTCAGGGATTAGTTCTGACCCAAAGGGTTGGGAACACCCGAGTTCCAAAATAAAATAAAACACTCTCTAAACGCGCGCACACACAGTCAGACCATACTATGATAGCCTTAAATTGAAATGAATTCAGTTGGTACTTTTTTTTTTTTTTGGTAAACTCAATCATACCACAAGCAATGACTGGAGGCAAATACAAGGAAATACTCACACCACTCATGCAAACCCACACACACACCCAGCATGCAAACTCACACGCACACAGCACACACGTGCAGCCCTTGTAAGCTTCACCCTAGAGCTCCTCAAAACGGGTACCAACCGTTTGAGGTGCCAATGAACTTATAAGGGACAGCATGCTCGGGTAACTACCCGAGCATGTTCAAATAATTCCAGTTGGTACTTGAATTCATTTTGTGTTCACATGTTCAAATAATTCCATAGTTTTTTTTTTTTTTTCAAAGTTGCCTTAAATGAAAGGAAAATGCTTAATAGACCGCGCCTTTCATTGGTCCACACCCACACCCTCCTTTTAAACAATCATTAACTACTTACTAACTATGGTTAAAATTCACTCACTCTTAAGGTTCAACCATCCAACCTTGGTTTTTAGGAAAAAAATATTAATCTTAATTTAGTTAAGTTTAACAATAGTTAAAAGGGGTTAGAAGAGACATGTCGCTACACGGTGGTCTACTAGTTACGGATGTAAGGTTACAACGTTGAGTTCCAGCTCACTAAGGGGGCGTTTGGATACACTTTCATTTTTCTAATTTTATTTTTTGTTTTTTAAAACTGAAAACAAGTTTCTGTTTTCAAATTTTTTAAGTAGAAAATATGTTTGGCATTACTAACTGTTACTTGTTTCAAAAAATGAAAAACAAAAATACTGGGAGATTTGATGTATATAATAATGAGTAAACAATTTCAATTCATAGTAGTGGTGGTGAGTGGTGGTGGTGGTGGTATTGGTGGTGGTGGTGGTGGTGGTGGTGGTGGTGGAGTGGTGATGGTGGTGGAGTGGTGGTGGTGATGGTGGAGTGGAGGTGTGGTGGTGGTGGTGTGGTCATAGTGAAGTGTTGGTGTTGGTGGTGATGGTGGAGTGGTGGTGGTGGTGATGGTGGTGGAGTGGTTGTGGTGGTGGTGGTGGTGATAGTGGTGGAGTGGTGGTGGACCGGTGGTAGTAGTGGTGGTGGACCAGTGGTGGTGGTGGTCTTGGTGTGATTGTGGTGGGTGGTAGCGGTGGGTGGTGTGGCGGTGGTGGTATGGTAATGCATGGTGGTTCTGTTTTTGTTTTTTGTTTCCAAAAACAGAGATAGAAATTTTCTATTTCGTTGATTTTCAAAAATTTTATTACTAATTTTTAAAAACAAAAACATCTCTTTGGTAAAAATTTTCAAATTTTTGTTTTTAAAAACAGAAAACGAAAGTGCAACCAAACGGGACCTAAATTAAACTCTTTTTTAACATGAATCTACAAATCTAAATATTAAATCAAATGCATCCGGTCATTGGTTCAACATTTTAAGGTATAGTAGTGGCAAAGTGGTTCTGACTTGATGCTCTTAAAGACCCTAATCCTATGTTTGGTTGCCGAGAAAATAAGTGAAAATAGATAATAAAATCAAAAGACAGCTGAGAATTGTTATTTTAAAAATCTAAAATTTTATTTTTCATGTTTTTACTTATTTTCTCGAAAATCAAACATACCCTAAACGATTGTTAAGGGCTTGTTTGATTTAACTTTTTTTTTTGTTGAAATGATATCATGTAAAGTCAATAAGAAGCAGTTAAATTGTTTTTTTTATTTAGTTGGAACGAGACAGTTGGTAAGCAAATACATGAATAATTGTTTCTTTCTTCTTTAGAGAAAAAATTGCTTTTGCAGTTTATTAAGTAAATATATTCTAAGGTGGCGTTTGGATTGAAATTTTTTGGCCAAAGATCAATTCTGATAAAATTGATTGTGTAGAAATTCATGATTAAATAATCAATTTTTCAAATTATAGTGTTAGGAGAATATGAAGTTGAGAGGCTCACCTACGTATTCTCCAAACATTATTATTTAAAAAAATAATTATTTAACCATTAATTTCTACACAATCAATTTTACTAGAATTGATTTTTGGCCAAAAAAATTCAATCCAAATGCCCCATTAAGAGAGCAAGAAAATGCATGTTGAATTCAATTATTTTCATGATATTAGAGCGGGTCAATTCTGCATTGTTTCGATCATCTTACTTTGGCTTTGGTTTCTCTTTCTGATCCTATCTTGGCTGGCAGGACAATATCACCGTGGCCCACCCGAGCTAAACCTTTTCTATTATTTTTATTTTTTTTCATATTCTTTGATCCTTTCAGTTTACTTCTATGATTTCATCATTGTCTTGAATTAATTCAGTTGGCGAAACCGGTACCCTTTCTCCCTCACTTCTTTAACCTCCTTTAATTTTAGTAAAAAAAGAAGGGTTTTTTTTGTATGCAAAACCCCTTATCTTTTCAGTTATTTGTAAATACCCCCTTATCTCTTGTGATTTTGCACTCTCCCCCCACACAAACTTTTAAATCTTGTATAAATCCACCTTTTCATCCATAATTTAGTTAACAAATGTTAACTGTTTTTGGAAATGACCTATTTAACCTTTTTTGATTTAAGAAGAATTGTAAAAAAAAATTCACAAGAGACAAAGTGCTTGAAACCCACTAATTATGGTTAAGATTACTCACCCCTAGGAATCATCCATCTAACCTAAGTTTTTAGAAAAAAAAAATATATTGAACTTAGGTTGATTATCCTTAACCACAGTTAAAGAAGGTTTTACAAGCCACCACGTGCCCCTTTTAACACCACTAACTGTTGTTAAGATCCACTCACCCCTAGGGATAAGGCCCACTAACTTTTTTTTTTAGAAGATTTTTCTAAAAGAAATTAACCTTAAATTGATTAAGCTTAACCACCATTAAAGGGTGATGAATGGGATACCTAGTGGCCTGTAGAGGCGCAAATCCCATCCAACGTTCATCCACAGAACATGCGTAAAAAAATCATGATGATGCATTAAAAAAAAGGTTAAAAAAGTCATTTCATAGAAAATTTAAAATTTATCAACTAAATTATGGATGGAATGATAGATTTGTAAAAGATTTAAAAGTTTAGGAGGATAGAATGCAAAATTACAAAAGGCAAGGGCTGAAAAGATAAGGGGGTTTACTAATGGGACGTATTCTTCTCCAGTTGTAACTGGTTTTGCCAAAACCGGTTACTTCCCCAAGGTGGCCACATGTCTCTTTTAACATCTCTTAACTATGGTTAAGGTTCACTCACCCCTAAGGTTCACTAACCTATTCTTGGTTTTTAGAAAGAAACAATAAAAAAATTTCTTAACTATAGTTAAAATTTACCAACTCTTAGGGTTAATTTTTTAAAAATATTATTTCTAAAAACCAAAGAGAGTTGGGTGAACCCTAGGGGTAGGTGAATCTTAACCACGGTTAAAGGGTGTAAAGAGAGGCATGTGGTAACCATAGGGTTGTAACCGGTTTTGCCCAAAATCGGTTACAACTGGAGATGATCACCAATCTTTACTAATACCCAAAAAAAAAAAAAAAGAATAAGAAGAAGAAGAAGGTACATGCATTTCTAGGTTGTCTTTTTCCCTGTAAGGTGTATCTCTAATTTTCATGTTTCCACCTTTGACTTAGCTTCCTTCTTGACAGCAAAGG
This sequence comes from Tetracentron sinense, assembly GCA_015143295.1. NCBI lineage: Eukaryota > Viridiplantae > Streptophyta > Magnoliopsida > Trochodendrales > Trochodendraceae > Tetracentron > Tetracentron sinense. The sequence goes on along the minus strand of CM026563.1, from coordinate 34,572,696 downwards.
TTATTAGAATTTTCCTTAATACATCTTTGGTTGCTTTTTTCTTTGCCTTTGTGCTCGCGTTTATAGGTCGGCCCTTAGATCTGTTCTTGACAAAATGACAAACAGTTAGGGTCTGAGCCCCACCCCATAATGTTTGTCACTTTGCCAATAAATGGGCATCTAATCTATCACTAGCACCCACTTGCCCTTTATTTTTATTGATATTTCTTTAAAATGGGCTTTTAATATATCTAATCTATCTCTAGTACCCCCCACTTGTCTTTCATTTCTGATTAATGATTTCTTCTTTTCCTTCTTAGGGCATCGTTGGTTGGTTTTACCAGTTAAGTGAGAATGCTAACCTCAATTGCATCAATAAAAAGTCACACATTTTTTCGGATGTGGGCTTACTAAAAAGTATTTTGCTTTTGAGTCTTGAGAAGCGGACCTCACAATCCTCTTCCTATCTGACCGCAATGTCCTCGTGTCCTTTTTAATCTAGTTTTAACCATGATTAAGCTTAACTAAATTATTATTAATATTTTTTTTATTTCTTTTTCTGAAATCCAAGATTGGAATATGGATGAACCCTATAGGTGAGTGAATCTTAACCAAAGTTAATTGGTGTTAAAAATAGAGGGCGTAAACCAATGAGTGTGCGATCAGTTGGAAGTTCAGCTTGCAGTCTGTTTCCCATTTCCTTTGCTTTTTCATCTATCAAGCGATTAATAATTAACGTGATCGGTGTTAGCATTTTTTTCCACAAGCTCGCGAGTTAATGGGAGAAGGCGTATGGCAAGAGAAACCTTAATTGAATAGATCACTTACCTTATGTTTGGTTGTCGAGAAAATAAGTAGAAACAGGGAAAAGAAAAGAAAATTAGACAAAACACAATTAAAAATTGTATTAAAAATCTAAAATTTTCTTTCTTTTCCATTTTTTCATCAATTTTCTCAGCAACCAAACATAGCATTATTGTGATTTTGATTCATGATCGACAGCAAAATGCAATCCCTTTCGAGTCTTTCCTTTATAAACTTCATGGAGACAATTGATCTCGCAAAGGACAACATTATGGAGACGTGCTCGAATTCCACCTAATTACAGTCCCTTTTAAAAGGGACATGTGTTGACCGTGGATATGATTGAACTCTCCTTGTATTCAATCGCAACTGGCTATGATTCGATCTCTGGCAATTGCTATTGAATTGGGAGAGAGTTCAATCACACCCACAAGCTAACACGTGTCCTTTTAACCCTTATTAACTGTGGTTATGATTCACCAATCCTTGGGTTTCAAAATATAACCTTGGCTTTTAGAAAAAAAAATTCAAATCTAGTTAAAAATAATTTAAACCTTAGGGTTGATATTTTTTAAAATTTTATTTTAGAAAACTAAAGTTATATTGATGAACCCCAAGTGTTGGTGATTCCTAACCACATTTAATAAGGGTTAAAAGGGACACGTGTTGACCTATTGATCCCCGAGTTCAATCGTAATTGGCTATAATTCGATCTCTTTTGCTAGCCATCTTCAACGCCACGTCGACAGACACCAGAGAAGACATGCCAAAATATAATGCCTCTTCTTTGTTTCCGAGCAATTCCACTGCCGTCCAATTACAAACCATGGCTCATTCCCATCTATTTATTGTTGTATCAATTGTTGCACCACCCCCTCAATGAGGGGCACTGCCCGGCCCAATCCTCTTAAGTCTGCTAAGTCTAGAATGGGTTGGCTAGGCCAAATTTTAACTTAGGGCCCGGATATGTCCTCCTCGGTCCGGCCCTTCATATACTCTACTATACCATAATAGACATATAGTATTGTATATTATATATACGTTCTATACTATACATATATTAGTTATTTATACTTTACATAGTAACACTTTAATACTGAGTTTTATGTTAATATTGTGTCAAAATGGCTTTTATGTTAACTAGTGGGCTACACCAACGATGCACGTGAGAGAGAGAGGGGAGGTGAAAGAGAGTGGGAAGAGAGACCCTAGTGAGGAGACAATTTTGTCATTATTACAACGCAAGCAACGTTTTTAACTGGCTCATTATTGTTATAATCGTAAAGAAGGCAAAAAATATGTATAAGAATAATGTTGTCATTATGACAAAATTTAAATAACGTTTTAACCAACTCATTCTCTTTATAATAGTAAAGATAGAAGATAAGAATAAGGGTAATTTTGTTATTATGACAAAATTCAACCAACGTTTTTAACCAATCTATTCTCTTTATAATAATAACTAGTGGAAGACACGTGCGATGCACATAAGTGTATAGTCCTAATGATTATAAATAATAGACAAAATGACATGATTGAAAATCATGAATTCAATCAATTTGACATTCAATACATCAAATCAAATGAACTTGTATGTATTCTAAATAAAAATTTAGTAAGCCGCACAATGCACGTAATGCAAGTGAGAGAGAGAGAGATAAAAATGTACATTCAATCTTTTATAAGAAAATGATAGTGATAAAATGAAGCATATTAAAGACTGTAATCATTTTCTTTGATAGTTGGTAAGCAATAAGCTAAACACACACACACATGAACAAACCTAGGGTAATCTCTGAGGTGCCATAAGAGTAAGCCCATACTTTCACTCCCAAAGGGTTCGACTTTTAGGAGGAGCTATGAACCCTTATACACCCGTGCGAAGTCAAGTCACCAGCCAATGTGAGACTATAAGAGGAAGTAATAGCCAGCCGCAAACAAATTGATTTTTTTGATAGTTGGTAAGGGAAAATCCCCACCCAGATTTTTAATGCATGATTTGGAATAAATCTAGATACGTATGAGCATTATAGGGTAGTACTGTACCATAAATAAATCATACTAAAGACTGTAATCCCCCAATCCCTCCCACACTTCTAATGTATTTCAATGCAAGCAAACTAGACCGTATAACCAGTTTAATCTGAATAAGTAGTTGGAATTCTTGATATCTTGGTGAGTTATTATATATGGATCAACTTACTGTATCTCCCACACTTCTAATGCATTTCAATGCAAGCAGTAAGATGTTGGTACACTGGACAAAAATTTTCAATCATGCATGATGTTTATATTGTGTCATTTCCCTTATCTTTCATGATTTATGGTAGTTTACAGTCACACAAAGATGTTCCATATGTCAACACTATTTTTTTTTTTTTGAAAGTGTACAAATGAGCATATGTGTAGGAATAGATATGCCTCTACAATGCATAAGAATGAATAACTGAGAGTTTATCACTGAACATTACAATCAAGATAAAAAAACTGGAGAGAATGGCCCAAAATTAAATGGTTTTGGATGTTTCTTACTCTTGACTCTTGAAATAATCTCTTATTAGGCTCCAACGAAGGTTGCCCAATAATATTTCCTAGCAAACAACTCAAAGATTGCCTCCACTTCTGCTTTCAAAACTTTCTAGGTTGTGAAGGACATTTTTAAAAAATCATATTTTTGATAATTTGATCCTTTATGTTTTCCTTAATGGTGAATTTTAAGTGCTTGTTAAATTGAGTTGCTTTAGTTGGATTATTCTTCTATGTATAGTGAAATCGTGGGGGGTAAAGTAAAACTAAGATCAGTGGAGTGGGTAAGTTCAAGGAATTATAGAGACGTGGACAAGACTTCTTTTATCATTTAAGATCTGCCTGGAAAATGCTGGCGACATGTCACTGTGGGGCGTTTGGATTGGATTTTTTTGGCCAAAAATCAATTCTAGGAAAATTGATTGTGTAGAAATTAAAGGTCAAATAATCATTTTTTCAAACAATAGTGTTCGGAGAATACATAGGTGAGTCTCTTAATTTCGTATTCTCTAAACACTATTATTTGAAAAAATGATTATTTGATCATGAATTTCTATACAATCAATTTTATCAAAATTGATTTTTGGCCAAAAAAATATCCAATCCAAATGCCACCCAATTCTATATGGAGATGTTGAAAGATAAGGGTATGAACTTTGCATTCGGATATATCAGGAGATGAGGCTGGAATATTGTGAAAAGGGAAATGAATTTATTGTGGCATGGCTAATTTAGGTAGACCTATCAGAAATCATTCTTTTGATGTTGCCTATTTCATGATTGTGTGTGCAATCAACCACAAATTTTGATCCTTGATGAAGTCCCGAATTGGTGTGATGGTGATATATCCAATGTTTAACTAACCTTGAATATATACTAACCATTCTATGTCTCTAACAGGGGTAGCGTCCTAACCGTGCAACATGAGACCAAACCATGTTCCATGTTTCAAGGATGTGTTTAGAGAACATAACCAGGTAGCTGATTTTCTTTGAAAAAGGCTTGCAGGACAAAAGAAAGTAAATTTTTTAGGGAGCTGAGAGAGTTGCCTTTGCCTCTTAAAGGCATGACTCGGATGGATAAATAGGTTTTGTTTAATATTAAATTCAAAATTATGTTCCTTCGGTCTTTTTGGTTAGGGGTGAGGTATTACCGCCCCCCCCGGCAGGGGTCTGGCCAAACCCCCCCACCCCCACCGAATGGTTTTTCTAAAAAAAAAAAATAGTGTACGGGAAATACCCCAGTTCACAAAACATTTACACAACCACTTAGGGGCAAACCCCAGTACACGACTCCCATGCACATGAACTCCTGAACATCATACACCCCCCATATATGTACTTCTCTAGTAGATCTTCAGTGATAGGAGTCTCATATATGTACTTCTCTGGTTGGAGGGTCAAGAATGAACATAATCTATGGGTTCCCTCTGGTAATTTTCCGTCTCCTTGTTGCTCCTTGAATAAGCAGGGAATGTACACTCATACGGATGTCCACATGGATTTTGCGGCCAATTTAAGGTGCTCTGAGATGCGACTTGCATTATCGGCAGCAGATGCATGGCGGTATCTCCTAAAGAGACACAGATCTCAAACTATTGTGTCCTACCACAGGTAACAAGTCAAATGAACTTTAAAATATTATATTATGAATTTTCAAATAGAATAAACTTTTAAATTAATAAAATGTTAACTTACAATAAAACAATGCTTTCTAAATATATATTCCAGTGTATAGCTGTCCTGGAAGAGCACATGCCTCTTGGTCAATAGATGCATATAAGCATCAAGCTCATGTAAACATGAACATTTGTTAGTACATAGTTTAATAGACTAATTGAAAGATATCTATCTATTATCTATTACTAATATAATGAGAAAGCCCCAATTTAAAACGTAGACTGATTTTTTATTAATCCCAAAACTACCCTTATCATATACTAGCCGAAGGCACGTGCAAGGCCCGTGAGTGTACAGTCCTACTGAGTGCAAAATAGCAAATAAAAATGATAGGATTGAATATCGGGAATTCAATGAAGGGGATTTTGGAAAATAAACATAGGGTGCAAAAAACCAATGTACCCGCTCCACACCCTAATCAATGGGTGTACCCACATTTAATACTCTACACATAAATTGATAAGGTGTATCTATCCTTCAATGCCCCCTCTTTACATGAAAATAAATAATAGGTTACACCTAGGGGAGAAACGATTTCATAAAATTCATATATAATCTAATAATTTTGCGGTTCTTGGGAAATTCTGGAAAGGTGTACTTATGGTTTTTTTTTCCTTGTATGCTTAAGTAAACTGGTTAAATTGCAAAATGTTTATATCTTAAGCTCCTTTCTACAAATTTTCATGCCCTTGAGTAGGTGGCTCCCACCCCAATTGATGGGCTATAGCCCCAGAAAGAATCACAACCGTCAGTATGTTATGACCTAATTTCTTAGGATCAGTGGCAATTTTTTTTGTTTTTATGATTCTTTTGACAGTCCATTGATTGAATGGTTCAGATTAGATAAATTAAGCCTTTTATCATAATATTTGATGAGTGTGGACACAAATTTTGTGATGCCAATTTGATCACTAAAAGGATCAAATATTATTTATTAATTTAAAAATAGAACACTCTCCAAATTTCTTCTAATTAATAGTCAAGAGTTATTTGTTTTGATGTAAATGATGAGGATCGTTTATTAATTTAAAAATGGTACGATCCAAATTTCTTTTGATTAATAGTCAAGATTTTTTCCAGTCTTTACGCTTGATGGATTAGAGACTTTTAAAAGAGAACTTCCTCATTTATTAATTTAAAAATGGTACACTCCAAATTTCTTTTGATAATAGTCAAGAATTTTTTATTATTTTTTCTTTTGATGTAGGATGAGGGCCGGAGAGTATTTCTTGATTTTCTTTGAATGCGCTTGATCGATTAGGGTCTGTTATTTTGGTGAAACTTTTAAAGTAGAACTTTCATAGCTCCACACCTAATTTTATTTAATGTTTAGAACTATATTATTCAATAGAGTGCAAAAGTTTTATAAATATGGAAGTTTCAAGTTCTACCAAAATATTTGGATTTTTTAAGTTTCATACATGTGAACTTCTAATCAAATTGAACCCAATAAATCTACGATATCATCGTGTAAAAGGGTTAGAAATCTTCTCCCCTCTCATTCCAGACTCTTGCCTGTTGTTCCAAAATATTAATGTTCCAGACTTCTAAAAGTTCCCCCAAAAGAACAGAACCTTAGAGACTTCTAAAAGAGAACGAAGTTCTTTTGTACATAACTTTGTCTTCTCTGGAATGTTGTTGCTTGATCTTCACTTGTGTTGATCTCCTTTTTGATTGATCCTCCTCTTCTCTGACTCGAATCTTGTTTATAAACTATTTAAGATAAGAATCCTACAAGTCATTTGGAGGTTTAAGGGACTTAAAAAACTTTTGTGGGCCACATCATTCTCTTAGAGTATTGGGTCCAAAATCCACATTTAGGCTTCTTGTGCTAGTGGGTTGATCCGTTTGGTGAGTGTGCATGTAACACTTCCATCTCTAAATTTATATTTAGATTTAGGTTTATGGGCTTTGTCACGACCTAAACCAATCAGCATGTGATCAAAGAACAATCAAATATCTAGAGTAAAACTAATCATGTTCAATTTTTTTTTCTCTTGTGGCCAATTTTTTGTAAATTTCGGCAAAGCTTTGTTTGTATTTAAGTAAAAAAATCTTGTTACAATGTTTGGTATTTCCTATAATTAATAGGACAACCATCAAGTAGCATCTCACAGTATCATTATCATAATACTAATAAATTCAAAGAGACATCAATCTTCAATAATACTCATGCCTCATCGGCTCAAAATATGTTAAAAGTCACAAGTCAATACATATAACAATACTTATGTGCTAACAAGCAATAGTCCAAAAGGCACATATTCGAAGTTATATGTCCAAAATATAGTAAAACCAAGCCCAAGGGTTTTTGCTTTCAATTAGTCTTCTCCTTGCTCAAATCCATGCTCAAAATTGTTTGACCATTAATCAATTGCGTGAAAAAGAGACAACAACCTCCAAAAACAACTTGGTTTGCTCTTGAATCAACTCAACTCGCTTAGCCAAAACCTCTGCTTCTGCAATCTGCTGAAACCGTCATTGCTCATTCAATCATCTCAATTTCGACTCGTCCAAGCATTGCAAACCCTCTCTCAAAACCACATTACAAAGCAACCAAGAGATCTCTTCCTTCGGAATTTTTCCATTTCCTCCCTCCAAAGTACCAGCTAGGGTTTTTGATTTCTCAATAACACTCTCGAACCACAAGCTCTTCTCCATTTCCCACCACCCACGTACCAGGTAGGGTTCTTAATTTATCCTTCTTTTTAACAATAACACTTGAATTGTTGGAATTTCTCTCTTGCACCGAATCCTCACCCCAGATCTTGTGAGAAATCTCGAAAACATCCAGCTCATGGGGTCTCTTGATCAACAATTTGTTGTTGATTTGCTTCCAATATTTTTGTCGCAATTTACGGATGAAGAGATGTCTTGTTTGTCTTGTAATGCTGTTTTAAGAGAGGGTTTGCAATGCTTGGACAGGTCGAAATTGAGACGATTGAACGAGCAATGACGGTTTCAGCAGTTTACAGAAGCAGAGGTTTTGGCTAAGCGAGTTGAGTTGATTCAAGAGCAAACCAAGTTGTTTTTGGAGGCTGTTGTCATATAAATTTTTATGAGATTTGAAATCATTCATTTTGCAACATTTAAAGTCTTACATTTAGTTCTCAAAAGAAAATGCATATAGTCGAATGACAACTTACAAAGTGCCGGATTTTACAAGTCTCAGCAAAAGAACGAACCCTTAAAGACCAGATATGGGCTCTTGAGGAGGAACTTCAAGGAAAAAAACCAATGCCCAGCTAAATGTATTACCCATATTCAGAAGATTGAGACGGAGTAGTATCAAGTAAGTACCTGTGACAAGCAAATGTTCCAGTTGAGACAAGGATAGAGCTGGTTAATCTTACTAGTATTAAAACAAGAGAGAACAGAACTACCAAGAGTTCCACTCATAGCCCTAACAAGTCTTAACACTTCCCAATCCTATAAGTTGTGCATAAGAACTTGACAATAAAAATAGTAGGACTTGGATACACTAACCTTCTCCTCCCCAAGAACAGCACAACGGATGAGCTCCTCAGGAGACCAATACATCCAACTTCGTAGGGCAATAATATCAGACAGAAGCACATGTATCATCATCCCAAAGACACCATCAACTCCTCAATCAATCAAATCTGATATAGTTGTCTTCCTAAATGCATCTACCTGCACCAATTGTGCTGCAAAATTTTTGTTTGGGAACATGTTATCCACCTTCATTCTCTCTCTGAACCCATATGCTGGAGCCTTGGCATTTATATAGGCCAGGAGGAGAGCCTCATACTGCCTCATCCGACTCACATATCCAGACTGCCTCATCCTGTGGAAAATCTTCTCTGCATTATGAATATCACCCCTCTTTGAATACTGATCCATGACGGCCATGAAAGTGATGAACATTGGCTTGATCCGGTTCTGCTGAGCTGCCTTCAGCAAAATCAAATCCGCTTTCTCCACCTCCCCAGCCTCCACATAGAGCTTCACAAGTGAATCCACCGTCAATGGGTCAATACGGAATCCACTATCTCCCATCCGCTTCAGAAGATCCTTCCCCTTGGCCAGCAGCTTATGGTTCGCATAAACTTTCAGGAGTGCAGAGAAATGCCTTGCAGAGAGCCCCTTCCATGTCTTAAACATCCTATCAAAGACTGCCTCTGCCTCCTCTATCTTTCCCAGCTTACCCCAAGCTTCAATGGCAGCCATGCACTCGTGGAGACGGGGATTTGACTCGCATACCTTCCAGACTCTCCCCACCTCATCAGCCTTGCCAAGGGCGGCATAGAGCGGAAGTAAGGCCCTGCAAGCCCCACGATTCTCCTCCAGGTTGCCTCCTTCCATCTCCTTCAAGACTGCATCTGCTTTCCCTTTGAACCCCATAGAGATATAGCGCCTAGCCAAGACAGCTTGGGTATCGATGTCGGGTTTAATCCCTTCAGCCTCCATGGTCTCGACCAACTGCTCCACCCCTGTAATGTCATTTGACTGGCCTTTGGTGTCTATTAAGTGCTTGTACGTGAAGAGAGACGGCTTGATGTTTTCTTTCTCCATCAACAACAGGACATCAGCTATCTTCTTCCTGTCAATCTTCTTGTAGAGCAGGAGCAACTGGTTGCAGGCAAAGGTTGTGATCGTGAACTCCAGGTCCTTCATTTTGTTGAACACTTCTTCTGCTTTCTTCACATTAAGGGTGGCAACGCAATTAGCCAAGAAGGTTCTGTAGACTACTTCCCCCCTGAAGGATTCTGGAATCTTCTCGATGTACTTCTCAGCCTTCTGGAGGCCACGTACTTTGGCAATCAAATCAAGGCGAGAAGCATAATCTTGCTCAACAAAATCAAGTTGCCTCTTTGCCTCCAACCACTCAAAGATCTGCATAAATTTTTATTTTTAAAAATTACATAAAATCCCAAAATGAAACAAGGTTGCCCTACATCAGTACCAGAAAAAAAAAAAGAACAGAAAAAAAAAAAGAAAGAGACAAAGTAACTTATATAAAAGACTTGGAATCATATGAGGAATCAAATTAGACCACTATTTCTTTTATCGGTAACAAAGTGACTTAAAACTCCTGACTATGGCTTTCTAACCTACACATATGGGAGCTTCTACCGGCTCTGATGCTTCCTTTGCCACAGGCCCACAGATGCCTCAGGTTTAAGGTCCGGAACCGGACTATAGGGAGGAAAATACAGAGGAGACCTTTCACAATGTGAAGAAAAAAATGATAAAAGAATGAGAAGAAACCAGAATTTGATCAAGTATGCCACAAAATACAATTAACAGCAATTCAAGCTATTTGATTGGTGTTCTTTGTTTTCGAATATACTCACCTGCAATACAATAATTGATTTTTGATCGGCAAAAGGCAATATGATATAAATGAGATGAAACATGATAAAACCTAGCAGAATTAGCAAAGGTTCACAAAGAACATGAACCAAAAAGAGAAAAACAGCAGCAGACTTAAAGCATAACTAAACAAAACACAGGAATGACGGAGAAAAGATGGTCCAAGCACAGAAAAAAGGCCTCCGTCTTCAAAGTCCTTACTGATCAAACACCAAGAAAGGAGAAGCTGCCTTGATCTCCCATAGACTTGCTCCTCAGAAGAAGCGATTCCATAAAAAAGCTCTCATGTTTCTTTCAAACCAGATAGACCAACCTATGACTCCAGAGCAAAGCCCATACCATCGAGAGAGAAGCCTCCAAAGGAATTGAATCCCAACCCGATAAATAAATCCTGAACGGATCTAGGAAAGATCATGACAATCCCCAGTGGGAAAAAAAGGGAACGTTCTCCAAATGGTGGAGGCGAAAGAATAATGTATCAGTAAATGGTCCACCGACTCCTCCGCCCGGGGGCTAGGATTGGTTAACGAACTACAATGCTCCCGAACTACTTGAGCTCGGCTCATTAAAAGCTCGAGCTCATTTGTTTATTTAGTAAACAAGCCAAGTTTGAACATGATTTTCGAGCTCGTTTAGTTAAAGAGTCAAACTAGAACACAACTCTACTTGGCTCGTTAAAAGCTCGGCTCGATTATATATACATATTAACCTACTAAAATATTTAAAATATACTTATTTCATTTAAATATTAAAATTAAGTATATGTATTATATACTATTAAAGATTAATAGTATATATTGTATTTTATACGATAAGAATATCCTTTATATAATTATAATCTTATACTAAAATTTTAATTAACACTGTGATTTCTTTGCCTAGGATAATAAAGTGAATATTTTACCTAATATAAATAGCTATATCCAATTAACCAAGCTACTCGTGAACTACTCGAGCTCGGCTCGAGTTCGGCTAGTAAAGGTCGAGCTCATTTATTTAATAAACGAGTTGAGCTTGAACATGATTTTCGAGCTCGTTTGATAAATAAACAAGCTTGAACACACCACTACTCGGCTCGGCTCGGCTCGATATCACCCCTATCCGGGGACATATGAAACAACAGTTAGCCATCTTCATCCTCTTTTCTTCAAATGATTCTCTGTGAAGATCTGTCCAGCAATGCCGACCAAAGAAAAGGGCCTTTGAAGGAATCCCTGGATTCCAAACAACCCAATACAGAAAGACAAGTTAGGATCGTTTAGCAAGGTGTGTAGAAATGACCTTACTGTGAATTGACCATTGTTGCCCCTAAACCATAATCTATCATCCTTGCACTGATAGACAAGATTGACCAAAGAAAAAAGAGAAAGTAAACAGAGAAAATCTCCCATCTCCCACTTGTTAAGGGTACTTCTGAACCTAGGAGACCAGACAGACAAATTCATTGCACCCACAAAACAAGAGGCCATAGACACATTTTAATTCGTCTAATTGGATACGGATACTACCTGACTCCGTTGATAGGCCTAGGTATGACGATTCATTATGGAAAAGATATTTGGGTTGAGGTTGGACGCTTGTGCAATATTCCTCCAAGGCTTTACAAATTTGTCCCTCAAAGAATATATTGATTAGCAACCTTTTTGATGGAGTAAATGGTGATGTGGTTTGGTGTCCTACTTTTTGAAGGAAACGTAGGGAGTATAAGATGAATAGGCTAGACAGTACAGTACCACAATCAACCCAGAGTTTGAAAACAAGTGAGTGTGGACGAATAACAAAAAGGGGGCTTTCACTACGAGAGATTTCTATGACTACCTTCTTAAAAAGAAGGTGGTGGAGATGGCTAGAGACTTGCAGTTTGTGAAGATTTGGAAACTCCCATTCCCAACAAAGGTGCAAGTATTTCTTGTGGAACGCAACATTGGATAAAAGTCTCATTGTTGATCATTTGAGAAACCACAAGATGCTCATTCCATATAGATGTTGCCTAGCTGTGAAGCAGAAGAAAGTGTCCCGGTAGTGTAGTACATGTGGTGTTTCCTTCTCCCTTTTGGGGATTTCCCTAGCCGTGCCTAAGAATGCAAAGGATGTCATTACTAAGTGGCCTACTAGCATCTTCAGCGTCAGAGGAAAATGCTCTGGGAGATGCTACTAGCTGCTCTATGTTGGGTATATGGAAGGTACGCAATATTACGACTTTTTATGACTCCTATTCCTCAGTCTCAAGCTTTTTGTTCTTATATCAGTTGGATGTTAAGGAGCTGGACAACAGCTGCGAAAAAAATTCGAGCATACAGAACAATAATTTTTTGTATAGATGGAGTCATATTTTGCGACTCCTAAAGCTAGCTTTTTGTTTCGTTTCTTTTTGGAATATGCTCATTCCCTCTTTTTGATCTCTTTATGTACATCTTTTTTCTTCGTAAAGAAATCCTAGTAACTTCACAAAAAATAAAAAGTTTTCTTCTTTTGACCTTTAAAAATACATACTACAAGCATTCATGTTGTATATTCATATACACATACGTACTGATAAAAAACAATTAATGGACAGGTGATAAAATTCATATACTGATCAAGATTAATGCGAGAGGCAAGACTTGCTGAACTTATAAAATCCTATGCAAAGAAAGGATCAAGTTAAGGTACCTGCAAGGCCCTTCCATACATACGACGCTTCCTAAGATTCAGAAAGGCCAACGAGACCTCAGCCCGGCCCAAATTGTTCCCTTCCTCAACCCACTTATCAAGAGCGCCTTGAACAGACTGGCCTGGAGCGGCCATTATAACCTTGAACAGCTGTGAAGAGGCATTTTTTTTCTGTGGTTTTTTCTCATTTGTACCTGTCTCAGTATCAAATAATTCCAGGTCATTATGAGAACCTTCTGCTAAATCATCGTCAGAGAGCTCTGGTTCAGAAATGAGCTCGTTGACATTTTCCTCTCCTGTGTTGCTCTCTTCGATTATATCAGCACTAGCTGGCACTTCAAGTTCAATAAACCCATCTTGCTCCCCGCTGCTCCTTTCACCAGCCTGTGAAGAAAAACTACGACTTCCCGGAGAGAATTTTGCATAAATAGATGGGGTGTTATGAGATCTTTTTAATGGAAGGAGTCTTTCAGATATAAATCGGATGGGCTTGCAAGCACCCACTCTATCTTCTAAATCATTACTTACTATGTCTGATTTAACGCAACAAGTTCTAGAAGACCCTACGCGATATCCATGGTTCCTGAAAGTTGAACAAAAGAAATCAAATTTTCATTATTAAAAATATAGATGTACCAAGCCATTTTATTCATTCATCAAAGAATTTACCCACAAACCAATTGGAGTATAATGGCCAAGGTTTAAAAAAAGGGTTTCGGACTCCGTAACGGACACAGCTGAAACATTTACGTAACGCCGTTCCATAACGGTTTCGGCCTTTACTTATTTTTTTTTCTTTTTTGCTTAAAAAAATCCAATAAATTCCAATAAATAAATTTTAAAAAGAAAAAAAAAACATATAATAAATGAGTAACAAGATACTTTTAAAGCCAAAATGAAGCTCAAAATTTAGAAATAAAGAAATTAGATGGGTCGAGGGTTGAAACATACCCGAAATAAAGAACATGTCTTGGATTCTTTCAAATCTATTAATTAAATTCCAAATCAAATTGTTAATTAACAAAAAACAAAAAGATTTTAGGAAAAAAAAATATACTAAAAATAGGTAGAGAAGAAGAAAAGAAGCAAAGATAAAGTTTTAGAATGAGTTTAGGAATTTTCGGAACCCAATCCTACGACCGAAACCTTTACGCATCGGGCATAATGCCCGTTACATAACGGTTTCGGGCGTTATGGTTTTGTTTCGGGATAAACGGGTAAAGGTACGATATCGGGTATCGGAGGTCACCGAAACCTTTACGTATCGGGCTTTACGTAACGGTTTTGCCGTTTTTTTAAACCATGAGAATGGCAATAAGAACAATAATAAATAGAAAACACAACAAGGTTAGAATGTAAGATAAATGCCCATTTCTCTCCCACCTCCTGCCAAAAAAAAAACTACAACTTTTATACCAAGACCCATTTGGTTTCCAGTGTCCAAAAACAAAAAGAGGAAACTTCAGCGAGAGAAGGGTTTAGATATCACATGAAGTAATAGGAGCTGCCTATGAATATACAAAGTTTAAACCAAGGGAGAAAAAAAACAACCCGTGATTGTCACAATAGCACTACAACCACTTTACCATTTTCCAAGGGTTGAAGAAATGCAACACAAAATATGTTTGAAGTAAAATACAATAATAATCAAGCAGCTACCTCCAAGATAAATTGAAAGAAATCCTTAGAGCTTCCTCCATGTCGATATAAAAAAAAATTTGTGCACTATCATATGAAATACAAAATTGTCTGCATTTGGATTTTCACACCCAAAAAAAATTATTTTGCTTAGATAACGAAAGTGAAGTAGGTTATTAGAAAGTTATTTCCACTCAGAAATCAATATAACAAATATAAATTAATGAAGTTTCTACTGTTTCTTAGCATAAACATGAACAAAGAGCAGACATAACAAAATTAACTAAGCTAATAACAAAAGAGAAGGAAAAAAAAACTGAGATGGATTGTACTTGTCGAGTGAAGAACATGAACTGAGTATTTTTTTTTGATTGATAATCAGACAGAGATATATATATAAAGGAAATAAACAAAGCTACATAGGCATAAAGCTTACAAAAGTTCACAAGGTCATGAACTGAAAACAAGAAAGAAAAAAGAAACAATCGAAGCCTGGAGGCCCCAGATGGCTGTACCACAGCAACCAAGATATCAAACTAACAATATTCCCAGCTCACCCCGTCTCGATCTAGAAGAACACCATGCTAATACCAACGACCGGATTTTAAACCTAATCATACAGGTAGATGAGTGAGAGTTCTCAAAAAATCTCTTGTTCCGCTCTTTCCATATGGACCAAGACATATCTCTCAGTAAGACTTGTCAGATAGTTTCCCTTGAATTATCCTCACTAACCAAATACCAGCAAGATAAGAAGTTTTGAAAAGATTGGGGAAAGACCCAATCCACGCCTACTCGGGGGAGCAATAAACTCCAAATCTCACATGCAACAGGACAATGCAAGAAAAGATAATCTACCAACTCTTCCGCTTGGAGGCACATATAGTAACAATTAGTCATCCTCCGCCTACTTTTCAAATGATCACAGGTGAGAATTTTATTCAAAACCAAATTCCATAGGAAGAATATACTTTAGATGGAATGTCTGGATTTCACACAATCCTGTGAAGAAATGATACGGGTGAACTAATCCCAATCAACTGCAATAGGGATTTCACTGAAAAACGACCCTTGTTACCTTTAGACCATAATCTGCAATCTCTGCACTGAGAGACCAAATGGAATGACCCTAAGCGTTGTAAGAGACTACTAAACTCAACTATTTCTCAATCATTCAACCCTCTCCTCAACCTAAGACTCCAGACAACCCTGTCACTCCCCCTATCCATATAATCCCTAACTGATGTGTTTCTATCCACAGTAATATGGTATATGGAACCAAATCCCCCTGCAAACTAGTGGCACCACACCACACATCTTTCCAAAACCTGACCTTCAACCCCTCACCCACACTAAACTCAAAATGTGGAACAACAAATCGGGCGGCTGACATGATCCCCTTCTACATCCCCACCCCGTGGGGCCCCTTGACTTCCTTCAGCACCCAACACGATTGCTTCCCATAGCTTGCCATAATCACAAAGCGCCAAAGACTCTCTCTTTCCTCCCCAAACCTCCAAACTCATTTCCCCAAGAGGACCGTTTACATTTGACAAGGGTTTGAGATTCAGACCGCCCTCCCTCTTGCACCGAAAAACTCTAGCCCACTCAACAAGATGATATTTGAATACACCCTCCTTCGAATGCAAAGGAACTCCCTCTGCATTCGTTCTAGGGATGCTACAGCCGAACGAGGTATAATGAGCGTAGACATGAAATAGGTACGCATACTACTCGAAGTACTATGAATCAGAGTTAACTTCCCTCGTTTAGATAGAAAAGACGTTTGTCACCCTGACAAACACTTATCGAACCTTTCCAACACTGGAGCCCAAACTGCCTTAGATTTGAAACTGGCTCGTAGAGGCATGCCTAGATACACCAATGGGAGCTGTCCCACCCTACAACCAATGCACTCTGCTAAGAAGACTAACTCCGGGACATCCCCAATCCCTACAAGTTCAGACTTTGACATGTTAACTCGTAAGCCTGAAACTGCTTCAAAACACTGGAGTAGGCTCCTAAGGGAAACTAGGTCCTAGCAGGAAGCTTTGCAAAAGATGAGGGTATCGTCCGCAAACTGGAGATGAGATACCCACAGATGAATTCTACCTATGAGAAAACTTTCAAAGACCGGACCATCGGCACGGGATAGCATTCTGTTCAATGCTTCCGAGACAATGATGAACATAAAAGGGGAAAGAGGATCCCCTCGCCTCAATCCTCTAGAGCTTTGGAAGTATGATAAAAAGCCACAAAGTAAATTAAAAAATTCAATCTTAAATTAATCGCATAAAGAAAAATACCAAGAAATCAAAGCGAGTTCCACTAAAAAACACGCATAAAATATTGGTTTTCATGCAGTCTTAAGCAATTTCTGACCTAAAAAGAAGATGAGATGGAATTACAGAGCAGTAAATGAATTGAAAGCGACCTACATGAGAGGATTAGCAGCTCGACGAAGTGTCCACATGATGAATTAGATTGGTTATATTAAGAAATCAAAACCCTAAACCATGTCCCTGAAAATGAGAAGGTGCAGATAAACCCTAGTTCTTGACGATTTGCAGAGAAACCTATCAAAACCCTCGAAGTTTAGTTCTCAGAGGTGAGTTCAGATATATTCAAGTCGGCACTTTTCTAGGGAATGACTTTGGAAGACGAAAACTTGGGATGAATTGGGAAAAATGCCTTTCTAAAGGGTTGGGAGACATCCCCCCGCCTGTTGCGTGAGTGGGAGGGGGGTGTGGCCTCCAAGGGGGAGGTCTACGGATCTAATCCTCCAGGGTAAGAGTTGCAAGTCACCCACCTATCCTCTGTTTTTTGGAAAAAATATATTAATACTTTTTTTAATATTAAAAAACATATTTTTTCTTAAAACCAAAGATGGGTGGGTGAACGTGAATCCTAAGGGTTAGTGAATCTTAACTACAGTTAAAGGGTGTCAAAAGGAACACATGCCGACCTCATGGGGTGATAACCGAATTTGCCTGTAGAGGATTTGGTCTCTTTTTGAAAAAAGGCGTACAAAGTAAAGTAATAGAGGTTAGGGTTGCACAAAGCCTGATTGGCACATTGGTGTAGCTTGGCCCGACCCAATTCAACCTGAATTTTAGGATCAAATGAGCCAAGCTAAGCCTAAAAAAAAGCCTGAAAACTCAATCAAGCTAAGCTTGGGCCAACCCCTGTGCAGTTTCAAACTCAATATTATATTATATATATATATATAATATAAAATATTATTATTTTTAAAAAAAAAGGATCCAAGCCGAGCTTGAGCCAAGCCAAGCCTGGCTCAAGCTTGAATCAATTCGGGCCGAGCCGAGCTTCGAGCCACGATTTTGAATTCGGGCCAAGCTTTGGGCCGCACTTTCAAGCTCCATTTCGGGCTGAGCCAGACTTCGGGCCTCGATCAAATCCATTCAAGCCAAGTCAGGCTTGGCCAAGCCTGGCCCGAATACAACCCTAATAGAGGTGGATGAGTGATCTTTTGTGGGCCCCATTGACAGAAGATGTGAGGACATGGCTAACCAAACTAAAAGATGAAGATCAAATAAGAGTGTCACGCTGACACCTCTATTTCTACAGTACATAGTATACTAGCGGGTGGCACGTGCAAT
Organism: Tetracentron sinense; assembly: GCA_015143295.1. Lineage (NCBI taxonomy): Eukaryota > Viridiplantae > Streptophyta > Magnoliopsida > Trochodendrales > Trochodendraceae > Tetracentron > Tetracentron sinense. The sequence continues at coordinate 34,554,461 of CM026563.1, read as the reverse complement.
GCACGTGAGAGCGAAAGGAAGGAGTTAACCACAGTTAATAGGAGTTAAAAGGGACACTTGTTAACCTGCGGGTGTGATTGAACTCTTCCCGAGTTCAATCGCAATTAGTTGTGATTCTATTATTCAAATAGATAAGGGGTAGTTTGGGAATTACAGTAAAACATTAACAAATTAAAGTAAAACATTGAATCAAAATTTTGTTTTATATAAGGATAGTTTAGGAATTTTAGAAAAATCAGGCTACACCTCCCTCTCACATTATAATAGTAAAGATAATATTTTCATAAAAAAAAAAGTTTAATTAATTTAGACAATACATTCTATAGTTTCATTTTAATACGAAGTTGTTAGTTATTTTTTTTTTTATTCCTTCAAATTATTATTTATTATATATTTTTAATAATATTTCATTCATGCACTCCGTTTCTCAACATCTTGCACGGGTTGCTTACTAGTTATAAATGAAACACATAGTTTCTCAAACATAATTACATTGCATCCCAAACATAATCATATGTTAGTATATGGATAATGATGGCAACCCTCTCTTTGTTAATACACTCTTTACGATTTGATAGAATATTAGTGCAAAATAGGTGTCTTTCTCTTAATGGAAGAGAATAACACATATCATATCCTTAAAGAAAGTGCATTTAAAAGAAAGTGTAGTTATCATTACACTTATATTAGGATCAATAAGTTAAATTAACTATGATTATGGTTAGATTTGATTTGATTATCTTTCTTTATTGATCTCTTTTATTTTCTTTATATTTAAGATCGATATAATTTATGGAAGAATATCAATAGACTTCGATTATCTTCCGTATGCACGAAATAAGAGTCAGACTAGGGGTACTCCCTATTCTTACTTCCTATTTATATACCTCATCTAGGCTTTTGTTTAAAATGATCAATTGCTCTAAAAAGTGTGAGCTGGCAACCTTTACACAAATAAAATAATGTCAAAAATGCTCCCCTCATAAAGAAAAACATTCTAATTTCTAATCCGTATCTCTCCCATCACACCTCTCATTCTCATTCTATTTCTCTCCCCCTCCACCTCTTCCTTCCTTCTCTTCACAACATTCTCGTTCTCTCATAGAACCGGAATGTCAAAGCACTAGTTTTTGCCGGAAATCTCTTCATCATGCCTCTCCTTTCTCATCTCTTCATCTACCATCTCTTCCTCTTTTCTCTCCGTATTAGCTCTAGTGGCCAGAAATCCGCAAAACAGAACCGCTTAGAGGGATTTCTCCTTCAAAGTTCAAGCAAACAAGTTTCAAATCAAAAGCGAAGGAGTCCAACCCAGATCGAAACCATGATAATAAAGGTGAGCATTGCTCCACCATAATGAGTCAGAATCGTCTTCCAATGTATTTGGGAATTAAGTTAACTTGTGCCTACTGTCATTGCTTTGATTGGTTAATTGAAGTTGAAGGCTTGTTTTTTTGTTGCAGAGGCTGCTAAGGCAAAGTTTAAAGAGGTGATGATGTCCTATGAAGCCATAAAGTTAGAGAGAAACAATAGAAACTCTTGATCTGATGAAAGGTACTGCAGAGATCTCGTAAATTTGAAGAATGCCCAAAGAGAACTACAGAGTACTGGACCAAGATTTCAACCTTGTAATCCCCGCCTTTACTTCTGCAATGGCAGTAATTTTCCAAACTAAATAATGAATCATTTGCTTCATATGCTTTGGGAACCATTAGAAAGTTTGAGATGTAATGTTGTAATACCGATTGACAAGTTGTTGTCAATGGATCAATGGTACGTTTTGAGTATAGAAGAGAGGGCAAATTTTCAGCTCTCTCTCTCTCAATCACAAAATAAGGTTTCAATGCTTCAACCCAGAATGTCACTTTAAGAAACAATTATACAACCTGCAAATGGAAAAGATGGAGGGTATGTGATTAGCCTAACCTACACGGACCCGATGGGGGCAAATGAGCGTGTTTCGTATAATAGTCACACACAGAGGGTAGGGGCAAACAAGCATTAAAAAGAACTATCAAGAAGATCCCTTTGTGAAGGGCCATTGCTATATGCAGATCAATCAAAATTCAATTTCATTCATGACTGAGATGTCTATCATGACCGAAGCTTCATCTCCATCAACAAAACAAATGGCTTTCTCCAAACGTTCCCCATCATGCTGCTGAATCGTTGCCCTGAAAAGTGAAAAGTGTTAAAATAATTTTTAAATTATTGCTTTTAATTTTGGAACCAATATTTACTATTTACTACATTAACCAAATCGATTATTCTAGTTATAGTTTACAATAATAACCACTAGTAGAGATAGAGAATTTCCATCAACTAACCATTTTCGTGTTAATTGTTTTCTTTGTATTTTGGTTGTTCTCAGTTGTCTTCTAACTCTGCCAAATCAAAATATATATATAGTATTAGCAAAAATCATATACAAGTCAAAAGAGATAGAAAAAAATTGAACATTATCTCATACCAGTGACACTGTTGACAATTTGCTCTCTTTTGTTCACAATTACATCTATCATGACGAAGTCCTCCACATGTCTTACATTTTCTTGGTTTCTTACTTGATACTAATATTTCAAATTCACTCTTCAATCTACCACTACAAGCAATTTTCTCATTCTCATTTACATTCATTTTTCTCCCCTTTGTTTGAACTATATGAGGATCAAGAAGTATCATTCTATCAATAAATTCATTAGCATTAGCGACATCTAAACCAACAAGAATTGAAGTTTCTTGTGTAGTCCCCTCATCGTTGATATGAGAATCTTTCTATACATTGTCTTCATTTTCCTTCTGAAGCAAGTCATTCTCCATAATCGAAATCTCTTTGTAAGCTTGGTCAAAGTGAAACATTACTCGTATAAACATTTCTTCTGATCTCGCCGCCATGTAAGCTAATTATGTTCCTCGTCGACAAGCTTGGCTAACTCATAAGACTTCTACACCTGAATGACCATCATGTATTTGAGAACCAACCTCATCAATCACCTCACCTTTATTTGCATCCTTGGTCCAACGTTTTAGTATGAAATAAGGTGGGATTTCTAAGATGTCTAGTCAAAAGAAGACTTTTAGTATATGTCTGCACAATATACCCATAAATTCAAAAATGCGGCATCCGCATTTTTCCTCCTTTCCTTTTAGATTAAACTTGACCAATAAAACTTCTTGCATGTCATTTATATTCCTTACTTCGTATGTGTGAAAATCCTCAATTACTTTACCCTATTTAATTGAATATCTAAAAGTAGCCTCAAATTCATCTTGAAACTTTCCAAAAATTGATCTAGTATAAACTCTCGCTGCATGCTCTAAGATAAAAGATCTCACACTTAGCATCCATTTCTTACAAATTGATTCAAAATCCTCTCTATTTACTTTTGCATAACGACTCTTCAAGACAAGATCATATTTCTCAACAAATTCTTGTAACTTGTTCGTCGGCTTCACAAAAAAATTAAAGAATGCATTGATACTCTCACTTCTCTGTGTTGTATTCATCTAGCAAAGAAAGTGTTACGATTACAAACCAGTACCCATGAGTCACAGATTTTGTATAAATCTTGAAGCCATTGATTATGCTCTAAATTATTTTCCAGGATCAAGTTAGCCCAAACGACTTCAAAATCTCGAATAGTGTGTGTTCTATGGATGCATCTCTTCATTTCATTCTTAAAATATATATATGACAACTTCTCAGGAAATTTTTTCATGATGTGCCAAAGACAAAGACGGTGTCTGGTGTTCGGTAACAGCTTACTAATTGTGGCTGCCATAGCAAGATCTTGATCCGTAACTATAGATTTTGGATGTCGTCCAAACATTGCCTCAATCCATGTCTCAAACATCCATACAAATGATGTTGTTGTCTCATTTTCTAATAGTGCACAACCAAACAACACTGACTGATAATGATGATTCACCCCAGTAAAGGGTGCGAATATCATGTTGTACTTGTTTGTCCTATAGATTGTGTCAAATGTGACTACATCGCCAAACCGTTGATATGTCATTCAAGAGCGCCCATCCACCCAAAAGAAATTAGTCATTCTATCCTCACTATCACATTGAATAGCATAAAAAAAATGTGGATTTTGTGCTTGTATTTTCCTAAAATATAGTAAAACAGATTGGGCATCCCCGATATCCAATTTTGTTCTCACTGATGCAAGATGGCTATAACAGTCTTTGGTGTCAATTGAACAACCCGCACCAACTAGCTCTGACATTTTAACTATTGGAATAGATGCCCTTTCAAAAGTTTCAACTAGATTCTTTACAAGGATGAATCTCTCTAAAAGGATGAAGAAAATTTATTTTTGAAGTACTTATCATGTCATGATTGTGTGTATTACTAAATCTGGTATTAACCCATTGTTTCGTCTTCATTTCCTTGTTAACGCGAAAACATGCTTTACAATTTGTTTTGAGAGATGATGTCGTCCTTTTAGGCTCTCCTATGTCTGTTGTCTCTTCATTTTGTGCCTCAGTATCTTTTTTATATATGTACCTCCACATGTACATCCTAACTCGTAATTAGTAATTTATGTTCCTCATCTTCCTTTCTTTGATGATCTTACACGAGTCCCAAATCTATAAGTCGAGCATATTCTTTATAATACTTTTTTGCATTTTCAATTGAATCAAATGTCATTCTTACTTTGGGCTCTATAAAGCAATCACCTTCTTGAAATATTTTCTCTGTCCCAATACCTGCCTCAACATGACCATGAGATCCTACACTATCATTAGAGCACCCCGCTACCTCATCATCTTTTCCGTCTATTTGATCATGAGTTCTTAAAATATCATTTGGAAGTTGCTCCATGTCTTAAACTATAACACAACATGTAAATAATAAGATTGTGATTAGAGAATGTGATGGCCATGAAAAGTAGGGGCGAATGAATCTTAAGCACAGTTATTGGGTGTTAAAAGGAACACATGGCAAATTGTAGAGCCCCCTCTAATTGTGGTTAAGCTTAGTCAACCTAAAGGTTATTTAAAATAAAATAAAAACAAGGTTAGATGGATGAACCCTACTGTGAGTGAATCTTAACTACAGTTAGTGAGTGTTAAAAGGGACACGTGGCAGCTTGTAGAGTCCCTTTATGAGTCAGTCTATTGATACTCCCTAATTTTACTCCCTGTTTTTACGCTCTATCTAAGACATAGATCAAAGAAAATTAATGACTCGAAAAAGAGCTGAGATGACAACCTTTACATAAGAAAAGTTATATATATATATATATATATTTGTCTCTTGTTAGCTCCGAACCTATTTGTAACTATCCTTTTGATCTGGGGATCTTGAATCCTTGTCTTGTATTGTCGTGACCCAAATTACCCCCTAGGAGTTAGGGATACTTTAGTTCGGACCACCGTATCATACCATCCTGTATGATACATAAGGCACATGTACTTACCATCCTGACAGAGTACACAAGTTATAAAACATAGCGGAAACGATTTGTAATAAAATACTCCTATCGATAAGTTCAAGTATGAACCAACATAACATATCCAAAATATGGAGTGGACAAGTCTCACTCTCAACATATGCAAAATCACAGAACTTCAGTAGCATCTCTCTCTCTCTCTCTCTCAACAGAAATCAAAGTCAAGCCGCTTATCCAGCGATCCGTCATCCTGATAGTGATCCATAGAGGGCTCTGAATCATAGTAGTCTTCCTCTATCCAAGGCTCCGTGCCACAGACATCAAATGAAACACGTGCACCTGCCAAAGTCAATAGTCGGCTGAGCATGGAATACTCAATGTTATACAAACTACTAACTAACAGTGGATAATATCATGAACATGCATAAGCTTAGAGAATAACATTCGTGAAAGTAGTTACCAAAACCTCTTTCTTAACAGTATTCGCGTGAAAACAAAACCAGATAAATCTTGTCATGTGATAATCATATTCTTGTGAATTCTTGCGAAAGTTGGGATTCCTTGTGAGCATGCAAGGATCTGAGTAAGCATGATTTCTTGTGAACTTGCGAGCTTGTGAACTTGTGAGCTTGTGAGACATGACTACTTGTGAATCCATCTATAGTGGGATTCCTTGTGAGCTTTGAAACGATCTTAGAACTTGTCAATTACCAACCCATAGTTTGGCCTTATCACTTGTGAGCTTGTGAGAATTCTTTTAATCAAAACCTTGCTTATGAACTTTTGGAAATACCCTTTTCTTGTGAGAAAACATCGGATCATGCGAGACTTGTAAACATCATGCTATACTTGTTAACATAAGGTGTATATAGTACTTGTGAATATCATGGTGATCTTAGAAAACTTGTAAACATGGCATCATATTCATGGAATTTCAATACTAGTGATAGCTTACATCTTATATCCAAATCATCATCCAATTCATTCAAGAACAACCTTAAACATAGTGATTTGCTTTAAAAATAATAGCACAAGGTAGGTAGTAGAGTGTATCTACCTTTCTAGATCAACCTTTTGATCTATTAGAATGTTGAGAAGCGTGGAGAAACACCTTTGTAGTCGAGAAATCGACTCAAGAACACCCAACAATCAAAACCCTTAAGCTCCTCCTTCTTCCTCTTTCTTTTCTTCAAATTTCTCCCAAAAACTTGCTCTAAGGGTTGTGGTAACCCTAGCCCACGAAATTGGGCTATTTATAGCCAAAGGGATTGAGTTAATGACTCAAACACCCTTGAAAATATCCCAAGAGGTCGGCCACATGCAATTTCAGCATGATCGGTCGAACGGTAGAGATGATCAATCGATCGGTCAAAAATCACATCTCTGTCCAAAATTCCCATACAATTTTTCGAGCATTCGGTCAACCGGTAAGGGCATTCGGTCGACCGGATAAGGTTCAGTCGACCGGTAGCAAATTCGGTCGACCGGATAAGGTTCAGTCGACCGGTAGCAAATTCGATCGACCGGATTTGCCTGTTTTTGCCCTGTACTTTGTTCTTTTTCTCTTTCCTTCTTCTACACTTATACTTATTTTATTTTAAAACATTTAAGTTAATGTTTTAACTTTAAGTTTTAAATTAAAATAAGGAAGTACCCCCCATTTGCATCCAATAAAAATACTTAGAAATTCTAATTCCTCATAATTCAAAATCTGAATTTCCACTTTTAGACAAAATCCGATAAATCCTGTTCGTCATAACTTTTCCCATTGTTCGAAAACCATTCTAACCATATGCATAAAAGCTCGTAAAATCAACTAAGCTTAGTTAACCTATAAACAACCATTACCGGAACTTTCTATCTCAAAATTCAAAAATTTACATTTCATGGTTACTATTCACCGCACTATTCACAAGCTATGAAAATGAGATCCGGGGTTCTACATGTATAGTCCCGTTGGGGATTTGCTTCGTCAATGATATAGATCCTTCTAACAAAAAAAAATCACGCTCTCTTCTACTTGCTTAGATGAATCGAAAAGGCCAAAAGAGCCTCTTAAAAAGTTGGGAAACTATTTTTTCCTGAAATAGAATGGTTTCATAAAAATCATTTAAGTTTGATATTTAGACCAGATATTACTTTCATAATTTCTATTTAGGACTTTATAAATGAGATACTTTTTCTCCAAATTTTGACAACCCTTTGAAGATAGTAACATGTTCGTCTGTCATATTGAGATGTTATTTGGTATTTTACACATAGGGACAAAACCCATCTGCCAATAACCAACTCTACTCAAACTACCAAAATCATATTTTGCATGATTGACTAAGGTATAAAATACCTGGAAGTTAAACAAGATTCAACTCATGAACTTGGGATCAAAAATTCTTCTTATTTCCCAAACATGAGCCTGTTTGTCACAACTGTTTCTCCACTTTCCGAATCAGAGCAGGAGCATAGCTTAACTCACCAGCAGTTCTTGGTTGGTACAGAGACCTTACTAGAGCATGTCCTCAACAAAGGCAAGAAGAAGGTTAAATCTAATTTCTCGCTAGGAGAGGTTATGCTTTGCTGACATATCTAGACGACGCTAAAAAGAAACTGATATCTTGATAATAATCTTGGATGATTTACAAGAACCCTAAGAGGGTTTAAATAATATTCCAAGACTCCTAATATAGAAAGATCTCTCAATGATAATCTTAAACTAATCATATCAAATCAAATCCTAAATTCAAACTTAATTGATATTGTCTAATTGTGAAGAGATATACTGATAATGATACAGTGTATCTCATTCACTTTATTACAATAAGATATGCTCTAATATTCCCCTTCAAATACATGTGGATTGAAAATCTTCATGGGTTTGCCACAACTTGAGTACTCCCTTTGCGCATGAAGAACTAAAATATCTAACTGTGTTTGGTAGTCACCGCCAATCTGTGAAGTCTATCTCTGTCGCATCCCGCTCATATTTATGAGTCTGTCGGAGCTGGTAGCCTACTAGATTAAGTTGTCATGATCGTCTCCCCAAAGCTCTGGAAGAATGCTTTGCAATGTGAAGAAAAACTCTCGTTAAAGATGTAACGCCCCAAAATACCCCTTAGGAGTTAGGCGATGGTTTGGGCTCGTTACATACCACAACAACCATCCTGCAGAGCATACAAAGCAGATAAATAGTGAACTGAAAATTTCCTTTGATGAGTTAACTGTATTCCAAGTACAACTGTTTACAATAACTGCATATAAACTGAAACATGTACAAGCAATCCTTCACCTGAGTTACAACTCAAGTGATACAATATCCCCAGACATAAAACCCAAAATACATGTCTCTCTCACTCAACCTCACCATAGGGCCACATCTCTAAACCCCTCATATCTGGGTGACAATCCGAGCAATCTCATGCTCTCCAAGAACCGCCTTGATCCAAGGAACTAGAGTATAGATATCTTATAGTGCACCTGCCGACATAAATGTACAGCTGAGCCTAGAATACTCAGCGTATACATAATACTAACTAACCATATTACGATGCATTTACATGCCATACAAGATACGGTTCATCCAAGTATATACATGATAAGAGTGCAGAAGTTAAAACAAGATAACGGTTGCATAATCTTAAAATCATATTTCAAATCCTAAATTAAGTTGGTGCTTTAACAATACGTATTTCATGTCTCTTACGAGCCTTGTGAGTTCCTTATGCATCTTATGAGGTTCTTAGCCTATGAGGTCCTTCTTATCAATTATCTTATATTTGCGTTGAGGCATATGCTTTATTGTGAACTTTCTTATGAGCTCGCTTGTGAGTTATTGTGAGTTTGCTTGTGAGTTCTTGTGAGTTTGCTTTCATGGATACAGATGTTAATGCCCATACCTGGTCTTAGTACATTAACATCCTTTTATATTTATATTAGAAACATATAGTAGTGTCTGTACCTGGTCTTAGTACACTAGCATACTTTCCTGTACTTGTGAGCTTGTGAACTTGTAAACTTGTGAGCTTGTGAGCCTTGAAAACAGATACTAGTGCTCGTACCTGGTCTTAGTACACTAGCATCCTTCCATATACTTGTGAGCTTGTGAACTTATGAGCTTGTGAGCCTTGAAAACAGATACTAGTGCCCGTACCTGGTCTTAGTACACTAACATCTTTCCATATACTTGTGAGCTTGAGTATTTCCTTCTTGTCTTATAAGCTTCCATTTGTTCTTACACGTTTTCTTCCTTTTCTTAAGAAAGTTCTTATGAGCATAACTGATGATTTCACCTTCTCTTTGTCTTTTGAACTTTCTTATAATTCTTCGTATACCCTTAGTTATGAACTGGATGTACATACTAGCGTTTATCTTTCTTAACGTACTTAAAGTCTTATCCTTGTCTTGTAGAATTCACTCTTGTCTTGTTCTTATTTCGTGGAAATCACTCTTGTCTTGTCTTGGTTTAATTCCACATGATTATACTTTTAAAAACTAGGTTCCTACGTGAATACGTGCTTGTGTATAGGGAATGGTGAACATCATAATGTCATGAGAAGATTGAAAGACCATCATATCGCATTTCCCAACTTTCTATAAGCATACGAGATTTTAAGGACACACATAAAGCATATTGGCAAAATTACCAAATTTGGGGAAAATCCCTAATTCATATTTCATAGTCTTAGTTCTAAATTCCATATGTGCATTTCGTCAAGCATCTTGCATTCAACCTTTCCTTAAGGCTTTTACTTACATTTTCATCATCCACATTTCATCAAACATCTTGTGTGCATTTCTTTTTCTTATGAGTACCTCACCCTTTCCCATTTTTCATCATACATCAACCATCACATTCATAATATTTGATTTATTATAACCTATTAAGCTACACATCTTAATATAGTCTCAATATAATTTACATCATGATTTCCACCAAAGGATCACTAAAATTGAATGTATATCAAAGCATTGTAACAAGGGAGGTTAGTAGAATGTATCTACCTTAGGGAATAAATCCCTTTGATCCAAGGCTTGAGAAAGCTTGAGGAAGCTTGTAGGAGAGAACCCCGAGCTCGAGGATGAAGATCCAAGCTTTAGTAGTGCATGGGGACGAGATCCAAGCTTGAGGATGCTTAGGAATTGATGATTCGAGCTCCTCTTTGATCTACCACAAAGCTCCCTTTTGGAAACCTAGGTTTCCTCCTTTTTCTCTCAAAATACCCCTCTCTAAGTCTTAGAACCCTTGGACCCCCGAAAATTGGGTATATATAGTGTTAGGTTAGTGAAAAACCTAAAAAAAAAACATTTCTGGGCAATCTTGTTAGACATATATGCCCACAAAGCCATTCCGGAATTGTATTTATCTAATTTTAATCAATAAATGCATATTTTACATTCACACATTGTCTTCTACATTGGGTAATATATCGAAAGTATCTCATTGGATGAGACTACTTTGTCCCTTAGGTAACATTGTAGGAAAACCATCCAATTAGTTGACAACTGATTGCTAAGGAGATATGGTTTTTCCAGTTCTTTGTAAACCTAAAATTATTCTAAGTTAATCAGGATGCATCTGGACAATGTATTCCTAATAACTTACACATTGTTAGTTCCATATAATGGAGTGATGAATCTCAATCACTGAGAGAAGTGTCTCTTGACTAAGATGTGGATATAAGTAAGAAGTACTTATATTGCAACTGGATCGCTCAGTGGATACCCATAGAAATATACTGTCTTTATATTTTAGGGTAGTCCATTTGACAGATTGTCCTTAACCTGAGAGGTCGACATCTTCTCCAATATTTGCCTATGTAGCTTTGATGTAGTCAATCATCAATGTCCAACACACCGGACTAAATACGGGTTCATTGGGTTATGTACGCTGTACTTGAAGAAGTGTGTGTACGCTCGACAAGGATTCCACTACTCTTATAGAGTAAATAATATTGAGTTGATACTTGTCAAAACCGGACTTGAAAAACCCAGCGCTGGTATTTATCGATGAAATGGTTTTATCGAGGAATTTATTTTCTGTATAAAAGAAATGTAATAATTATTATTATTTCTTTTAAAGAATTTTTTAAAATGTTTTTGCAAGTCCAAGTTTGACTAAAAGTATCAAAGAGAATGAGTTCTCAATATAAGCCAGAGATTAAAGACAGTATTAGATGTTGTCCCATAAGCTTATAACAATATTGGAAGTGGAGGGAATGATCTGTAAACAAATCTTGAGATAGAAATACCTGCAAGTAATTCTCTATTTTCTGGAGGTTAATCATATTGTGTTAATGGACATTAATTGTGATTGGTGGAAGTCCAGGGATATAGATAAAATTCTATAATCCTAATGGAGTGTAGGAAAGGTGTTTCCTAGTAACAATACTTTAACCAAAAGGTTGAGTACTTGGTCCCACAACCGGAAATAGGAGATCCCTTTAGATCCCACACACAAGAACTTTCTTAAAGTATTTAATTTAATAATTTATTAAATTAATTTATTTCTCTAAGAAATCACTATATGGTATAGTGAAGCTCTAAAAGGTGGAATCACATTAAATGTGAAAAACCAAATGGGTAGGACCCATTGGGGAATTTGATAGAAGATCAAATAAGAGACCAAAATAGGTTTGGAACCCATGGGGGCGTGTGGAGTGGGGCCCACCTAGGGTGGGACGCCCACTTCAAGGAGGATAATATTATTGTTTAATTTTTAATTAGTTTCTAATTAATAACTCCTTATGAGATAAGGTTGGTTAGTTAGTTAGTTAGTTACTAATTAAAGATTCCCTAATTGTTAGGGATTCCATTAGTTTGTTACTAATCATTAATTAGTTAGTTACTAATTAAAAAGATTCCTTATTGGATAAGGATTTGGTTAGTTAGTTACTAATGGATAAAATTAGTTTCTATTTTGATTAATCCTAATTAATTAAAGGAGAAATCAAAAAGGAAACAAATGAGAAATCCTTATTGGATAAGGATTAGGAGACTTGGGTTGCAAGCAACCCAAGTAAACTCCTATATATAGAGGTGTACGGTCACTTTAGTGAACACAAGAAAATTTCCAGAATTTTCAAGATTTGGAAATCCCTCTCCTCCCTCATTATCTCTCACGCCCAAGCCTTCCTTCTCCCTAAGGTGCAAGGTTCTTGAAGATCAAGATTAGATCTTTTATTCAAGATTCCTAGAGCTAGATTTTGGAAGGGCCATTAGCTTCCATTACAGAAAGCTTTAAAGAAAAAGAAGGTTCGTGTGGATTGCGAAGGAGACTTGGCATTTGTGAAGTTTTACCGATAGCGCTATTATCGTGGATTTGACTTAACAATTTCAAAGTCGCAAAGGTATTGTGATTTTTACTCTCATTGAATAAAATCAATTAGAATCTTAGTCAGATCTTGGGATTCGATGTATGCCCCCCAAGAACTGTTTTTCTAAAATTAAAAAGAGGCATACTTTCAGTGGTATCAGAGTCATGGCTATGCTTCTCTTTGATTTTATTGCTTAATCAAGATTTATATATATAAATCATACTTCCACTTTAAAATTCGGTTGCTCTAGTGATAAATCTTTTAGATTCTTGATCACTTCTTGATTATTAGATAATCATTAGTAGGGCTAAGGGGTTCCCCTGTTATTATTGAGGGAATAAAAATTAAGCCCCTAGAAATTAGTGTGAGACTAATTTCAAGTTTGGATGATTCCAAAGCCTCTCGAAATTTAGTAGGGACAAATATTTAGTGATATCTAAATCTTGATTATAGCCCTTAAGGATTTAGAGATCCTTTTTATTAGTAAATTAAATTGTTTAATTTATTCTGAGAGCCCCGGGCTAGCATAAATAATATATAAAATATTTATCATGATAAATAAATATCATTTTATGTGTTGGATGGATTCCACAAATCATACCTCCTTCTCTTTCTCATCCCCTCCTCTTTTTCTTATTTTTTTAGAATAGGGTTACTGATTTATGGTGGACTAAATCAACCGAAAGAGATACCTAGAGAACCATTGCAAGATAGCAAATTGTAGTAGGGCTTTATTTAATTCTCATGTTGTAATTAAATAAGGTCGTATGATTTTTGTGAACCCATTGTGAGATTATAATATGATTATAATTATTATTTTATTATTCATGTGATGATTAATAATTTTTCCTTTAAGCCCGGAAGTTGTGATAATTGAGATTATCGCTTTTATGATAATTTAGGATAATTGGATTTTACTTCTATTAATGCATTGTGTTTAATTATAAATTGTTTATATTTAGACACAATACATTACTAGTACTCTTTTGGACGTGGAGTTTGTGACCCATGCGAAGATTTTTACGTAAAATCTTTGCATACGAGATTATTGGATAATCGTGTCTGAAAAGACAATAATCGTAGATGGATCACTAAACTGACATCCAAATACCCTAAGGTAATAGGGATGAGTAGGTTTTGATTATAAGATTAAAATCCTAATGATCAAAACCCCCTCGTAAGGGCTAGTGGGAGTTTATCACTCCTTTATAATCCTATTATCGAAAATTTTCATAATTCATATGATGAATACTTGGATAATGATATGATCATGCCTGTTTAATATTGTTCCCTTCAAGAAAAATATTAAGTGATAATAAATGGGAATCCTAAGGCCTTCCATTATCAATAAAGACTATGAATTAATTAGCCTGAGTCTTGTCTCTCTGATAGGAGTTCGACATAATTCAGTCTAAATTAAACTCCTAGTGCATTATTTCTATTGTAAATAGGTCTGTATATGGCCTGATAGGGAGTGTCAACTAGCATGGGGGACATCTCTACTTGATCATATGACAATCGAGAATAATGGGTTTCAATTAAACAAGGAAACATGGCGGCTGACACAGTGACAATCATGTTGTCCTTGTAGGTCGCAAGAAAATTGGGAATCACTGATTTACATCAGGAGTTATGCATGAGATGCTCAGTGATGGATGGTTACTATCCACCTTGTAGTGCATGTGTGGTACTATCCTACCATGGAAGATTACATGTGTGTTATGAGGATCCCAATACTCATCTGGAATAAAAGGTTTATTCCCTAATTTCATATACTGAAGGGAATGATGAAATTTGAAGAAAGATGAGAGGATCACCAGATTTTAAAATCCCAAAAATCCGATGAGTATATGTGTGAAAATAAATGTAATAATTTATGCTTATTTTATTGTGTAGATATAAGCCATGAATCCCCTTTTCAAGATTCTAGAAGAGAATCAGTTGACTGGTCCAAATTTTGTGGACTGGAAAAGAAACCTTGATATTGTGCTTATCTCTCAGAAGATAGCTTATGTCTTCACATCCGACTATCCGGAATTTGATGAGGCAATTCAAACCCCTGAGGCAGTTGAGAAAGCCTCAAAGTGGCATGAGTCAAATAGTTTGGCCAAATGCTACATGCTTGCATCCATGTCAAATGTCCTTCAGCAACAACACGAGGGTTTTGTTACAGCTAAGGATATATTGACTAATCTCAGGGAGATGTTTGGGGAACAGAACAGAACTGCTAGGCAGTTGGCAATGAAATGACTGATGGGGACCAAGATGTCTGATGGTAGCCCAGTCCGGGAGCATGTTGTCAAGATGATGGGATTCATTAATGAACTCTTGACCCTTGGAGCGGATCTTGATCAACAGAGTCAAACGGATGCGATCCTGAACTCTCTCCCGGAATCATTTTCTGCTTTTGTGTTGAATTTCAGCATGAACAAATTGGAGACATCTCTGCCAGAGCTCCTAAACATGTTGCAAGGAGCTGAGGACCTTATGAAGCATACTAAGCTCTATGCAAATGTGGCAGAGGGAGTTGGACCTTCAAGGCCCAAGCCTAAGGGCAAAGGCCAGAAAAAGAAGAAGTCCAATTTCTCCAGGTTCCTCAAAGGCAAGAAGGGTAAAAATAAGAACAAGAAAGCTTCTGAGAAGAAAGACAATGAAAAGAATCAGAATGTCTGTTTCTATTGCAAGAAACCAGGTCACTGGAAGAGGAATTGCAAAGTTTACTTAGCATCCCTCAAGGAAAAGCCTTTGGAAGGTATGTCAGATTCTTTCATCATTGAATCCAATTTTATTATTGGTTCCTCAAACTCTTGGTATGTAGATAGTGGATCTACCTCACATATTTGTAATATGTTACAGGGGTTTCAGGAGAGCAGAAAGCTCAGTGATGGGGAAGTCAAAATAAGGATGGGAACAAAAGCAAGTGTTGCTGCGATCACCATCGGAACTTATATTTTAGAATTTGCTTTTAATAGGATCTTAGTTTTAAAAGACTGTTTATATGTGTCAGACATGCGCAGAAATTTGATTTCTGTTTCTAGTTTAATCTTTAATGGTTATTCAGTACATTTTGATACTAATGTAGTTATCAAATACACTAATAGTTTTATTGTTTCCGGTACATTGTCTAATGGTCTTTATTATCTTGATCCAGTAAGCAATTCTGTAAATAACATTGAGGATAAAGAGTCCACCAGTGTGACACCTCAGAAAAGAGGTAGAGATTCTATGAATCCAACATACTTATAGCATCTCAGATTAGGCCATATCAATTTGGATAGGCTCAATAGATTGGTAAATGATGGTCCTTTAAACCATTTACATGTTGAACCTTATCCAACTTGTGAACCTTGTTTGCAAGGTAAAATGACCAAAAGGCCATTTACAGGCAAACCTAAGAGAGCCACAAGTATATTGGAATTAATTCACACTGATGTATGTGGACCCATGAATCATTCAGCCAGAGGTGGCTTTGTCTACTTCATTACATTCACAGATGATTTTTCTAGATTTGGTTTCATATATCTAATGAAACACAAGTCAGAATCTTTTGAAAAGTTCAAAGAATTCCGGAATGAAGTAGAAAAACAATCAGGTAAATGTATTAAAACTCTCAGATCCGACAAAGGAGGAGAGTACCTCTCGAATGAGTTCATTGATTATCTTAGAGATAATGGAATTTTATCCCAATGGACTCCCCCAGGAACACCCCAGCTTAATGGTGTATCAGAAAGAAGAAATCGAACCCTATTGGATATGGTTCATTCAATAATGAATAATACTGATTTGCCAATATCTTTTTGGGGATATGCATTAGAGACTACAATCTATCTATTGAATAGGGTACCTTCTAAGTCTATTTCCAAAACTCCATTTGAGCTATAGAATGGACGAAAGCCTAGTCTAAAGCATGTCAGAGTATGGGGTTGTCCTGTTCATGTACGAAAGCAGAATTTCGACAAGTTGGAAAGTAGGACTGAGAAGTGCCTATTTATAGGATACCCAAAAGAAACTCTCGGATATTATTTCTATAATCCTAGCGAACAAAAGGTGTTTGTGAGTAGGAATGTCATTTTTCTAGAAGATGATATGATCCTCAATAGAAAAGATGGACTTAGAATTGATCTTGAGGAGCAAAGTCAGGATAAAGTGACCATGGTTAATCTCATCTTAACTGAACCTTTAAATACACAACAGCCCAGGAGAAGGACAAGGATCAGTCGACCTCCAGATAGATTGTCTTATCAGTATGAGGTATATTCTATGGAATCGGATTCCTTAAATGATGATCCTTACAGTTATCAAGAAGCAATATGTGATATTGATTCTGATAATTGGAAAAAGGTCATGGAATCTGAAATGGACTCCATGTACTCGAATGGTGTCTGGACCCTGGTTGAAAAGCCTGAGGGAATTAGACCTATTGGGTGCAAATGGATCTACAAGAGGAAACGTGGATCCGATGGAAAGGTAGAGACCTCTAAAGCAAGGCTTGTGACGAAAGGGTATAGTCAAAGAGCTGGTATCGACTATAAGGAAACCTTTTCACCAGTAGCAATGCTAAAGTCCATCAGGATTCTGTTATCAATTGCAGCCTTTTATGATTATGAGATATGGCAAATGGATGTCAAAACCGCATTCTTGAATGGAAACATTTAAGAGGATATTTATATGAACCAGCCCGAAGGTTTTGAACTTCATGGCCAAAATAATAAAGTCTGCAAATTGATAAAATCTATTTATGGCCTTAAGCAAGCTTCTCGGAGTTGGAATATCCGTTTTGATGAATCAATCAAATTGTTTGGTTTTCAACAAAACATGGATGAGGCATGTGTGTACAAGAAGGTTAGTGGGAGTGCAATACCTTTCCTAGTTCTTTATGTAGATGATATTCTACTCATTGGGAATGATGTAGAAATGTTATCAACGGTTAAAATCTGGTTGTCATGTAACTTTGCAATGAAAGACCTCGGTGAAGCTTCCTATATTCTTGGTCTTAAATTGTTTAGAGATCGAAAGAAAAGGATGCTGGGATTGTCCCAAGTCAATTATATTGACAAGATCTTGCGCAAATATAGCATGAAAAATTCCAAGAAAGGGTTTTTACCCTGTAGACATGGAATTAGTCTCTCTAAATCAAAGTCTCCAAAGACTGATGATGAAAGAGAACAGATGAGTCATATCCCATATGCATCTGCAGTGGGAAGTCTCATGTATGCTATGTTGTGCACAAGACCTGATATTTGTCACGCAGTGAGTATCGTGAGTAGATATCAATCAAATCCGGGTCCTGAGCATTGGACAACAGTTAAGCACATTTTCAAGTATTTGAGGAGGACAATGCACCACTGTTTGGTTTATGGTGGAGAAGATCTGACTGTTGTAGGGTACACAGATTTAGATTTTCAGGCAGATGTTGATGATAGAAAGTCCACCTCAGGATTTGTCTTTACTCTTGAAAAATGAGCATTTAGTTGGAGGAGTTGCAAGCAATCAACAACTGCTGACTCAACAACTGAAGCTGAATATGCTGCTGCATGTGATGCTGCAAAGGAAGCAGTGTGGATAAAGAAGTTCATTCATGAACTTGGTGTTGTCTCCTCAATTGAATCTCCTATCGCACTTTATTGTGATAATAGTGGTGTTGTAGCTCAAGCCATATAGCCTAGAGCACATCAGAAGACAAAGCACATTGAAAGGAGATTCCATCTGATTCGAGACCAAGAGAGGAGACATTGAGTTATCCAAGATTGCATCAGCGGACAACATGGCGGACCCATTTACTAAAGCACTACCTCAGAAGGTGTTTGAGAAACATCTAGAGTCGATGGGTATTAGATACATAGGAGATTGGCTTTGAGTGCAAGTGGGAGATTGTTAGACATATATGCCCACAAAGCCATTCCGGAATTGTATTTATCAAATTTTAATCAATAAATGAATATTTTACATTCACACATTGTCTTCTACATTGGGTAATATATCGAAAGTATCTCATTGGATGAGACTACTTTGTCCCTTAGGTAACATTGTAGGAAAACCATCCAATTATTTGATAACTGATTGCTAAGGAGATATGGTTTTTCCGATTCCTTGTAAACCTAAAATTATTCTAAGTTAATCAGGATGCATCTCGACAATGTATTCCTAATAACTTACACATTGTTAGTTCCATATAATGGAGTGATGAATCTCAATCACTGAGAGAAGGGTCTCTTGACCAAGATGTGGATATAAGTAAGAAGTACTTATATTGCAACTGGATCGCTCAGTGGATACCCTTAGAAATATACTGTCATTATATTTAGGGTAGTCCATTTGACAGATTGTCCTTAACCTGAGAGGTCGACATCTTCTCTAGTATTTGCCTATGTAGCTTTGATGTAGTCAATCGTCAATGTCCAACACACCGGACTAAATACGGGCTCATTGGGTTATGTACGCTGTACTTGAAGAAGTGTGTGTACGCTCGACAAGGATTCCACTACTCTTACAGAGTAAATAATATTGAGTTGATACTTGTCAAAACCGGACTTGAAAAACCCAGCGCTGGTATTTATCGATGAAATGGTTTTATCGAGGAATTTATTTTCTGTATAAAAGAAATGTAATAATTATTATTATTTCTTTTAAAGAATTTTTTAAAATGTTTTTGCAAGTCCAAGTTTGACTAAAAGTATTAAAGAGAATGAGTTCTCAATATAAGCCAGAGATTAAAGACAGTATTAGATATTGTCCCATAAGCTTATAACAATATTGGAAGTGGAGGGAATGATCTGTAAACAAATCTTGAGATAGAAATACCTGCAAGTAATTCTCTATTTTTTGGAGGTTAATCATATTGTGTTAATGGATATTAATTGTGATTGGTGGAAGTCCAGGGATATAGATAAAATTCGATAATCCTAATGGAGTGTAGGAAAAGTGTTTCCTAGTAACAATACTTTAACCAAAAGGTTGAGTACTTGGTCCCACAACCGGAAATAGGAGATCCCTTTAGATCCCACACACAAGAACTTTCTTAAAGTATTTAATTTAATAATTTATTAAATTAATTTATTTCTCTAAGAAATCACTATATGGTATAGTGAAGCTCTAAAAGGTGGAATCACATTAAATGTGAAAAACCAAATGGGTAGGACCCATTGGGGAATTTGATAGAAGATCAAATAAGAGACCAAAATGGGTTTGGAACCCATGGGGGCGTGTGGAGTGGGGCCCACCTAGGGTGGGACGCCCACTTCAAGGAGGATAATATTATTGTTTAATTTTTAATTAGTTTCTAATTAATAACTCCTTATGAGATAAGTTTGGTTAGTTAGTTACTAATTAAAGATTCCCTAATTGTTAGGGATTCCATTAGTTTGTTACTAATCATTAATTAGTTAGTTACTAATTAAAAAGATTCCTTATTGGATAAGGATTTGGTTAGTTAGTTACTAATGGATAAAATTAGTTTCTATTTTGATTAATCCTAATTAATTAAAAGAGAAATCAAAAATGAAACAAATGAGAAATCCTTATTGGATAAGGATTAGGAGACTTAGGTTGCAAGCAACCCAAGTAAACTCCTATATATAGAGGTGTACGGTCACTTTAGTGAACACAAGAAAATTTTCCAGAATTTTCAAGATTTGGAAATCCCTCTCTTCCCTCATTATCTCTCACGCCTAAGCCTTCCTTCTCCCTAAGGTGTACGGTCACACCTTCTCCCCTTTTATTCTTCTTTTTGTTTTCTAGTTTGATAATAAAGAAGAGGAATTTCAAGGTTCTTGAAGATCAAGATTAGATATTTTATTCAAGATTCCTAGAGCTGGATTTTGAAAGGGTCATTAGCTTCCATTACAGAAAGCTTTAAAGAAAAAGAAGGTCTGTGTGGATTGCGAAGGAGACTTGGCATTTGTGAAGTTTTGCCGGTATCGCTATTATCGTGGATTTGACTTAACAATTTCAAAGTCGCAAAGGTATTGTGATTTTTACTCTCATTGAATAAAATGAATTAGAATCTTAGTCAGATCTTGGGATTCGATGTATGCCCCCAAAGAACTGTTTTTCTAAAATTAAAAAGAGGCATACTTTCAAATCTCGCTTGAGCGGGCTTCCATCTCGCTCGAGCGGGTTGCTCCCTAGCCTCAAAAACTCAATTTTCATCGATCTCGCTCGAGCGGGCTTCCATCTCGCTCGAGCGAGATTTTCTGCAAAAACGCAGTTTGGTATTTTGGCCATAACTTTTGACTCGGTTGTCTAATTTTGATGATTCAACTTGCGTTGGATTCTTCTTTCAATGAGGAACAACTTTGATGTTTTATAAAAATCCTAATTTTGAGTTTTAATTTACCAAATATCGCTCTAAAGCCGACTGATCTGTAAATGGGTTTCATCAACCCATATTGCAACAGATCCGATTTTGGAAATCGGACTTTTGGCTTAACCCCGACTCAAAATTTGGAAAAATGGTAAACATGAACCTTGAAGAGGGTTCCAATACCTTTCCAAAAATTTAAGAATCACTCGATTCCGAGCAACGGTGACTAGACTAGGGCTTCGTAAAGTTGAGGGTAATTTTAAGACATATATCTTCAACGCTTAGAACACTTCGAGTGCTTTCACACTCTTTTCCCTTGGGTCCAACATCCTACTCACACCTCGTGACTCGTTCCCCATAGGTTTTTAACCCACCTTGGTGATCATTGAATTCATACCAATATACATGAGAGGCCTTGGCCTCTTTATGCCTCACGCACCAGCATTATTCACTTACAACCTATTTAAACACTTAGGGTATTTTATACCATTTCTTTTACCTACTTGAAATATCTTTATACTCTCTCTTTGAGACTCAAAACATATACCTAACATCCTCACTTAACTCACCACACTAACTAGAACAAAATTGACCATCCTACCAAGAACAAAATGTAAAGGCCTTAAGCCTTTACACACACCACACAAGGGAATTATCCACACACTATTCATAGTATAGTGAACTCGAATTTTCGGGGTTCTACAAAAGATTTCTTCAATAAATAAATAAAAAGGAAATACACTTATTACGGCAGCCAACATACATCAAAGAGGATTTTAAAAAAAACTAGACCAATCATGCTAACATTTATGGTAACTTTGATGGTAGGAAAACAAGAAAGATAATGGAGGAGCTTCAATCCCGACGGTCGGTGGCATTGCCGCCCGCCGGAAAAACAAGATTGAAAGGAAAAAAAAATCAAGAAACGGTCGGATCGACCTGCTCTGATACCAAAAAGGGAAACTGATTTCTTGATAATAATCTTGGATGATTTACAAGAACCCTAAGAGGGTTTAAATAATATTCCAAGACTCCTAATATAGGAAGATCTCTCAAAGATAATACTAATCTAATCATATCAAATCAAATCCTAATTTCAAACTTAATTGATATTGTCTAATTGTGAAGAGATACACTGATAATGATACAGTGTATCTCATTCACTTTATTACAATAAGATATGCTCTAATAGGCGCAACTATTTACATAAAGGATATGGAACTAGGGTCGAAACTCTAATTGGGCTTCCACCATATTGGTAAAGTCTAGTTCTCCTACACGAGAGATCTTTCTAAAAAAACCTGAGAGATCTTGTGATGCAGGAGCATCTCCACATTGGGGTGGGATGGTCCACGGGATTGGGCCCACTTGGAGGTCTCGACCGAGTTGTCTGGACCATGAGATAAAAGAATTTAATCTCACGCTCCCATCAATCGTTGCGCTTTTTTGGAGTACTGGTTAAGTTCCTGCATCAAATGGTATCAGGTCTCGAGTTCGAGTCTCCTCACCGGTACGGTTGTAAACGGATGTGGATATTATCCGTATCCGAATCTGTTTAGTCGGATAATTATCCAGATAGGTGTTCGGGGGAGCGGATTCAAATAGTAAAATACTATCCGTTTATAATTGGATACGGATTCGGATACTGTGATATCTGATCCGATAAATAACCATCTGATTATATAATATATTTTAAATTTATAAAATTAACATAACCTTTAAAATATATTTTTCAGTAAAATTTTATATATTTTTACATTTTTTGAATATTAATTTACATTTTTAATTTTTTTAAAAATTAATCGGATAATTCGGATACTATCTGAATCCGGATATTTTAATCGGAGTCGGATACGGATATCATATTGCACTATCTGCCGGATATTTATTCGGATTCGGATATCTGGATATATAATCGGATACAAATTCGGATATACCAATATCCGCTCCGAATCCGCTCCGTTTACAACCCTACTCACTGGTGTGGGTGGATTATGCAGGAGCATCTCCACACTGGGGTGGGGTGGCCTACGGAGTAAGGCCCAATTGGAGGTCTCGCTCAGGTTGCCTGAGCTATGAGACGAAGGGATTTAATCTCACGCACTTTTGTGGAGTATTGGTTAAGTTCCTGCATCATCTTGGTATCTGTAAAGCAGCAGACCTTAATGAGGGCCCCTATCCAATGTTTTTTGGAAGCTCAATCATTTACATCATCTGGGTACTTCCATTATTGTCTTCTTCAGAACTCCAATATATTCTCTCTACCAGTAGTCCCCACAAGAGCACACCCCATTGACAAAATGGTGAAACCTATAACTGTCCCTCATTATAATCTCTCTATCTGAAACTTTGGATATATACTTGGTTGCCGAATGGCAGTCTCCACATACCCTCAAATTCTTAATTATCCTTAAAGGGATATTAGGGGGTGTACTGATCAGGCCGAAAGCTATAGCCAGCTTCTCACTATGTCCACAGAGGCTGTATTCCTTCTCATTTTCCTCCACATCCTGCAATACAAAATTCGTATCTGGGACATACCCAATCTCCTTAATCTCTGAATATAAGCTTTCCATCTTCGCAGATATTGCATCCATCAATGGATGTGAAGTATCTCCAACAATGAAGCTGTGGACCCTATGCTTCACTTCAATCCAACTGCAACCTGGAGGCTTTGTCACTCCCCGTTCCTTCATGAGACGCCTCGTCCTTGCTGCATCTTCCCATCTCCCTGCCGCAGAGTAGATGTTGGCTAAGAGTATGTAGTTCCCTGAATTCTGGGGCTCAAGTTCAAAAAGATACCCCGCAGCATACTCCGCGAGATTAGGGTTACAGTGGATCCTACAAGCACCCAACAAGGACCCCCATACAGCTGCGTTGGGTTCTAAAGGCATCTCTTTGATGAATTCCATGGTTTCATTGAACTGACCATTACGTGCCAGTAGATCCACCATGCAAGCATATTGCTCCACACCAGGGTCCATGGCATATTTTGAGTTCATCATTTTGAAATACTCCCACCCTTCATCTATCAATCCCGAGTGACTACAGGCAGATAACAGATTTGTGAAAGTGAAATGGTTTGGATTCAACCCTGTGGCTTCCATCAAACGGCAAAAAAGGTTTACAGCATCCATCCCAAAGCCATGCATCCCGTATCCTGCTATCATTGTGTTCCAAGAGACAATATCTCTCTGAGGCATCAAATCAAACACTCTTCGAGCTTTTTTTATCGATCCACACCGCCCATACATGTCAATAAGGGCATTACATATGAAATTACAGTTATCAAGCTCATGCCTGATGATAAACTGGTGTATCTCTTTACCCTGACGCAGAGCCGCCAATCTAGCACAAGCAGGAAGAGAAGAAACCATTGTGACTGTGTTAGGTTCCACATTACTTAACTGCATTTCTCTTAACAAGTTTAAACCATTAGTCCCATGTCCACGCTGAGCACAGGCAGCGATAATTGAATTCCAAATAACAACATCTCTAGTAGAGAGCTCATTGAACACAGAGCAGGCAAGTTCCAAGGAATCACATCCTGAGTACATCGATATAAGAGCACTCCCCACACCCGTAGCCATCTCGATGTGGTTTCTAATAACAAAACCATGGATTTTCTTCCCTAATTTTAAATTGTTCACCTGGGCGCAGGCTGCAAGAACTCCGGATATAGTAATTGTGTTGGGCTCCATACCTGTTTCACGCATCCTATTAAAGAATTTGAGAGCCGTCTTCCCATCTCCACTCTGAGTAAAACCTGTGATTAATCCATTCCATGTAACGATATCCGGATCAACTCCCTGTATCCCCATCTCATTTAGAAGTTCAACGGCTTCTTCATGACAACCTCTTAGTGCATAACCAGCTAGCATTGCATTCCATGAAACCAAATCTTTATGTTTGATTCTATTAAATTTTCGATGAGCAACCTCCAAATACCGGCATTTGGCATAGAAGTCTACAAATGAGTTGCCCACAAGCACATCTGAGTCCAATTCATCAGTCTTTATGCAATAGCCATGGATCTCTTTGCCATGTCGAAGCATGGATAAGTTGGTGCAGGCTGAAACAACACTGGCAATCGTAATTGAGTTTGGCTTCACTCCTTCGATCACCATCTGCCGGAAAACCTGCAGCGCTTGAGAAGACGAACCATTTTGTTCATTCCCTGCTATCAAAGCAGTCCAAGACACCACATTTGGCTTGAAATCTTCCACCTCCTGCATCTCGAAGAAACAATTGGAAGCCTCCTCAAATTGCCCATTTTGGGCATATCCTGCAATAATAGAATTACATGTTACTCGATCGGGCTTTACACCTGCAAGCTTCATGTCCTTGAAACACTTTAAAGCACGCTTGAAATCCCCCTTCGATGCATAAGCTGAAACCATCATGTTCCACATAACAACATCCTTAAATTCCATCTCTTCAAAAAACTGCTTCGCAAAATCCATCTTCCCACATTTTATAAACATATCAAGAAGAGATTTTTTCACAAAAGGATTACCCTCAAACCCAATACTCAACATGTAATCATAAACATCCTTCCCTACCTGATAATTCTTCAATTCTGAACATGCCTTGAAAACCTTTGGGAAGATGAAGTGATCTGGCCGAACTCCCTCGGCAATCATTAGATAGAACAACTCAATTGTCTCTTCATAATCACCTAGCCTACAGTACGTTTCTATCATCGAAGTCCAGCTGAAAACATTTCGTTCCGGCATTTTATCAAACAATCGTCGTGCATCTTCAAGATAACCTAGCTTACAGTACAATTCTAGGAGCTGGCTGCCAAGGAATGCACAGAGTTCCACACCAGAAACAATCAAACGGGCATGAATTTGAAAACCCAGTTCTAATTCATCAAACTTTCGACAGTTTTGAAGGATTAAAGCACAAGTTTCAGAACAAGAATCCGCGTTGCTTAAATCCATGCACTGAAGCAAAACAGCAGCACTACCCAACACACCATTTCTGGGAACTGAACTCAATTCAGTGAAATACCCATTATTGCTTTGACGGGTTTTTGCCATTTTCAATGAGTTTTCTAACTCTGTAACACTTGAAGCTAAAGTTCGCCATTTTCTACTTGGAAGAAAATAGAAAGTATGAGAGTTTGAAGAGCTAACCTTGATGGGTATTCCTAGATTGGAATGCTGAGAAAATGGGGTTGCAGAGATTGCCATTTTTTGTTGGTGGGTTCAGAAATCCGTGCTAAGCATCGACGAATTCCGGAATTTGGCGTATTCGTGGATAGATATATGTAGCATCTTGAGAGTTTCATTTGCTTGGGCTGCTTTTTTTCTTTCTCTTTATATTTTGTTTTGTTTTGCAAAGATATTTTCTTGGGTTTGTCTGATTCCAGGTAGATTTTTAGAGTTTAGTTGTTGAGTTTTCAAAATCTTTCATGGATCCCTTGGGAAATCTAGCAAATATTTAAAAGGGGTAATCTGTAGGAGTTAAAAAAAAAAAAAATTATCCTTTTTCTTAGCCTTGGATTTTTTTCTATTGGTTTCTAAAAGAAGTTTTTAGATATAACCGTTTGGCTTGCAGTAGAACATGTGATGAGTAGGGTTGCATGTGTGGTGTGTGTTTGCATGCTCTGTGTGTGTGTTTGCATGGGTGGTCTGAGTGTTTCCTTCAATTGCCTTCAGCAATCACCTTGTGGTGTTATTGAGTTTACCAAAAAAAGAAAAATTGCTATCTTGTCCGATATCAGACAAACGCAGATATTCGGCTCCGATTAAAGTATTTGAATTTGGATAACATTTGAATTATCTAATTACATTTTAAAAAATTAAAAATAAATAAATAAAGTTAAAATTGTAAAAAGAATATATAAATTTTGTATAAAAATTATAAATTAATATTTTATCTGTATTTATTTTAAAAATAATAAGTTAAAGTATTAAAATTGTAAGTAGTATATATTTAGAAGATTATTTTAGTTATATGAACTTGTAATATATTATTCATATATTGGTCGGAGATTTATAGAATTGAATTTATTAGGATCCAATTAGCCAATAGTAAAATTATTATTTGAATTCACTCCACCGGATACCTATTCAGATAATTATATGAGTAAACACATTCCAGTATGAATCAAATACAATTTACACCCCAAACCGTGGGAGAGCCAAATCTCTCTTCAAGCTTAGGAGATGTAAGGAATTGAAGATTCTGCAACATTCACCACAATCTGAATGTTCGTTTGACTCAATTCCTCACGCAATTTAACTTTGGTATTTGTATTTAACATCATAAATTCAGAATCTATCACTTTTTTATGATTTCTTTCTTAATTTAGAAAAAGTGATGAAAAATGCCTCTTACTCGTGATTAAGAGATTTTGAAGAGTTGAAGATGAATAACATCTTACTATTCTTATACAGTGCTTAGCAGGCTGCAAGGTTAGCTTACTCCCACTAGCTACTGGTGATAAATGGCAAAATTGGCACAAAAAAAATCTCTTGTAAATGAGTCGGTTTTAAGCTGATCCTATTTAAAAATCTAAATAATTTCAGCCTAAGCCCAGCCCATTGACGCCCTAGTGCTAGCAAAAGCTCTGTAAGAAAGATTTTTATCTTTTTATATGGTAATTATGTTGATATAGCTTTCCCGAGAAGTGCAAACTGTATCTTGGGAATCCATATATTCTATTCTTTGGCTGCGTTTGTTTGCGTGGAAAAAGGGATGGGAAAGAAAAATTTTCCAACATAATTATTTTCTATGAAAAGTTTTCTTAATCTTTTATATTCCATAGTTTAGTAAGGAGGAAAAAAATCTCAAAAATTCATACAAAAAATTATTGGGTTTTTTTGTTAAAAAAAACCCCTATCTTTTCAGCTATTTGTAATAACTCCCTTCTCTTTTACGATTTTGTATTTTACTCCACTAACTTTTCAATCCTTTACACATCCACCCTTCCATCCATAGCTTAGTTAACCTTTCATCCATAACTTAGTTAACGGATGTTAATATTTATGAAACAACATTTTTAACTTTTTTTTTTTGTTTCAACAAGATTTGTAAAAACTTTTCACATTACTTGGAAACCTTTAATTGTGTTTAAGACCTCACCTTAGGATTCATCCATCTAACCTTGATTTTTAGAGATAGAAAAATATTAACCTTAGGTTGATTATGCTTAACCACAGTTAAAGGCGGCTCTAGAAGCTACCATGGGTCCCTTTTAATACTCATTAAATGTGGTTAAGATTCACTCACCCCTAGGGATCATCTATCTAATTTTGGATTTTAGAAAAACATATAAAAAAATATTAACCTTAGGTTGATTATACTTAACCACAGTCAAATGGGTGAATCCTAAGGTTAATATTTTTCTTACTCTAAAAGTCAAAGTTAGATGGAATCCTAGAGGTGAATGAATCTTAACCACAGTTACTGGGTTCCAAGCACTTCTAAAGTTTTTACAAACCTCATTGATATAAAAAAAGGTTAAGGTCATTTCATAAAAATTTTATCATCCGTCAACTAAGTTATGGATGGAATGGTGGATTTGCAAATGATTTAAAAGTTAGTAGGGTAAAATACAAAATCACAAAAAGAAAAGGGGTATTTACAAATAGCTGAAAATATAGGGGGGTTTTCACAAAAAACCCAAAATTATTTTGTTTTTAGATGGTTGTTAAAAAATATTCAAATATATATGGATTTCACATATTTAGAAACCATTCAAGAAGATTTCACATGGACACGCCAAACACAATTACCCTATAAATCAAAATTTTCTTAAGCATTTCGCTAAAGATCTAGACTTAAAAACCATGAACTTCATGCCAAGACAACCAACGAAATTATCACTTACGCATTCGTCAAACAGGTAGTAGGAATCAATAAAACAGGTTGCAAGAATTGAATCGTTAAAACATGTTGCAAGAATCGAATATTTAAAACAGGTTGCACAACTCGTTAAAAAACTTAAGAGTTTTAAATGATAATCTCAAAAATAAACTTGTACAGTCCACATAAGACAAGGAGAATACGGTGGCGTTTGGATAGATTTTTTAAAGAAGAAAAATATTTCCTATGAGTTATTTCACAGGAAGTAATTCTTGAGGAAGTCTGACAAAGTTATTCGGAGGATAAAATAATGTTTGGTTTGCACATATTAAAAATAACTTTTAAAAAGCTAAAAGTCAAATTTGTGTCAAGATTCATTTGTTAAAGATATTTCAATGGGCTGGGTGTAGGCTTAAATTTTTGGATTTCTAAATAGGCTCAGCTTAAAGCCAACTCATTTACAAGAGATTTTTTTTGCACCACTTTTTCCATTTGACACCAATTGCTAGCAAGAGTAGGGTTGTCAATGGGCAGAGCCAAACTGAGCATGGGTCGAGCTCGGGTTGGGCCGATTTTAAATCGGCTTGATATATAGGCTATCTCTACTCCATAAATATATATATATTGTAATGGTAAGTATTTAGCTAATAATCTATACTAATACTATATGCTGGTTGGTTCCATGTGGTTTCTTGAGAGACCTCTATTTGAGTTCTAAATTGTTGTCATGTGTCATCTTCTTATTTGAAGTTTGGCAATTGACCCTACTTCAATACCACTAAACTTTAACCCCACTAAGCATCATATTAAATATTAATTAATGGCATCGACATTAGAGAAGGTCTGTGAACAGCAACAATTTGTCTTTTAAACTCCTAGAACCCTCTATTTCACTCTCTTAAAACACTCTTTTAAATGTTTTCATTCTCAAACGTATCCCTTTCTTTTGAGGAAAGAAAATCATGGGTTCCTACATTTATTACTACCGTGTGGGATCATTTATTATGCTCAATTACAACACAAATCCCTCCTCACCAGCACATTTTTGGGAAAGAATAGCAACAATTTGTTCTCCAACGCATCCAAGTGGGTGGAACGTTTTCTCTTCGCTTATTCGAGGCGTTGCAACTTTTGGCTCTCCATCTTTTCAAAGGTTGTATTCTATTTAAATCCTTCTGCATGATGCGTCCTCCTTATCCCGTTTTTGTCGCAACCCAAAATACCCCCTAGGAGTTAGGGATACTTTAGCCTGTGACCGTCGTATCATACAATCCCGTATGACACATAAGTCATACATACCATCCTGTCAGAGTACACAAGTTATACACATAGCGGAAACAGTTTATATTAAAATACTCATATCGTTAGGTTCAAGTTTGAACCAACAAAACATATCAAAAAAAGGATGGAGTGGACAAGTCCCACTCTCAACATACACTTATCTCTCTTCCTAGCTTAGTCAGCAAAAGTCAAAATCGGGCCGCCTATCTAGTGCTCCCTTGTCCTGATAATGATCCATAGTAGGTTCCGGCTCGTAGTACTCTTCCTCTATCCAAGACTCTGAACCACAGACATCAAAGGAAACACGTGCACCTGCCGAAGTCAATAATTCGGCTGAGCATAGAATAATCAATCACATACAAACTACTAGTTAACAATGAATAATATCATGAACATGCAAAAGCTTAGAGTATATAATCCTTGCAAGTAGTTTCTCCAAAACCCTTTCCTTAACAATTTTCATGTGAAATCAAAACCATATAAATCTTGTGAAGTCCTGTGATAATCATAGTCTTGTGAGTTCTTGTGAATTCTTACGAAAGTTGGGATTCTTTGTGAGCATGCGAAATCTGAGTAAGCATGATTTTCTTGTGAACTTGCGAACTTGTAAGCTTGTGAGATATGACTTCTTGTGAGTCCATGTATAGTGGGATTCCTTGTGAGCTTTGGAACGATCTTAGAACACCAACCCAAAGTTTGGCCTTGTCTCTTACCAACCCATACTTTGGCATTATCCATTCTAGTGAACTTGTGAAAATTCTTTTACAAAAACCTTGCTTATGAACTTTTAGAAAACACCTTTTCTTGTGAGAAATCATCGAATCATGCGAGACTTGTGAACATCATGCATGCTAGACTTGTGAACATAAGGTGCATATAATACTTGTGAACATTATGGTGAACATAGAAAACTTGTAAACATAGATTCATATTCATAGAACATCAATAGTAGTGATAGTTTACACACCATGTACAAATCATCATCCAACCAATCCGAGAACATACCTTAAACATAGTTTTTTTCTTAAAAATAATAGCACAGGGTAAGTAGTAAAGTGAATCTACCTTTCTAGATCAACCCTTTGATCTAAAATGCTCTAGAAAGGTGGAGAAGCGAGAAGGAACGCCTTTGATGTTGAGAAGTCAACTCAAGAACATTCAAAAATATAAACCCAACTCCTTTTCCTTCTTCCTCTTACTTCTCTTCTCTTTTTATCTCTTTTTCTTAGCTCAAGGATTGTGTACACCCTAACTCCCACAAAATTGGGTTTATATAGGGGTTTGGGGTGAGCCAAAACCCCATAACACCCTTAAAAAGATCTCAGGAGGTCGGCCATAGGCAAAAACAACATGATTGGTCGACCGGTAGAGAGGTTCGGTCAACCGGTCAAAAGACCCCTCTCTGCCTAAAAACTCATACAAAATTAAACTTGTTCGGTCGACCGGTTGCTATTCGGTCGACCGGTAGAGAATTCGGTCGACCGATTTTACCTGTTTTTCTGTTTTGGCCTGTGCTTTGTTCTTTTTCCTCTTCTTCTATTTACTCTTATACTTATTTACTATAAAACATTTAAGTTAATGTTTTTAACCTTTAAGTTTTAAATTAAAATAAGACAGTACCCCCCATTTGAATCCAATAAAAATACTTAAAAAATCCAATTCCTTATAACTCAAAATCTGAATTTCCAGTTTTAGGCAAAACCCAATAATTCCGATTCATTGTAACTTTTTTCATTGCCCGAGAAACCATTCTAAACATATGAATAAAATATCATAAAATAACATAAGCTTAGTTAACCTATAAACAACCATTTCTGGGACTTTTTATCTCGGGAAATTACATTACATGGTCACTATTCACCGCACTATTCACAAGCTATGAAAGTGAGATCCCCTTCTACAGTTTCTCTCTTTCCATAAACTTTATTGTTGTTCTACCGATTTCGCTGGAGAACCTCTCTCCATGGATTTTGTTCTTGCGGTGGCGCTAGAAAAGAGGGCTAAAAATAGCATCTGGTTCAAAAGAGAGGTTGGGCTTTTGAAAGATGACCACGATTCGTTGATTGCAAACGGATATCGATCTCTTGGACAGAGCCTTTGCCGATGATGTTATATTCCTTCAAGCATTCGATGATCTCTTGTACGAGGTCAATAGATTTTATTCTTTATTGATTATTCCAAGATATATATACAAGAAGTAAAAACCACATGTATGATAGAATAAAAATAAAGATAAAGCTCTCAAGTATTGGTGATTGTAGGAAAGGCTATTGGTTTGGCCCTAACTAAACGTAATTTTTTTTTTGCTCCATTTTATTTGCCCGACTTCCATTTGTTTTTAAAGTTTGTTAAGTTGGTACAGGTTGTATTCTTCAAACCTTTATGTGTGTGTATTTGCAGAAATCTGAAATTCATGATAAGAACTGGGTGTAACAACAGTGGTGCTCCATCTTAGGGGGAGCAAACAATCTTGGTGGTGGTGGTTATAATAAAGAAGAAAATGGTTAGGGGTTATGATGAGAATCATGGTGAAGTAGGATATGGATTGGACAATACATCGTTCTATTTAAATAGTGGATCTATGACTTTGTTGGATGCACAACGGGTGTTTGATGAAACGTCATAACGAGCTATTGTACTAAAAAAAAATTACCAAGCATTATCTGATAATCAAGGAGTAGTAGACAAGTAATGGGCAACAAATGTTGAGGATGAGAGCAACAAGAGGTGTTGAGTAATTCAATAAGAGTCCACCAACTTTATCTCTCATTATTATTTCAAGCTATTGTTTTGATATGCAAGGAATTAAGGGATAAGTGTGGAGTAGAATATAACGTGGGCAATATATCGTTCTATTTATTTGGTGGTTCTTTAACTTTGTTGGATGGAGAACGGGTGTTTGCTGAGATGCCATAATGCAATAGGACTTTGCTACGTGACATTTTCGGTTATTTGGTATAATTTTATTTTATTTTTTAAAATATGTGCTTAGATTATATGTTGTATGTATCTATTTTCATATGAAACATATTTTTTCCATCAAATGTTTTTGTTAATTTGTGGTTTGGATTTTGCGGCTATTTGTCTACCTATTTATGTTGGCTCAACTTCCCATTCTTTTTCTTCTTTTAACTCCATGGTATCGTAAAAGGTTAAGATAGAACTCCTATTAGGTTGGTTAGTATTTGGTCATTGGTTAGTGGTTAAGTATTATGTCTTTTGGGGATGTTCTTTGGATGAGGTTTTCAAATTTTGTAATTAGGAAATCAATACTATTAGATTCTTTTAGCTATCTTTGGATCAGGATTGCCATGATGTTGTCTGATTATTATTATTTTTTTCTCTTATTGTTGGTAGATTCAAAGTGTCATTTTACCCTACAATTTGTCTTCTTTTTTTTTACATGTTATTGAAATTATGTCATGCATGATATAATTTGCAGATTAATGTTCAATCATGAACTAGAGTTCACTTCTCATAATCATTTGTATTGTTTCTATTATTATTTTTTAATAACCCGTGCATCGCACGGGGTCTTTGAAGGGAATCCAGATAAAAAAAATATGCGAAATATTGGATCCCGAAGACCTTTACACCATAGAAAATATTTAATATTAATTACATGATGGAAGAAGATTACCTCGGTGAATGATGTTCACCGGTGAAGTACAAAAACAATAGAACTTCAGAACTCTTTGTAGAGATTTCTTGAAGAAATACTCCAAGCTCGATCCTCGCTCTTCGCTATCTCCGCGAAGCTTTCGAATCTTTCCTTGGCTTTTGAAGAACAAAGAGATGAAGGAGATTATGGAGTAGACTTTCTAGCTCACAAAAATCCTTAGGGTATCAACCCTAGCTCAAGAAAATCCCTTAGGCTCTTCCTTGAAGCTCACGAAAATCCCTTGAACATTTTCTCTCCCCACACGTTTTTTCTTGTGTTGAACAATAATGAATGATCAATCCCCATACAATTTGGTTGGGAGATATATATAGATATGGACGGATATGGATCTTATCCATATCTTGATCATTATCTAATAATGATCATTATCTATTAGAGTTTCTAATATGATAACTCTGATCATTAAATAGACTCCTAGTATATATATAAGTAAATATCCTGTGTTGGACTTGATCTTTAAGTAGCCAAGCCCTAGCCTGGCCCACATTAATATGGGCTTAAGAATTGAGTCCGGCCCGGACCCTATGGCTTAAAATATAGGTAATGAGCGGGCTTTCTTTCGGGTCAGGCTAGCTCATGCCATTGACACCCCTAAGTAGGAGGGAACGATTCAAGGGCGGCCGAGAATAATAAGATGAAAATTCTCTCTTTCCCATATAGAGCTTCTTTTTTTCTTTGATAACAGAGGGCGTCCCAAAGCCTTGGAGCCAAGGACTAGCCCTTCAGTTATCCACACCCACCCACTCGAAATTTTCTCTATGGATACCAGGGTAAGTCGAGGATTGGGAGTTGAACACACGACCACAAGGATCAAACTTGGGACGCTAGACAACTACACCAACCCCTGGTGGGTAAAACATTTGTTGGTATTTCTACCAGGTAAGCCCAATTTTTTTTTCAGAGGGTTGGTAACCTACATGCCAAGTCCTACAATCATGCATGCATGGGGGATCAACCTCAACACACATGTTTTTTCAAACGACAAGAATCTTTTAAACTTATTTGGTGCGTATCTATATTATATATAGAGTTTAGATCCTGTCCAGTCGCGATTGAACTCATCGTCCTCACATCACAAGCCCTTTTAACTGCTCTTTTAACTTTAGTTAGCAAGTTTTAACCCTTAGGGTTACTATTTTTAAAAATCATGGTTAGATTGTTGAACCCTAAGGGTTGTGAATCTTAACCACGGTTAATAAATGTTAAAAGGAATACGTGTTGATGATTTAGGACTATGCAATGGCCTAAAATCTAATGTGCTAAGATCAAGATTTGATTAACAATAATAAGGGAAACTATAAAATAGCAATCTTATCACAAATAATTAATCAAGAAGATTCAAGAAAGCAATTAGAGTTGGTTTCTTTAGTAACAAGTGCAAAAATCATAGCATATTTTTTAAACTCTTTAGGGCAGATGATGAGAATGACTTTTGTTTTGGGTCCACTACTATGCTCACAGTCCTCATCACTAGCTCTGATGTCAGGTTAATGACCTTCTTCCTCGAGAAGCAGGTTTTTGGTAGAGTCTTTCGTGGGGCACAAATATGCATAATGCACGAAGCCTTAACATCTATAGTGCTTGATTTGAATACTCTCCTTAGAGTTCTCACCAACTGTTCCATTTTCCTTATTGAAACTAGCACTAGATGGAATATTAGGTTGACCATTAGGTAGCGACTCTCAAATATTGGTTTTACCTCCGAAGAAGCAGGTCGAGACTCGGATGCCTAATGACTTGCAGCTTCATATACCGCTCTAATTCCCACACCATCTCGTAAGTGTGCTCAAGGGCGCTCACAATGTGGTGAATCAACTCCTTTTAGAGCTCTGGACGGAGGCTTGTTCTAAATCTAAGAAGGGTCACGAGAGGATCTTCTCTTACATTGCATCTCACCATGCATTCATCAAATTTTGCTATATAATCAGTGGATAACATGTTCCCTTGGCGAAGGGACTATCGTTGGTTCATTAATCTTTGTTGATGGGAGAGGGGAATATATTTTTTCCTCAGTTTCTCCTTCATCTCATCCCACTAAGCAATGGGATACTTGTCAGCTCTCAATTTGGTACTCTGCATTGGTCCAATACAATTTGACTTGAACCACCAATTACATTTTTGCAAACCTAACTTTTCAAATATGTCATAACACTCAAAATAGTAGTCCATATCCAATAACTTGACTAGAAAGGTCTTTGGTTCGAGTAGACCATCAAAGCTTAGGGCCTCAACCTTCATTATTTTCATCAATCGATCATAAGGATCCTGATAGACCTCATGAAGTTGTTGACCAACTCTCTCTGTTGCGCATCGCGCTGACACGTCTATCCCTACCTCTATTATCGTCATGACATAGGGAGGACTCTACTGCTCCTAGATGGGTGATGGTGGTAGTGATTGTTACACCCTCAAAATCATATTCACAACATACGTACCTTATATTTATACAAATTTTGAGACGTGAAACTGGAACATATTTCAAAAGTAAATGAAATTCATCATATACGAAATCCATTCCTGACAAGCATATCAAGCAATACTAAAGGTTTAACAATTGAAAAGAAACATTTCTAGTTAATTCGCATATCAAGCAATACTAAAGGTTTAACAATTGAAAAGAAACATCCCTAGTTAATTCAAATGTTCACCACAAGTTTTCTCACCCTCAAATTAACAAGAATAAGGTCAGTGTTCCACTAGCTAACTCGCTCTTGGATACTCCCTAGATCCTTCAAATATCTCCTGAAAATATAAACATAGCAAGAGTGAGCATCTCCTGAAAATATAAACATAGCAAGAGTGAGCACTATACCCAGCAAGATAAACACATTCAACACATGCATCAACAACTTATAATCACATTTACTCAATATGCAATTAATAACAATATGATTAATTAATAGAACAATTTGTCCATTTTGAATTGTTTGGTCCAAGTCATCGTCCTTAGGGATCATATGCAACCCACCCTAATGACAATCATCTAGTAGCTGCTGGCTCGCCTCAAAAGGGACATTTGGGATCGCACGTAGTTCACCCAAACTGTTAAATTGGGCAGTACATAACTTTTCTAGTTGGGATCGTACGTAGTTCACTGATAGCGATTAAAATTGAGGAGTATCTTATTCTAACATTTAACCATCCATTGGGAACATCTTTCTAATTAGATTGCCTAATCGTCATTTGAGGTCGCACGCAGTGCACTCACTTTCCATTTCAGGGATCGCACGTAGTTCACCCAATCCACTTTTGGAAATCAGAAGTAACTCACTCTAGTCATGGACCACTACACATGGTCAAGGTCCTCAATCATTATAATCCATGGTAATTAGGTCATATCTTCCTTACTATGGCGTCTCATACCACCATAGTAAAAAATATCTAACCATACATTTTTAAGTTACAAAACAATCCATAGCAGTTTATATAAGCATGCATAACAATCCATAGCAGTTTATATAAGCATGCATAACAATTTATCATCATGGTGAATATAACACAAGCATTATACAACCTTGGCATGCATATAGAGTGCATACGACAGATGATACATGTGATGAATATGGAAAACTGAAACATACATGAATGGATCCTACATCATGCAAAAGTCTCTAAGTTATGGTTCGGTTTCAGAGAAATTCGTTCCGAACAAACCCCTAAACAGTAGCCATCCCTGTGGAGAGTACGAAGACAAAACTGAGCAAACTAGTTGACAGAGATTGGCAAGTCGACCGACCGAGATGCACAAGTTGTCGACTGAGGTGCAAACCATTCGACCAAGAGGAGTTATTTTGTATGAGGAAAAAATCTAGAGAGTGCATGTAAAACCGGTCGACCAAGATTAACAAGCCAATCAACCAACTTGCTAGGGCTTAGGCTTAGGCTTTTTAGGTCTGAATCAGCCAAAAAAACCCCAAAACTACTCCTATTTCAACCTAGATCGTTTCTAAACATCTATAAAACTCTATATAATTAGGGGTGGCAATGGGCCGAGTATGAGCTTGACTTCTAGTGATTTTTTAATAGGCCCAGCCCAAAGCCAGACACATTTAGATAGGCTTTGAAGCCTGAACTCAGCCCGATTTCCACCCCTACATATAATCATTAAATACAATACTAACATGAAGTTAAAGATCAATGGAGTGTTTACTTACCTACCTTTTTCCTAGAAGTTTAGGATTAACCAAAGGGAATCCAACCCAAATGAGTTTGCCTCGAAGGACCGATCCACCCACGATGATAAACTCATGCCTCGAATCTTGATCTTCAAGTTTGGACAGATCTCCCAAGTTTTTATGGCCTCCTTCCCTTCCTCCAAAATCTCTCTTAGATTAGGTTTTCTAAAAGTGAGCTAATTAGGTTTATCTCTTTCTATTTATACTCTTTCCCTTGGAAGTACTTTGACTCAAATGCCCTTACTAATGGTGTTTGACCTCAAGCTTTAGTTAAACCGAATAGTATATTATTATCTTTTTAGTTATTCAACCAAGTAAGATAACTTCTTATGCCAAACATTCATTAGTGATGTTACCAAAATACCTCTAGACTAGGAAACTACAAAAATACCCTTAGAAGTAAAATTAGAAATTTAGAATCACTACAGTGATTGTGATATTTCGTATCTCCATCTTAGCTTCAATGTTTGTTAGACTCTCATTGAGGGTCTCTAAAAGTTCGCTCAACTGTGAGGACTCCATGCCGGACTGGTGTTCATGACCACGATGCATGAGCATACACGAGGTAACTCTAGGGTGTCCTAACAATGAATGCAATGCGAACAATGATGATGGACTCTTA
Source organism: Tetracentron sinense (assembly GCA_015143295.1). Classification (NCBI taxonomy): domain Eukaryota; kingdom Viridiplantae; phylum Streptophyta; class Magnoliopsida; order Trochodendrales; family Trochodendraceae; genus Tetracentron; species Tetracentron sinense. The sequence goes on along the minus strand of CM026563.1, from coordinate 34,515,872 downwards.
AATCTAAATGCAAGACTCACTCCCTAAGCTCAAACCTTAAGCTCTGATACCAAAGTTGATGTAGGACTATGTGTAAGTTCATACTTTAGGTATTGGCATATTCCGGTGTCAAAACATAGTTTCTAGTAGTGTCTTGTGTCATTGCCTTCAAGCATCAAAGTCCGTGATGATGAAGACCGAAGAAATTCAATTGAAGACATTCAAAGCGTCGCCTTCATCTCACTCATAGGAAGGTAAGTGACCTAGATACCTTATACCCTAGGTGGAATTGACTTAGATAATGTTCTATAAACCGTAGGTGGCTAGATAGAAGCTTTGAGTGGCATAAGAGAAGATAGTAATGCAAAAAACCTCTTGTTTGGCGTTTGGGGCATAAGTCATTGACCGTTGCTCCAATTTGGGTCCATAATATATGAAAATTGAAGTCGTCGAAAAGATCTACAACTTTCGTGAATGAAGTATAGGCAAATTTTGAATACCGGTCGACCACTTTTCAAAATCGGTCGATCGGAGTGTAATAATTTTGTATGACAGATTTTTCCAGAGAGTTCATTAAAAAGTGGTCGACCACTTTGAAAAGTGCTCGACCAGTCCTCGTGGATTTTGAATTTCAAAGTGGTCGACCACTTTGAAAAGTGGTCGACCGGTCCTCGTGGATTTTGAATCCTACTTGATTTCCAACTCCTTATTTTGCCCTATATAAAGAGGGTTTGATCCCTATTCAAACCCAAGGAGTTTTGAGAGTTTAGAGAGAGTTTTTAAAGGAAATTTAGGTTTTCCAAACCCATTCTCCTCTCCTCTTCCACCTTAGAGTTTATAAGACTTTGTTGATCATTCTTGCTTGTTATTCCATTGTTGGGAATAAAACTAGGGTTTGTTATGTTAAACAACCATCAACCCATTCTATTAAGAACATTGATTGGTGTGAACCGGAGCCTTTGAGAAGAAGATTGATCTGTAGAGGATCGTGGATATTCGGTCGGAGGAATTCAGAGATGTCATCAACGGAGATCGATCGAAAGATCATGGTTATGGAGATCTAGGAGCAGAACAGGCTGCTGCGGTAGATTGCAAGTCTTGCGAGATCATAATTGTTTTTCGAGGCATGGACGATTGAGTACTAAGGATCGTAGTGTTGAGTCTAGTTGAGTACAGTTCAAGTCTTCTAAGTAATTGTTTCTTTATCTTAGTGATATCTTTTTGCTGGACTAGGTCCCATTGTTTTTCCCGGAAGGGTTTCCACGTAAAAATACTGTGTTCTGGTTTGCTTGTCTTCACTATATCCGCACTATATTGTTCATCCTCGCTTAATTAATAATTTAATTGCACAATCTTAAAAAGGGTAGACATATTCCAGGAAGACCTAGCCACCCCCTTAGGTTTGTGAGTTCTCAACTCAAACATAGAGTTGGGGTTCATCGATATTATTTTTTCACTATGCAATGGCCTAAAATCTAATATAATGAGATCAAGATTTGATTAACAAGATTAAGGAAAACTATAAAATAGTAATTTTATCACAAATAATTAAATAAGAAGATTCAAGAAAACAATTTTATAATAATTCGAGGTCACATCACAAACCTACAATATGACCCTCGGTTATATCTGCGAGTTTTGTATGAAATTCTATATTGCCACAAGCTTAGGGATTATCCTTCTATCTAATTCAGATTTCCTCGCCTAATCGAGGATTTCAAGAAAAGATTTTAGGCTCAACTAAGGTTATGATTTGAAACTTTCATGCGAAGTGTTTTCAAATAATAATGAGTTGAGGATCACAAACCAGCACTATTAAAGAAAGAAAACACAAGATTTAGGTCTAAGGTCTCTTAGGGCTTGTTGTTTTTAGGTTTTTTTCAATTGCATAAAGTCTGTTTCTGCAATGGAGAAGGGATTAGGATGTTGTAATAGCAAAAGAAAGGATTGTCGGAATGTGGGACAACAATGGCGAGGGGTTGGGGTGGCTTGTAGGGATTAGTTGGGGAATAGACTGCAGCTAACTGGGATCATGCAGGAAGGCAGCAACAACAGGGTTTGGAATGGGGACAGGCCACGACAACAAGGGGAACATGTATGGGGGTCCTGCAAAATGGAGGTATTATGCAGGGGGAGGGCTGTGGCTGCATGGGGAGGGGTAAGGAAGGTTGGCATCCTATGGGGGACTGGTGGCAGCAATTAAAAGGCTAGGGTTTTGTTAGTTTCAATGTGAAGAAATATCTAGGGTTTGAGTTTAACAAGAAACATAAAAAAAAAAATGAAAAGAAAAGGAGAATAAGAGAGAAACAATCAAGAACATACCTTAGAATTGCTAGGGAATCACTCCTATGGCATCACACCAAATATTCTTTGGGAATCACTCTCGTGGCATCACACCAAATCCAATCACTAAAGAATGCTCAAAAATACTTTCTTTCATTCATAAAATTCATTACCTAAAAATTTACAACAGAAAATAAGTTTAAATAGATGTAAATCTTGCTTGTTTAAAGACTAAAACACTTAAACTAATAAAAAGATTAAAATAACTCAATACTAATAAATTATTTCCTCTCTAACTAAAAGTCCAGCCCATTGGACTTTAAAAGTTATGCTAAGTCAGCCCATATGCACATCTTCCCAATGTGGGGTCTTCCTAATGATCAATGTGTGTACATGCAAGAGGTCTTCACTAGTGGTTGGGGAGGTCGTGGGACTAGTTGAGCTTGCAGTCTGCCTTGGCTGTAAATTGGGGTCCCTCCTATCAGTGTCTCTGAGGATGCCCCTCGAGGCCAGTTTTAAGTCCAGGGCAGTATGGACCCCAATTTTGGAGCGATTTGCTAAGCGATTATTGGGATGGCAACCGTCTTTTTTATCTAAAGGCGGGAAATTAACCCTAATTCAGAGCACTCTCAGTAGCATCCCTACCTACTTCATGTCAACTCTCATTATTCCACGTGCGATAACAACATCCCTTGAGCTTATGTATAGAAAATTTCTCTGGCATGAGAAAGAAGGTCAATTCAAATACTACCTCGTGAACTGAGATATAATTTTGTCATCCTAAGAAAGTTGGTGGCCTAAGTGTGAGACCCCTACTAGCTCTAATGGACAAAGCTTTATTGGGTAAATGGGTGTGAAGGTTTTGGGAGAAACGAGACAGTTTATGGGGAGCGGTAATTGTGGCTAAATACGGGGAACAATCTTGTTGGGTCTCAAATGAGGTGAAGAGCTCTTATGGAGTAGGAATGTGGAAGGGGATCATTTCAGTTGCTCGATTAGTGGTGTCATTTTTTGGAATTCAAGGTAGGAGATGGGTCAGAGGTTAGATTTTGGAATGATGTATCGTGTGGTACCTCATCACTCCAGGAGGGTTTTAGTACCCTTTTCCGCTTAGCCGTCGCTAAGAACGCAATGATTGGGGATTACATAGATAGTGGAGGGGTAGTTTGGGGTCCTAGGTTGAGGAGAGACCTCAAGGATTGGCAAATTGTTGAGTTGGGTAGGCTTTTCCAGCGGTTAGGATCCGTAACCCTGGGATCTCAGGGCCGGGACTGTAGAATCTGATCTAGAGGCAACAAGGGTCGATTTTCAGTGCGATCTCTTGCACAGTCGCTCAAGTAAGTCCCACCTGACTCTTTTCCTCATAGAGCTGTATGGAATCCAGTCACTCCTACTAGAGTATCATTTTTTTCTCTGGACTTTATTTTTGAATAAAATTTTCACCTGTGATCACCTGAAGAATAGAGGGTGGATGATGGCTAACTGATGCTTTATGTGCCTCCAAGCGAAAGAGTCAATAGATCATCTACTCTTACATAATTATTTCACTCGTGAGTTTGAGGTTTCTTTCTCACCCAAGTGGTGGGTGTGGATTGGGTCTTCACCTCTTCCTTTCACAACTTCTTATCTGACTGATATTTGTATTGGGAGATAGCTCAAGGATGGGTATTTGGTCCGTCTTGCCGGGTGCCATGGCGTGATCCATTTAGAAAGAGAGGAACAAGAGAATTTTTGAGGACTCCCAATGTGCTCCTAATCGCATATGTTCCAAGATTCAGTTGTTGGTATTGGATTGGTGCTCCTCTTGTCATAGGGGAGGAGACTCAGGTCCTTTGCTAGTCTGCTGGTATGACTGGGCAAAGGTTGTGGGCAATACATCCCAGGGATACTCAGAATCTGTCTTATTCCCTTTAGCTTTCTTTTTATTCTATTGTCATGATCTCGTGAACTCCTTTGTCACCATACTTTAGTAACTTTTTCCTCTTATTCTTATATATATGTTTGATTACCGATCAAAAAAATACTCCAAATCATTTATTCATAGTGACATAAGGGTCTTCTTCTTCTTCCTCTGTTTATGGTAAACTTGAAACTTTTTGTGATGCACAATGTCTGCATCAACTAACAGTCTGACCTGTGGGTGCGAACTCTACAATCGCTTACAATCCCAACTCTATATTATATTATTATACAAGACAGTTAAAGTCACATAAGATTTAAAAAAAAATGTTCCAATCAAAATTTTATACCTAAAATATCCATAAGTATTTTTTTGTTCCCAATATATCCTTCAAAGTTTTATTTCCCAAAATTCCTCTAAATTGTTTTCTTTATTTTCGAAAGAGCAATAGTCCCCTCCTCGATCGACTAGGAGATTACTCCTCATCCTCACAAAGTTCCTTTGAACTATGGTTAACAAGTTTTAACCCTTGTGGTTAATTTATTTTCCTTCAAAAAACCAAGGTTAGATGCTTTAACATGTTAGTGAATCCTAACCACAGTTAAAGGGAGTAAAAAGGGGACACATGGCAGAAAAGGGAGGTGGGATGGTAAATCACTCCCTCAAATATTTTTGGTTCCCAAAGTGCCCCCTCAAGTCAAGTTTATGTACTCAAATGCCCTCTAAGTTTTTTTTTTGTTTGCAAAATGTCCCATCTTTTGTTTTTTCAAAATGCCCAAGTTTTTTTTTTTCCAAACATTTACCTCAAGTTTTATTTTCCAAAATGACGCCAAGTTGTTTTCTTTATTTTCAAAATGTCTCTATACTTTCTATACACAAAATACTCCAGCAAGTTTTTTACCCAAAATGTCCTCAAATTAATTAGTTCCAAAAATATCCTTCAAGTAAAGTTCCTATAACCAAAATGCCCCTCAAACTTCTATACCTTAAATGTCCCTCAAAATCATTTTCAAAATGACCCACAAGTTTTATACTATTATTTTATTATTATAATTAGCATACTGTTTTATTATAATAAAATAGAGGATCTGGGGCGTGCACACCTAACTAGTAATTTTATAAGATAATTACAAATTGTTAAAAGACAGCATTTTATAAGTATCTAATAAAATTATACCATCAATTTCAAAACTTTAAGACACATTTTTTACAAGTTAAATTGTTATAAAGGCAAGGTTTCAGACAGCGAGAGCACTCCTAAAAGCTTTAGTCCTTTCTTATATAATGGAAGAGATATCAACCGAGTACGAGTTCCCCCAAATTTTTGCATGATTGGGTGCAAAAAACAAAAAAGTCGACAGTAACTTCACTCTGTGTTCTGACAAGCTTTTAAGGGAAAGGGATCTAATGAATAATGCTCATACACAATAATTGCTGGAGACATTGTTGATGAATAATTTCACGAAGCATTAATGCCAATTAGGATAGAAAACTGAGTTGAAAATTTGTGTTGAGCAGCAGTATCACAACAAAAGTTCCAAGATACAAGAAAAGTTGCATTGCAATAAGATGCAACTTTCAAATTTTCTCAATCGAGAATATAAGATCTTGGATAAATACAGCACCCATTCCTGTTAACCCCTCCCCATAAAAAATAAATAAAAATAAAAAAACTACCATGCTTTCAACCAGGAAAGGGAACCTTGTAAATGGCACAAAGAATATTGATTCCCTAAAAAGAACCCTATCTGCACAATCTCCGCTTTATCAGTACGAACAAAAACACAGGTTTCTGGTTGAGGCTTGTAATGTACTGTATACATTGTAGAATTTATTTCTGTTGATATTATCCTCAAATATCCAGATGGTTGAGGTTTATCGTACTCGCAGCAGTCTGTATGAGTTCCTTCCGCACTTCCACCTAAAACAGAATGATGATAGCTAAATCAGTGAAAGCCTACAAATAATAATAATAAAAATGGGAATCACTGAATGATGAGAGGACCCATGTGTGTGAATAACATTAAAAAAGTACATGAAAGTGTTGAACCCAAAAAACTTAAAAGTTGGCTTGTTTGTGGGTTTTGCTTACCCTGGCACCCATGAGGGAGGAGAACACAACGTTGGCTTCTGCTGCATCCTCAACTATTAATTGTTTCAACAGCCTCGTCTTAGGATCTAATGTTGTATCCCATAATTGCAAAGGCATCATCTCTCCTAAGCCTGTTTTAGTGAACATATAGGCCCGAGATAAGTAAACTCAGCTAAGAAAATAAATTCAGTATTTCCTGCAAATACATATGTCGAGTACATTTTCTACTAGCGGAATGCATGCTTCCAAGCAGCTCCAAGTCAGAGATTTTGTAAGGATTAAATTCAGTGATTGGTATTATTTCCTATTGAGGTGCACAATCAAGTTGGTTGACCATTTCATCAATGACCATCTCTTGGATTCACCACAGTAAAAAAGCAAATGCCAGACTAACCTAGCCATCCAATGAATCACACTTTTTGAAGGTCAAAAGAAAAATAAAAACAATCCACACACTGTCATGACTAACCAAAAAGAATGTCAGTTAGCAGCTGGTTATTTTTATCTGAGCAGTACATAATGGGAATATGATAATTCAAGTTGCGGCCGTGATTTGTTAAATAGATGGTCTAAATTGATGACTTTGCTTGCTGATTACACTGGATGGACGCTTTAGAGAAGGATATGGGAATGCAGGCCGTCTGTAGTAAAGAGAGAACATTTACCTTCTTGAAGGGACACATGGTGTAACATTATATATGGACACAGATTTTCTTTCTTCACGGGAAAGTGACAATTCCATAAGATTCATTTCCTAAAGTTTCATCGTAAACTTTCAACATTTCCTTAATATTTCATGTATTTCCTTAATTTTTACATACCGGTTTCAGCGCTTTAAATTTCCATCACTCAAAGTGAAATCCTCATATCCTCAGTCTCCAGATTAATATAGTTCAAGCTTGATTGGACTAACTACTTGCATGGTCTCAATCAGTTATGTTGTTCATCAAAGGAAAAGGGAATATGTGATATTTGAATAGTAAAGTGACAAAGCCAGATCCTACTGATCCATTGTACAAAAAAAGTGGGAAGCTGAGAATCCCATTGTTATGCCATAACTTTTGCACTCCACGCATCTGGATATTAGAAATAGTTTTTTTCTGAAGAATGCTAAAGAAATTCAGGACGTTGTGGCTCAGCGTACTCCCAGGTGGGGAACACTGCAAGGATCTTCTAATTAGAGCAGATTATACTACATACAAGGCAACGGAATCATATTTTAGCTCTTACTTCTCTTCTCACCGTAGGATGTGGGAGAAATTAAACCATTATTTAGATTTTCAACCTGACTGCCCTGCTGACATGGTTTGAAATATCCTTGATACTTCTGATAAATCCCCGACATTTTCGATATATCCCTGATATCGCAAGGGTGTGAAATATTTGTTAAATGCATAGTAACAAATTCATCGGGTTTAGAAATAATTCAGCGGGAGTCTAGTTCAGAAAAATTCGACAAAGTCAAAAAAACTTCAAGAAAAAAATGGAAACAATAAAAAATAAATTTAATAATTATAAAGAGAAAATAACATTATAACCAATCAAAGTTTCCAAGTCGGAGTTTGAGATTATTTGTCAAGAACAATTTTCGAAAAAATAAGAAAAAATTGGCAAAATTCAAAAATAAATCGATAAAAAAGGCAAGATATGAAAAGACACTAAATAAGATTACTAATTATAAACACATATTTCATATATTATATATTTATTTGGAACTCTTTCAAAAAGTCATGAATAATTCGTGACATTCGCAACTTTTTACAAAGGTCATGATTTCTTCTAAAAATCGTGAATAGTTTGCAAATTAATTGTTCAAGGAAAAAGTCGCGTATTATTGGGGACATTTTGAAAAATCGAAGAACTTTGTTACTGTGGTTACATGCAGTATTTTTTTCATAAAAAATTCCTAAATATCCCCGATATCTCCAATATCTCGCACGATATTTTTGATATATCTTTTATAAGTCAAATATTTTGTCTCTTAGTCTATAAAGGGGAAAAGTGTCGACCAAATAAAAAGGATTTTGGAGATTTTGAAAGAATTTGAGGAATTTTTCTATTTTCTTGAGAAATTATCCACTTGTATACCTACATTTGTCATTTGGAGTCGAAGAGCACACCCATTTGAACTACCTTTGTGGAAAATATCTTCAAATTATAATAGGGCTTAGCATAATTAGTGTCATTAGTCTTATACTAGTTCAAATCAGTGTAGTTAAAGCGTTGAGGCGATGCCTAGGCGATAGGGGGTTCTCTAGGCGAGGCGATGCCTAGGCGACAAAAATTACTTTTTTCTGCTGACAATATATAATATTGATTTAGCGAGTGCCTACCTAGATCCTTATTAGGCAATAGGGGTCCAGACTAGGCGAGGCGGTGGCCTAGGCGTTGCCTAAGCGACATTTTGACTACACTGGTTCAAATGCATCAATTTGATGCATTTATATTAGATTTCTAAGTTCAAATTTCATATTTCTTACTTTAGGGAGGAAAATTGGAAAAAACTCAAAATTTTCAATTTTTTAGCCTAACTTCATGCGACTTTAATTCTAGTTCTTGGGGTGGGCTGAATCATGAATGTATAATGTATGAAACTTTGATTGTATATTTGTATTGTTATGGAGCTAATGGAATTAATGACCCAGTAGACTAAGTTATGTGTCTGTACTTGAAAGAATGAAATCCCCTTTCTCGAGATAGACGACGAAGAGATTTGAAGCAAGGGATCCCTGAAGCAGTCATACAAATAAACATCTCTAACACTTCCCCTCAAACTCGATTGTATTGATCTACAAGAGAGAGTTTGCTGACAAGAAAGAGATGTTGATCTCTATTGATCTATCTTGTGAGCATGGTTCTCATAGGTGGTCTTTACTTTTTTGGATGGTCCCTTTCAAAAGTAGGCAAATTGAACAAGGACTGGTGTTATCGGTAAGTGCACTATAAGTATGTTCTCTTCGGTTTTCAACCTATTAAAATGATTGAAAGATGAATGAAACATGTTATGTAAGATATCAATATTAGTCAATCATACATTGTCATCAGCGCCACATTTTTGCCCTTCCATCCCATTACATTTCTTATGTGCAATGTTGTTTTGATTCTTAAATGAGTATTAACACCTATTAAAATAATTGAGATGAATGAAACATGTTATGTAAGTTATATCAATATTAGTCAATCATACATTGTCATCAGCGCACATTTTGCCCTTCCATCCCATTACATTTCTTATGTGCAATGTTGCTTTGATTATTAACTGAGTATTAACATTTATTTTAACATTTCCTTAACTTACATTGAGAAAGTTATAGGACTAATAAATACGGATTTGAAGTGTTGGAAATATTTTTTTTTAAAAACAGTGTACAATGATTGTCGAAATGGTGGAAGAGAGGGACAATGAGTGATAAAAAAGCAGAAAAGATAACAATCTATAATGACAGCTGCACAAGAGAGTGGGGAGTGTTGAAATAAATTTAAAAAAATTGAACCTAACAGTCAACTGTGACTTTCAAATAGGGGGGGGGACAGAGGGGGGAAGAGGAAGCTCTCTCCAACTCAAAATGGAAAGCCACAATGTGTGAAGAGATGAAAACTCTTGAAAAACAATGCTAACCGGGGTTTGGTGAATTTACCCACGGAGAAAGTGCTAGTGGGATACAAGTTGGTGTTTACAGAGAAGCATAACTTAGACAGCTCCAAAGAGAGGTATAAAGCAAGATTTGTAGGAAACAAGTTTACATGGACCTATGGGATCAATTACCAAGAAATATTTAACCTAGTAGCCAAGATGAATTCAATCCAAGTCTTGTTGTCTCTACCCACCAATCATGATTGACCTCTCATAATGCTTGATGGAAAGAACACCTTTTCTACATGGGGATTTGGAGGAAAAGGTGTATATGAAATTCCGTCCTGGTTTCACAATTTTGTCTGCTAGAGACATGGTGTGTAAGTTAAAAAAACGTGTTTACAGTTTGAAACAGTCTCCAAGAGTATGGTTCAAGAGGTTCAAAGGGGAGGATGAGAAAAAATGGATACAAGCAAAGTCAAGCTGATCAAACTCTCTTTGTTAAGCATGGTGGAGGAAAGACCACAGTTCTCTAAATATATGTGGATGATGTAGTGGGGGACTGGAAATAATTTAGAGGAGATTCATAAGCTGAAATTGTATTATATCAAGGACCTTGGGCAGTTGAAGTATTTTCTTGGGATTGAGGTTGCAGGTGTTATAGATGTTAGGGTGCTAAGATGTAAGCCTACAATACTCCTATTGAACAAAACAACAAGGTACATAAGGATAGTGGAAATTCCCTCATTGATGATGAAGATATTAGGTCTCGTATACCTCACATTGACTCGTCCCGATATAACATATGCTGGTAGCATTGTAGTTAGTTTATACATCCTGCCAAGACAACACATTAGAAGCAACCTACAGGATACTGCACAATTTAAAGTCATCACCTGGAAAGGGTATGTTGTTTTTGAAAAATGGGCACATGAAAGTTGAAGCGTATACAGATGTTGACTCGGTTGAACTATTTCTGATAGGAGGTCTACTTCAGGTTATTTTTCTTTTGTTAAAGGAAATTTAGTGACCTGGAGGAGTAAAATGCAATCGGTAGTTGCAAGGTCGAGTGCTGAAACTGAATTTCGAGCTATGACTCATAGAGTTTGTGAGTTACTTTGGTTAAAAAATTCTTCTAGAAGAGCTGGGTTTTCCTCTTCGAGGTACAATGCAGTTATACTGTGACGATAAGGCTGCAATAAGTACTGTGCACAACCCTCGGTTGAGCATGACAAAACCAAGCACATAGAACAAGACAGACATATTCGTTTCGCAGATACGTATTTCGTTTGTCAAGACATATTGACTAAAGGAATTAGTACTATTCAGTTCCATTGAATCTTGAGCAAACTAGACATGATAGATATACATGTACTAGCTTGATGGGGTGTGTTGACATATAGTTAGGGATATTATAGTCATTGTAGTCAACCTTTCTTTGAAGGTAATATTGTCATCTTCATTATTATAATATTAAAGACCTAATGAGAGGAGAGAGTAATCATTCTCTCTTTTTTGCTAATCTTCTTTTCCTTCTTCACAAACCTTAATCTAAGATTTCCCAAATACTAAATAAATCAACTTGATTATCCTAAGCAACAAAAAATATGGTCATCCCCTAAACTTGTCTTATTTTTTCAATTAAGGTTTTTTTCCTATATGATTATTTTCTGTAGTATTTTGAGTTCTAAGCGTACATGTCCCTTTTGACATTCTCCTTAAATATCAATGGAAATTTCCATTTTTATTCATAATTTTACCCCACTGCTTCACAGCAACTGCAAATTAATACGTCATCAAAACTTTCTCATGAAATGTCTCATTTCAAAGTACAAAACATTCGGTGAACCCAGTGTAAAACCTTATTCATGTATACATGTGTGGTGCATCCATGTAACTTCAACTTAAATCAACAAGTTTGTATAACAACATACAAATTATAAAAGAAAATGCATGTAGCAATGAAAAGACAATCGTACATGTAATTAAGAAATACAATGAAAAAGTGAAATTCGAAAAATCGAAAGAAATAGGTTAAACAATGCTTTATTGACATACTTGTTTTGTACCATTTCCTGATTGTGTATATATTAAGGGTGACGTTCTAGTGCGAGCAACTCACAAGAACTTATAGCGAGCAGCCCCATGAAAAAAGGACATGTGGCAGTTTTTAATCCGACTGTTGGATTCAAGGTGGACCCCTTGGGAGGCACGTGGCAAAACACCAGGCCGATTGGACGTTTCTAGACCATTCAATTGAAGGTTGGAAAATCAGAGATTTCTATAACCTAGGAAAGGTCTAATGAACCCTATGGGGTTAATGCTGACAAACTAGGATCTAATTGAATGATCTAGAATCATTCAATCAGTCTGATTTTTGCCACTTCTCTCCCATGGGACATGGGACCTTGACAGCCAATGGTTTGTCCCGAAAGGAAATGCCATATGTCAAGATTTTAGAGGGCTCGCTATAACTTATAGAGCAGCACTAATGGGAACCATTCACCATGATTAGTGAACTTGGTCAACCTTTACCATGACATTTTTACCATTGTATTAATCAACAAACTCACTAAATTACATAGTAAATTAGATTTTAGTCTTTTCACAAGGGACCAATCATTAAATGCTTGTGACAAAATGTACAATTTGAATTTTCTTGCCCTTGTCACATTTTTTTAATTTGTCCCCTATGAAAATACCAAACAAACCTTGTATTTTACAGAATGGGATTCAATACATAGGGCTAACAAGGACTAGTGAACTTGGTAAAGTTACCAAGTTCACTAGTCTTAGACTCTTAGTGAACACTAGGGGTTCCCATATATAAGAATATATATATATATATATATAAACACACTAACACACACACAATACATGTGTTCATAGGCTGCTTGCATACCCTCTCACTATATACATTTGTGAATATTAACATGCACAAAACTGCATAAATTAGACCATTTAATCTTACCTTTGAACCTCTGAATGTTATATGATGCATTTGAAGGGAAGGAAGTCTGGAGCTGTTTAAGTTCTGAATCATTGTAGCAATAGTATGCTTGCTTTCCTCTCTCAACCTGATCATTTTTGTAAAAGACAACAAAGAAGACTTATGGGTCATTCAAATACAGATGCTTAAAACCATAGGAACTTAAGGAAGACATACCTTATAAAGGGGTGGAACACCGACATAAATGCAGCCTTCATCAAATAAAGCTCTCTACAGCACAAGACAAACTCCATAAACCAGATTATATTTTTGAATCCAGTAAAGTATAGGAGAAGAATGTCTCCACTATTTACCTGGTATCTAAAGAAAAATGTCAATAGAAGAGTTCGGATATGAGCACCATCCACATCGGCATCAGTTAGGATGATGATCTTATGATAACGAAGAGCCTCCTTTTTAAAATCCTCTCCCTAAGACCATGAAGAATTTAGGTTAGTTAATTAAGGTAAGAGGTTCACAAAGAGAGAACACAAACGGAAATAACCTTCACTCCGAGTCCCAGAGCAAGAATAAGATTTTGAATTTCTTCATTCTTGTACATTGCTGCCTCGTCCTTTCTTTCGATGTTAAGAATTTTACCCCTTAGGGGAAGAACGGCCTGAAACAACATGCTTCAATGTCATACAGCAGCACTTACAAGAGAAAAAGTTCTATGTTTCTTATTAGATTTTTCAAGATAAAAAGAACAGGATATTAAAAAAGGAAAGAATGTACTGCATAATTACAGTCAAGTTTGGAAGACCATCAGGCAATTCCATTAAGTTGACTTAGGAGGTTCTGGTAGTGATTATTGACCAGAAAAAAAAAAAGATCATCAAGATCACTATTGCAATGGCCTACTCCTTGAAAGGACCTTAATTATGATGAGTTTATCGAGTGCATTAGCAGGCCTTGAAGACAATGATTAAAAAAAATTACAGAAGCAGTAACGAATCCCTGATAGTTACCACCGTAATTAAGATACTCTAGGTACATCGGCACATCACTTCCGAAGAACGTATCTAAAAAATAGTCAAGATTATATCTGCTGAAACCCTCTACAATCTAGACTCATTCTCATTCCCTTCATAAGAAACATAGCTCCCGTACACTACAATCACCCTCACCTATCAGCATTTTCATTCATCTGTTATCATAACTAGAAATGCTCCCAATGCTAAAAAGGACCAGCTTGTCTATTAAACTTCGTCAAATTTGAGCTTGAGGTTTCTATGATTCTGGTCCAGGATGTAAACAAGTTTCCTCATAATAAAAGCCTAGGCTCAGTTCAACTTCACTAAAACCTTTCGCAACTATCATCACATTAACTATCACATATTGTATATCTTAATGTTCCCTTTCAAGAGCACCACCTCACTTGATCCCTGCTTTTGTCTACCCTTCCACTCCAATTCTTTCTTTCATCGATAACAACTGTTATCTAGCCAGCCAGACAAGAATATCCTAGATTACTGAAACATTTTAGAAAAAATGCTCCTTTTAAGACACGAATAAAATTCCGTTGATTTGACACCATGACCAGCACACGTGTGTCACTTGGCAGAGTAAACTTCCCAGATGTGAATGAACAAGAGGTAGGAGATTGCCATCATTTTGAGAAATCCAGGACAACCATATGGATACAGTTAGGAACTTATTTTCATTTATATTTATGTAATCAGGGTCTTCAAGTTTCATTATAAATTTAATTTGAACAAAGCAGTCTGGTCTTATGTGAATATTTTTCTCCTTATTTGAAGGACAATCAAAAAGCTGACTTCTTCAGCCGTATATCAATGGTAGGTTTTTTTTTTGCATGTGAGGTACAGGAGCAATATAGCTCATGTAAAGAGATGTCACTGTTCTCCTGCTGCTCAATTTTAAGTGTAAATGGATGACAATATTCTTTTGATGAATGAAGAAGATTTGATAAACAAGAGAAGAAGAATATACAAGGGCCAACTGATAGACATAATCAGCCCATAGAAAAGAAAATACAAACTAGAGAAAAAAAACCGGCCAGTAGTCTTCTGGCTTCCTATCTGTAAATAACTCAAATCAGAACACCAAAATTCATTAAGATTTTTAACCGGAAAGAGAATTTTGTCTTCCAACCACGAAGAGTTGTCACAATTCCATTCCGCTCCTTCCAAATGCCCTAGCAGATGGCGCCTGGAATCATGTGCTAAACAGTTAGGTCTTTACTTTCAAACTCATTCGCATACCAACCCAATAGGCATTTAAAGCATAGTTGCCAGAAAACCATGTCCAAAGTGAGAAGCTCGCTTCATGGGAAGTGAGTTCAATTCGGTTTCCCATTTTTTTTAGGAAGTGCCTGGGAAAAAATTGGGAAATCCTTGAGAAACGATTCCGAAGCGACTGAGAATTGACCAAAAAATGTTTAGGAAGCACTTCATATTTCATAATTCTTAGTTACTTGCATAGTATTATTATTTTAGGTTATTTTGTTATATTGTAGTTGTACCTATAAGATTTACACTTATAGTTATTTACTTCACATTAATACTTATTAACCTAAGATTCTCATTTTATTTATTAGTCAAAACCTTTTTTCCAATACCTTTGAAATCGCTTCTAACTTGCTTCCTAGTTTCAAGATCGCTTCCCCAAATGCTTCTTGCTCTCTTTCCCAATCATTTCTTTTACGATTCCTCGGTTGTTTCTTAATTGTTTCTCGCTTTTCGTTTCTGAAGGATTTTAAGAGCCTCGCTTCACGCTTCTCGTTTTTGCCTTGCTTATTGATTTTGCTTCTCGCTCTGGTAACTATGATAGTGACTCAAAGAAGCTAAGAGGAAAGCCCCAAGCCCAAGGGCCAAGACCAGAGATCCAAGAAATCGAACCAAATATACTTGGTGAAACTGCAGAGAAGAAGCAAGTGATCAACCATTTCTTCCTTTTCCATACACAAGAAACACATGTTTCTTCTAGATGCCCCAAGAGAAAGCACCTGCGCTAGGTAATAAGGTCTCTACTCTCCACCACATTCGCATACCAAACCCAATAGGCAATCAAAGAAACAAAGAGAAATACCCTAGCCCTAAACCAGAGATTCAAGAGAGCGGACCAAATATACTTGAAGAAACTGCAGGGAAGAAGCAAGTGATCAACCATTTCATCATTTTCCATACATAAGAAACATCAGCTTTCAAATAACCAGCCTCTAGGCCCTCTACTCATGAAATGATCGGTGGTTAGAATCTTGTCTACTGCTGCTGTCCAAAGAAAAAAGGAGACCTTTGGGGGGTTATCTGACTTCAAAATCAGCCGTATATGGCTAACTGGTTAACCCTATCCCCTAGCCCTAATAGAAAGACTTCAGCAAAAGATACCCTATGATTCTTGGTCAACCATCTCCTGGCTGATAGGGATGAAATTATTAATCCCTTCCAAAAGTCTACACACCGAGTTCACTTTCCAGTCGATCACATCCCTCTTAAGAGGGGCTTTCAAACGACCCTGGAAGACAGCATTATGTTTGTTGCTCTAGGGTTTAATCTTATATGAAAGATATAGGATCCTTTTTTACAATGATTGTAGGCATTTTCTGACCAAACTAAAAAATTAAGCTGGTTTTTTTTTCATTTTCCCTTTTACTTCCTAATACTCTCCCTCGGCATATGCTAGGAAAATTATTGTCAACCTGCTATTTCTTGTTATGGACTTTGGTACGTAAGTGATACTAGTAGTTTGTGCCTTAAGATTTCTGGTTTATATGCAGCCAATTAAAACTGGTGATTTTTTCTTGTGCTATTATTGATGTTTCATCATTTTGAGACTAGAGAGCCTCCTGTTTGGTGAGTGCCATCTTAAGTATCTTTTGAAAGTTCAAATTGAAGGAAGGAGAAAAAAGCAATCATTTGTTTAGATCCAACATTCCTCTGATTCTCTGGGTTTTCAAATTAATATTCTTAAGCTCAAAATGGAGCATTACCTACAAATATGCAATTGGCCGAATCAGTAAAGTTGTATTAGGAGCATATGAAAAGAAGTACTATTTGCCCAATGTCATGCCCTCTGAAAGTGACAAGTCATCAAAACTTTGAGTGATGCAGCTCATGATGAAAATAGGAGAAAGATGATGCTTCCTTGATACAGCAGAAGTAGGTGATGGCATGTCTTGCAGTAAGCAGTAGGTTATGCAACACTAGTAGGTAAGTTTATGTCTTGTAGTAGAGCAGGCCATGCAATAACAATTGGAAATTTGTAGTAGATGATGTAGCAGGATATGCATTATTAGTATAAAATATTTATGTATAGTAGAAGGGAACAATTTAACGTCATGTTACCAATGTGTACATAATGTACGGCTTTATATGATGAGAAACATATCCTCCCACTGCCGATAAATACAGGAAAGAGTAGTGAAGAATAGAAAATACGAAGGACATCGAAGGGTTTGAGCAACACTGAGAACTTCTAGATCAAGAATTTAACACCACACATAAGTAGTTGAGGAATCTCTCAAAATTAGGGAACAATTTAATGTCATGTAACCAATGTGTACATAATGCTTAAGGCTTTATAAGATGAGACACATATCCTCCCACTGCTGATAAATACAGGAAAGAGTTGTGAAGAATCTGACCTGTTTCGAGAGATTCCTCAACTAATTATGTGTGGTGTTAAATTCTTGATCTAGAAATTCTCTCATTATTGCACAAACCCCTTCGATGTCCTTGGTATTTTCTATTGCTCTCCATTAGTTTTGATATCAGATGAACTTCATCCAATGGAACTTCATTTAATTCATTATAATTTATAACTATTCATAGCAGCCATAATTATGGATGATAATAAAAGCAGGCTTAAAGAGTCAAGATGATGTTTGGGTAGACAGCTTGACACAAGTAATTGACGACTTGTGATATCGAGTTATTAATGGTTGTAAAATGGCTCAAAAATGAAAAACCGAGGATTCAAACTTTCCAGAAGGAGATAGGATGTAGTTAAAGAGTTCATGAAGAATCAAGGAGAAAATGCAGAAGGGATATCAATAAGGAGTTAACCAGCTCTTTCAAGGTGAACAGTGATAACACCCCTCATCATCATCGGCATCATCATCATCAATGCCTTATCCCATAAAAGTAGGGTTTGCAACACAAATCATGTTTCCATTTTCCATTCTATTAGTTATCATATCATCAGTCGAAGCGTATGTTATCAAATCTTTCCTCACTATCTCCATACAAGTCATTTTGGCCATCCCTTGGCTCTTTTAGAGCCTTAAACTAGCAGAAATTCAGTCCTCATTGGTCTCGTTATTGGTCTTCGTTGGGCGTGTCCAACCCGTCTAAGTCGACTCTTTATTTATCCCCTATTGCGCTAATTTTGACTCTCCCTTTATTCCCTATTGCGCTAATTTTTCTTTATCTTTTTTCCTTGTCTTTCCACTCATTATCTCAACATCCTAATCTCAGCTGCAATAATTCTATGAATATGTTGTTGCTTGGCTGTCCAATATTCTGCTCTCTATGAAGCATAGTCGTCTTAAAATTTAAAAAGTATTACAATCTACAATTAAAAAAAATTAATAAAAAATTATTTTGTATTAATATAAATAACATTATCAAAGAATATTTTATAAAATTATATTTTGAGCCGAGTCAAGCTCAAGCCGAATCGAGACTTAAATGAGCTAAGCCAAATCAAAAAAGGTCTGAATTCAGCTTGGCTTGTTTAAACATTTGAGCTCAAATAAAAGATTGGCTTGATTTGTTCAAGCCTAAAATGCCAACTTGAGCTTGGCTCAAATGAGCTGAGTTGAGCCATCAAGCTAGCTTGGCATGAGTGCAGCACTAATAATATCCATAAAAACAAAGCTATATTTTAATTACTCTAATAAAAATATTAACATTTGCATCTTTTTCAAAAAAGATTTATCTTTCCCAACAAAAACTAATGGCTCATTAGGTAGATTTTCCTCGCAATTTGGATGCTTTAGGTTATCTCCAAATATTTTTTAATCTCAATAAAACATTTTACGTAGTAAATAATAAAATAAATGAGTAATTTACGTTGTCAATGACATAACTATATGTAATTAACATATTTTTAATTATCAATTATGGTCTTGCAAATGTATTACATGATTGTGTACTTTTGGTCTTTTTAGTTATAGATATCAGCTTTATATATGCAAATCTCCGACCCAATGGTTAGTTCTTTTGCATATAAATAGTTGTAATAATAGAATTGCTTCCTTTGGCATCATAATTTTCATTAAACAAAGTACTACTTAATGTATTTGGTGAGTAGTAAATTAGTGCAAGTTGAAGCTCCAAAAGGGCGAGGGAGAGGCTAAAAATGACGTGGTTGGAGGTAGTGAACATAGAACAGATAATTTAACCGAAGCTGTGATTTTAATAGAATAGAATGGTAGAATAAGATTCATGTTACCGAACCCAAATATTTGGGATAAGACATTCATATCAACTGTTAATGTATTATTGCATATCTTATCTTAAATTTTCTACCCACCTGCAAAATCTGGGTCTCTGGTACACAATGAAAATATTGTTCTAAGTTATGATTTTAGGGTAGCCATAGTCTTATGACTGGCACTTATTTCACAACACAAAGGCCAATAAATATTCTTCTACATGGGACTGGAGGGAAATTAAGTCACCAAAAAGAGCTAGCCTAATTAGTCAAAAATTTTATATGCCATCACAACGCTAAATTTACAAAGTAAATCATGGACTCAAACTTTTTTTTCTTCCAAAAAAAGCATTTTAAACTCCACTGATGGCTCAGGAAAACAACGTCAACTTGATGGGTATTGCTTCTTGAATAACAAGTTTTGAATGTTGCTTGCATAATGATAATATAACATCACTGTATACCTAAAGTACAAGCACAAGCTGAGATTTCACCTGAAAGCGCCTATCACGACCTTGTTTTGCACTACCACCAGCTGAATCCCCTTCAACTATAAATATTTCTGCAGAAGTTTGAAAGAAAAAAAGTTAATAAGCTTATCACTAAACTAACCAAAACTGTTTACAAGTTAAGAAAATGCCTTACCATGTGATGCTAATATTCCGCCAAAAATATAATATTTCAAATAATAGAAAATTGAGAATAACACAACTATGACAACAATGTGTTTCCAGATAAATGTATGCCTCCCACGTTCCCTATACGTTTAAGAATAGTCTGCAATTATCCAGCTAAATGTATCCCTCCCTTCCTTTGGTAGTGAGTTTATAATCCCAGCTAAAAGTATGCCGCCCTCCCTCCCTCTCTACAGCGATTTTAAATTTCCAGGCAATGTATCCCTCCACAATGCCTCACCGAGAGAGAGAGAGAGAGAGAGCTTGTTGGCTGCTAATTCTACATGATACATGCATATGCTACCAACTAAAATAATGTCTATGACACAAACATGAAATTTACTTCTACTCTTTGCAATTAATAGATCATATATTTGCCTTTACCTTTTCAATTTACCACCTAAGGTTATCCCTTACCAAAATTTCCGTCTTTTATGCACACATTACCAAGGTTAAAGTTAAACATCAGAACCAAATGCCATCAAGGAAAGCATCTTTTGCTTTTGGGTCAGTGACAATTTTATAAATGGAAGACTCAAAACTATGGATTGGAACTTGAAACCACTACACAAATTGATTGCCTATTAACACTTACTACCTAATGGTTTTCTCACTAAGTAGGTGGGTATTGGATTGAAAATTTTCCTTCTTGGTGATCTTCCAAAACTTATAAATTATTCTAGATAGTAGGAGAAGGGGATTAGGGTTGGAGAATTAGGATTCAAGGAGAGGATAATTAGAGTTTTAGGTCTAGGGTTTGATAGAGAAGAGAAAGAAAAGAGAAGATGTAAATGTCTTAGTTAGGGAAAGAGAGCCCTACTAGCCTTTAAGGAGTGGAGAGTTAGAGTTTTAGGTCTAGGGTTTGATAGAGAAGAGAAAGAAATGAGAGAAGAGTGATTAGGTAAATGGCTTAATTAGGGAAAGAGAACCCTACTGGCCTTTTTACATTAAGAAAAATAAGAACAGTAAAAATATACCCTTACTTTGCATTACATATACCAATAGTAGGGTCTAGTGTTCTACTGCTTCTCACTCGGATGCAGATAAGAGACTAGGTCGATCTCTTCAAATCTAATCATGCATACACAAAAACAAATGTTCATGACTATGCCAAAATCTTTTAATAAAAGCATGTTACCAAAAAACATGTACATGTATAGAAAATGATCGATATGTCTAAACACTGCACAGAAACACATGTAATGAACTCAATATTATTAAGCATATAACGACAAATGAGCGAATATGCAAAAGGCAAGATAAAAAGAAGAATTGGAAGGGTTGGATCCTAGAATCTACAAACCCAATTCAAGCAACAGTAAAATACATTAACGTCGTTATCATCATCAATGCCTATATCAAATACATGGGTCAACAACACGAAAAAATTTTTCCATTGCATTCTATTAAAATCCATAACTTCAATCAAATATTTCCACACTTTCTCCCTCCGCGTAATTTTTTTTTACTTCTCTTGCTCTTCTAGAACCTTCAACTTGCACTAATTGACTCCTCACTTGAGTCATTATTGGTCTTCGTTGAACGTGTACAAACCACCTCAATCAACTCTCCCTTACTGTATCACCTATTGGAACTATCCCACATTCTCACATGCACTCATTTTAATATGATCTTTCATTCTTTCCACTTATCCATCTCAACACCCTCATCCCGACTACATTAATTCTACAATTGTGTTGCTTCTTGGTAGCCAACATTTTGCTCCATAAAACATAGTTGGTCTCATTAAATTTTCCTTTTATTTTGATTGGACCTTTTATCTTGATTGGAATGCATTGGTCAAATAGCACTACAAAATTACATCTCTAATTTAACCACCCAACTCTAGTTCGAATCCTCCTCAATCCCTATATCCTTGTGAATAATTGAACTAAGAAACCAATACTGGTCGCTTTGGGTGTATGAGTATCTCCTGGTCATGAATCTTAAAGAATGCCTTAACCCCATTCATGCTCTTACTAAGTTGCATTTCATATATTCTTCCTTGGTCTGACTTATTTTTTAAAACCCTCATGTTCCAAGATATCCCTCCAATTCTAGTTTTGCATTTTTTTTTTATCAATAACTCTTCTTATTAAAGAAAGACTACCAACAGGAAAGCTACAAAAGCCGCCAAGTTTACAAGAAAATAAACTCAATGCTCACCAACTACAAATAAAGACCATCCTACAAAAGGAACATAAGGATGCTACACAATGCCTTGAATGTCCTCCCGAGTAAAGTGCAACCCTGCCCACTCCAAGACTGCCATCCTTGTACGGTTACAAATTTGGGGCACTGAATTCGATACATCTTCAAACGTTCATCGATTTCTCTCTTTCTATAATGACCAGGAGATAGCCCCAGGACGGACTTCCCAAATCGTCTCCCATACTCCCTCCCCGCTTCCCCACCACCAACACTCTAGAAGGAGGCGAAAAGATGAAGGGAACACCCAAGCCACCCCCATACGAGATAAGAAGAAGGCTCCACACCTCCGCCACAACTGGACAGTGCACAAGAAGATGATCCACAATCTCTTCTGCTTGGAGGCACATAATACACCTATTGGCCATGTTCCATCCTCTATGTTGCAAATGATCCCCCGTCATGATTTTGTCCAAAGCTGCAGTCCATACAAAAAAGGAGACCTTATAGGGAACTCCGAACTTCCACACTACTCCTAGACCATCTTCGGCAACAAGGACTGATACAAGAGCCTGACTGAGAACAGACCATGGCTGCTCCTAGACCATCTTCGGCAATCCCTAACCTCTAGGCTGATAGCTGTCGAAGAAATGCGCTCCAAAAGGCAAGAGAGATCAGCGATTTCCCAGTCGTTGAGATCCCGCCGCATCCTTGGGCACCAGACAACTCCCACTGAACTTCTCTCGTACATATCCTCCACAAGAGTCTCCCTATCTCTTTAGTTTCATTAATTGATGTCATGTCATATGTAAATAGCATAAACCAAGGGACCTCCTCTAGAATGAGTCGTCAATTCATCAACAACCAATGTAAAAGACACAGACTCGTAATTGACCCTTGATATAAACCTATTGTCATAGACAACTCACTTGCCTTACAACCAACCGTTCTCGCAGTAGTTACCGCTCCCATCGCACATATCCTAATGACATTACTATATTTTCACATAACGCATTTCCTCCCCAACACTCATCAAATTAATTCTCTAGGGACTCTATCATATGATTTCTCTAAGTCGATAGCTACCATATATAGATTTTTCTTTTTAGCCCTAAATTTCTCTACTAATTGTCTAAGAAGATAGCATCAACAGTGGACCTCACCCGTGTAAATCCAAATTGGTTTTCAAAGACCCTAGTTACTTATCCTAATCTTTGTTCCATCACTCTCCCATACCTTCAAAGAACAACTCATATGTTTCATCCCACGATAGTACGTATAACTTTGGAGGTTGGACATCTCCTTTGTTGTTGTAGATAGGTACCACAATACTTCTCCATGTTCCCTAACTTTTCCTAGCCTTTCAAACATTATTAGACAACTTCGGAATCTTGGACATGTCATGTCCATTCCTCCTATACATTTCCAGACTCCATCTGGAATATCAACTAGACCCTTCACTTCAGTTACCCAAATACTAAGAAATAATATTGTTTTCTTAGATCTCTATTGAATTAGTGTGTACATCTAGTCTGAGGCCATTTCCACACTCCATCTGGAATATCAAGTAGACCCTGACCCTTTTAATAAGAGCTTCTTTCATTTCAGTTACCCAAACACTAAAAAATAATATTGTTTTCTTAGGTCTCTATTAAATTAGTGCGTACATCTAGTCTGAGGCCGCCCCGTGAGCAGTCTTGATTCATAAATTATTAGCAATAGTCTCTCTATCTTTCCTTAATCACTAAGACTCTTTGGTTGCCGCACTTAATGCATCTGACATGATCTAGGTCTCTAGTCTCTCCCAAGTCCCTAATTCTTGCAAGTTTCTATACATTTTTCCCACCCTCTTATGCCTAGATGCAAAGTCGCCATAAGTCTTATACTTGGCTTGACATATTACTCCTTTAAATTCTCTTTTCACTTTTTAAATATTTTCTAGGTTTTACTCGTTTCTAGTTCTTTACAAAGTCATGTAGTAAGGCCTATTTTCTTTAATGGTTTTTTGAAACTCATCACCCCACCAGTAAGTTTTTTTATCAAATTGGTTTTCATTTTAGAGTCCTCCAAAACTTCTTTTCCCAAACTTTTACTATAAATAGATGTTTAATCTCAATTCTTGTAGTTTTTGCTTCTAAGTTTCATGTTCCTTCCTTTATCAATCTTTCTCTAAAAGCATATACTTTGTCTCCATTTCGATTCCACTACCTTATTCTTGGGCCCTTTTATATTCAACTTCTTCTCTTCCAACTCTTGGCGCAAAGATTCATGACCACCAGCCTATGTTGTGTACCTAGGTTCTCCTGTGAGATAACCTTACAATCTTTGCATGTTGATAGCTTCGTCTCTTAAATAGAAAAAAGTCAATCTAACTCAAGTTCAATTTTTGAAAGCCACGTCCAGAATCCAGTTGGAAGGAGCATTGGAAGATGCGTTGCTTGATCAATTTCCAGGATGAATATTTAATGCAGCAAGCACCGAATGTTCATCCCTGTTTTGAAAGTATGGTATGCTATTGCGATGATATCCACATTAGTATAATTAGAGGAGGTAGGAAATATTCACTGGCACTCGGTAAAGTAAGACCAGACAAATCATCTAGACCGCATCCCAAATCACAGATGTGATTAACACCATTAGAAAGTCTCCAAGGCCCATCAACTTTAAAAATTCCCAATAATCATATTAACCGGATCTCATTCTATTTCTAGAGGACCTATGAAGATCTAGAAAAAAAAGATTTGAACCAGTTCTTTGCTATCGTACAATATGATTGTACAAGATCTCTAGGCCTTATATAAAAAGGATATTACCAATTATTTTGGCAATCTTCCTCAGACCGTTATGCTAAGAAGCCTTAAAAGTCATATTAACTGAATCTTCTTCCACTTATTTAGGATCTTAAGAAATTGTTATAAATTCTTCCGCAAACTCCCTGTCCCTACTTTCTTTAATCCTTGAGACCATGGGGCTTCAATTAAAAAAAAAAAAACTTTCAGAGGCCAAATTGAGTACCCCATGACCAACGGAAATTTTTAATTTCTTTTGACTGATTTACAATTTTTCCCATGGTAGTACAATTACTTCCTCTAGCTTCCTACTACGATAAATGGCTTCACTTTCAAACTCCACCGATATAAGTCCATGGTATCCTTAAATATATAAATCAACCTCACACTCTTATATATAATGTTTTCGAAGAAGGAACTGGTTTACTTCTTACCTTTGATAAATCTACCTGCCCTACTTCTGCGCAGATCAACAAAAAGCAAAGAAATATGGATGATCTTTCCTCAAGGACCAAACAAACTGCATGAACAATCAGCGTGTAACTCCGTCTTATGAGTAATATTCATCAATATCCCCCCAACCCCAAAAAAACAACATTATTCCCATGTTACAATCTTATTTAGAGAACCACAACTGAAACCCATATAAGAGCATACTATAGTAACCAAAGTCTTTAAAGCTCGAAATCCAATAAGATCTTCACCCATCAAAAGGTTGTAGGAGCTTCCCATTTCTAAACCCTCATGATCCCACATCATATCTCTATTGTACATTGGGAATATTTTTCAGCAGCTTTTCCTCTTTCTTTTACAGAGTTCTCTATTTACTCATAAAAATAGATAACAATATCACAATAGGATGATATCTTATTGCCATTTTTAGCAAGTGTCTGGAGTGGCAGGGTATTGTCATACCACCGGGGCTCTGTCACTATCCACCATATACAAATATGGTACAATGGAAGAGATCCCTACAAAATTCCTTTCTTTAATTAAATTTGAATGAATAATAAGACATTCCATGAACACCATGTCATCTACAATTATTAGTTAAACTAGCTCTTTCAAAGTTAGAAACATGTTTCAGGCATTGCATCTTCAAGAAGTTGAACAAAAATGGGTAGGCATTACTGTGGCAAAATTGCCACAAAAGAGAATTTTATTTGTATGAAAATGTAATCATATTTCAGACTGATTCATATCATCAACACGTACAAATAAAAAGAAAGACAATGTAGCATAAAGAACATGCTACTAATGAAAGAATTTTAGCTGGACCAATAAATAAAAATTGCAACAAAGAACACATGATAATTATGGAGGCATTCTTAACTATATCCAGAGTCATTAACCCAGATAAGATGTTGTCATGAAACTCTAATCATAAATGTACATACACCGGTAAAGAAAAACATACCAGACTCTTCAGGATTTGTAGCTGAGCAATCAGCTAGCTTCCCTGGAAGAGAAGATGATTTCAGGACGGTCTTTTGTCTCACTAATTCCCTTGCTCTCTTGGCTGCTAGAGCGGCCTAAATAAATAAAAACAATACACACAAAAAATTGTCCAAGTTTTACATTTTTCAAACAATGGGAAGTAGACATTTGGAGCACTAAAAAAAAGCAAATTAATATAGTGGCATAATTCATGAATGTAATTACAGAAGTGGTTTCTTAAATCTTTCCTGTAGGAGCTACAGTCAAAATGAAAATTAGAGTTAAAAACACTACCAAAGAAAAAATAAAACTCACTTGGAGCAGGAATCAGTATAATAAAGAACCGAAGTAATGTTATGGCAAACATACCTTGAGAGCGTTTAGAGACTTGGAGAGTATTGAATCTAGTACATCTGGATGCAGCTCTAAGTACTCAGTGAGATACTCTTGAACAGATTGATCAACCACTTTTCGCACCTCTGGGTTTCCCAACCTTGTCTTTCAAGCAATAAATAGAACAGACAATGGGATAAGAAGTATGCACTAAAGTGAGAAGGCAAGGAATTATATTGCTTCACTACAAAACCGCAGCTGAAGACCCTACGCGTCACTAATCCATGAGCAGAATAATGAAACAGACAGCACCTTTGTTTGTCCTTCAAACTCCGGGTTTGGAACTTTGACTGAGATAACACATGTTAATCCCTCCCTTACATGTTCACCACTTAAGCTTATATCCTTCTCCTGGAACAAAACAAATAAAGCATTGATAAAGGAGAAAAAAAAATATTAAGTTACTACTACTTTTGTCCATACAGAGATACATTCTGCTTCTGTCTAGACAGTGGGTTAAATAGTTAAAGCTTCTAATTCTGATAAGTGCAGCATCATGCTCTACAAGACATAAGTATATGACAAGAACCACTTTTTAACAAGTATGGAGTAATTATTTTAACGTTTTTTTCTCTAAAAACCAATTGACCCCTACAAAATAGAGAAAAAGGGGGGGGTTGGTTTTTTTTCTATTTAGATCATATGAAAGCAATTGTATCAGAATTCAGACAGAAACAAAAGTACAATCCAACTTCAAAGCAAGAATGTTAAGCCAAGTCTTTAAAGTATTATAACAGGCTAGAGTAAGGGATGCTTCATTCAGCCTCCTGGTGAATTTGCAAAATTGTCCCACAGAAGTCAAAGCTTACAAGCGTTCAACCACCTTCATTGTTTTACTCGTGTATACTAAAAGCCTTTATTGTGAATGCTTGTGTTAATGATGTAATAATCTTAAATCTTCCTTAATGCTTATAAGTGATTTTAAAGACGTGCAGATTATTGGAATGCCATATATTTTAGCTTATCTTTGCATTAAAATAATATTGGTTTTAGCTTAAAACTTTTAAGTTTCCATTAGTTTGTATGCATTCCCAATGATTATTTTTTATAGTGTTTCCCTTCGTTTTGATACGTATTGATATTTTTCCTATTTTAGACTTATCGATACGTAACTTGATACCGATATTTTGAACCATGGTTTACAGATTAGAGAATGATTTTTAGCATGGTTTTATTGACTTGGAGAAAGCATATGATTGAATACCTCAAGGGATAATCTAATAGGCTTGAAAAAGAAAGGAGTCACGAACTGAAATATCAACACCACTAAGGACAAATAAGAGGGAGCAGTGATTGGGGTATGAACAACTGCTGAGAGATGAATTTCAAATTACTGTGGGTTTATATATGGCATCAACCCAGAGTATATAAGACGAGTTTCAATGGTGTATGGTGTTTTCAGGATAATGTGGTGTTAATTGACAAGACTAGAGAGCAAGAAGGAAAGAAATAGATGCATTTTCGAATATAAGTCAGAATTCCTCTAATTGGTGAACGTTCTTATAGTGCTAACCCTCTCTCCCTTTGGTCCTCTCTTCTCAAGGACTTCAAGGATTTGAGGTCAGCAATATCTGTCCTAACTCCTAAGTGGATCATTCTCTTCCAAAGCTAATGTAAATGTACAAGTTATAGGTTGTTTTGGGTCTTAGCCACTGTTGTCAGAACCGAACCGGACTGACCGGTCGAACCGGGAACCGGTCCCCTCACCATTTCCCAAACCCCCCAAAACCGGACATGTTTAAAAACCGGTCATTTTTGCCAAAACCGAAAGAACCAGCCGGTTGAACCGGGAACCGGTGATCAGAACCGGTTGAGAACTGGTCATAACCGGCCATAACTGAATAAAAATGAATTTTTTTAATAAAAAAGGACACGGTCAAACCGGGAACCGGCCACCCAGCCGGTTCGATGACTGGTCCAGTTCTGATAACATTGGTCTTAGCCCTCCTTTTACATTCAGGGTTCTAGGTTGTTTAGGGTCTTAGCCCTCCTTTTACATTCAGGGTTCACTCCTTTTTCCCTATTTAATGAAACTCACAATTACCTACCAGACAAATGATGACTCTAAAGAGGGAGTGAAATGCAAACTAAAGCAGTAAATGAATTCTTTAAAATCCATCGGTTTCAAAATAAGTTGGACCAAAATGGGATAGCAGTGTTGCAACTTCAGTAAGGACAGCATAAGGATGAAAAATTAGTTAAGACTGGTGACAATGAGACACCCCACCCCCAATGCAACCATTCGTTACCTTGGTTCGGTTATACACAATGATAGAGATTGAAGACGTTGCCAATGGAATTAGAGGGGAGGACAAAGTGTAGATGTGCTTCTTAGTACTATTTAGTCAATACATACAAATCAAATAAAAGAAAATTTTATAAGACAGCAATAAACCAATCGTGCTTTACAAAGTTCAATGCTGGACAATGAAGAAAAACATCTCCATAGATTGAGCATAACTGAGATAAGAATGTCAAGATGGATTAGTGGCAAAACTTGGAAGGACAAAATTAGATATGATCACATAGGTGAAATGTAAGGGAGATCCGTTTGAGATGGTTTGGTCGTGTACAATGGAGACCAATGAAATACAGTGAGAAATAATAATTAATAACAAGTTAGAGGCTCTAAAAGAGAAACAAGGACAAGACCAAAAAGAACATGGATTGAAATAGTGAAAAATAATTTCAAGTCATCATCTAACAGAAGATAATATGACTCCTATAGAGTGGAATGACAGAAAATTTGTGCAGCCAACCCAAATAGTTGAGAAACAATTTCGACGACAGCGATGATGATAATAAGTAACAAAGATTATATTGCAAACACGGAAGCTAAAAGAGCTATGATAAGATGCACCTGAATCAATAATCCAAACAAGCAGTGTTACCTAGGCACGTGGTACGGGTGCCAAGTGTCCAGGTGTCTAGAGGTGTTCGGCACGACAAACTCTAGAAATCCCAATACGGCAGCACAAACGTATAAATCTTTTAAAATGTTTATATATATATATATATATATGTATATATATGTATATATATATATATATATATATATATATATATATATATATATAACATTTGAATATATTATAACTCAAAATTTTTATATAATAATAAGAAGAACAAAGAGGGGGGACCACCTGTCCTCAATTTTTTTTTTAATACTCATAGAGAATAAAGAGAGAGAGAGAGAGAGAGAGGGACCTATTGATCATTGTTCGTGCCGCTAGTTTCCTAGTAAGTTTTTCAGTATGTTGTCGAAAAAGCTACACAACAAAAGTTCCTAGCAATCCAAAATATATATATTTTGTATTCTTTTAAATGGCACATCATACTTGAAGTACCAAACGCTTAACCATAATGCTGACATCGCAATGGCACGGTATAGACACGTACCAAGGAATGTCGTGTTGTGTCAAGGTGTCGGCACGACAAAATTTGGGGTAACTGAAGTGCCTAGGTAACATTGCATACAAGGCTAGATGGGGGAATAACTTACGAAATTAGCAAATGCATGAGTACCTGTGCAAAGGAAGTTGGCTAAAGAACCTTCCAACAGATTCAGAAGACAATTAGTTTTAGCTATAGCAAAATTTTCTGAGACTGATAAGGAGTTTCCTGTAGGAAGAGCTGACATAGATGAGTTACCCAAGAAAGGAGTCGTGTTGGCTACAAAATGGTCATTGGACATGTTCATTTGTTGTCCAGGATGATTGAATCTTGTCAATTTGCCATGAAGATCCCAGCAAGTCTCCCATGCATGTCTTGTCTTCCCATAATTATCACACTTTAGTTTGTCCTTGTCATGAGGAGGCTTGTTCATTTGGACGGGACCTTTCCCACCTTTAGGAGGACTAGAACATGCAATAAGGACTAAATGGTCACTAGTTAGAGTAGGCTACATATCCTTACAGCTTTCCTCACTTTGCACTACAGAGTATACTTGGTCAAAAGTAGGAAGCTCATTTCTTTCCAAAATATGAACTCTAATTAACTATAACTCAAAGTTCAAACTAGCCAAGAAGTCAAAGATCTTGTTTTGCTCCACTTCTTGCCAATGCCTATCACTATCTCTATTTGTGTCCCACTGTAAAAGCAAATAATGATCTAACTCTTCCCAAAATCCCTGAAAAGAAGAATAATAAGTCTCTAAATTCTTCTCCCCCTTATGAAGAGTAGCAATTTCTTGCCTCAACTAATAAACACGGACAATATTCTAACATTGGGAATAAGTTCTAGTAACTTCATCTGAAATATCCTTCGTTGTATGGAGGAACAAGAAACCTTTACTAATGCTCTCACTTGGTATAACTTTCCGGGTGACAAAATAACATCTAAACTTCATCCAAAAATTTCTAAACAAATGCTCATAACTCTTGTAAAAAAATTCTCACCTAGTATAACTTTTTCAGGGGATGGGGAGTCATGGTTCAAAATATTGGTATCGGTTCCCGTATCGGTAAGTCGAATATAGGATACATATCAGATGGATACAGCAGAAAAAATCAAGATACCCTAAGAAACGCTTGGACACAAGGAAAAACTTGGATATCTTGCATAAAACTTTTTAATGCAAATATAAGTTAAAAACAAACTAAATGAAAGCCCCCAAATTCATTTTTATAACAATAGGCGTGCATGCTGATAAACAAGTATGAAATACAAACCATAGTTACTTAGCCAAGTATAGGAAATACAATCTGGAAATTAAAAACCTACAATTAATGAAATATATAAGAAAGTATTGTCTTACATTTATAAATCAAACTACATACATGATGGAAGCTCAATACCACATTAAGATTCATGCATGCTACAAAATGGGCTCAAGAACTGAATATAGTGATACATTATAAGTAAGTCAGACATGATGACAATATTGTAGCCAACTTATGAAAGTGTGGTGCATGCCCTGGTACAGACATACGTACGTCAGCTGCTGACTCGAGAGTAGTCCATAACTGTCACTTGATGACTGGGACTTGTTAGCCTTTAGGTTTCAACCTAAGGTAACATCATTAATTTTGATGATAACACAATAATGTAATGTCATTTATATTACTAATACTTCTATTGAGTTTAAGTGTAATTCAGTTTATGAAAAGCATTAGCAAACCATTTAAGATAAAAAAAAGCATGAAAAATACACCATCTATGAAGAAGTGTCATCATCAAAGACAAGCAAGCTATTGAACAAGTTAAATCATATTGTAGATTTTAAAGATCATATCAAAAGCTCAAGTCATGAAGATGAAGATAGAAGAAGGAGAAGATTGATCATGAAGCTTAAAGATGAAATCAAGCCAAGATCAAGTCATGAAGAATGAAGACTCTCTTAGAAGGTTTTATTGTTTTATAGTTCAGTGAGAGAGTGTCTTAGGACTTATGTAAAAGTCCTTTTAAGTTTGGTTGTTTAAAGCTCAAAGCCTAGAATGACCATAGGAGCCTTAAACCAAAATTGAATAACTTTATAAGACCCTAGAACATCATTTGGAAAGACCAAAAACATGATAAAGATGAACCAAGAGACCTTGCAAACCATTCTCATCTTTTAGTCAAGGTAAAGATGAGTTTTCAAAAAATCCAGAGAACTCGTCAACGAATCCATGAAGACTCGTCAACGAATTCAGCCGCAGAGGCTACTGTCTCTTATCTGGCCTTGAACTCGTCGACAAATGCAAAGAGCATTCTCATACTCGTTGATCAATTCCTACGGGAAGCAAAAACCTATGTAACAGCTAGTTTCTTTCTCAATGTTTTTCCAACAGTCATAAAACCTCTTGGGCTATAAATAGGAATGATTAATGAACAAAAAGAAGATGATTTAACAACTCCAATTCTTCCTATCACTCTATCATTCATTGATCAATCCTTTGAGTTAAAAACCTAGAAAACCCAAAAGAGTCAAAATGAGCTATTCAACTCCATTTCTTTGAGAGACTCTTAAAGAGCATTCAAGTGATCTATCAACTCGTGTAAAGAGCACTTTCAGATTGTAAACACTTCTCATCCAAGTGTATTGAAATCAAGAGGTCTATGGGACTCTTGTCCTTGAAGTAGGGATACTCCATTGTAAGGCTTGGCTCTACCCGTAAAGAGGACTAAAGTAAAGAGAGAGGATTATCTTGCAAGTGTAAATGTTTGATCTTCACCCGGAAGATCGTGCGATTGAGTAAATTGTGGTGAATCCTCTAGCGGGTATAGCTTGAGGCGGGGACGTAGGCGGGATTGCCGAACCTCTTGAACAATATCGTTGTATTTGCATTCTCTTATTCTTCTCTTTACTTTTTTGTTTTGCATTGATTGTAGAATTGCTTAAATTCTATTTCCTTTTAATTTGTTAAAATTGAAATTCCGCTTAAGGGAATAGGATAAAATTTTGAATTTGTCATAGACCCTATTCCCCCCCCCCCCCCCCCCTCTAGGGTTGAATCCTTGGGCAATAGGACTGAGCATCATGACCATAAGCTAACCATAGCCATAAGAGGACGACGACGGACTTTAATATGCATAGCCTACAACTAGATGACCATGATCATCAACACCCACCCTATACATCCCATGAATCACGTCATCTAGACCTCGTCCAGGCTATCGTCTAATACCATGATGCTGATGCTTGTATGTTTGGCACCAATGACCACAAGAGGAGAGACGCACACCATGACTTCTATCCTGAGTGGCATGGTCGAAGTACTATTTCTCTGTAAATATAATACCATGTCATGCTCATTACTCTCCTCTAATTGTGTATGTGACTACCCATGTGACGTAACCCTAACATCCCCGCCATCACCACATTCATCATCATCGTCATCATCATGATCATTGTCATCGTTGCTAATATCTACAACTCCTCCATGAACCTCCTCGATATAAGTCCTCCGTAGTTCATCGAACTCGGCATCCTCATCACCAATACCCCTACTCGTCCCAACCCAACTCGACCCAGGCTGACTCACTCCAGTTGCATAGCCCTCACTAAATACCATCAACACCGCTATGCCCAACTTGACTATGACCTTTGCTCGGCCCAGCTCCACCTGATCCCACTATACACTCATTGACGCATCTCGTCAAAAATATATTAAGCCGATAAGGATCTCCTGGTTCATCCAAAATTGGTTCTCCTGGATCACCCAACAACGCATCCAATGGATCATTCTCATCAAATATGTGGTTGAGGTCTACAGGATAGTAATGTGCATCACCCCTCCAAGCATCCTTGGTAAGATGCTTCAGTCGCAACCTCGTGTTATAGTGTGCGTACACCAAATTCTCCAACTTCCCGTAATTTAACAGGTTGCGAGGCTTCAAGTGAATCAAGGAGAAGGTGCTCCAGTTTAGTTCGCAACCGCTAGATGATGTCGTTTGCAATAGAATCCGTATAAAAATTCTCCTTAGATTGAGGGCATCCAAACCATATAGCAACCACCATTTAGGCAAAAAAAATTCATATAGAACCCTTTACCTCCGTATATAAATAGTAATGTGTTCATTACAAACTGAATTACATGGATCAATCTTCTTCCTTCCTATCGTTGTCATTGTATCACTGAACCCATGCATGGCATCTCAAAAGATTTTACACTACAAATAAAAAAGTAGAGAGTCAAGTTTGTAAGCATATATACAATCCCAAAACCAATAAGTACATAAGTTTACATCGACTTTACCTCCATGAGCATCGAAAAATCTTTAGAAGGATCTCTCACTAACTTCTGCGCAGCTTTCTTCAAAGATTCCAACAAAGACTCTTCAATGTCGAGGTTATTCACATAGTTATAGAAGGGGATTTAAGATAATAGACTGTTTTATAGAGTTACAGTTAAAACCATTTACTTAAAGGATAGTTTATGTAAATAAGTTGTAAATATGCTTACAAAATTACAATTAAGAGGGTCCAGTGACTTCTGCCAGCCTAGAGAGGCGCCTAGGAGATGATGGTCTAAGCAGCAACGCCCAGGTGCTCGCCAAGCGACGCCTTGATTACACTGATTAATACATATCATTTCAGAGTTGAAAACTTATGTATACTTAATGCATTTCACATAAAAACAACTCTTATTTTTAATTAAAAATGATTATTTTTTAATTTAAAAATTTAGAAATAAAAATTTCAAAAAATAGGGTTAGCACATAAATCTTGTAGATCATCAATAGAATTAACCCATTAATCCATTTCATTTTTTGAACCCTATATTGTCAATATTTATAAAAATATTGAAGTTTTTGAATTTTTAAATTTTAGAGAAAAAGTGTTAAAAAATTATCAATTTCTTAAAAAAATGGTTGTTTGATCAATAGATTTCACGTGAAATCAATAGATTTACTCATTTGTGGCTTATTACAATCTATTTTCATGAATTTAATGAAGTAAAATGAAAACAAATAATGAGTTTTTTCACACCTTTAAAATTTTGAGGAAAACTTTTCAAATGACAAATCCCAAATAAAACGCCGAGATCCTTGTTTTTCAACTTAAAATCAACAATGAAGTTGTTGTTTTAGGCTTAGAATTTGTTTAGGGAAGAAATTTTGGGGGAAAAATGGGGTTTAGAGGTGTTTTAAAGCACCTCAAAAGGGGCTTATAGTCAGTTTTATGCGCGTATCCACGATACTGTATAGTTACGTGGCCATATCGACCAATACGGTGCAGTATCGATCGATAGGGATAATTTTTTTTTTTGTAAGCTGTGAAAAAAACGTATCGACATCGAAGCACCGTATCAACCATATCGGTGCGTTACGACCGATATGGGATCGATACGGGGGAATTTTATTATTCTTGTGTATCTACATATCGGGTAGCTGTATAATCGATACGTAGCGGCCCGTATCGACCGGTACGTACCAATATTTTATACATGGGGGAATGTTGTTCTTACAACCACTGAAGTCAATCATACGATCAACTGACATCAGTAGTCTTCCAACCCTCCTTTTGTTGTCTGCAATACATTTTGATAATCTTGATCTTATTTTGTTTTGATACCATGTAGAAGTAACAAAACCTAGAAGGCAAAGAAAAGAAGAGAAAATTTAGGGTTGTTTCCTCCCTTCTGTTACTTTATATCACTAATAAAGGAAGATTATAATAATACCCTTATGGTATTATGGTGTATCTAAACCTACAATAAGCTCATATCTCAAAAGGATCAAAGATATGATAGTTAAGTTTAAACCCCTATTCCACCTGCCCTTCAGATGAAATTCTTCCACTGCCTTCATCGCATTGTCTTTCAAAATTTTCCAGTATGCTTTATAAGAAAAGTCATAGAGAAACCATTAGGGTCCGGCGCCATATCCTACCTAAACTAGATATGGCTTGGTGGACCTCCTCTTCAAATCACCTCTCTAACCAGTAACCACTCCACCTCCTACTCTCCACTTGTGCCAATTGTATGTTGTCTATAGAGGGTCAAATCCTTCCATCCGACGTATACAGCTTTTAAGAGAAATTTGCCACCTCCCAGCCTATGTCTTGCTCACCCACCTTGATCCTTCTAAAAAGACTAGAATTAGCACATACATGGGAGTATCTAGTACTCTTGTCCCCTGCTTCAAGCCGCTGCACCCTAGACTTCTGTTTCCAACTTATCTCTTCATTTTGGATGAGAGAAGAATATTCCTTGTAGCGTAGCTGCCTTCTAAGGTAATCTTCAGGGTCAGTTGGTTCAATTCTTCCAAGATGTTGAGCCTGCTAATGTCTGCCCACAGTTCCTTCTTCTTGGCCATGCTAATGTCTGCCCACAGTTCCTTCTTCTTGGCCCTGCTAATGTCTGCCCACAGTTCCTCCTTCTTGGCCCCTACTTGACCAAAGGACTTGGCATTCCATAACTTCATTTTTGCTCGCAAGGCATTTATCTCACCCCAAAGATGAACCCTCCCACCCTTCAATTGCCTACTCTTCCCACCATCCCCAGACCATCTCTCTAAAACTTGATTCCTGAAGCCATATATTTTCGAAACAGAAAGTAGGCCTAACTGTGGATGGTACAAAAAGCCCTCAAAAAATGGGCATATCATCCAAGATGGAGCCCAGCAATGCTTCCTCGATAGTTTCGAGAAAGAGGGTATCCTATCCCACCAGAACTAAAAAATCAAGATATGCTAAGAAACGCTTGGATACGCAAGGAAAAACTTAGATATCTTGTATCAGACTTCTTTTAACGTAAAAATAAGGTAAAAACAAACTAAATAAAGCTCCTCAACTACATTTATAACCATATATGAGAGTTAAGAATTCCATAAGTTAAAAAATGCGAGCATATTGATAAACATGTAAGAAAACACAAACCATGCTTATGGACGATAGGTAATATCATAGTTCAAGAGGTTCGCATTCTTAGTAATTAGCATTTTGACTTGACAAATAGTAGATCTAACCATTTCTGGCCACTGGGAGTAACATTAAACAGAATAAAAAAATCCACATTGTTGATGGAAAGGAACCCTCACAATAAAATACGAATAAGAAAGAAGGTTGCACCTTGATAATTTTGGACTTCTTTCCAAGGTTATTGAGAGTTCTTGTTAATGAAGCCTTCATACCATCTATATGAGTACCACCATCAACTGTCCGTATGCTATTAGCATAACCCAGCATTGTATCTGAATATGCATCTGAGCACCTGATAAAAGAATAGGAAATCCAATTTAAAATACATAAATAATACACCCAAATGTTGAAACATATTGCTTGCGAATGTTTGTATGCCATATTAAGTTTGTACGCACAGACCACCAGTGCTTTTAAATGCTAAGGCGTGACGCAAGGTGGTCCACTTGTCTAAGGCATGAGACGTAAAGCGTAAAATGCCTCACAGGAAAGTATGTTAGCATCTGAGATTCTGAGTAAATAATACTACACCATCATGAGAAGGGGTATACCATTGTTTTTCATTTAGGCCTTTTAGTGGCCAAGTTCCCAATCTAACTATCAAAAAAAAAAAGTTCCCAATCTAATATACAAAGAAAAAATTCTATATGGGCCCCGGCACCATCATGAGAAAACAAGCTTCTTATGGGCTTTTGTGGTCCTAATAGGCCTGATTTGTTTTATCATGAGCTAACATTTTGAAATGCATTGAGATTCTGACACAGTTTTTCCGCAAGTATGTTATTCCGAGGCTTGTTGAATTAAATGAAATCAAATGAAATCAGATCATAGTTAACAATTCAGGTTTAGAGCAAGTGTTCTGTCAATGTGAATACATTCCACATAGCACTCGAAATATGACACAAGGATAGAGAGGGAGAAGGAAGACACCACCGTCCACACATAGCACTGAAAGAATAAAGAAATACACTCCACCTCGGTCTCTTAAACAACAGAGGGAGAACACAGGCCTACCCACACGGCCACACCTAAGAAGTAGAAGGGAAAAAAGGAGATACAATGAGGGTGAGAGAGAGAGAGAGAGAAGAGGTCCACTTTGTCTCTTAAGTCTTAATGAAATAGGAAAAAGAGGGAGGGACAGAAATAAGAATATGAGAGAGAGGAGGGCATGAGAGAGAGAGAACATGAGGGAGACAGCATACCAATTATTATGACGGGCTGTTTGCAATGTCATTCTCATTCTTCTTAAATTTCTCCACCTACAACTTTCCCCTCTTTACCGTTGCAAACCCTAACCTTCTCTCTCTATCTCTTCTTAAACTTTTATATTTAAATATTTTTTACTCAAATGGTTTCTTTTAATGTGTATTCATCGAATACAAAATGTGTAAAGGCGCAATGTGTACGCCTCAGGTGTGAAGTGTACGCTCACAAACCCAGTACACTATATCGTTACACCTTGAGGCCTTTCGGCAACACTTCGCTTTGAAGCACATGCCCCAATGGCTATTTAAAACACTGGCATAGATTTGGACGAATCCCAAATTTAGCAAATACGCTCATTATGATGCTTCCTTCAACTCCAAGAATGCTATCCATATGCATCAAGAAACAGAGATCACATTAAATTAACCAACGGGGGTTGGTGCTGCTTGCCAGGACCACGCCTCAGGAAGCGGAGGTCCGAGTTCGATTCCGTTCCCCTTGTTGGCCATCCTCAGGGATTTATTCTTTCTTTCCTAGTGTGTGTGGATTGGGGGGGGTTTGCACATGCCCGGGGGATTCAGTCAGGTGCTCTAAGAGGCCCGGATACGCTCGTTATCAAAAAAACAAGATGACATAAAATTATATCACCTGATTCAGTAAAGTGCTTATCAGTAATGTGCTGCATTAACAATATGCATGCTGTAAGACGTAAGAAAAATAAATGAACTTCAGAAATCAGAATATACAATCAGAATGAGAGAATATTTTACCATTGAAGAGCTACATCAATTGTGATTCCGTCCACCTCTTTTCTAAAACCGACAGTATCATGAAGTGGTCTCTGGATCAGAGAACTATATCAGTCATTGTTCAATCAAGAATATTGCAAATTTTGGTTCCATTCAACACGAATATATTACGCAAGTCCATGGAATCAGAGAAAGGAAACAATCTTTTAACTTCAAATCCTACTATCAAATATTAAGAAGAACATATGCATGTAAGGATACATTGAAAGTAGTAGCACCAATTAAGACCCCCCCCCCTATAATTGGAATTTGAAAATCTAATTCATTTTTGTTAATAAGAGAAAACAGCAGTAAGAAACATGCAGTTTGCTGCACCACCGCTCAAACAGAATGTTGATATAAGATAAGATATAGAATAATACATATTTCAATCAGCTATGTGCGCAATGTCAAGGAAACAAAGGCAAATATTTGTCCTTACAACACATCTAATGTCTGACTACCATTTTAGCTTCGATATCTATTAAGATTTGTGTATCTCGGAAAACAATCATGCCTTCTTAAGTACAATTAGTGCAGATTATCAAACACTGTTTTCCATTTATAGATTTCAACTATGTTGCCCAGATACCGATTTGTGCCTCAGCATCAGACCCACATAAATGGTGTCCAGCAATGACTTCATAGAATACTATAAAAATATAAGGTAAGTGCTTAGCATACTCGGTGCATGTTTTGCCTATATAAATAAGGTATATGCAAACTACCAATAACCTATAACCTATAAGATATAACATTGCAATGAAGCATACAATAAATTAATAGCATAGTATAGGAATATTTATATATAACACGCATAGGCAAAACATGGTATCTCTTGTATACATATGCAATTATGCATAAATAAAAAATTCAAAGTGGATATATAAATGTCGAAAATAGTTACTGACAATGTTGTATATCAAATTGGATCGGAAGACCGTAAGGGGTGGGACTTGAATCAATTCAGAATTCAGATCTTAAGATCGTAGATTAAGGTTTTTCTGAGAAATTAAAATCTTAGAAATATATATATATATTCCCAAATAATCCATATTATTCATATCAAAATGAGCTTTTGCCTTTGCACCACCAAAATATTAACCTCACATGTAAACCATGGAATTTATTTTCATAAAAGAAGAAAACCAAGTATATCTCACCATCTTCAGTAATTCCTATGCCCTTTTTAATAACTATAAAGCATATCCAAATTTATAAAAAGAAATTATAGATTTCAAATTTCTTTCTAATTGATAATGTTATCATCATCATGATTCATGCCTATACTCCATGTCATCAATATAAGGTATATGTCCTTCATCTTCATCTTTATTCTCATTCTGATCAAGTGTTTCTTCTACTTCAATTTCGATAACCTCTCTTTCTTTCCTTCCCTCCTCCATAATGGAAGTTTTTCAATTCCTAAACAAGAAAATCAAGAATTACTAGCATCTCCAAAATGAAGTACAAACTCATTTTTCTTCACTTTTTTCTGAGTTTCACTCTCATCATGGTTTCCTACTAACTCTTCTGAAGATCTCATTGATATCTGTCCAACTTGGAACAGGGTTGGATCTTCTTTCTCTAGAACCCACTGATCATCTGACTTACTGTCGAATATACAAATAGAGCTTAACGTCTCACTGTTTCTTCTTTTAGCTTCCCATACCCCCAATTGCATGTTGTATTTTGGCAAACACAAGCACTTACAAATAGTTTAACTCTACAAATAAGTTTTCAACTACTGTGAGATAAATACATGCAATATTGTAGGCATGTAGCATAGACGATATACATAAAAGGAAACCAGATATATGTAAGGAGTTATCGTCCATTATTTCACTTGAAACAATAATAGTTGTTCCCAAATCAAAGGATTTGATAGAATACAGGATTCAAATCTTGAATCGTAAGATTCAAGAAAAATAAAACATAAGGTTATTCTCAAAAGGATTTAACCTCGGATTCATATAGTTCGTGCTAAGATTTGATATGAAAAAACGTACAATTCTAACAACAATGCAGAAACACCAACTCACTTGGCAGGCTGCCAATTCATGGAGAGGGGAATACATGTTGATACCTGCTCATGGGTAATGCACAACAAAATTTCCACCTCGAATACCAAAAGCATGCCTTTATCCCATATGTTGAGCAGACTAGGGACTATTAAGTTCTAACACCTTGTTTGACTAATTTGAACAATAAACAAGTTGAGATAATTGCTGGTCATCTGTTTGTGTAAAATCTAAATAGGAAAAGCACGGTCATGAAGTCTCTCTTAAAGGATGTCAAGCACGCTGCACGACTAGCCCACAATAAAACAAATAAGCATTTATTCTCCTAGGTTAAAGATGACCCCTGGCCACAAGGACAAATTTTCAAGAATGAATTATTCCAATCACTGAAAAATGAAAAATTACTGAATCCACTCTCTCTATCTCTCATCTTTCACCTCCAAACCATTGCTCTTGCATCTTACTAAATCCTATCCAAGATGTGAATATCCACCCCTAATGTTGTATCTCTTACTTTCACCTGAATATCATGTTTTCTTTGTAGCTTTAGGTTAGATTTCAATTAGTCTAGTACAATGTAGTCAAAATGTCGCTTAGGCAATGCCTGCGCTAGCAGCGCTACCACCTCGCCTAGCTAGTGCCGAAGGCTTTTGAGTTTTGACACCCTAAAGAAATTAAATGTTATTTAACAAAGATGAAAAAAATAATATATATATATATATATATATATATATATTACAATTTTTACTTAACATATGTTTTGTAGGGTTTTCTAGACAACATATTTTGTCTAGGGGTTTGCAACACACACAATGTTTTGTAGGGTTTATTTAGACAACATATTTTGTCTACGGTTTTGCATGCCATATTACAATTTTTAATTAACATATGTTTTGTAGGGTTTATCTAGACAACATATTTTGTCTAGGCCTTTGCAACACACAATGTTTTGTAGGGTTTATTTAGACAACATTGTCTACGGTTTTGCAACGCACACACACAAAACTCGACTTGAAAGTTAAGCCTTGTTGAGTAACTCGAAAAACTTTTAAAAAAAACTCGACTTGGTCCAACTCGGAATATGTATGTAATATATGTGTGTGTGTGTACCAATTTAACAATTACCAATTTCTTGGCATTTTATCCAAGATTGAATCACGAATAAAATGAAAAACCTAGGTTAAAAGAACCCAAAGTAAACGGGTTTTGCAGCCTCAAACCTAAAAGTAAGTTTAACAAAACTCATAGTAGGTCAACTTTGCAGCCCCAAAAAAAATATGAAGCAAAAATAGTGTGACGTTCAAGTTTACGTTTTAAAAACAGTGAAAGTGATAAAATACACTTCTGTGACTCAACCTAGTCGGACAACTTGAAAAACTCGTCTAGAGTCTACAGAGTCACTCGAGAACTTGCGAAATAGTGTCTCCTTCGAGTTTTGAGGCTACTCGACTCAAAATTCAGTTGAGTCGAGTAATTCAACCAATTTACTCAGGGAACTCGCCAAGTGTTATCCTTACCCATTCCTATCAACCGATACTCCATCGAGTCGGGCTGAACGAACCCCCCCCCCCCCCCCAGCCAGCCTCATTTTCAAACAATGATATATATAAATATATATAGCATTCATTGATTAATTCATAAATATATTAGTTTTCATTTTTTATTTCTAACATTTTATCTTTATTTTAATATATGAATATCTTAGAATGTTTTTAATTTTCATAAATAAAGTAAATTTTGGTCACCAAGGCATCACCCAAGAAACCACCTTGACCTTATAAATGCATCAGTTCTACGGAGCTATAAGGCATTTACAAACATTTGAGCGTTCAATTTCATATTCTAGGGTGATATGGAATCTTCCCATTCACGTAAAGAAAACACATATGCATGAGTTCAATCTTGTATACTGGGAAAGAATAAACAATTTTATACAGTTCAACATTTATTGCTTGAGGTCGTTTTGATCAAGAAATTGCATGACAATAGTTTCTTAGTGTAAGGAGAGAGATCTAGAGAACTTTGTCGGATTTGAGAGAGAAAACTTGAGCTTGGCCAACATATTTTAACCATTGAAAGACTAGAATGGTGGAACAATATTCGTGTTACCGACAACAAAAAGTTTGGGTAAGGCAGTGATAGACAACTCGACATATATTAAGTTATTGACCACCTCGCCAACCTCTAGTAATTGTATAAGAGAGTTTGTGGGTTCGTAAAATTCCAGTCATCTTGTCAGACACGTTAATTTTTACAGAAGCTTAGATTTTCGGTATAGGAAAAGACAGCTTTTGTTTTGCGGTATTATTAAATGCTAAATGTTTTTTTGGAGGACTTTACTCATTCTTTGTACTGTAAAATTTATCTTAAATCAATACAATTATTGTGATTTAGTGTGTGTATATATATATATATATATATATATAGACACACACTTGCATCTAATTTCCTGTGGACCAATAGGGGGAAGGATATGAATCCAGGTTTTACCCTTCTTAAGAGCTAAACTGCACTGCTTCGTTAGCAGGTTTGTCCCAAAGATTTAATAATAAAAAAATCAGTTTTGTGTAAAGCACGAAGAAAAACAGCAAACATTAACAAAATGTTCAGTTGTGCTGTAAATGTAATGTGCCAATACTGAGATGCAAACAATCTAACCTACAAACCTTCATACCTTGTCAGTATTCAGCCATCTCACATACTCGACCAATCCACCAGCATAAAAATACTC
Source organism: Tetracentron sinense (assembly GCA_015143295.1). NCBI lineage: Eukaryota > Viridiplantae > Streptophyta > Magnoliopsida > Trochodendrales > Trochodendraceae > Tetracentron > Tetracentron sinense. The sequence goes on along the minus strand of CM026563.1, from coordinate 34,472,124 downwards.
ATTATATTGAGGCTTCTCAGGATCTTTATCCTCCTTCGTAAGAGTGATAGTAAGCTGTGCATTTATAGAAAACAAGCTTTCAAAATTCTACCACAAAAAGAAAACGAAAAACCCATGAATGATGCTAGGAAAAAACTTATAAAAGCAGAAGACTCTAAAATAAAATATAGATAGGGAATTTAGAGATAACAATTGGCATAAATGATACTAATCAGACATTAGAAAACAGACAAGCAACAGCAAAGCAAAAAAAACTGCTGACAGAAAAAGTAAGCATCAGTAGAAAATAAACATCTAAAAGGGATTTGCGTGTGCATGGACATATAGAGGCAAACAAAGATATAAAGATAGAGAAAGATATGAAGAAGATTACAAGTACATAAAAAGACACTCGATTTATCATTCTTGCAGTTACACAATCATGTAATAGACATAAAAACTGAGTTAAGATTAGGCTCTGATAGTTCTTGTCAGGAAGGGCCATTAAAGTATTTTCAGATGCGAAAATTAGGACTGGTGACTGGCGCCATTAAACTCCCATCATCATACTACAAGCTAGGCGGTTGAAACCAGACTTGATTGGGTATTTCGCTGCAAAGGAAAAGCCAGTAAATGTTCCTGGAAGTAAAATTGATAAATCCACTTAAAATTGTCAGGTTTATGGCAATAGCAATATAGCATAGATTTAAGAGGAATGTTAGTTGATTAAATTTCCTTTGAAAGCATATGATTATTCATGGTATAGTTCCATTGAAACAATTGTTTTGCATAGAGATCTCTGTACAGAACCCCGCCAGTGCCTTGATCTGCCGATCCCAAGCCCGGATAAAAGAAGAGGGTTGCATCAAGTTAGTAACTGATGTAAACAATTTGAAAATCATACGAAAACATGAATCCTAATCTGTTAATAGAATGGCGGAACAGAATTCTTGTTGTCAGCCCCCAAACAGTTGCTATAAGACACTAAAGAAGAAGAAGAAATCTATGGACAGAATATCCTCATCAAATGCATATAGATCTTTTGTCCATTTCAGAGGATCACCATAAAACAGTAGATTATTAACGGTAAGTTATGGCCAGACCCCAGCTTATTCACCAGAGAAAAACAAAATTGAAAAGTTAAATCAGAACATATAACTCGTGATTCAAAGGATCTATTAGAAACTGTTACAGATACAACGGTTTTAAACTCCAATTACTTTACCTCGGGATTCAGAAAAGCCAGCTCCCTAATTCTTCCAGCTATCGTGTTGTAGTCTAACTGAATATCAGTAGTAAATACTGCATGAAAAGGTGATAACAATATACAGTAAGGATACAAGATCCTTGAAAACAATTAATCATTAGGAACTTGCGAATAAATTCATAAACAGAGGACCATTTACGAGCAAATGACATATGGAGATAACAGACAAACCTTCTCTATCAGGCCAAAACCTGATGCGTGTCCCTCGACGATCAGTTAAATCAACTGGCAGCACATGACATGTTAGAGTTGTCACAGGCTTTCCCCGGGAGTAGTTCTGACAATATTCCATTCCGTCACGCCAAACAGTAACTTCTAATGCCTGTGCACCAAGACATGGAAAAATTAGAAGCTTTCACCCAGCTAAACAGTGACATCTTGTACCTACACAGCTGGACCAAAAGAAATTAGCAGGACACCACATGATATGAAAGCCATATTACCAAAACGCTAATGGGTAGTAAATCAGCATATAATCAATGGTTAAAGTTTGAAATATAAGTAGAGATGCAGGGCTCCAGTCACTATTGTCCAGTGACTGAAAAGTATGCCTCACAGTCACAGGCCAGAATTGAGCCTATATTGTTAGACTGTATTACTACTGGATCAGTACCAAGCCAAGACATGGTCCCAAGTTCAATGACCCGGGAGGCAACTTAAGAGCCGGCAAAGTTCGATACTAAGCAACTTCTTGGGCCTGGACCAGGCCAGACCTTTTATGCCTCCGCCAGGCATAGACCTAAAGTCTACCACGTGGGATTGGGCCAAAGGTGGTCATAGACCAGCCTGTTGACAGCTAGGCATAGACCTAAAGTCTACCATGTGGGGTTGGGCCAAAGGTGGTCATAGACCAGCCTGTTGACAGCTCTAGTGAGATGCCACGCATCTTAAAATTTTCTGGTTACGTCATAAACTAAAGAAAATACCACTTGAACTGAAAATTGTTGATACGTTTTTTGGCCTACAAATACATCTTAAAATGAGTAACTTTTCTGAAAGTAAAAAATAATAAAGGATTGTTTCATTTCTTGATTCATTTTACACCAGTGAGAGCACTTGTCGTCAACATAAACCTCTTGTTCTAACATTATAAAATGAAGTACAACATTATAAAATGAAGTACATCAAAACCTTGAAAGATAGTATAAGTTAATGGTTAAAAACTATAGTGGCAGGAAGCTATGTACATGGCAAGATTTGACCAATCGTACAAATTATCAATAGCTTGGGCGATTATCGATAATTCGCAGGTAAGCGAAGTATCGATTTAGAGTAGTATTACTTTTACAATAATTCGTTAATTTTAGCAATATTTTGAGAACTATCGCAAAATATAACGAGAAAATGATATTACTTTAGTCATAACGAGAAAATGATATTACTTTAGTCATAAATTGTTCATAGTTTTGATGACTGTTGAATCACTGAAACACTTCGATGTTTTTGAATTTTGGTCAGTTTTTTTTTATATATTTTCCCCACTATAGAAAACCTTGTTTTGCATGATCAAGCTTCAGATCAAATGGTCCCTTTTCTCCAAATTTTCAAAAGACCTCAAGTCAGCACCCAACATCCAAAAACCTGTAGACACCCCTCAAGAACCCATTTAGAACCGTCATGGCCCCACACTTTCCAAATTAAGCCATAGGTTAGAACCCTTTCCAAATTAATCCATTATATTAGAACCTTTCCATCAAACAGCCAAGATATATCCTTGATTGGTGCATCATTTAAAAAATCTGACCGGTAGATTACAAAGTCAGTACTTTTATTTTGAATTTTCATCGTCAGTTGAGGTAAGATTAGAATGTACCAACATAGTCAATATGTTGCCTAGATTGCCGCCTCGCCTAGCTAGGACACCTATCACCTAGACAGTGATCTAGGCAAACACTCACTAAATATAATATAATTTAAACTGAAAAGGTAAATTTTGGTGGCTTAGGCATCACCTCCCCCAAGGAACCCTCCTATGACCTAGGCGTTGCGTGAATGCTTTAACTACATTGGAAAGTACACAAAAATGTCTATCAAATGATAGTGGTCTCGCCCAATTTGGACTTTGTTTGAACCTTTAATAAAAATTACTAAAATGTCTTTGACAAGGTTGACCACTTTCAAACCATAATTTTCACCTTCAAAATCCTTTTTACTACAATTTTGATATCCTTGAGGAAAAAAAACCTTCATAATGTGTACACATTTGTCCACATTCGGAATAGCTCCAACACATTCCTAAATTCCCAACTTATCCCTTGCCATGTAGCAGTGGCCAGTGAGGGACCCATACTACAATGCAATCCGAATTTGTGTCTTTTGGGATTGTTTTGAGTGTTTAGGGACTTATTTCTAATTAAGTACAGAAATATTTTGAAAAAAGGTTTAAGTCTCTTTAAAAGGATTTGCAGAATATTCATTCAAAGTCAACTAAGACAACCAATTCATCCACCAAATGAAAGGTGAGTCAATAACAATTGGAGCTTTTTCAATAATACGCTCAATGAAGTTCATCTAAGGGGGCTTGACCATTGATTTCTCACAAACCTAGGGAGCTTTTCTCCACCTATACAAACCCCACCCTTCTACCCATCAACACACCTCAGACCTCATTGGAAACATGGAAAGAATCTTGGAAAATCCCAAAGAACTTAAAAGTTTCAAGGGCCTTGATAATATTGAGGACATTGAAGACCCCTAACCCATGCCTTTTGAGCATTGGGAGCTCTTGAAGATCCAAGAACACCCGAAGTTATAGCCTCTGGGTCCTCGCCTTAAAGACCCTATTATGAAGTTTAGACTTTAGAGAAGCAACCAAGGGACGTTGCGGAGAGACTGAAGAGCTCATCTTCTTTAACAAGATATGTAATAAGTCATACCTCCTCTCTTAGCTTTTAGAATTTAAGCCTTTGTTCGATATAGTAAACCATTCCCCCTTCTTCCAAAGTAGTTTAGGATCCCCCCTATTGACGAGGTTTCTTGAATAATAGGTGGGATTCCTAGACGAAAAGGGGAGATTTGGGGAAGCTCCTCACTAGAATCAAGAAACCCACAGTATTTTTTTTAATTCTTGGCATAGCATGTTTTTCTTTGTTATATCCCCATAACGATCTGTATGAAGTAGAGAAGGCTCCCATTGATACAGTTCGAAGATAAAAGGGGTCTCCTAACGAAAGGATGGAAAGAAAAGGGCTTTCAGCATCCAATAGAAGATTCTTTTAAATTCTTGATCATGAATCAAATGGAAATTTAAACGTTTCATTTCTAGTTCTCTTTTTTCAAATGGTGGCTAGGATTGGGATCCAATAGGTATTCTTGAATGCTTTTGTTTGTTATTTCTTCTTCTTTTTGTGGGAAAGACCATGTTTCCATACACGTGCGCGTGTGAAACCACCGCAAGGTCGCTATGCTACAGCTGGCGACTCCACTGGGGAATTGTGGGATCAAACGTAGAGAGGCTTTCCTTAACCATTTGCTATCTTTGATTTTACCAGCTTGTCTCGTGTTATTCAAGTATAAGTTTCTCGTTTTTATTTGGTTTTCATTTCTCTAAACTTAGTTTCTCATTCTTAAAAATGGAAAAACAAATAATAGCAAATAAATAAAATAGGTTTCACATTCTTCCTTCATTCGTTTTGGGTTTTGTCAGATTTAGGTTTATAGTTTTTATTTTGACTTTTGTTTGAAAAAATTAGGTCTATTTTTTACTTGTTCCAACATTTGTTTTAGTTTAATGACATTCTCAGTTGCTTACAGCTCATCATGGTAGGTAACATATTTGGGTGTTAATGTGCCCTATACCATGGTTGTTTTGCTTAAATGTTTGATAACATGCATGCTTCTTTATTACTGGTTGAAACATGGTTGGATGATAATTTTTTTCTGTTTTCAAATGCACTTCTCATTTTGCTTTCAGTGATTTTACTAGCCCATTTTGTTTTCTCCACTTTTGGGTTTCTCGTTCTTTTTTTCCTCTAAGTTTAGACTTCTCATTCTTTTATTAATAATTTTTATGGATGTAAGTTTCTCTTCTCTTAATAAATAAATAAAGAGGGGTTCCTCGTTCCTAATTTGTTTTGCCAGATTTAGGTTTCTCATTCTAGAAAAAATGTAAAGAATACCAAAATAGAAATAGAGGTCTGCCCCATTCTATTTTGTTTCCACTGGACTTAGGTTTCTCATCCTTACATTGTTTTGTTCTCCCCAAGTTAGGTGTCTTGTTCTTAGTTTAATAACATGATTCATTCCAATAGCATGCCAGTGTATCTTAAATGTTGTTAATGCCATGATTAGATGATCACATGCTCCAATGTTAAACATGAATGGATGTTCATTTCTGTTGGTTTTCAAATTCACCTGGGGAACGTTGCATCATTCTCACAAGCCCATGTCCGTCATCAGATCAAACCCACTATGATTTATAAGAGACAATTTACTTGGGCACCCAGATAGCATCTCGATAGTGGCGACGAAACATTCCAACTCGAGTCACAAACCCATGAGACATACTTTCTATGCACATGGAGGTTTGACAATTCAGGAAAGGAGTAGCGAATTATTATTACTACTTTCTATGTATTTAAAAAATTACTCAGATATAGGATTAATAATCATATAATCAATATCTAATACAAAACCATTAAATTACCACAACAAAATTAGCATAATTTTTATAAGTTAATTAACTTTATAAGTCTTAATTAGTAATATAAATAAAATTTATGATTAAGAAATTCTTTTTTTTTAATCAGATTAATTAAATGGTGCCTTACAGAGTGCATGACTTTTAAATAAAATAGTAATAAAGAGAATATATTTTTTTATAAATTAGATTAATCGGAACATATATGAATGCACACTAGCATGAATGATAAATTAGATTAATCAAAACATATATTAATGCCTACTAGCATGCATTCATAGGCATATTAGCATGTAATCATACTCTAACACTATTATCCTTTTCATTTTGCAATTATTTGTGAATTAGTGCATACTTATTAAAATGTCAAGAGGGAAAAGACTGAACTTCGGGTGGCAGCATGGCATGCCATACTAGGCACAAGCAGAAGTATGTATATAATTATTGCGGGACAAGTTGATGACCTGCCTGAAGGAGCACCTAGCCAGGGGTTACGGGGATGTGACAGACTGCCTGACATTTCACATCAGATCAAATTTGCCATGAAGGAGAATCTAGATGCTAGAAGGTATCATGATGGTGCTGAGATGCTAGGTGTTGCTGCTGGGACGTCGAGAGGGATGGGAGGAGAATCAAAAGGTCTACATCTACAAAGCAGCGGGCATCAGGTGCTGCTTTTGGATCCATAGCACCATTGATGGAGTGCATCTCCCTAGAGGAGAAAGATTTTGTGTCCAGGAAATCTATAAGGCTTATTTTCAGATAGCTACAAGACAGAGTATGGACTATGGAAACATTTCAGATATAAGAAGAAGCTCGAAGTTGTAACCCTGATTCCGAAGAGGGCTGGAGCTAAGGAGTTACAAGATTTTAAGCCGATTAGCTTGCTCAGTAGTGCATACAAATTTCTGTCAAAAGTGTTGGTCATCCGTCTTAGCAGTGTTCTGGGTTCAATGATCTCCCCTTAACAAGGTGCCGTTGTGAGAGGGCATTAGATTCTAGACGGTATACTCATAGCTAATGAATGTGTGGACGAGCATCTTAAGACCAACTCCTCAGGGCTTATTTGTAAGCTTGATATGGAAAAGGCCTTTGATAACGTCAATTGGGATTTCCTCCTCTATGTGATGCACCGTATGGGTTTCGAACCCAAGTGGAGAGATTGGATATTAGCGTGTTATCCTCGGCCTCTTTTTCAGTCCTTCTAAACAGAACCTCCAAAGGCTTTTTCCGAAGCTCTACGGGTTTAAGGCAAGGAGACCCCTTGTCTCCGGCATCATTCATTATCGTCACGGAAGCATTGAGTAAGTTGTTGGCTAGAGCTAATGGGTAGTTATTTGTAGGATTTCCCATAGGTCGGGAGCACCTCAGCATTTCACATCTTCAATTTGCAGATGACACACTAATTTTTTGTGGGGCGTCTTGGTCTCAGCTTCTCCATCTTCAATGTATTCTGAAATGTTTTGAAGCAGTGTCTGGTATCAAAGTTAAATTGGGTAAGAGCGAAATTATCACAATTGGCCAGATTCCCCACCTGGAATTCTTGGCTTCTAGCCTAGGATGTAAGATAGAATCCCTCCCCTCCACCTATCTCGGTCTCCCCCTAGGAGCTCGTTTAAATCTAGAGTTGTCTGGTCTCCGGTTCTAGAGCTTTTCTCAGCCAAATTAGTCGGGTGGAAGTCCTGCATCCTTTCAAAAGGAAGTAAATTAACATTCCTCAAAAGCACCCTAAGGAGCATCCTGATGTACTATTTGTCATCTTTTACATTTCTCAAATCCATAGTCATGTCCCTAGAGCGGTTTCAACGTAACTTCCTCTGGGAGGAGCGAGGAGGGCGAAGAAAATATCACTTAGTTAAGTGGAACCAAATTTGTCGTCTGATTCGAGATGGGGGGCTCAACATTGCCCCATTGATCTTGGTGAACAAGACTCTCCTGGGTAAATGGGTCTGGAGGTTTGGCGAAGAGAGGGAGAGTCTATGGCAAAAGGTGATTGTTGCAAAATATGGGATCGACTTCCCCTGGCTACCAAAGAAGGTGAGAGGTCCCCACGATGTAGGTCTTTGGAAGGTTATTGCAGTCGTTACCCCGCACTTAACCCCGTTCTGTAGATTCAAGCTCGGGAATGCAACTGATATTTAGTTCTAGTTAGATGTTTGGTGTGGCCAATCGAAGCTTTCAGAGGAGTTTGGGATCCTTTTCCCATTGGCCCTTAATAAAAACGCCTTAGCAGCTGACTGTTTCGAGAGGTTGGGTACGGAGTTTGTCTGGTGTCCTAGGTTTCAGAGAAATCTAAATGATTGGGAGTTGAGGAGATGCATCGACTTCTGGCTCAATTGAGATCCCCCCCCCCCCCCCCGGTCCCCAGTTTCTCGATTTTAGGTTGTGGTCTCGAAGCAACTCCGGTCGATTTTCAATGAGATCACTATTACAGTCGTTTGCTCATAAATCCCGGGATTCATTTCCTCATAAGGCTGTGTGGGCTAACCAGGTCCCCACAGAGGTATCTTTCTTTCTCTGACGTGTTGGCCTAAATAAAATTCTTACTTTTGATCACCCAAAGTGTAGAGGATGGAGTTTGGCAAACTGTTGTTTTATGTGCCTAAATGAGGAAGAGTCTGAGAATGATCACTTATTTCTTTTCTTTTTGTTTTTATCGGTGAATGATCACTTATTATTGCATTGCCCAGTTGAATGTGGGCTTTAGTTTTTGTTCCTATCTCGATTAGGAATGGAGTGGGTTTTCCCCTTCTCCTTTCTGAGCTTCTTATCGGGTTGGCAATTGGTGTCGTTGGTGGGGGCTGCGAAAGTGCTCTTGACTCTTTTACCTAGGGCTATTTCTTGGGCGATTTGGAAAGAGAGGAATCGGCGTGTGTTCGATGACTCACCCGCTCCTTTCTCTCGGATTCTAGACTATGTACATCGTTTGCTTGTGGATTGGAGTTCTGTCTCTCAGATGGGTTCAGAAGTAAGGGATTTTTTATTACTATGAGGAGATTACATCCGTTACTGCTTGCGCCAATCATACTATGTTGTTTTTCTTGTTTTCTTGCTAGTCTATGTTTTAGTTTACATCTCTGTAAACTGTTGTAGGTTTTCTTCATTATTAATATATTTGCTTATTACCGATCAAAACAAAAAGAAACCCGACGTATATTAGCCTGATGTATGCCTCGTAGGTTATAGTTATAGACTTATAGTTTGTTATTTATAAGTTAATGCTTTAATAGATATTTAATGACTAAACATTGTGTGTTTTAATATTTTAATTCATTTGTTAAGACTATTGATGCATTAAACACTCTATGTATGTTCAATTTATGGATGAAGTACCATATGCACTCACAAGTGTGTCTTTTCCCCATTCCATACCTCTTATCCAAATCAATGTTTTAAAAGGCGTATGAGGCTTACACCTTAAAGCTCGCTTCAGGGCGAGGCTTAAGAAAAACACTTTGAGGCTCAACTATGAGGCTTAAACCCAATGAGGCTCACGCCTTAAAGTGTGAAGCTCACATGAGACACATGCCTCATACCATGAAGCTTGCTTTATGTCTATGCTTAAACCCCATGAGGCTCGTGAAGCTCACATGAGACAAATGCCTCATACCATGAAGCTCGCTTTATGTCTATGGCGTACGCCTCATACATTAACTAAAATTAGGATTTTAGCCACAATTAAGACGGACGACTCTGCAATGTCAATACCTTTCTAGGTAAATTTCAGACTCTCTCAGAAAACCAAATCTCTTTCGAAGTTCAAACAGACAAAGCGGTTTGCTTTCCTCTCTCTCAATCTACTTAGCATTCTATTAGGTTTGCTGTTTTTTCAATTTTGAGGAACTTCTACATCGTATCAGATTCGGAACGAAAAGGGCCTTTTGTTACATATTCTAATTTTCTTTATTGATTTTTCATTAGTTCTTGTGGTTCTTCTATTAAGGCGATTTGAGGCACAACTGGTGGTGGAATTTTCTCTTTGCGGCTGCTAATTCAATCTCTACAGTAAGAGGTGTTTCTGAATTTTCTCTCTCTATCTTGGGCATGTTTGTGTTTATCTTATTCATAGCAATCTAGCCTCTATGACATATAATCCATTTAGGGATACAAGATGATTTCAAAAAACAAAGAAAGTTAAAATCTTTAGCCTTTCGGGTTAACGATTTTTTTTAATTTGTTTCAACTAATAACAAATAACACATTATTTATTTCAGAAAACACATTGAAAATAATGATGGTAATATTGGTTTCAACTAACACTTAATTTATTATATTATGTTTAACGTATTTAGGCTTTTAAAGTCCTTCGAGTCTAATTCACACTATTTCTCTAGTAGACATTGCAAAAATTTGAAGCCACCGACCTACAGTATAGTTCATGACTTATTTGCAATTTTTTACTAAAATTCTAAATCCACCACTTGAATTGATGACTGAACATCATCTTCAATATGTACATGAACAAAATAGCAAATTTAAATTTCAATATTTGTTGGCATTTCTTATCTTATTTTTTATAATTAAATAATTTATATAGTATTTCTTATGTGTACTCGTGCGCTCACACACACACAATGTATACGAATACAAATATATAAATGTATCTCCCTCTCTCTAGTCCCTCTCTCTATATATATAATATAATCTTTCATTAATTTTTAGAATCTTTTTACAATTTTTGTTATATTTTATTTATTGGTTAAAATAAGAAAACATGAAGTTTTCTTGTGAAGCTTAAGCCTCATGCCTCCAGACTTACACCTCACGCATCTTCAGGTCATAATGTCTCGCCTCACACCTTTACGTTTTAAAACATTGATCCATATTGATATTTTTAACATTTGTGTTTATCAATGTGTTTATTTCTGTTTTCTTAATCATTTTCTAAAGTTTCAACGAAAAATTTCACCTTTTTTCGTAATTGTTTACTAATTGTTTAAATTTTACAAGTTATCAATCAACAAGAAAAATGCCGAAGTTCGGTGTAAGACTTCAAAAATCAGGCCGATACTCATCCTTTTTTGTCATTCCTCTTTTTAGAGCCTCCAACCTTCACTAATTCAGTCCTTCTCATTAGTAGAAGTAAAGTCATTAATGGAGATCAAACCATCTCAATTAACTCTCCTTTATTTTATCATATGGTGGGAAATATTCCTAGATTTCCTTGGATATGCTCATATTTTTCGGTCGTTCCTCGCTTTGTCACTCATCCATTTCAACTTTCTAAGTTCGGCTACACTCATTCTATCTGCATGGTGGTTTTTGATTTCCCAAAACTCTACCCTGTGAAGCACAACTACTCTTATCATCAACCTATAAATATGATTGCTTATTGAACAACAATCACATGGCGGCTCCAATTCTGAAGGAAAAATCCTAAACAATCTCCCTATTGATTTTTTTGATTGGTAAACAAAAATATTATATATAAGAAAATAAGTACAAGACATCACTGATAGGGGACTTTAAGGAATAGAAAAACAAACAGCAGGCTAACTCATCCATATCGAAGTTAACAAAAGCCCAATCGAAGATCTTGGAAATGGTCAGAGCCATCCGATATGGATTAAGTGCACAATTCTCAAATACCCTCCTAATTCTCTCCTTCCATACCCCTAGCATAAGGTAACCAAAAGACCCAACCAAATCCGACCCGAACAGCATCGGGATCCCTCAAAAACCAGCATGAGACTAAGAACTTAAAAGAGGAAGGGAAGACCCAAAACACTCCGAAGCAAGATAGGTGTCAAGTCCAGATTTGGATTGGCTAATTCCGTAAGACAAACCATGGTTAAAGGGTGTCTTAGTCCAAGAAGCTTCAAGCGCTAAAAGCCATGATAAAACAAAGACAAGTTCTTGATCATGTGCTACATACGTGCCTAGGAATGGTAAGTGACTTAGATGACATCTACCCTAGGAGGAATTGACCTAGACAATTCCGATATACCCTAGGTGGTTAGAAACAAGTCAAGGTAGTTAAAAATCAGTTTCTGGGCATTTTTCATGTTGGTGGTTCGAACCATGGAATGGTTGTTCGAACGACGCAACAAATTTTGTATGGGCCAAAATTCCAAAGTCTTGAGTTATGGGGTGGTTCGAACCACTCCATAGGGCGTTCAAACAACCAAGGGGTGGTTCGAACCACCATGCGGGAAAAGCTGAAATAGTAACTTCTATTCTTCCCCTCTTGGTTTGCCCTTATATATCATTGTTCCCTAACACAATTTAGGGCTTTTGAGACTGCGTAGAGAGGCTCCCAAGTCGTTCTAGGGTTCCCCAATTTTAAATGATTTATCCCTTTGAGCTCTCTCTCATGTTCTAGACTAGAGTGCAAGTTCTTCATCGAAAATCCTTTCGACTTGCTTTGTTGATTCACACTGTTCATGAGATCACTCTATGTCATTATTTAAACTGAATTAAACTCCTCAAACTCCTTGTGAGTATAAACTTGGTTGACACGTGTCAAAGCCTTCATTGAAGGAGATCGGTCCCTCTAGCGGATCGTGGTTTTTGTGGTCGAAGAAATCCAGAGCCGCCTTGGCGGAGATCAATCGAGAGATCGTGGTTGCAGAGTTCTAAGAGGAGCACAATCAGCTGTTGGTTGATCACATTGGCTTGCGAGCGCATGGTTGCTTATTGAGGTGTCGAGGACAAGTTATCGAGGATCGTTGTGTCGAGTCCAGTTGGGTATAGTCTGAGTGTGTAAGTATTTGTTACTTTTGTTCTTAGTTATATCTCTTTCATCTAGACGAGGTCCCGTGATTTTTCCCGAGAGGGTTTTCCAAGTAAAAATCTTGATGTTGTGGTTTGTGTTCTTAATGGGTTGTTTATCGTTTCCGCATATTTAATTGATAAAATTAAAATTGGTAGACAGACCTTAGAAAACCTATTCAACCCCCCCCCCCTCCCCTCCCCTTTTCTCTGTCTCTCTAGGTCTTGGTTGACTCATACAAGGGGTAATTTCAATAGGAAATGATTCCACAACTAGCTAACTAGAGGATAGTGAACAAAATAGTGATCCATTGTTTCCTCTCCGGCCATACACATGAAAAACGTGTTGGCAAATCTGCAACCCTTACTCTTTTAGTTGTGTCCAATGTGAGAATTTTGTCCATAAACGAGGTCCAAAAGAAGTAGACCTTTGATAGAATGCCAGGATTTCATACTGCTCTGAAAAAAAAAGAACTATAAACACTCCCCAAGGAAATAAAGAATGATCTCATAGTAAACCGACTATATTGCTCTTAGACAAATCCTCTCATCACGAAGACTAGAATTTAGAACAGTCACACACAATAGACTAATAAAAGGCTCCACCACCAATTTATGTAATGCTCTTCGCAACTCTGACGCCACACTACCTCACCATTCTTAAAAACTCGAAGCAAAAATTCACCTCACATGCTTGTTTCACACCAAGGCAAAACGATTGGAGAACTTGTTCTTCAAAATCCCATCGCTACACCACAAATCTTCCCAGAATTTGATATCCTCCTCCGACCCCACCTTAAACTGAATGTGTTTGTCGAAATCCTCCTTAAGTTTCACAAACCTGTACCATTAGGACGGTTGTCATCCTTAGGCCTCCACACCGACTCCAACCTTATTTAGCCACTATAACTTTCCTCCACAGATTCTACCTCTCCTCCCTAAACCTCCACAACCAATTGGCAATTACCCAACAAAGCCTTGTTCATAAGCCACATGGATTTCACACCAAGGCCACCATTCCTCACAAATCAACACACTTCTTTCCAATCCACCAAGCGGCAATGTCTAGAATCATGTCAATCATTCCACAAGAAGTTTCGCTGTACCTACTCCAAGGAGTCTACTCTGGATACTGGAATCGTTAACAAAGATAAAAAGTAGGTGAGCATTCTCGCCAATGTGCTCTTTAACAACATAAGCCCACCCCACTTTGATGGGTAAAATGCCTTCCAAGTTGCTAATCTGCTTGAGACTTTCTCTACCACGGGATCCAATATTGATTTGTTCTTAAAGCCCGCACCCAAAGGCATTCTAAGGTAAGTGGAAGGAAACTGACCGATCCTACAACCCAAGACCTCGACAATTCCCACGATATTGCGGACATCCCCAAAACCAAATACTTTGCTCTTCGGTAGATTGACCCTAAGACCCAGGATTGCCTCAGCCCTCAAAGCATCTTAGATGACACCTAAGGAACCCTACATGTTAGGTCGAAGCATCACACATACTAAAAGTATCATCCGCGGACTGTAAGTGAGAAATTCCAAGAACCCATAAATCGACTGAGAAACCTTCAAGGAAACCCTCTTTTGCCCTATTAATTATCCAACTTAGGGTCAGCCTCAAAGATCAACATAAAGAGAAAAAGACAGAGAATCCCCTTTCATGAGACCCCGAGAACTTTTGAAATAAACCGCAGACAAGCAATTCACTAATACCGAGAATGAGGCCGACTCATAGGAAGCTATCATCCAAACTCTTCACTTAATCCCGAAACCCATACAACCCATAAGATAATCTATAGACTCCTAATTAACATGATCATACATCTATTCAAGATCCAACTTCAATAGGATACTAGCTCTACTACTCCTAATTCTAGAGTCCAAACACTCAGCCATTACTATCCCTAACTCAAAAAGTGCCATCAGAAATGAAACTCCGAATGTCCCTAACACCGAAAAAATGATCAACATTATTGCAACTCGAACTGTCACTATCATTCCAACTATGAATGTTTTTATTTGTATCATTTCTAATGAGGTCTTCACTTCCACTGGTATTTCCACCGACTCATAGGAAGCTTTCATCCAAACTCTCCACTTAATCCCGAAACCCATACAACCCATAAGATAATCTATAGACTCCTAATTAACATGATCATACGTCTATTCAAGATCCAGCTTCAATAGGATACCAGCTCTACTACTCCTAATTCTAGAGTCCAAACACTCATTGGCACTCAATATACCATCTAGGATTTGTCTCCCTTCCAAACAAGCTCCTTGCGTAGGCAAAATAATCAAACCCATACCTCCTTACGCCTAGAAGCTAAGACTTTTGCCAAAATATTGTAAATGTTTTCCCACTAAACTGATCGGTCAAAAATCCTAAGCTTGCAAACACCTTGGAATTTACGGAACAAGGCGATGAAGGTGCTATTGACCACTCTGTCAAAAAAGACAGACCTATAGAAATCTTCAACCACCTGCATAAAGTCACTCTTGAGATGGGCCAACATCGCCTATAAAAAGAAATAGTAAATTAATCAACCGGGGGCCTTATTTCCAATTATATCTCTTAAAACCACTAAAACCTCCTCTTCCTGAAATTGCATTTCTAGGTTCGCCCTATCCTCAGCCGAGATAAAATTGAGGCTCAAGCCCTCCAACTTGGACCTATACAAATGACTTTCTTGAAATAAATCCTCATAAAAACCCACCACTCTCTCTCTCTCTTATATCCTCTCCCCGACTAACCCTTCCTCCCCTGATTTCAATCTGGCATTGTGGTTAGCTTTTATCCTCGCGGAAGCTATTTTGTGAAAAAAAACATGTCCATGTCTCCTTTTAGCCACCTACCGCTAGACTTTTGCCTCCAAGAGATTTCTTCATTGAGCACAACATTTTGAAAATACACTTTCAATTCCTCTCCTATCCTCCTCTGTCTTTCGAAGACCACTAGAGGCCTCAATCTTGTCCAACTATTTAATTTCCTCTAGCATTATCGCTTTGCTAACTATTAAAGAACCAAAAACCTCTTGTTCCAAGTCTTGAGCTTTGCTTTGGCAGTTTTTAACTTCAACTAAAAATGGTATTCGATGCACCCAGAAATTCGCATTTTGCATAAAACTTCTTTTAATGTAAACATAAGCTAAAAACAAACAAAATGAAGGCATTCAACTACATTTATAATCATATATAAGAGAGTTAAGAAATTTATAAGTTAAAAAAGGCGTGTGTGCTGATAAACAGATATGAAAATACAAATCATAATTACTTAGCCAAGTATAAGAAATATAATCTAGATATTAAAATTTAGAACCTTATATTCAATTAGTTAAATAAGAATGTATTGAATTACAATCATAAGCTATAAGCTTGAATGTAAGTCTTTTTATGCTGAACTATTATATTGTTAGTTGACATTTTTACCATGTATATGAAAATATTTTTGAAGACTAAAAGTCTAAAATATGAGACATTTTTGTTGGACATTTGGTTTTTGGTAATGGTTTTATATAGTAGAATTTATGAAATTTGTGAAATAACTTCATTTAAAAGTTGTAATTTTGACCTCATCCCTATAAGAGGGTAAAAAGAGGATTTTGTTCTTAAACTGAAAAGTTGACTTTTATTCTTTAGGAATTTGGAATTAGGATAATTTTTATTGAATTCAAATGGGGGTATAACCTTATTGGCTTATTTACATATAAATATTTTAAGTAAATAAAAATAAATTTTAAAACTATTTACTTAAATAAGTTGCGTGTATCAAGTCTACGTTGTGGATCCTAATATAAATGGGAGGAGAAAAAAAATTAATGGAAAAATCCTCATATCAGTCCAATAAGCCCGATATGAGACGATATAGGGTCGATACAGGAGATTTTTTTCCAGCGTACTGTCCTCTTACCATCCTCCAAAAGCCTACCAGAGAAATAAATCGGATCCACCACAATTCAAAATTCGAATGGACAAGTATAGACGATATTGTTGCCACCTGCCACCCACCGGCTTCTTGTCTCTCAAAGGCCTTTCCCTCACATGATCACGTGACGATAAGAAGGGAGATCAAGAGCACCCAACTCTTATGAGAAAATCTCGACAATCTGAAATTGTCTGCCAAAGGAAACTAAGATAGAGAGGAACGGTGATTTATTGATAACAAAACAAGAAAAGAGTAATGGTCGCTTAAAGGGAAAATCTTACACGAAAAAAACGAAAAGAAAAAAGATGTACCTTTCCAAGCCTCAAAAGTCAACAAAATCCCATTTGCATCTAAATCTATTATTCCAATTACTTTTAATCAACTGATCCAAATTTAAAACCTATTGAAGTAAGAGGAGCACTTGAATAAATTTTCTTCTTTTAATAAATTTATTCAAGTAGATTGGCACCAAAATCTCCATGCTCATTAGGAGATATCATGTTGCTGAAACGATGTTCCCCAGAGGAGCTCCATGGTGCTATTGTTTGCATCATAGTTCGAAAACTTGGCGAGTCACCCGAGTAACTTGGCTGAGTTACCCGACTCGACTGAATTTCGAGTCAAGTCGCCTCAAAACTCGAAGGAGACACTATTTGCCGAGTTCTTCGGGTGACTCGGTCAAGTTGAACCGAGTTTTTCGACTCATTAGACTAGGTCAAATCACAGAATGGCATTTTTATCATTTTTTTAAACCTAAACCCAAACATCACACTATTTTTGCATATTTTTTTTTTGGTCTACAAATACAACCTATTATGGGTTCTGTTAAACATAGTTTTTAGTTTTGAGGCTTAAAATCAACGTACTTTGAGTTCTTTTAACCCAGGTTTTTCAAGTTATTACATATATATTCTGAGTTGGACCGAGTCGAGGTTTTTTCGAGTTTTCCGAATTACTCGACCCAACTAACTTTCGAGTCGAGTCGAGTCAAGTCAAGTTGTCGGGTTTTTGAACCATGGTTTGCATTATGTATGTTGGAGATGACTCATCTGATGAGGAATAGAAGGGCCTTCGACAACCATTCACAACCAAGAGAAAGAGTTTGGTTGATAACTAAACTACTGCTCTCTTGGTGTTCCATTAGAAGGACTCTAATGACATGGGTGCACTTTATGGTTTATTTGGGTAGCTTTCCTATGTGTTTTGTATTTTCCAGCTTTTAAAAGCTTAGATTAGCTCATTTAGATGAATCTTTTCATGAACTCTCATTGTACATTCTTTCTATTACAATATTATTCTTTTACCGATCTTAGAAATAAAAAAATATAGTTATGGAAGCAATGTTGGTGCAAATCTATTGGTAAAATTGCTAGTTTCAACTTTTTCTATGTATATTTATATATTTACGTACATATCAAGGATATATGAGGTTCATCTAATAAAATATGGAAACCAACCATTTTAATGTTGAAATGTTCATAATTCAAATGAGCATATTCAAGACCATCATATGTATGCAAGTCCCAGTAAACAAAATATTGTGATGAAATCAAGAATAGTTAGAAGCATAATAACGATCAAAGAGAAAATGAAGAACATCTCCGCATCATTTTAAAATTAAAGAAAACATCCAATTACTGAATAACAAAATAAAAACAAATAAAGCAAATAAAGTTATATGAGAAACAGCAAAATACCTCAGACAAGGCATTAACAACAGATAAGCCGACACCATGTAATCCACCAGAGACACTGTAACCACTACTTGAACCACCAAATTTGCCTCCTGCATGTAAGATCTACAGAATTTTGATTGTAATCAATAATTTGCATTGTGATCAATTACTTTGCCAAAATAAAGGCTCAAAAGTAACATCTTTTAAGATACAAAGTTCAAATTTCATCACAAGCTACAAAAACACTTATCTGTTTCACAATCAAATTATTCATATGCATAGAATGATGGATACAAAATGTTCCAATCTCTTGATCGCCGGGACGGGTTCATCCAATACCATTTATTGGGTGTATAATTAGGTGGCTGATACAGTTATAAAACAAGACCTCCACTATGCTATAGTTATTTTTCCATGCATGGTTTTATTCCCAGTTCAGCTAACTCTGCAGTGATTGCTCTTAATCAGAAGACTAATAGCACTACCAGCTTTTCTGAATTTAGGCCTGTCAGTTTATACATTTTAATGATTAAAGTTTTCAGAAGAAGAAAAAAAAAAACATTTCTTAGCTGTATTCTCCATCGACCCATTCTCTTCCGCACTCGTGGAACTCTTTGAGCACATTACTCCGTCAGCCCTTATTTGGGGAAGCCAATCCCTCCTCAGGTGGAGATATTCATCTGGCCCTTTCTAGACTTTTGTGAGATAAAGATTGTGATTCAGTGTAGTCAAACCGTCCAGGTGACGACTTGGCGATTAAGTCTCCCAAGGAAAGGCAATGCCTAGGCAACCATGACTTACTTCATTTATTAAAATGAACAAAGTTTAAGATATTCTTATATTATTAATAATAAAGATTAAAAATTAGTTTGGGAGAATAAACAAAAGACCAAAATATCACTACAAACTACAAAGAATAAAGAGCATAGTTTGGATGGTTTTCCTTATCACCTTTTTGCACAAGGAAGAGAATCCAATTCCAAACATTAGAATACTTGAGAAAATAATTAAATATAGTTTATGTTTCTCTAATTAAGTTTGAAATAAAGTATCATAGAGTTGTAGTTTGAATACGGATAGAATATTTAAGGAAATAAAAAAATGCAGTCTACTTTAAGTTAACGAAATAAATAAAATATCTAAGATAATAATAACATTAAGTCCACTTTTGTTTGTTTTTTATTTTGTATATAAACTAGTGGAATTTGGGGATTTGGCTTATTACCTGACTTGATGAGCAAGGAAAAGGAGAAAGAAGGGGAGGACAAGAACAAAGGCCCAGTTATGTGTCTCACTTCCCTCCCTCTCTTCTAATTACTGGACCTTCCCTCCTCATACTCTTTATGTCTCTTTCTTTCCCTTTTCTCTCTGTTGAACAGGCATGTAGTCCTTATGTAAGATTCCCTGTCTAGTTGATCCTCTCTATTCCTTTTTCTTTGTTTTTGTTGGAGGGACATGGTCCCAAGTAGGGGTGATACTCAAGCCGAACCGAGCCAAGCGAGCCGAGTTTTTATCGAGTATCATGTTTTTTGGAAATGTTCAAGCTCAGCTCGTCTCGTTTGCAAATGAAGGAATGGAGCTCGAACTCGGCTCGGCTTGGCCCGAGCTCGGGCTTTTAATGAGCCTAATAATAATAATATATATATATATATATACACATATATATATAAAATTATTAATTTAAAATTTTTATTAAAAAAATCTATTTTAAACTGTTATCGAGCCAAGACAAGATGAATAGGGAAGTGACCAACTCGTTTGGTCCTTCTCATCGAGCCAATCCGAGCCAAGCAGGAGAGTGGCCACCACTCGTTTGGTCCTTTTCTTTCTCAACCCCTCTTTTATAGGCCAACAATTTTCACAACTCTCTTCTTTAACCGATGTAAGACTATATTTGGTCCCACATCACACTTTGTGAAACACTCTTCACGATACACACCCAGCACACTTCACAACACTTTTATAGCAAACAATTTTCACAACTCTCTCTTCTTTAACCGATGTGGGACTATATTTGGTCTCACATCACACTTTGTGAAACACACTCTTCACAACACACGCACACAGCACACCTCACAACACGCACACTTCACAACACACACTCACACACACCGCACCTTAATGAACCGAGCTTTTATCGAGCCGAATAGGGGTATGTTCAAGCTCGGCTTGTTTACTAAACGAGCTCGAAAATGGTGTTCAAGCTCGGCTCGTTTACTAAATAAGCGAACGATGCTTGAGCTTTTAACAAGCCGAGCCCGAGTAGTTCACGAACATTTTGTTAAATAACCACTCCTAGTCCCAAGCCTTGTTAAAGGGAATAATGCAACCAAAAAAATTGGTACAAATAATAATACTACATTCAGGGTTTTGATTTTTTGGAATACCCCCACCTCAATACCTCTATATATATAGAGGTACATATCTTATATATATCACACTGTTTCTCTTTTTGTTAAGATGGATTGTTGCCATCTTTCTCTATGTTGACAGGTGCTCATCTCACTACATTTCTTATTTTTTTCCTGTGGGAGGAATAGGTAGTTTCTCTCTCTGTTTTTATTTTCCTTCTGTTGGAAAAATTGGTACGAATAATAATACTACAGTTGGGGTTTTGATTTTTTGGAATACCCCCCCCCCCCCCCCCCCAATGCCTCTTTATATATAGAGGTACATATCTTATATTTATCACACTGTTTTTCTTTTTGTTAAGATGGATTGTTGTCATTTTTCTCTATGTTGACGGGTGCTCGTCTCACTACATTACTTATTCTTTTTCTGTGGGAGGGACAGATAGTTTCTCTCTCTTTTTTTTTTCCTTCTGTTGGAAAAACCAGTTGTCCCTCTCTCCCACTCTTTCTGTTTTTCATGTTTTCACTTAGCATTTTATGACTTTGTTAATTAAATATTTAAGGTGTGCTTTTTATATCTTAATTTTCATCCTATCTTTATCATCATTAGTAACATATGTGATTCTTGTAAGCATAATTGTTACTTTTATGTGATTTTAATTATCAGTTTTAGTTTTTGTCGCCTAGGCACCTAACCTAATCAGGACCCATCGCATAGGCATCTCCTAGACGCTTTGATTATACTGGGGGGAAACTAACTGTGATTAGCGGTGCTCTTGCAAGTATTCAGACTTAGTTCATGTCTCAAATCGCAATCCCTGCTTCAGTGGTGGACCATTAGGAAAACATTCAGCGAAATTCCTTTGGCATGACTGCGCGACTCTTACAAGTACCTCCCCATGGAGCAGGACTACATTGTGGAGATAAGAAGATGGGAGGTCAGGGTTTGAGGCCTTTAAGGGAGATGAAAAAAGCTTTGTTAGGGAAGTGGCTATGGCTTTAAGGAGAGGAGTGGATGTTTATGGAGAAAAGTTATCGCATGCAAATACGGGCAGAAGAACGGAAGGAAAGCATATGGGTAGATACTGCGCATGGGGTCAATGGAAAGGAATTATAAAAACATCTTTGGAATTCTCAAACCATACACTTAACAAAGTTGGGAATGGTTCAGATGTACTGTTCAGGGATGACAAATGGTGCAGGCAACTTCCTCTAAAGCATGAGTTTTGTGAAATAACATCCAAAGTCTCTTTTTTCTAATGAACGGCAACATTGGACAAAATTCTTACTGTGGATCATCTTATGAGTAGAGGATGGTGACTCCCTAGTTGTAGCGACTTGTGTATGGAAGAAAAAGAAATGGTTAACCATCTCCCAGTACACTAAATATGCAAAACAGGTTGTTGGGCGTTTTGTTAGGGTACTTTGGTGTCCAATGGACCTATCCAGAAGGTTTGGTAGACTGCCTACTGAATTGGAAGTGCTGACAATTGAGCCATAAACAAGTGATGTCATGAGGCATGATTTGGGAAGCAATATGCCAGAGCTTATAGAAAGAAACAAAAACGTCTTCTATGATATTGCAGTCTCCAATAAGAAGCTGATTGCTTCAACCGAGAATTTACTCATTTCTTGGTGCTCAGATTTCCAAGTGTAAACAAGAGAGAGCTATGGCCGTTTGAGAAAGGTCTTTAATCTCTTTTGGGGGAGGGTTTTTTCCTATGTAATCAGAATAGTTTTCTACTCTACATTTCCCTCAAGATTTATTGTACTACAAAACATTATTTAAAAAGGGGAAAAACATAATTTGGAGGAAGGTGACAGCTATATGTGAAACCCAAGGCAAAATCTGTTAAGAAGACAATATTATTATTATTATTAACTATCAAAAAAGGTCTTATTATTTAATCATTCTTTCGTTTTATTATCATTGTTTAATTTTTTTCCCATTTTTATAAAGAATATCTAACTTTATCGAGTTGTAGTCATTAGCATTAGTGCCAAGAGCAAGGTTTGAAACGTAGTGCGAAATATCAATAATATGTCCCAATTATCACTCATTCGCAAGTCAACAAAATTATAGTTTAAGGTACTTATTAATTATTTATAAAAATTTGCTAAAATATTGTCAATTTTTTCAGCAATTCACAATATTTTGCAAATTATCGTAAAATTCTCAAATCTCACGATATTGTTACTAAACTTTAGTTGACGAACTATCAAAATATAATTGTAGGGAAGCTATGTACAAGGTGGCTTGCTCGCTTCCCTTTAGTGGTCAAAGAGGGCTATATATATGGGGGGTGATGGGATAGACCCGAGTCTACAGCCTAGGTTGTAGACCCTAAGCAAGCATTGTGGGATTGGAACCTAGGGCATTTAGTTCTCCACGCATATCTAATGTAAGGCAAAATTGGAAGTATGGATGCCCATACTAATTTAATAGGAGAGAGATGTCATAGCTCATTTCTAGCTTCTCATTTCCTAAGGATTTTTTTTAACCTCGCTTCCCGCTTCTCGCTTCTCGCTTTTGCTTAATGCAACAGTTTTGTGGTTCACTTCGAAATTTTGAGTTTTTTCTTGGAATTTTCGTTTCTTTCCCCACCAATCAATAGATTTGAATTTCATGGGTAAAATCAACCCAAAGGAAATGAAGATCGATGCAGGGACTCCACAGAAAAGACTTTTTCTGGGAAAAAATAAAATGTAACCTTTTAGTTTTTTACTTTTAGGATTAATTTTAATTCATTTGTGAAATCATAGAAAAATCAATTTTTACTACCAATTTATTGATTGGTTGGGAAATTTTGAACTCTCTACCATTTGAACAATTTTTTTGTAAGTAAATAAACTAAAAATCTTAATCTGAATCTTATTTCATTATAAAACGATAATTAGTTGTCTACCTTAGGTCTAATTTTAGAGTGTTATGTATATCCAGACAATCAATTGGTTGGCCGAGACTTGTTTTAAAAATAATAAAAGTAATCTTATAATTAGTTTTGCATTAAATAATTGGGATAATTATTTATAAATTAGTAATAATCATCTATAATTAATATTTAATATATAGTAATTAATTACAAAAATCTGATTTATTTTTTGTAAGTAAATTTCGTATACATATAATTTATAAATAAAATAATATTTACCATAGTGACCAAAGCAAGAAGCAAAAACGAGAAGCAAAGCGAAAGCGAGAAGCAGGAAGCAATACTCAAAAAAACCATAAGAAACGGAAAGCGAGAAATGAGATATAGGCTCCTCATTCCCATTATGTTATTTATGGATAGTTATAACTTTGATTTTATCTTACATGAGATTTTTGAGGAAAAGTAGGTGCCTTAGGTTTCAAACCGACGATACTTGCTTAGAGTCTACACCCTAGGCTATAGACAGCGGTTTATCACATCACTTCACGCATACAACTCTCTTTGATTACTTTGATTACTAGATGAGACGTAATGGAAGCGAGCCTCCTAGGAAGCGAGTCTGTCCGAGGAAACGAGTTTCCTAGGAAGCGAGTCTGTCCGAGGAAGCGAGTTTGGGAAGCGAGCTTCCTGAGAAGCGAGATTCCCATCCTGTACATAGCTTTCCTGCAACTATGATATTTACATTAAAATTTATTATTTTTTACAATGGTGTTACTTTTTTTCTAATAATGGAGGGTGTCCCAAACCCTTCGACCCTTCAAGGAACGGACTAGTCCCTTCGGGTGTCCGCACCAACCCACTTGGAATTTTCCCTATAGACATCCGGGAAAGAATATGATGTTACTGAAAATATTTTCTATTTCATACTAGTATGCATTCTCAAGCATATTAGCAATGAATGAATTTGTTTATATTCTAATTTTATCCTAGTTTTTCATTTTACAGTTTTTTGAGCATACTTATTAGGATGTCAAAAAGGAGGCAACCTGATACTGGGTTGCAACCAAAAAAAGGCAGTTTGCAATTACTGCAGACACATTATAAAGAGCAGAGGGGTGTCCTGCCTGGAGCACCTAGCCGAGGGTCACCAGAATAAAAACTATTGCCTTAATAGGTCTGAGATCTGGCTTGCAATGAGGAAACTTCTAGCTAGTCCAGCTAAGCATAAGCACGAGATCAGTAGGCTTAAGTAGGAGATAAGAGAGGATATGAGGCTTGCACATCCATCTGTAGACGTTGATGACGATTATAATGAGAATTTCGTCGAGGGCCAATACCCACTAGACTCTCAGACCTCATATCAGGGTTGACATGATAACAGGCCGTTCATTCCTCTTTAAGATCCACAAATGAGGGGACAATAACAGACTTATGTTGCAGGCAAAGAGGTTTTGACGGTTCTGGGTTGGGTGACTTGGGTCGTCAAATGTTGTTGGTAAGACACCATGGGATGTGACAAGACCTTCGTCCTTAGGCCGCACCCAAAGCATAAGGATTCCTGAGAAACCCATGGATCCATCTCTAAAGAGCCGAGAAACTAAGCAAAGACAATTGAGGGACTTGTGGAATGATGGGTCAATGAATGATAAACTCAGGACTTTTGGCACAAAGTTCACTCATTGTCATGTGCTTTCAACACTGCTTGACTACAAGCTTTCAGTTATCAAAGAAAGAAAAAAGTAATTGATGTGTAAAACCCAATCTTTTTACATAAAGTAATGTCAAAGCATATCTGAATCATATAGTCTGTCATGCCACCCAAAATTACCATATCAGATTACAGATACAACACAATAAAATGGCACGGTACATTAAGCTCAATATTTCACATCAATAATAGAACAATTTATATGCTAATCTATATTGTGTTTTTCAATTTGGTATGTACTTTATACAGATATAATATTCTGGGATATATATCAGAACAGAATAAAACAAAAAAATTGCATGCTTTTTTAAAGAAAGAAACTGCATTTGCAAAGAATATATTGAGAACAAAAGTAAATTCCACGCTGTCCAGACTCTTAACAACATTGTCCATAAATTTAAAATAGGAAAGGTTATTTGTGAAATGCTACCGTCAAAACAGTCTCCAACGCAGATTTCTTCGTGGCTGGATGCAAGTCAGTAGGAATCTGCACAGAAACTTTCATGAACAAGGAAATAAATGGAAATAGTGGAAGAAACAATTACCATGTCTGAGAGAGAGAGATTCGATGAATTAACCATGTGTAACTCACATAAATTAATGTATCAGGTCAGAAGAACAAATCAAATTTTGGTAGCATAAGATGCATATGAAATTAATTGGAAATCAATCAGTAGATGGGAAGCACTTCAGCGTTGCAGTAAGAACATGCAACTGCAGATTACAAGATGAACTCTAAGAATAATGACAAAAAGCAATAATATAACGTTAAATATGCATCGATATGAAGCCTACAATATCTATAAGGAGGGATATTGATACACACTCTTCCATTTTATCTATTAAGGTCGTACAGTCACGAAGTGTAACAAGGTCGTACGAGAACAAAACGTGTTATCGCGTATAAGAGCATATTGAACAGTGTTACCTAGGCACGTGGTACGGTGCCAAGTGTCCAGGTGTCTAGGGGTGTTTGGCACGGCAAGCTCTGAAAATCCCAATACAGCAGCACAAATGTACAAATTTTTAAAAATAATTATATATATATATATTAACTCAAAATTTTTAAATAATAATAAAAAGAGGGGGATCACCAGTCCCCAATTATTTTTAAAAAGTATATACCTAAGTAATAAAAATACTTATATAGGGAGTAGAAATTAGCAACAAGAGAGAAGAGAAGAACACAATTTGACAAAAAGTGTCTTGCAAGTGTATTTTTACAATGGCACGACATACTTGAAGCACCATGTGCCTAATCATAATGTTGATGTCATCATGACATGGTATAGGCACATACCAAGGAGTGTCGTGTTGTTTCCAAGTGTCGACACGACAAAATTAGGGAAAACTGAAGTGCCTCGGTAACACTGATATTGAATATATATTCTTCAAACCCTTTGTTAAAATATTGTGTACATCACTTTTATTTGCTATGTCATTTATGAGATTGCATAATAGCAAATTGAGAGATACAGGACCATATTGACAATGCATATCAACCAAAATGGGGGCATATCTACTATGTATATTGAGCACTACAATTGTGTATATTAAAACAATGCATCTGTGTGATGAGATCTCAATACACCCCAGCTACGGATTCTTAAAACCATGTCAGGAAGTAACAGTAGTCCATTCTGGTTCCAAAATAATCAGAATAAAAGAGAAGTCTCGCTAGTTGAAAGTTGATACAAAGGGAAGGAATATCGTGCATACCCCACGCCCATTGTCAGTGATGCTCACAGAATTGTCTGCAAGTAAAACAACATCTATCTTCGAAGCAAATCCCGCTTGAGCTTCATCAACAGCATTATCCAATATTTCATAAACCTGCGAGAAAACATGAACTATTAAACTTAGCAAATCAAATGAGATAAAATGCTATGAAAACACAGAAAAAATTGGAAGATACCAAATGGTGCAAGCCACGAAGTCCTGTGCTTCCAATATACATTCCCGGTCTTTTTCTGACAGGGTCTAACCCTTCCAATACCTGAATATAACAAACAACCATATCAATCTAAAAAATATAACCATCATGTCACCAGACCTGATAAAAGATATAGCATGGAAACAACTTACAAACCACAAGACAGAATCGCAGAAAAAGCTATTGTGGACCAAAATCAGATATATATATTCCCATAGTAATATGAGCATCCTCCCTTGGGAATGCCCTAGGCTATTTGATATAGTATAGCCACAGAGTCTACTTGCGTCGTCTAGCATGAGGGTAAAGTCCATTAGCAAAGTATGGCAAGAGATGTGTTCTAAAAACTGTATGTAAGGAAAAATAATATCAAAGTTAATTCATATTTTAACAAGTCACCATGTTTGTGACCCTATCAGTTTGTTTTTTTTTCTTTTCCTCTTTTCATGTTTGTGTGCGGATGGGTGCAGGTGACTATAGGAAACAACTACCGTAACTCTAAACAATTGAAGGATAGAATTAGGGAAATGTTTTATACAGTCAGACCTCACCCCAAAATGAAGCTATATAAGTAACTACTATAAGAAATTACTACGCTTTACTAATAAAAGGAAACATATGCTTTAAATTATGTATAGAATTCAAACTCAAACAGGCAATTCTGTATAGAAACCAAACTCATCAGAAGGTGACAATTCTGATTATCAATGTGAACCAGTGAATGGTATTGTAGTAACAGGCAATGATATGAATGACATTAAGTTACTGAAGAGCAAGTTGGTAGAAGAGTTTGAGATCAAGGATGAGGTTCAATTGAAATAATTTCTTAGGATCGAGGTTGTCAGGTCTAAAAACAGTATTTTCTTTTCATAGCGCACCTATGTCTTTGACCTTCTAGAGGAGATAGGTATGATGAATTATAAACCATGTGATACCCCCATTGATATTAACCACAAACTCAGTGAAGGTAGTGTGGAACGCTACTAGTTGCAGGGAGATACCAAAGACTTGTTGATCTCCTCATTTATGTATCTCTCATCAGACCAAACATTGCCTATGCAATCAAAAAAGTCAGCCAATTTATGCATGCTCCGACCACTAGACACCTAGAGGCAATAAATAGAATTCTCCAATACTTGAACTCGTCTCCTGAGAAATGTGTGATGCATAGTTACCAAATCGAGAAAGGAAAGTGAGAAGCGAAGCGAAAGCGCGAAGCGAAAGCGAGAAGCGAAGCGAAAGCGAGGCTCAAAAAATCCTTAAGAAATGGGAAGCGAGAAATAGCTATAGGAGCCTCTTCCCATTATATTAGGATGACCAATCATACCCTTAAATTTTAACTTACATGATATATTTGTGGAGAAATAGATATCATACAGCCTTGGGTTTCAATACAACGATAATTGCTTAGGATCTAGGTCATAGACTCATAAGCTCTAGACTCAAATCTATCCCATTACTTCTTAGATATATAGCTCCCTTTGACCACTAAAAATGACTTGATGGAAGCAATTCTGGGAAACGAGCTTCCTAGGAAGCGAGCTTCCCACCTTGTACATAGCTTCTCTGCAACTATGGTGTGATGTATGCATGTCATGAGAATCTAGGAGTTGAAACCTACACTGCTGCAGATGGGGTTGGATCAGTTTAAGACAGACACTCTACTACTTCAGATTACTGCAGTATGGTTGGAGTTAACCTTGTTACATGGAGAAGTAAGAAACAATATGTAGTTGCAAGATCTAGTGCAGAAGCAAAATTTCGAGACATGGCACATCCGGTATGTGAGTTGCTTTGATTTTGGTTACTCCTGACTGAGATTGGGCTTCCTACTAGTGGCCCTATGAGTTTATATTGTGACGGTTATGCAATAATAAGCATTACTCACAACACTATGCAACATGACAGAATTAAGCATATTGAGGTAGATCACCACTTTATCAAGGAAAAGCTTAAGGCGAGTTACATTGCACTCCATTCGTGAAGTTTGAAGATCAATAAACTGATATGTTGCCCAGGGGTCTTGGTGGTTCTCAGCTTTGAAGTATTGTTAGCAAGTTGAGCATGAGCAATATCTACGCACCAACTTCAGGGGGGAGTGTAGAAATTAGAATACTTCTCTATAGTTTATGTCTTTATTTCTTCTCTTTTTATTCTCTCAAACTTTAATCACTAAAACCCTAAAACTGAACCCTAAAATCTTACCCATTTTAACCAATTGCCCCCTCACAATTTACCTTCTCAAAACAATACAAATAATGCTAACATACTTGCTAAACAAAGCTATTCACTTTAGGACACTCTACTAAACTCCCAACATGATTAATAAGTAGATTGGTTTTGTATTTAGCAGTTATTAAATAGGGAGAGGTCAATCCAGTCAATCGATAATTGAACACAAAGAACACACTATATGTTTCCTAGGTTAGGGTTAGAATACTTCAACCTAATTAATATTCAGTTTGGGTTTGGGTTGGCGTTTTGTGCATTGAGATGAGTGTCAAGATGACCCATTGTTACCCAGTCTCACCCCTACGTATAAGTCCATTATCAGCCCCAAATAACAATCCTAACCTATTAAGACCTAAATAACATGCCGACTATCCCCAGGAAACAAATTTATAACACATATACATAGCATTAATTCTCGAAAAACAATAACCAAGACATTTGGAGCCAGTATAGAGGGTGCCTTAGGAGCATAATTGCACTCAGGGCATAAGGAATTATGCACCACAATTATGCAAGTAATCGGTGTTTCTGATACGATGAAACCTTGAGGACAACACATGCATAATGATTGGGCGCCATCAATTTTCCTGACTTGGATTGCATGGTGCACCTCATACATGCTTTATTGTTCACAAAGC
The DNA here is from genome assembly GCA_015143295.1 of Tetracentron sinense. Taxonomy (NCBI): domain Eukaryota; kingdom Viridiplantae; phylum Streptophyta; class Magnoliopsida; order Trochodendrales; family Trochodendraceae; genus Tetracentron; species Tetracentron sinense. Next base: position 34,442,187 of record CM026563.1, on the reverse strand, counting down.
ATTTAATAGTAAAATCTTTCAACAAAATAAGGACATTTAGGGTTACAAGCCTAAAATTGCAGCGTTAAAGAACAATGTGATAACTTTGTCAACAACTCTAGCTTGTACTAAAACACATTGTTCTGGATTAAGCTTCGCAATTCTGCCATGACTTTTTGCTTCAGTGGAAACCAAAATGGAGGTACTTATATAAGAAAGTTAAATTTGAGTTTTTTTTTTTTTTTTTGACAACGAAGAGGTATCCCAACCTTTGGCCAAACTATTCCTCTCCGGCCCCATCTCAGACACCCACACCAGGAGGGAGCAGATAGAAGCTGCTGGGATTCGAAACCGAGACCTCCGCTTCAGGAGGCGTGGAATCGTCCTGCTCCTGCTCGACCAACTGACCCAGCAGGTGGGTGTAGTTAAATTTAATTTCTATTCCATACATTCTTCCTTTGAAAATATAAGAAATATAAGCTGCAATTCTACTCAACAAAAAATGCTCCTTTAAAAGATCAAAACTGAAATTCGTTCAAGTAATTCGCAACTGTATTAGCCCTAACAATCAAACAACTTGAGAGAACAAACTTCGTAAGCTGTTTATATACCTGAATCTGGTCAGAACCATAAGCTGTCGAGCTCGTATTCCCTTGTACTGCTTCATTGGCAATGCTTGAAGACATAAAAGCCCTAGGAGAAACCGCATTTCTCAACAAAAAACGACTCGAGACCCTTTTAGATCGAAAATTCGTCCTGAAACAAAAGCAAAGATTGTTTAAGAGAGAAAAATCAAAGAAAACTCCAAACGAGTCCGAAGAAGAAGGAAGAGAGGAAAAGCAGGAAGATAAGAACCTGGTTTTGAAGAAGAGGGGGGAGCGAGAGAGGGGAAAGGAAGATGAGAGAGAGAGATTGTGAGAGTGGAGAGTTGCAGAAGTGAAGAAGCGAGAAGCGAAGAATCGAATGGGAAGAGAAGGAGGTTTCAGTAGCGCCATTAAAGGGTTTTCTCGAGTTCCCGCGTTTGAAAAATTGTGGATGTTTCTTCTTTGGTTTAATTTCACTGGCTTTTGAGTTGTTTCAGATAAAACTTCTTTTTAGTTTTTTCCCTCTAAAACCCTACTTTCAGACAATGTTTTCCCATTTTTTCAAAGTTACGGAAATGCCCCTACCAAAGTTTTATCAGGGGGTTTGTTTAGTTACTGTGCAAATCTAATTCCTCGGGCAAAATGAGTCGCAAGAGCTCCAATTCCCAAGCAAACCTCTAACCTTGTACTAATGTAGGTACATGATATCCAAAGCCCAGTGTCATTATTATTTAAAATGGTAAATTATACTAACCTCTTAGGTTTGGCAAAATTTTAGAGACCTCCCATCTTGTTTCTGAAATTACAAGTTAACACCGTTAAATAGAGAATAGAGAATGCGTTCTTACTCTTTTATACCCTTGTCTTTTCCACAAACAAGTCAAAGTCATTGGATTTGATCTTGCCAAGAATGCATCCGATGATGATTGTGAATGAAAATTGTGTCAGAGCATGTAACACCTCAAAATCTCATATTAGCCTAAATAGGACTTTGGACTCGTGACACTGCATCTCATATCCTTATCCATATAACCTGCAAGGCAAACTAACTATGGGTTTAAAATTTTCTTTCATATCAAATAAAACTCCAATCTAATAATATAAATTAACTATCAACCAACTAGCAAAATGATAATCTGATCACCCATATGATCTTAAATACTAGATTTAAAACTAAAGCAGCATCTTTAACTTTGTCTTATTACATTATTTTCAACTGAAATAAAATAACTAACTAAAAGCTCAATAGTATGGATAGTAGTCCAGATTGATCTCTTCCTCGAGATAATCATCTTTATGTTCTTCTTGATACTCCTCTTCTATCCAAGGTCCTCATAACACAAATGTCGAACCCTTCTGAAACTATCGACATAAAAATTACGACTAAGCAAACGAAAGCTTAGTGCACACAAAGTCTAACTAACAACATCATAACTTATAATCATAGTCATGTTTTATCATAAATAAACATATCTTACAGTTTATATGCGGAAACATGTAAACATAATATCATCCATGGCATGTAAGACTCGTGACTTGTGTAGACATGTAAGACTTGTGCACAATCGTGAAATTTAATGGAAGTATGTGTATTAATGCATGTAAGATAATCTGATTATGTATGTAACATGAAATTTTCCCAATACCTGTAACATGAAAGTTTCTCAATACTGTAACATGAAAGTTCTTATGCATGGACTTGTACTTAAGCTTGGACTTGTGAGACATATGATTATAATACTTATAATGCGGTACGACATGTGCTTCAGTATCATGGTCAACTTCCATCTAAGTTATCTCTTAGATTCCAACATTAAAACATAGAATTCCACCAAAGTCACTCATATAACTAAGGTTAATGACTTTCGGGCTTTGAGATCATCCTCTAAGTATTTACGTATCTAAAATTTAACCAATCCATATACATTCATAATTAGGCATAATTTACATGAAAGTCATACAAAAATAGTTTATGTATGTAGAATAGAATCACGGTTAACATCATAGAATTCCATATATAATCATCATTCAACCATAGTCTCTCCCTTATGATTTCATTCATGTGCAAACCCTAAAAATCACCCATTTCGTCAGATCAATAATATGTGTATGAGAGTTCCTAAAAACAATCATAATATCATGCCAAAACTTCAATATAATCTCTAATCCATCATCACAACATCAATAGCATATCAAATCTCACATAACTTAATTCATTCATGATCATTAATACAAAATCCTCTTGAAATCATACAAAACCTTCATCAACATAACTTAAAAGCATGAAATCATCATTCTCATATTTTAAAATCATAATAGCATACATATTATTAGGTTAGAATAATGTATGGTACCTAATCATCCATACTCGTACACATCGTAACATCAAACCTTCTTTAAATCATGTAACTCATATGTGAGTACCTGAATTTTAACCCCCATTCTCAATCAGGATAGATCCCGAAGAGGAATAAGCGATAAATTGTAATTGAAAAGAGAGTCTCCACCTATCTAATTCTGAGGAAAATAGGTCCCTGAAATGGTTGGATAAGGCATGGTCTGGAAGTCAGAGGTCAAAGTAAGGGATTCAGTTGAGTTAGGGGAAGGTGTTAGGTACCCCTAAACTCTCATCCGGAGATGGTTACCTACTCCCTAAGTCTGAATCAAATAAAGGAAACCATAAAGAAGCTTACAATTTGATCTATATGTTGAGCAATGTAATATTGACTGAAATAAATAAATTGAGATAGGCGGGATAAGAACGGAATGGGGATTTTGTCCTAAGGGAGCTGAACCCGATCAGGGTTGCCTACGTATCCACTGTTGGTGGAATCAAGCCGCACGTAGTTCCGGGTAGATTGATGATTTGATTTGATTGATTGGGGATGGTTTTGATTGGAGATAGATGAGTTCGATTATTTCATTTGGAAGCGAAATGACATTTTAAGCTCGTGCTGAGGAGCGATGAGACAGTTTAAGCTCGTGCCGGGGAGCCTCTGGATAGTTTTAGCTCATGTTAATGAGCCTCTTGAGGTAGGTATCTGGACAGGGTTTGAATCGAGGCTCTGACAGGGGTTTGACTAGGTAGGTACGGTTTAACTAAGGTTAAGCTAGGGTTTACCTATGTTTTAGGTAGGGTTTAACCAGGGTTAAGTTGGGATTTACCTAGGGTTTAATTAGGGTTTACCCAGGGTTTAACCAGGGTTTATTTAGGGTTAAGCTATGGTTTAGCTAGGGTTTAGCTAGGGTTTAACTAGGGTTAAGTTGGGGTTCACCTAGGGTTTAGCTAAGGTTAAGTAGGGGTTTACCTAAGGTTTAACTAGGGTTAAGCTGTGGTTTACCTAGGGTTTAATCAGAGTTTACCTAGGGTTTAACTAGGGTTGACTAGGGTTATATTTGAACTGGAATTTGGGCAAGGGTTCGACTAGGCGAGACTATATTGGAACTGGGATTTGGGTAGGGGTTCGACAGGCAAGCAGTCTAAGTATTTAAAAGCGATAAAGCAATTTTAGAAAACTAATAAAAGACTAAAAAGACAAAGTTCGGCAAGATTTTATTTTCTCGGAAACCCAAAAGGGTCACTAAAGAGGTCCCGAGAATCGACCCATCACAATCAATGTTCTCGGGAATCCGGAGCGCTACGAGGGGCTTTGAAAAAGGAAAGGGAGAGAGAAGAGAGTGAATGAGTGAAAAATGAAGTGAATAAGGGGGGGTATTTATAGTTTTTCAAAACAGCAGGGCACTACTTCAAGTAGCGCCCCTATGGATAAAAACCCTAAAAATCAGGGCGGCAAGGAACAGTGAGGCGGCAAAACGGGTCGACATTGGCGGGGCGCTATTTGAAGCAGCGCCCCTAGCTGGATTTTTCAAAACAATGCCTGCCGACAGGGTTTGACCGATCAAAAGGGCCCAAGAAAATAGGCCCATAAGGGGGTGTTGTTTGAAGCAGCGCCCCTAGCTTGAGGCAAAAAATATTAATTTTTTTCCTTTGACTCGCCACGTGGTGCTCTCTGATTCGCCAATAAACAATTTTTCCGTTTTTAGCCCGAAAATAGTTAAAATTGAATTGATAAAATCCAAAAAAATATTTTAAATAAAACATGAAATTTTCAATACTTTTCAGGGGTATTTTGGTCATTTTGCACTCCAGGGGCATTTTCTATCATTTTAAGTCCAATTTAATCCCAAAAATAGCTAAAATTCATCAAAAATTTTGTAAAATCATTTTGGACGAAATGAAAACTTTTTAGGGGTATTTTGATCATTTTTCACCTCAGGGGCATTTTGATAATTTTTCACCTCAGGGCTGTTTTTGAAAATCGAAGCACTTGAAAAGAGGGTTTTGAAAGAATGTTTAAAAGTATAAAAAGAGAATAGAGGGGTGCAAAATTGGGGTGCTTACAGTTGCCCCTCTTTGTCAGAGGGTGTGAGCACGTGAACGACAAATGTTATAAGACCTCAATTTTGCACGTGCGGAAAAACTTGTAAATTTGAAGACAAAAGAGTCAAAAAAGAAAAAGTTAAATTATGCTTAGACTGCATGCCACAAGTGGGATCCTAGAGGACAAGATGGATAGGAGAACTTGTTCGGTTGTTGGGGGATAGAGAGGAGAAATGAATGACTCATCCTTAGTGATGAAACATCCGAGATTGGGGAAAGATAATTTTTTGCCTCATTTCAGATGAAAGAATTGAAAACATATGAGTGTAGCCTCATCATATGAGGGATTGATTAATGTGGGTTTAGCCACATCACAGGAGGGATTGCTTGATTGAAATGTACTTTTAACCTTTTTATAGGAGGGATCGATTTTGAAATGTTGCTTTTAGCCTCTTCACATGAGGGATCGAAAGTTTAACCTCTTCACAGGAGAGATTGATTTTGAAATGTTGCTTTTAGCCTCTTTACAGGAGGGATCGAAAGTTTAACCTCTTCACAGGAGGGATTGATTTTGAAATTTTGCTTTTAGCCTCTTCACAGGAGGAATCGAAAGTTTAACATCTTCATAAGAGGGATCAATTTTGAAATTTTGCTTTTAGCCTCTTCACATGAGGGATCGAAAGTTTAACCTCTTCACAGGAGGAATCAATTTTGAAATATTGCTTTTAACCTCGTCACAGGAGGGATCGATTTTGAAGTGTTGAAGATTGACATGATGGGTGATGGGAGGGTGGATGACAACACATTACGATGTCAACCGGATTGAAAGGCAGGATGATAACACATTACATTGTCAACTGGATTGAAAGGGTGGATGACAACTAAAGTGGGATCCGGATAAAAATTTATGCGGAAACTGGATCCCCTAGATCTTAACACCATAGAAAGCATCAAAAACTATCTAAGAGTTTTAGTCATATCACCTCGGTGAATGATGTTCACCGGTGAAGCTTAATCCACTCGAATCGTCAGAACTCTTTGTAGAGATTTCTCTGAAAAAATACTAGAAGCTCGATCCTTGGTCTTCACTATCCCTACGAAGCTTTAGAATCTCCTTTGAAATTATTGAAGCGATAGGAAGAAGATGGATCAATGATGTAGACCTTCTATCACCAAAAATACTTAGGTTCAAAACCCTAGAAAAGCAAAACCCAACTTGGACCACCCTTGTAGCTCATGAAAATCCTAGGGAGACTCCCTAGGTGCCCACGGTTTGGAGAGAGAGGAGAGGGAGAGAGAAAAAATTATGGAGAATTGTGATTATATTCTCTCCCCACGTTTTGGTCTTGGTGTATTTATAAACTAGGATCCAATCCTAATCCTACTCCAACTTGATCTTATCCCTTAAGAAGTTATTTGTTAATAATAACTCTTATTATTAATTAAGTAAAATCCTAGTTTAATTATAACTACTTTAGTTATAGTAATCCTACTAATTAATGAATCCTTATTAAATGAGAATTCCTTAATTAATAGGGATAAGTCAACAACCAACAAATGGAGGAATCCTAGTCAAACTAGGATACCTCAAACCACAAGGGGGAGGGGGGGGGGGGGGCGTGAGCATCAAGGGGGCGTGAATTTTGAGGAGTTTAACACTCCTCATCGCAATCCAACTCCATGTCATCTTAATCCTAATTGCAATCCAACTATTGGATTTTAATTTCTTAATTAATAGAGTTATTACTTAATAATTATTCAAGTAACCAAATCCCAATCCAATTAGGATTTCCAAAGTGGGCACCCCACCCTAGGGTTTAAACCCATGGGATTTGGCCCATATTAAAGGTTCATATTAATGAGTTTATGGATATGGGTCAAACTCATTTCCCTTTAAATTAGGTTAATTAAATAATTATTAAAATAATCTCTAGATTTAAATTAACAATTAATTTAAACCATAGATTAACTTTTAATCTATTTAATTAATAATTAACTTTTAATCACTTAAATAATTTGATTAACATTTAATCAATTATTGAGCTTGTATTTCTTATGTGAGCATCTCCACAGATTACTCTGGGACATTCTTACCTTGGCTTTCCCAATGTTATCCCATTGACCCTGAACAGGAATTACATCGGAATTGCTAGTGACGTGAGATATCCATGTTGCAATTGAATCCCAGTGTATGAACATTAACCATTACGGATCCCGCCACATGAACTTTTAAATTCGATTTATGCTTCTAAACACATTATCCCAAATGGGCCTTCGAGATTGACATACTATCTAACCCATAGCCCATTGCACATCATCCGGGTTTCCAAGACTTACGATTAAGCCATGAGAAACAATTTCCCATTAAAAACATATTGAGAAAATCCTTTAATAAGTATAATATCTTTTAATAAAAGTATATTTCAAAACTTATTTTGATTTCGAAATCACTTACGTAGGCATAATCAACTGTCTTACCCAGAACTTGGATAATCTCCCAAATAAATGAGCATGGATTTCATGTTTGAAATTCATTATGACTCGAACAGCTTTCTGACTATCCAACTGTCACTGTATCGTATTCCCTAAGGTAGAAAATACTTTGGTGGAATCAAAACAGTCAGATCACTACTCAGTCATAGATGAACACATCAGATCTAATGATCATCGAAACTGTTCAATGTGAATGAGATACCAACTATCTGATAGTATGTTTATGCAAGAGGTCTCTCATTGAATGCAATCAGTCAGTGTACATTTAAGCCCCCATATGCTGATGTGTAGTCTCCACTACAATAGTTCGAGATAGAACTACATCTCAACTATTGAGAACATCTTAGCATTCTGACAGTCATATAAGTGAAGTGCCCAGCTTCACCCACATCTGTGACTATATAAGATATAAGGAACCGGAAAGTTATATCTGCCTATGATAATCCAATCACATAACTTTCCTACAATATATCATATGGACCTTTATTGATATCTCATATTGTATAGATCATCTCATGATCATGGTCAATTACCCATAATGAATACATAATAGATTAAGAAGAAGTCTTTATTAATCAAATTAATAAGAGTCTAACAATCTAAATGACTTTTCTAGGCATCATGTCTAACAACAACACATTACAATGTCAGCCGGATTGAAAGGATGGATGACAACACATTACGATGTCAGCCAGATTGAAAGGGTGGATGACAATATATTACGATGTCAACCAGATTGAAATGGTGGATGACAACACATTACGATGTCAGCCGGATTGAAAGGGTGGATGACAACGTATTACGATGTCAGTCAGATTAAAATGGTGGATGACAACACATTACGATGTCAGTCGAATTGAAATGGTGGATGACAACATATTACGATGTCAACCGGATTGAAAGAGTGGATGACAACACATTATGATATTAGCCAGATTGAAAAGGTGGATGACAACACATTACGATGTTAGCCAGATTGAAAGAGTGGATGGCAACACATTATGATGTCAGTCGGATTAAAATGGTGGACGACAACACATTACGATGTCAACCGGATTGAAAAGGTGGATGACAACACATTACGATGTCAACCGGATTGAAAAAGTAGATGACAACACATTACGATGTCAGTCGGATTGAAAAGGTGGATGAAAACACATTACGATGTCAGTCGGATTGAAAGAGTGGATGACAACATATTACGATGTCAACTGGATTAAAAGGGTGGATGACAACACATTACGATGTCAGCCGGATTGAAATGGTGGATGACAATACATTACGATATCAGCCAGATTGAAAGGGTGGATGACAGCACATTACGATGTCAGCCGGAGGTAGATGATGGGTGACAAATATTCTGATGTTAGCCAGAGACGGGCGACAACCATTCCGATGTCAGCCAGAGTGCAACTTTTACTAGAGACCTCCTGGCCTTGACTAGTTAACATGATTGCAGCATGTGTGTACTTGTGATAAGTGTGCAATTTAGGCAACCAATGTGTGTGCAATATGTGTATGGCAGCCTAATTTAGGTATGGGTGCAATAGGTGTGCAATTGGCTAGTGGACATGTGTGTGTAGTTTGCTACGTATGATGTGGGTGCATATTGTAGCTATGTAGATGTGCAATGCAACTTATTTTGTGAATGTATGTGCATAGTGCAGTATATTGTGCAAGAGTTTGTATGCAGTGCAGCTAATCTAAAGAATGTGTGTCTGCCGAGCAAGTAACATTTGTGCATAATGAACTAACATATTGAATGTGTGTGCTTTGTGTGAACACGTGTGTGTGAATGATTGTATGAATGTGCATTGTGCAGCTAAATGGATGTGAGTGTGATGCAGTTAATTTATGTAGAAGTACATACAGAGTGCGACTCACTTAATATGCGTGTGTAGTGCGACAAACTATGTGAAAGTATGTATGTAGTGTAGATAACATTGTGAATGTATGTGCACAGTGAATGTGTCAAATAAGACATATCAAAGGGTGCACCAAATGAGGTGGCTAACAAAGAGAGATGCATCAGATGTGATGTCACATGAGGTGCACCAAATGGGGTGGCTAAGAAAGAGCGACGCATCAAACATGATGCATCTGATGGTGCACTGAACGAGGGTGACTAACAAAGAGCGACACATCGAACATGATGTATCTGGGGTACACCGAATGAGGTGACTTACAGAGATAATGAAAATGGGTGAGAATGTACATGTGTTGGTGTGCAATTTGTGAAGCATGTGCAATGTGCGATGTAGTTAACATATGCGTATGCATGACATGTGATGAATATGAAAAACATGACTCGCTCTATAATCCAGTCTTGCTCTTGCTTTTGGATGACTTGAGATCCTAGGCTTTGCCTGCTTTTGTTGGAGAGCTTGCTATAGAGAGATTGATTTCGTCCAAGTCATAAGACACATTGGACACTAATTACAGAATAAAATAAAACCGTTTTGAAAACAAATGACTTTTGAGTTTTTCAAAATAAGTGATTTCCTTGCTCATTGGTTTGTGAGGGGTTTGCCCTTACTGGAGATTTAATGCTTTGCTCCCAAAGGACATGATATAGCAATGAGCAATGTTGACACTCTGAACTTTTGCCAAAGAAGATAGTCACTCAATTTTGACTTTGTTGCATGTTGAATTAGGTCTTGCTTGGAGCCAAAGGCTTTGGATTGTGACGACATTGAGTTCTTTAGTCTAAGTTGCTTGCAGATATATTGTCGGGGATCTGGGTTACCCGTGGTCAAGATCCTGTTACAAGAACTCAACTTTTCCCATTTTTACCCTTGGAATGACCAAGTCTAGGGATCGCATAATTTTTGCGTAATGAGGCTGTTCCTGATTTTCACTCATGCCTGTGAAGTTGATTTTTAATTCCATTTTTTGCCCCTAATAACAACATCAGGGTTGATGTAGCACCCCAGACTTTTCCATACTTAATGAATAGCACTTTCGTAGCCAATTGGCCTTTCATGTAGTCTAATTAATCAATAAGAGAGAAATTGAAAATTTGAAAACTTTAGAAATGTTCATTTTTGAAAGACGAATCTAACGCAAGTTGAATCGTCAAAATCCGACTAACGAGTCAAAAGATATGGCCAAAAGATCTAAGTGGAAAATTTGAGAAAAATCAGCAAAATAGGCAAAACACAGACCAACCGGTCAACCGCTCCATCCACCGGTTGACCCGTCGCCTACCGGTCGACCGCTATCGCACTAATTTTGTATGGGGGAATTTTCCAGAGGGAGTTTTGGACCAATCAACCGTTCCAGCTAACCGGTCGACTGCTAGCCTACCGGTCGACAGCTCCTATGACCTGTCGACCGCTCCTCGAGTACTTTGCCTATCTGTTTTAGCTGAGATTTTAAGGGTAGGATGGTCATTTGACCACCCCACTTTCTATAAAACCCCCCAAATCCGTGGGTGAGGGTTTCATAAACCGGCAAGGCTTGTATTGGGAGACTAGAGAAGGGAGAGAAAGGAAGAGCTAGGGTTTTTGCTCAAACCCATCTCAAGTAAGGATTTTTCTACTCAAAGGATCTAATCTCACCTTTCCTCAAGTTCTCCTCCAAGTTTAAAAGTTAGTACACCCTACTAACTACCATTAGCATAACCTAGGTTTTCCATTTTAGTTGATGATTCTTAATCCCATGTTTTCCCTTCTTTTTAAATGTGCTATTTCTGTAAAATGTAACCAAGATAATAAGGAATGTTGTGATGTGTGGATGGATGAGGGGTTGAGGCGATTGGATGCCGTATGGTTTTTGTGTGATGTGCGAAATGGAAAATGGTGGTAAGGGCATTCCATAAATAATGAACGTACCCTGATGATGTGATGAAAAATATGTACTAACAAGAATAAAAAGAAACGACTATGAAATGTGGCAAGCTATATGTTTGATTAAATGCCTAAATGAGAAATTATCAAATCAATGAAGAATATGAAAGCATGAATATGTGTAGTTTTCTTCCAACTCATGACCTTGATTAAATGCCATATAGATTATCTAAATAAGCACATGTTTATACTATGGAATGAATTGTTATACACTACTCTTCATGTCATATTGTCATCATGATATTATAAGTGCTACACACATCCACGCATGCATGTATGAACCGGGTTTTCCAAGAGTATTTGTGTATGATAAATTATACAAGAAACAAGCATATGTCAAGGAGGTTGGTAGCCCAAGTGAAAGGTACTAGCCTCTGGCTCACAAGAAAATGAAAAGAATACATGTCAAGGAGGTTGGTAGCCCAAGTGAAGGGTACTAGCCTCTGGCTCACAAGTGAAAGGAAACAAGTACATGACAAGGAGGTTGGTAGCCCAAGTGAAGGGTGCTAGCCTCTAGCTCACAAGATAATGGAATGTCAAGGAGGTTGGTAGCCCAGGGATGTGCGGGTGCTAGCCTCTGGCTCACAGGTATACAAGTCAAGAACAAGTCAAGACAGAAAATACAAGACAAGACAGACACGCATACATAATTTTCACAAGCAAGATCGAGACATGAAAATGATTTCCCAACATGAGTTTTACCGAGGTTTTCACATTCATGCACGCATGTCAAGACACTGATATTGCTTCATGTTCCATACTATTTATCTTCTGCTGCTAGTATTGCTTTAATTGATATTTCGTATCGTATTCATTGTTGTTATGCTTTCGTTATTGCTATGACTAGATAGTAGCTTGTACTCACTGAGTATTCTATGCTCAACCATACTTTTATGTCGGCAGGTTCCGTGGATGTCCTTGACCTTGAGCCTTGGGTCGAGGAAGAGTACGTAGAGGAGAGGGAGCCATCTATTCCGTTACAGTCGCAAGCGGATAGAGACTTTGATGTATGGCCATACCTCAACTACTGTTGAGAGGAGAGTACGAGAGATTTCTTTTTTTGTATTTTAATATTTTGATAGGTGGGCATGTCCACCTTTACCTTGTTATGTTTTGTATATACTCACTTGGGATACTGACCACCTTATATAGAAAAGAAAATTTTGGTATACGCTTCCGCATTCATGATATAGCTTCCGCACTCTGATTCATGTTATATTATGGTATGTGTACCTTGTTCATTACAGGATGGTTTGGAAGGTACGTATAGTCACACCTAAAGTATCCCTTAGCTCCTAGGGGGTATTTTGGGGTGTGACAGCTGAACTCGCATAATTTTTGCATCTCAGTGTCATTTCTAGTTTTCACTGGGCCTGCGATCTTCTGAGTCGAACTATCCTCTCCTATCATTGCCTGGTGGGTTTGATACAGCTATTGGATACTTATCTATCAACCTACCAGTACACTTAATCTCTGAGGGATCTAGAAGGACTTGAGATAGGACGAAACGTAGGTTAGGGGGTCAAAATCTTGGGACACCCTTTTCACTTTGAGCTTTCTTGAGCAGTTTTGTAGAGCTTTGACCTTTGTCTTTTGATTAGGCTCTTTTTTTTAAAAAAAAAAATTTTACCTTTGGCTTTTGCTTTATTGATTTTTCTTTTGAGACACTTTAGTTTGCTCAAGAAAGCTGATTGATTTGATCGTACCTGTTTTTTAGGCTGCCTACGTACCCTTTTTAGGATCAGGTCATGACGTTGTTCAGGCTCGTAAAAACTTTTGTATGGGGTGTCTCAGTATAGAAGTGTAGTGAAAGAAAGGCTATTAGGCTCAAAAGGCTAACTAGCGGTTCATGAATTTGATGGGTTATAAACAAGGAGGAAGAGTGTGCCAAACATGGCATTCTTTCATTTTCTAAAGTGACTAAGAGTACAGGCAGTTTCCTGACAAAATCTTGAGCATGGTGCTTTCTTCTGATATGATCTATGCTGACAGGCTCTGAGAGGTCTTCGCCATCCATGCGTCTGAGTCGAAGAGTATTCAGAGAATCTTTGACCAACCACATGGGCCTTCAAAGTTGGATATATTTTGCCCCTGGTACTGAATGAGCTAGTGATTCTTGTGTGAATATGAGATCATTTTTCTTTATGCTTTAGCTTGTGGCTTTGACTTATATAGCTGCTCAATTGCTTGAGATGCATTGGAATCTGCTCTACTTCTTCGGACTTTGTTCATACAAGTATCTACCTTTATCGAGGTCTAATAGTCTGACCTCTCATATTGTATAGTATTACTCCAGTGCATGAATGATCAACCTTCAAATGGTGGCATTGCCCATGTCTTAGACTACAAGATGTCTATCCCGATGATGCCCCAATCTGCTTAGTGAATGCTCTGCTTGTATTGACGATTGGAAGCTTGAAATTGGTGGAGTGAATTGAGTGCTTCAGGAGATCATGCAAGCATACTGCAGGTAGTGTCATTGACATATGCTACCCATGGGTACTATGAAATTGAAGTGGATGGCTTGGTGAATGTTCGGGCAATCCCTCATTAGACCAACAAACTTAGTTAGCACGGAAAATATTTTGGGTGGTTCTAGATCACTAGTTCTTCAGAGAAGTTATAGGTCATACCATCATGAACTTTTTTGGCATTTTGTAAAAAAAGTTGAGTCATGCTTAGAAAAAAGTATTATTTAATAGAAAATGACTATACAAGGCTTGACTTAAAAAGGGTCATTTTTACAGACTTCCTTGACCACTAGGGCCAATGAAAAAACAAAAATAAATTTGAACAAGCGAAGTTTGAAACATGGTCTAATCAATCTCGCAATAACAAACTTGCTGGTGATGTTGTAATCATCTTTTCTGTCTTGGAAGCTTAGACGGTACGGGAGCGGCTCATTGGTTAGGATGGATGGGTCTGTCTTGGTAGATGGGGTATCAAACTATAAAGATGTTACTAGGTCCGATTTTGATATCGCCCTGGTCAATTAAATCCTGGATTGCATGCTTTAGGGTAAAGCATTGGTCAGTGCAATGTCCGGGCCCTTGATGGAATGCGCAGTATTGATCCACGTGAAAATTGCGTGACAGATTGGCTGATGGTGTAGGATCTCGAGGTTTGACCAGTCCACTCTGTATGAGGAATGGTAAAAACTGGCATCGCTTGCAGGGTAATGGGGTGAACTTTCTGGGTGGCGCCCTGACCTGACGTGGAATGCAGTTTTGGCTTTGGGTGACTGGTTGAGCGGTTCGAGGATGATTTTGGATTTGCTCAAGTGCCGCTGTGAGCTTGTCGAGAGAATGGATGACGCCACTCATGGTGAGCTGAACGTCCTGAACATTCCCATAGAGGATTTATGCGGTTTTCTCTTGATCTTTTGATGTTTCATCTTGCTCCATTTCTTCAGACGACCTTGATGAGATTGTCTCTTGATTTACCACTCAAGGAAGGATAAGAGCTGCGAACATAGAGCGAGTTGATGCTAGGCATGAGACTCAAAGGATGAAATGATGGTGTAAGTGATGACATGATAATCTAAGAGACGATTCATGGCATGCATGACATAGAAGATGATGGGAGTATACATAAAATGTGAGATGATATACAGGATGAAGATGATCATGCACAAGATGTGTTGCAAGCTATATTGATGGACTCTTCATGCAAATGAGCAATATTTTGTTTATGCAATGATGAAGATTTCAGTACTGGATGCCGGGCTTGAGCCGGATCCTATGACTGATCTTTCAATAAAGGGGTAACAAAGTCAAGAGACTGCGATATGCCCTGGGATCTGTGATCTGCTGATCGTTAGACCCCCTCCTTTTTTTTCTCTGGGAATAGTTGCTAGCATTGTTAGTTCATAGTCAGGAGAATCCTTACGGCTTGATGAGATTACCCAAATTTAAAGGGCTGGATGCCAATGTGATATTGCATGCAGACGGACCAGACTTAACTAGACCTAATTCATGATGATATGATCAAGATATGCACATGATGAATTGAATTTTTAAATAGAATGAATTTGAATTTTGAAAGAAATGACTGAGTTAAACTTAGAATAAAATGATGAATGATGATGGTGCTAACAAATAAATTTGAATCTTGATAGAAACAAATAGAATAAATTTGAATGAAGATGATAAATTGCAATAAATTGAATATGAATTAGTCAAAACAAAATTTGACTAAAAATGCAATACCTGAGCTTGATCTAAACTTAGATGAAGAATGGTGATGAAATGAATTGAAATTGATTGAATATAAATGAACCAAAATGAGTTTTGATAAAAAAAAAAAAATCCTAGTCAGATGGAAACTCAGATGATGAATAGGGGTGATGGTATGGATCAGATATTAATCAAAATAAATTTTGACAAAGAAAAACCTAAGTTAGATGTAACTCGGAAGATGGATGAGTTGATATGAATTTGATATTAATCAAAATAAATTTTGACTAAGAAAACCTGAGTTAGATGTAACTCAGAAAATGGATGATGCTGGTATGGATTAATCAAAATAAATTTTGATTAAAAAACCTGAGTTTGGATGTAAACCCAGAAGATGAATGATGCTGGTATGGATCAATCAAAATAAATTTTGATTAAAAAACTTGAGTTTAGATGTAAACTCAGAAAATGGATTAAAAAAGAATCGACCAAATATTTTCATAAATTTTGGATGATGGAAAATGATCAAAATACCCCTCTTATGATAGAGACAATTTCACATATTTTGACTATTTTCTTTGCTTTAAACCTTAACTATTGATCATGTAATACTTGAAAAAAATTCGGTGAACCTCAAATCCGATGTTTGAGTTGAGAATCTCACAAGTTCAAGGGGATGGTTCGGTTTCCCTAAAAGTCTATCTGCCCTTTTTATGATTTTAACAATTAAGTTATTAACTTAAGGGATAATAAAATTTAAAGGCGGAAATAGAAAACCAAGCAAATCACAACACAATGATTTTTACGTGAAAACTCTTGCGGAAAAAGCCACGGGACCTAGTCAAACCATGAGAATCCACTAAGACAAAGTTAACAAGAACTTACAAGACTCGAACTTGACTCCTTCGGACTTGACACTACGATCATTCAGTTCTTAATCCTCCACGTTTCGAAAATAAATTACGTACTCACAAGTCCTGTGATCAACCGCAGCCACTCATACTTCTCTTTGTGTCTCGAAAACAGTCCACGATCTTCCAATCGATCTCCATCAATGACGGCTTCGGATTCCACTGACCAAATCACACTACCACGATCCTTCTCGGATCGATCTCCATCACAAAGGCTCCGGAACACTCCGGCCAAGTTGTTATATCCAGAACGGATTGATGGTTTGATTAAAATCAACTCCTAGATAGACTTCATCAATGGGAAGGTCGAAGCAAGCAAGAATATAGCATTGACTTACAAAACTAGGATGAGAGAAGGTCCAACAAAAGGGATGAGAGACAATAAGAATGAGATTTTCTATGAACTCTAGAGATAGCTAAAAGTACTCTCAAAACACTCCCCAAAGTCCCCCTTCACGGACTAGAGGGGTCCTAATAAATAGAGAATCAAAACCAAGTGTTTAGAAGTTGCTAAAAACAAAAAAAGACAGAAAAACCATATCAGGGTCGACCCTGAGGGTGTTTGGGTCGACCCAGACCTTCAAAAAACTCATATTGCATGATTTTCCATATCATGGTTGACCCAAACATCCACTTGGGTCGACCGCCACTTTTCTTACATTCTAGAAATTTTGCCCACAGAAATCTGTCCATATTAGGGTCGACCTTGGGCACTGTTTCGGTCGACTGAGATATAAAAAGTCATTTTCAGCTCTTACTTCTTTCATAAAAGTTGTAGCTCTTTTTGACATGGTAGATTTGATATATTATGGAACAAAATCTGAGATACGGTTTGAGAGATATGTTACCTACAAGCAACCTTGGTTTTTTGAAAAATTTTAGAATTTTGAACTTGTTTTGCACTGCATATCTCATCACCCTGGGTCCATATACTTACTACCTAAGGTATCCTATTATGATTATTCTAAATGAATTCCCACCTATGGTAGTATGGTAGCATGGTATCTAGGTCACTTACTATCCTATGAGAGAAATGATCAACCGAGTCTTCAACGGTCTTCAACTTCACTTGTTGTGGATGCTTGACTGCAATGACACAAGATACACACCTAGACACCAAGACTTACTTGTTTTGACACCGGAATAAGCTAACACATAAAACATGGACTTTACAATCTCTCCCTGTGGTAATTCCGTGGCAAAACCAAACTGAAGTACCTGACTTAACACAAACTCACCCAAACACATCAAAAGGGCGAATGAGGACATTACATGACTCCAACACTATTACATGACACCATTTGAAAAATCATCTTACATTAAGACACTTAAGCTCCTGTCAAGTGAAATCTGTCAGCTGCAACTCTGCACTTGCACATGCTCATAAACAAAATACCCAGTGAAGCATGTATGGAATATGAAAAATACATAACCACAGGAAAAGCAAGGAATGTACTGAACTTGGGAAATAATACCCACCATTCTCCCCCTTTTTGGCATAATTGCCAAATGTATTCATGAAGCCAATATCACAAAGAATATATCAAAGTAGAACTATAAAGCACAAACTCCCCCTCAACAACTCAAACACAAACTCCCCCTCAACAACTCAACTTGATCTTCTCCCCCTAAGATCAAGGACACCACTAAAATCAAGGCACCTAAGCTAGAATGACACATGATAACTAAAAAGGGAACACAAAAAAAAATATATCATGTGCCACACAAACATGCATCAAAAGCATTTCAAGCAGAAGTAATTTAAAATTACAAATCTAATGAAGAACATGATTACTTAGTCCGGCTGAGGATACACATCTAACTAAATCTCACGAAATGCTAAAACATAGCCAATTCATTTAGTCACATTTAGTGAATAGTTCAAAAGTGAAGCAATATGTGTGAAATGGTGGTCTGACAAGATACTAGATAAAGGTTTCTTTCCCTTTCTAAGGATATGACATTAACCACTAAGGGGACTCCCGGATACATAAATCTTAGAAGTCAAACCTAGCTAGATCTAGATATACTGATTTTTTACATTTTGGTGCTCCTTTATCCATTTTATTTGACTCATTATTTTTCTTATACTATTGGTCAAATACCTCCAAACTTGGTAAGATTTCTTTTGATGTTCTTTATTCGAACATATCTTTTCATGCAATGATGACTTTCACACTATCTAGGAAGGTAGTCCTGACTATTAGTAGCAGGAGCTTTCACTCTAATGACCCAAATAGATACCTACTGTCCGCCTAGGTAGCCATTTCATACTGTTTACATCCAATAATGACTTTCACACTAGCCCAGTAGGTAGCCCTTTTCATTGCAAAAATATTAGCTCATAGAGGATACACAAAATTGGGATGACTAACAAAATGGTCATTCTAGATTGGTCATCCAAGGTCACACTATTGGGATAAGTCAAACACATTCAGATTGGAAAATAGACCTCTCAACAGAATCAGTCAGAGTGCATGTGAAAGTACAAAGCATACACACATGAATAAGTCTCTAACCGTGTAAGATAAAACCAGTCTAATTTTTAGCCTAACCAATAGACTAAGAAAATGATATATCATTAATCAGCAACAAACTCATGTTCAACCCTGGAAAAGTATAGAAATAAAGATCACACAAGGAATATAGATCATACAAGTCAAACAAGGGCAACATGAAAAAAAATCTTTTTGGATTTTATGGTTTTTCAATGTTTTTGGAAATTTTAAAATAAAGAAAACAAAAAAATATACCAAAGCAAATAAAGACTAGTAAAAAGAAAGACTAATGGTATACACAGATAGCATTACACAAGGATAAGATAGAATACTAACAACACACCCTAGGCTATGACAGGCACGGGCTAAGTGAAGCCCTTTAGGTCTTCTTTTCTCACCCAAGCAGTTTTAGATGTTTGATTGACCCATTGGTCTCTAACCGTTTCAGTTGAGATATGTTTGACTTTTTGCCTCTTCCTCCTGTTCCTCCTTTTCCAGGATTGAGTCCTACACTTGTGACGGGTATTATGGTTCTCCCTGTTACCTCCATTATTTCTAGCATAAGGAGTGTCATGACCATGCCACTGTCTAGAGTTGTGAGCAATTTTCATCACATCTTCATACAAACTCCTAAACTTCTCTACTAGGACCTCAACTCTCCTTTGAATATTCCCATTAAAATTATTTTGGTTCTCAAAATCATGATTGGGCATTCTTCGAAGTTTACGACATCGAGGCTTAATATGATCATCCACTCCACATTTATGACATGTATGAATGAATTTCTGAGTAGAAGGGTCTTTTCTTTTAGCAGGAGGGTGCTTTTTAGCACCAGGCTCAGTGTTTGAGGTAAATGGAATTCCCTTCACATCTCCACACCTCTGATTTTGCTCAAGATCAGCCAACTTGATTTCAAGACTTGTCTTTTCATCAAGACAAACATGCAAATCAGATTCAAGAAGCTGAGTCTTGACAAGGATGGAAGCCTTCTCTTCCTCAAGCCGAGACACAAGAGCTTTCAACCCTAAAGCCACTTGGTCTAAGGCACCTCTTTCCATTTCAATAGATTTGACCTTTTTGATCATGGAAAATTGAACCTTTTTCAGCTTTAGGCATTCCTGAAATAACTCATCATAGGTTGCCTCGAGGTCTCCCTCAGAATCTGAGTCACTTTGACTCTCCCTATTATCCTCACTCTTGTCACTCATGCTAACAATAGATGAGGGCTCTTCAATCCCAGTGACGGAGGCAATAGAAGCCATAAAATTTGTAGTCTCCATTTGGGAAACTTTAAGGATACCACAAGCTTCTTTTACAAAGTTACAATTAGTAGAAGATTTTGGGATGGTTTGTTTTTCTAAAAATTTGATGGGGAAGGTCCAACGCTTTTCTATTGAGATCCATAAACTCTTGTCTAGAGATAGGTGAAATACTCTCATTCGAGATTTCCAATCATTAATATTACACCCATTGAAGAATGGGGGACAAGAGATGGATCCTCTCTCTCTTTGAAGATTCATATTCACCGAAATTATGAGACAAGATCACACTAACAAGTTAGTGAACCTGCTCTGATACCAATTGAAAAAAATTCGGTGAACCTCAAATCCGATGTTTGAGTTGAAAATCTCATAAGTTCAAGGGGATGGTTCGGTTTTCCTAAAAGTCTATCTATCATTTTTATGATTTTAACAATTAAGTTATTAACTTAATGGATGATAAAATTTAAATTCGGAAATAGAAAACCAAGCAAACCACAACACAAAGATTTTTACATGGAAACTCTTCCGGAAAAAGCCACAGGACCTAGTCAAGCCATGAGAATCCACTAAGACAATGTTAACAAGAATTTACAAGAGTCGAGCTTGACTCATTCGAACTTGACACTACAATCATTCAGTTCTTAGTGCTCCACGCCTTGAAAAATTATCACCTACTCACAAGTCCCGTGATCAACCACAGCCGCTCATACTTCTCTTTGTGTCTCAAAAACAGTCCACGATATTCCAATCGATCTCCGTTAATGACGGCTTCAGATTCCACTGACCAAATCATACTACCACGATCCTTCTCAGATCGATCTCCTTCACAAAGGCTCTGGAACACTCCGGCCAAGTTGTTCTATCCAGAACGGATTGATGGTTCGATTAAAATCAACTCCTAGACGGACTCCATCAATGGGAAGGTCCAAGCAAATAAGAATATAGCATTGACTTGCAAAACTAGGATGCGAGAAGGTCCAACAAAGGGGAGGAGAGACAATAAGAATGAGATTTTCTATGAACTCTAGAGATAGCTAAAAGTACTCTCAAAATACTCCCCAAATTCCCCCTTCACGGACTAGAGGGGTCCCAATAAATAGAGAATCAAAACCAAGTGTTTAGAAGTTGCTAAAAACCAAAAAAAGAAAAGAAAATCCATATCAGGGTCGACCCTGAGGGTGTTTGGATAGACCTAGACCTTCAAAAAACTCATATTGCATGATTTTCCATATCAGGGTTGATCCAAACATCCACTTGGGTCGACCGCCACTTTTCTTACATTCTAGAAATTTTGCCCATACAAATCTATCCATATCAAGGTCGACCCCGGGCACTATTTCGGTCGACTGAGATATAAAAATCATTTTCAGCTCTTATTTCCTTCACAAAAGTTGTAGATCTTTTCGACGTGGTCGATTTGATATATTATAGAGCAAAATCCAAGCTACGGTTTGAGAGATATGTTACCTACAAGCAAACTTAGTTTTTTAAAAAATTTCAGAATTTTAAAGTTGTTTTGCACTGAATATCTCATCACCCTGAGCCCATATGATTAGTCTAGGATACTTACCACCTAAGGTATCCTATTATTATTATTCTAAGTGAATTCCCACTTATGGTAGTATGGTAGCATGGTATCTAGGTCACTTACCATCCTATGAGGGAAATGATCAATCGAGTCTTCAACGGTCTTCAACTTCACTTGTTGTGGATGCTTGACGGCAATGACACAAGATACACACCTAGACACCTAGACTTATTTGTTTTGACACCGGAATAAGCCAACACATAAAACATGGACTTTACAATACTTAACTATGTTAAAACTTTACATAGACATATTTAGATATAGTTAATCATCAATTGACATCAATTAAATATTATTGGGCATCAATTAACATTAATTGAAATGTTTAAGCAAAATTTCTATATTTTAATTCAATGTGTACTAGTTTCAAGAAAAACAAGTTTTGAGTTTTTACACAGCAGTTTTTGTCCCAACCGAGACAGTTGTCATTGCGAGGATGGTTGTGAATGGAAATTGTGTCACAACAGTTTTTGTCCCAAGCGAGACAATCGTCATTGCTATACCAGGCTTATACGTTGGCAGTCACTTCAGCAAGCTTATGTGCCAAATACCCTTGTTTGATTTATGAAATATCAATAATATTTCCAATGGAAAAATAAGTTCTTGAGACCCTTGGCCTCAAGTTTTCATCAATGTACCATAACCCTTCAATGAACATCCAAGCTATGCTTCAACAGTCTCCTTAGGCCACGATGAACCAATAGATTTCCTGTGCACACGAAATTACGATCGGCTTTGATAGTCCCTCCATTGGATGTTTGATATGTCTTGTCTTCATCCGTTATGGAGTTAAAATTAAATGATTGCTCAAATATCACTCCAACTTTCTTTGATGTCAACCAATCCAGTGTCTTGTTGGCAACTTTGTATCAAATGAATTCTAACAACCTTGACCCATGATGCACCAATGTCACATTCTTGGGGAAATCCACAGCTATCTCTCTGGCTAGTTCAAACCAGTGGGGGGCCCACCAACGATTGCAGATTTTATCCTTGATTCTCTGATTCATACTAATGGAGGCTCTTGATTCTTCTTCTGGGGACCGAATCCGTGTGGCCAATGGCTATGAAGAGATAATCTTAGGAACAAAAACTTAGGCTAAAAGAGTACTAACGCACTCCCATGGTGTCAACACCCCTTGCTTATGCTGATGTTGAAATGTTTTTGTTAAGGGAAGAACATGTAGGTTAAAAAATAATTTTTTAATGTTATTGTGTTTTGGGGCTAATTCGGGCATTTTTAAATATTTAAACTATGACATCATCAAAATAAATCCATGTTAGTAATGACATACTAATGGAAGGGGGAATCTGTTACCAATAATTAAAACACGGGGGAGGGTAGTGTAATTTCAAGACAAGAGGGGAGGTTTGTGAAATTTTGCCAAACCTCAAGGGAGGTCAATGTAATTTACCCTATTTAAGACTAGGAAGAGGGACCTTAGTAAGGGCATTTTAAAAAAAAAAAATTAAGAAATATTTTGGGTATAGAAACTTGAGGGATATTTTAGATTAAAAAAGAGAAATACATAACTTACCATCCCAGTAGACTACCTATTCTAATGTACAGTCTTCATTGGTCAATACCCCTTTTTTACCACACATCAACTGTAGTTAAAGCTTCACTCACTCCTATAGTTAAGCAATCTAAGCTTGATTTAAAAAAAAAAAAAAAAAACCAATATATATATTTTAATTTTCTTCAGCTTAACCATAGTTAAAGGAGTGTTAAAAGGAACACGTGGGCCATGGTATTAGATTACCTATTCTAATGCGGGGTTTGCTAATCACAGCCCTTACAAAAATTATGACGGACGTTAATTAGGCTCCGTTCTTTTTGTGGAACTTTAAGGTCTAGAACTTCCATTGTTTCATGTCTAATTTTACTTAATATCTAGAACAATATTATTCCATAGAGTGCAAAAGTTCTACAAATATAGAATTTATAAGTTCCACTAAATTTTTTGGATTTTTTAAGTTCCATGAATGTGAAACTTCTAATTAATTTGAACTCCATAAATCTGAGATACCATCATGTAAAAGGGTTAGAAACCCTCTCCCCTCTCATCCCAGACTCTTACCTTTTTTTTCGAAATATTAATGTTCTGGACTTTTAAATGTTCCACTAAAAGAATGGAGCCTTATAGAAATATGACATAGGAATATTTTGAAAACCAAAAGGCTTTAAGGGCATTTTGGGTATATCAAATAAAGGGGGTGGGCGGGCGGGGCCTTGGCGAGACATTCTTGTAGAGGGTTTTGCCAAGAGAGAGAAGTCCGGTTATGCTACTGAGATCTTTATATGTCTTTTTTAACACTCCTTAATTGTGGTTAAGATTCACTTGCCCTAAGGTTCCCCCACTTATCCTTGGTTTTTAGAAGAAAAAAAATATGCATAAAAAAAATTAACCCTAGGAGTTAGAAAATTTTAACCAAGGTTTAAAAAAATTAATAAATTTTACTAGAAATGAATGATAATTGGGTGAACCCTAGGGGTGGGTGGATCTTAACCATGGTTGGAGTTTGGTTACTCTTGAGGTTGTTATGTATCTTTTTTGACACCCCTTAACCGTGATTAAGATTCATCTACCCCTAGAGTTCACCCACATATTCTTGGTTTTTAGAAAAAAATATTAATTTGATTAAAGCCTAGTTAAAATTAAGTAACCCTAGGTTAATTTTTTTTTCATTTTTTTTTCTAAGAACTAAGGATTAGTGGGTGAACCCTAGGGGTGGGAGAATCTTAACCACAATTAAAGAGTTTTAAAAGGGACACATGGTGACCTCAGTGGTGTGACCAGACGCCAAGGTGGTTACAACCGTAGAGGATTTCAAGTTTAATAGATAAATGAGTGAGGGGTAGTAAGAGAACCAAGCAAACATTATTCAATCAAGTGTTTGTCTTATATAATGATTATGATATGGGTAATTTAGGAATTCTGATAAAATCTATCTACGTTTTTTACAGGAGAATTCTCATTATATATAAGAAGAAAGATATATAAGAAGAAGAAGCAATATATTCAATATATATAACCGGTATTTTAAATATTGCACATGTGGATATATCACTTTGGTGTTTTCATTTTTTTTACAAAATGACGATATATTGCATATATTGGCACAATTTATGAGATATTTTGGTTAATGTTTTACTCTTTTAGTATAATTAATTGAGAGATGAATACAATATTTTATATAAGTTATGTCTTAGTCAATCATAATTATCGTTAGTACACATCTTTGTCCCATTTTCATAACTTCTTTTAAATATATGGTTGTTTTCTAAAAACAAAAATTCTAAAATGCGTATTAACGTATATTTTAATATTTTATGAAGTTTTACCTTAAAATTATATGTTGTCCACCAATTTTTCCAATTTTTACTCGACGTGTGATATAATCCCCATAAAATAATATATATCTTTTTCTCGTCCTTGCAACATGTTCTGCAATATCGACATTCAAAACCTTGCAAATAGCTTGAGCTCGTCTCGTTAAGAGCTCATTTGAGTTTGTTTATCTAATAAACAAACTGAGCTCAAGCTTGATTTTCGAACTCGTTTGGTTAAAGATAACGATCGAACATGCATATATTCAACTCATTTAATAATATACTAGTCGGTATGCTGATAAGAGCAACCCAACTCCATTACTTTCTGATTGTACAATGATCTTAAAACATAAAATCAACTCTATATCCCATTTGTGTGCGTTGGAAACTCCCTCGCTAATTAGTATTTAGAAGGATAGATTCATAGAAAACAATGGGTATTACTCTCACAAATATCCTTTAATAAATGCTCATAATACAAATCCAATTAGGTAGTTTTTCAAGATTTGAAAAATACTGGAGCTTCAGAAGATGGTTAACTGTCAACGGTAATCTTGGCATCAAGATTAGAGAACTCTTAGAAATATGCCTTGAAATACTCATAAAAATATTGCACGTCATCGACTCCACACATTTCTCTCATGGTGTGCATTGATAGTTGTGGGACCCCTACAACAATAATGTGAATTCCAACTCTGCTCGCCATATTGGATCGATGGTTGAATTACAAGGCATGTCCTTACAGAGAACAAAATCTTGCACATAGAGAAATTTCTCATAAATATACATATTTTTACCAGTAACAAGTGCATCTAACAACTATAGTTAATTAATGACATAGCTTTCAAATGGGCTACTGCCCAAAGATTTCATCAGTTATTGTCAACATTATTGTAATCACTCAGTCAAACTTCATTTATGATGAGTATTATGAAAAATGAGAAGAGTCGACTATCATTTCTCAATAACACACTCCTTTCATTACATAAATAAAAAAAAAGTGTTTGTTTTTATTGTTTATTTTGTGTTGGCTCATGGGATAACAAATCTAGATTGCTAATTAAAAACATTTATGTTTTACCTGAATAATTGTTCACTCAATTGTTTGGTTCTCACAACACAAATCTAGAGTAGAGAGATAACTGACTTCGATATAAAGGTTAATGAAGTGACAACATTGGTTGCATAATTCGTATTGTGTTAATGACGAGCCTTTATGCATCTTTGGTTGAGGTTTTTCTCAACGTTTGTCTTGAGAAGGAGCACCAATATCAGTTTTTAAAATGTAAGAAAAAATGATGATTTCCGTTTAAGAATACAGGACATGACATACTATATACTTAGGGTTGAATTGTTTTTTCAAGCAACTGAAAAACAATTGGTGCAAAAAAAAAGTTCATTTAGTTCCTTGTTTTTATAATTCTCTTAGAAACAATTTTCATAACAATTAAGGAACAAACGAAGCCTAAAATTTTTAAATCATTGCAAAAATTAATGATTCCCATGAAGTAAGATATTATATGGCATGTTTTAAATGCATAAATCATTCCGAAAGTATAATTAGTAGACCTACATGATGTGAAATTATGTCTTCATGTCAACTAAAATTAAATAATTTGTTACATGCATTAGCATAATAAGAGAGATAATAATTGTGACATATATTTGAAATGGATTGATTTGGTTATTGTATCTAAAGACGTTTATATTTTCAAAGATAAGATATTCAACTTTGAAGTGGATGCAAGCAAACTCTAAGTCTGCATAGTTATTAAAAATCAAGTACACGTACATGAGCCAGATGTGAGAGCTCTCTAAAATTAAATAAAAATAAAATAATGTAAAAGACAAAATAATTGAAATAAATGGAAGTGTGAGTATTTAGAAAATATTAGTAGTTTGCGAGATACATATCACATGTTCAACTCATAGGAAAAGCTCCGAAGAGGCAATGTTTTCCTTTTTTGTGTATAAAATCAATTAAGCCACTAAATTCATCAATACCAATATGCAGATTTCACAAAAAATCATTGAAGTGTCTCATTGGTGAGATATTTAGAGAATACATAATTGTCACCTTTAAGCATATCAAAGCACAAAAGATTTAAAAATCTGACACTAACCAAATGTAGATACTGAACAAACAATGGAAATAACTCAATAAGAAATGCTCCGAAAAGTTTTGTTCATGTATAAGTCTAAGAAGAAGAGCATAAATAAATTATAAGTAATATACCTATTGAGATTGAGATCCATTTTTCTTTTATGTTTGTAGGAACTTGCTTACTTTTCTATTTCTTCCTCATTTTCTCTTACCTAAAAGATTAAACTTCAGGATAAGAAAAATTGAAAGGATAGAAACCGTCGAAGTTAAAGTAATCAAATGGAACATGCAATAAAAAAATTTCCTAATTTGCGTACCTTGCTATTTGTTGGCCTTGCACTTCATGTTTATTAAATTTTTTATTATATACTAAAAAAATAAAATTTAAGTGAAGAATAACTTAGAAATTATTATATAATGACAAAAGGATACAATACTATTTAATTATAACTACAAGATTTACAAATTATGAAAAATGATAACTGTTTAACCTATTTGTGTTGATGAATTTATGTGCTTGTTAAGATCACAAAGTGGAGCAAAATTATAGATATTTTATTTATATCTTCAGTGTCTTTTGTGAACTTTTTGATTTCATACTGATTATTATTTTTTTCTACAATTTTAAATCTTGGATCAATGGGTCGCACAATTGCATTGGAGACATACTAACTCTTAAATAGAGTCAATGTATTTTTGAAGACGTCAATATCGTCATAAAAAATTGTAACCTGAACTCTATTAACCTACATATATTATAAATTTATTTAATTTTATCTATCAAAATATTGAATAATTCTTAATTTAAAAAATCATATTGATAGTTACCTTGCAATTGCTAAAGATAAACTTTTCATATATTTTATTGTCTTTTCGTGATTGACAAATGATGTTTTTCTCATTTACTTGAATCTTTGTTGTCCAGTTTTTGGTGTGTTATGTGATTTCAGAAATGAGTTTATAATCTATAGACATATTTTCAACATGTGAAAAGTATAAGTGAAATATTTAGTAAATAAGAATGAAAATATGAAACTTTAAAAGAAATGTAATTTAAATAACTCATAAGATAGCTTAATGACTACGTTATAAGTTGGCGAGATGCATTTATAATGTATAATATTAAAAATATAAAATTATTATTAGAATAATTTGTTAATAATGATAAGATAGACAACAAGAGTAAGACAAGTTCAATAACACTGATGAATTACTTATTTTTCCATTTTTTTAAATGAGAAATTTTGATCTAATATTAAAACAAGTATATAAACACAAATTTATTATGGAGAGATAGAATTATACAGTAAATAAAACTAAAATACAAAGTAAAAGAGAGTAGAAGAGTGAGCAGTATAAGTACCTCTGATAGGATTAGTTGCTAAAGACAATTGATAAGTGACAATACTTCTTGGTATACAACATTTGGAGTGTACGTGTGTTCTGATATGTCTTCTGAGTTTGGTTTAATGAAAACTTTTACAACAACTGCTTTCTTCTCTTTAAATAATCCACATGTAATTGACCATTAGAGAAGATAAGTTGAGGAAGGTATATATCAATGTGTTGCAATGTTTGGCCTTGTGCTTTATTGATTGTCATTATAAATCTCAGACGAATTGAAAATTGTTTTATTCTAAACATGAATGAGTATTTATCATTTTCGAACGGTTGAAGTGAAATCCTTGGTAAAAAGACTAGTTTTCCACGATAATTACCGATATCTATTTCTGCATTAATCAGATTGTTTGAAAAAGTTTGACAAACTAACTGTGTCCCATTGTATAATCCAACTGGTAGATCTATATTCCGTAGCAATTTTATTGGACAATCAATTTTTAATGTTAATTCATGAGAAGGCAGGTCATTTTGTGTTAAGTTGTTCAAAAAAATTTATTGTTTGATCTGCTCTTATGGTCTATCACTGAATCTAAGCTATAGTTTTTGACTGGAGTTCCTGAAAATGATCTGGCAACAAATCATTTATCTCATCAATGGAATCCTTTTTTGGCGTTAATATTGCTCGATTAGCCATACAATCTAAATCTGAAGCATTTTTTCTAGGTTTGGAAATATAGCTAGCCTCTATCGAATCATTCCTTGAAGTGATGACAAATTTGTGAGGAATTACCATACAATTCAAAATCCTTATCCTATCGTTGGTGATGATTTTTTTTGTTCCGTTTTTAACGTGTAGTAAAAACTTACTAAATGATCGATCGCATTTAACTCTCATATTCCTTGTTAGTTTAATTTTATCAAATGTTTGCCACAATTCTAATGTATCTAAACTTGTATTGATTATTTCATGTTTGTTTGTTTTGTGAACAGGAAGAACTTGTTGAAAATCTCCTCTAAACATTACAACTTTATCTTCAAAGGGTAACTGACAATCAATTATAACTTATAATATTTGATTGAATGCTTTAATTGCTTGTCGTTTTGTCATTGATGCTTTATCTCATATGATGAGTTTTGCAATTCGAATTAACTAGGCAACATTACAATGTTTTCTTACATTACAACTTTTGAGTTCTTCGATACTAATTGGTATTTTGAAGCATGAATTTGTTATTCGAACTGAGATTATGGATGCGGCAACTTCAGAAGTTGCAGTGACAAGAGTGATAAATCCTTTAAATCTAAATGTACTCAGAATGAGCTAAGTATAAGTATATATTTCTAGTTTGACTAGGACTATCAATGAAAAATGCTTAACTCTTTTCACTAAGTATTCTTTGTAATATAATATCATATGCATAGTTTTGTTCATGATTCAATGTAGATATTGTTCATAAATCCTGCTCAAAAACTAGAATATTGAATTCATCTTGGATTTCTTTTGAATAAGTTTATTTTTCATCAATTTTGATATTGAGGTCTGTTAAAGTATAATCATTAATACTTTTCCCATTGATTTCAGAATAAAATTAATATTTTTCTAATTCTTTGGCTCGTATTATATTAGTGGAAAATGCACAGTTTTTGTAGTCTTCAAACATTGAATTTTCGAATCTTTTTCATGATATCTTAGAGTTACTTGGATCACAATAAACTAAAATTATAGCAATTACTCGAAGTAGAGTGTTTGATATTTGATATTGTGAAGCATCTTTCAAGCATTCTTCACAGCTATTATTTTACTCAAATAACTCATGTAGCAATGCAACCTCACGAAATGAGGAAGTATGAATTTCATTGAAAAATTTTAAACTTTGGAATCATGTTGGTTCTCTGATGTGATTTAACACTAATCGTAAATAATATTTTTCACCTTCTACTAGAATTACTATGACGATTCTGTCAATAACATTTTCTTATTTCCTCACTCTAATATATTTTGCCATCATTCCACATGAAGTGTTCAGGAAATTTTTTGTAAATGTATCTTCAGCCTTCTAAATTACTTTCATTGATACGAAAAAACTCTATCGAGATTGACTTTTATGCACGTTCATTAAAAATAAAATAAAGAAGGTTATCCAATTTTTTAAATTCAACAACTTGTTTATCTTCTAGATATAATTGTAAATTTTTCACAGATGGATGAATTTCATTTAATAAAAATTTATAAATTCTCTATGTAGCTTCTGAATGTGAAATTTATCTTGCTGTTTTAAATCGTGTTATTTCATCAATCTCTGGACAATTTTCTCCGGGCACATTGTGAAAAACAATGTGATCATGACCCTTATAAATGTACTTGTATAAATATTTGACTATTTTGATTGTAGAGAAAATTTCAACATTCATATGACAGTCAAATTTTACAAGTAAATGTGGATTATATGGCATGACCTATCGATTGTCCAAAGTAGCAGCTCGCACTTTCACTTGTTCACCTATCTTATGTGGTATTTATATTTGATAAGACCTTATTCTTCTAGTTGTTGATGATAAAACTCTTTTAGGTTTGATTTTTGCAATACTCATCTTTTTTCATGTATGCATTGTTTGAATTTAAGTTACCATAAGACACATAGATAATATGTTTCACAACTGTAGTATATTTTTCTTTCCTAAGCAATTCAGTACAAACGAATATCTCTTATGTATTCAGTGCAGTTACTTTATATCTAATTTCAATATGATCAAGAAATGAACATGTGGAAACTCTCTCTTTTAGAGCTCGATAACGTATACATATTTAGCAATTGGCCCAAATATTTGTTTTCTTGAACAAGTCATCTTTTAGTTCTTTGAGTTTTGCTCTAAATTCTCATGCAATTAAGTTTGACCTACTTTGTACCTCCTCATTTGACTACAATTCTTCTTTAATATCTGTACACGAAGGATTAGATGTCATTGTCAAAAAGATATCAGGCTTTTTAAATCGTTGAACCAATGTCATTGCCTTGATATAACATCTTATGTCCCTTGATTCTCCTATAAATGATGCTGCCAATATAATTTTGCGACCAACTTTGAACGCACGGGTTTCTCTTTCTGTAATACTGTCAAGAAGTCCTTGGTATAGGTTAGATCTAATTTCATCTTGTCTATAACGAAAATAGTCTAATCGAGATGTCTCCAGCTTGATATACATGTCAACAATATATTGTTATAAGAGACGACCATAGTGTAATAATATTGATTTCGTATTTGTAACAGTAATACTCATGACATGACACTATCCTTTCTTGTTACCTTTTTTTCTACAACACTGCAAACAAATTCAAAAAATTATTATTATTTGTTTATGGTCAATATTTTTGTATGTGAATGAATAAATTATGAGTGATTTTTATAGTACCTTGTTTTTTTTTTCAAGATCTTCTATTGATGTTACTTGGTAATGATTAACAGACATTTGTTTTTGACAGTATATTGTCTTGTTTCTTCGATCTATTATTTCCACTCCTCGATGCCACCCAATATTACTATGAGAAAATAACAACAAATTTTGTAATAGATCATAACATCCAAAGTAATATTCAACGTTTTGACTATAACCTGAATGACTATAGACAATTATATCACGCTCATTATGTACACCAGAGTCATTATTCTCGATTCATATTGCTGTTACTTGAGATTCTGATGGAGCATTATACAATCTCTGATCTAATTCGATGTTGGACTTGATTACGTTTGGTGACTTTTAAAGGTAGGTACATTTTGAAGAGATCGAAAGAATGAAGAGTATGAATTGATTGATAGAATATCAATAAGCTTTTAAATAGTCTTTGAATTGAATTTAGATGATCTTTACATCTGATTATATACTTCACGATTTGTATCATAAAAATAGAATTGCAAGTAAGAAGGATGACCATCCCGTAATACCAACTTGTTGTTGTAGTGATAACCTGACCTTTTACCTTAATTAAATATATATATCTTTGTCTCTTTTGCAAAGATTTTTGTCATACTTAACACCAAATGATGTGAATGTAAAAGTGTTGTTGTAGGTACGAACATATTTTTTAAATTGAGCAGCATATTTGGTAGTTGAAGTAAACAACATATGAAATTCTTTCAGTACTTTATTTGAAATAAATGATATTTGTCTATCAGAGCAACAAAAACATGTAGACTCACGATGAAATCGCATTGCAACACAATGATAGCATGTTGGATTAGAGGGTAAAACTTATGATTCTTGTTGTATATACACATAGAGCTACAATGACTCTTATTAGCAACATGTACTGTCACGCCCTAAAATACTCTCTAGGAGTTTTGAAACTTTGGCAACGTGACTTACTCTTCAACCCATCCTGTAAGTGTATACAAGGTATGACAAATAGTGAACCTGAAAATTTCTTATAACTTACATTGTATTCCAAGTACAAGAGTAAACTAAAACTGAAATATAAAATTTCGTATTTACATATATAATGATAACTCAGGTAACCTAACCCAAGTTAACAAAAAAAAAAAAACCCAACACAAGTTCCGAAAATACATGTCACTCTTTCTCTCTCTCAAAGTCAACCATAAGGCTACATGTTGAGGCCCCTATCATCTACATGTTGATCCCTAGCAAGGTCCTGCTAGACCATTGGTTCTTTAACGTGATCATCCCACCTGGAACCTATCGAAATAATACTTCAGCTAAGTATTAAATACTCAGTGTATACAAAGTACTAACTAACCATGTTACAATACATTAATATGCCACACATGATACAATTCATCATAACATAAGCATAATCAGTGTGTGAAAGTTAAAACAAGATAACATTACATAATCTTAAAATCATACTCTAGATCCTACTTTGAGTTTATGCTTTAACAAACATATTTCAAACATCTTGTGAGTTCCTTGTGCATCTTATGAAGTTTATAATTTATGAGATCATTCTTTTCACTTATCATGTACTTACTTTGAGATAGATGTTAGTACCCATACTTGGTCATAGTTTATTAGCATATTCCCTTGTTTTCTTGTAAACTTGCTTGTGAGTTTCTTGAGAATTTGCTTTTATGGAAACAGATGATAGTGCCCATACCTGATCATAGTACACTAAACATCATTTCATATTTCTTTATTCTTGCTTGGAGACAGATATTAGTACCAGTACTTGGTCATAGTATATTAGTATCTGCTCATACTGGGTGGAAACAGATGCTAATGCCCTACCTGGTCATAGTACATTAACATCCTTTCATATTTATCTCGGAAATACATACTAGTGCCCGTACCTGGTCATAGTACACTAGCATACTTTCATATTTACTTGGGAACAGATGTTAGTGTTCGTACCTGGTCATAGTACACTAACATCCTTTCGTTTCTTAATTCTTTTCTTGTCTTATTCTTGTCCCGTGGAATCACTCTTGTCTTGTTTTGCTTGATTTTAGAATCACACTTGTCTTGTTCTTGGTTTCTTTCCATACACTTAGACTTTTAGAAAACTCGGTTCATGTATGCATACATGCTTGTACTTACCAATTTGTAAGCATAATAACATAAAACAGCTTAAAAGACATCATATGACAATTCAACATTTCTATAGACATGTGAGAAGCTTAACTTAACATATAGAGCATGCTAGCCAAATTCACCAAGTTGGGGCGAACCCCTAAATCATGTTTGCATAGTCATAGATTCTAAGGTCTATACATGTGTTTCATCAAACACCTTGCATACAACATTTCTCTAAGTTTTTAACCTATATTTTCTTAGTCTTTAGTTTAGTTTCCATTCAAGCATTTCATCAAACATGTGATATTCAACGTTTTCTTAAGCATTTATTTCATATTTTCTTTATCACACATTTCATCAAACATCATGGGTGTGTATTTAATGCTTAAATTTCCCTTCCCAATTTTCCATCATACATAACACATCACATTCTCCATGACATCCAATTTCACCTCAACCATTCAACTATTTCCCCGTATCCATAATTAATTAAGTTAATATAAACATATTAAACTACACATCTTATTTTCATCTCAAAGTGGTTTGCATCTTGATTTTTCACCAAAGGATCACAAAATAGAATGCATATCAATGGATTATAGCAAGGAGGGTTAGTTGAATGTATCTACTTTGAAAATGCTTGAGAACTCTTGTGGAAGTGAAATCTAAGCTTGATGGAGGAGATACCACCTTGAGGGGGAAAATCCTTCCTTGAAAGGGTGATCCAAGCTTGATGGGGAAGATCCCAAACCTTTATTTGAGCTCCCCTTCTTCAATCCCAACACCCCTCTTTGGAGTATCCCAATCTTCTCCCTTCTCCTCTTCAATCCCTCTTAAGTTTAGGTTTTACCCTAAACCCCCAAATGCCAACCTATTTATAGGCAAATGATTTTTGTGTCTTTAAAAAAACAAAATCGTGTACTGATGATCGATCATTAGTTGGGACGATCGATCGTCCATATTCCAGTAAGCTGTCCAGATTTCTGGGTTCCGGGCGATCGATCGTCGGCTTAGGATGATTGATCGTCCAAATTCCAGTGAGCTGTCTAGATTTTTCCCATTTGATATTTCAACCATAACTTTTGACTCGCTTATCGGATTTTGACGATTCAACTTGCATTGGACTTTTCATTCAAAGGGGAACGATTTTGTGTCTTACTAAACAAATCCAAATTTTGAGTTATTAATGGTCTAAATGGTCTCTAAAGATGATTGGTCTAGAATTTCAATAGACAAAACTTCGGAAAACCTACCTTTGACTTAGCTTAGACTCAAAATCTGAAAAAAAATGTTAAACATAAACCTAGAAGAGAGTTTCAATACCTTTCTAATGATTCAAGAATCACTTGATTTCGATAAGCAGTGACAAAACTAAACTTCTCTCAAGTTGAGGTTATGTAGTGACCTCCCTCTTTTTAACACCTAGACCCTTTTCCACATTTTGTTTTCAACATCCATAACCTAGGAAAACATTCCTAAGGCCTTTATACACATTAACATATATTGTTCGTAAAAAAAATTGAAAACCAATCTCTCATTTTTATTGAGAATCTTTCAAGACCATACATTAGGCATCAAGCCTTAGACACTATTCATAACACTATTCACCGTACATGTACATCGAGTACCGGGGTTTTACATGTACAAGTTGAATATCAAATTTTCTTTAATATTTATTTTAAGAAAGACAATTGGAGAAAGTAATAAATTGTATATATCTTTTACCATTTTTATGCATAGTTGAACTATATGATTGAACAATCTGTTTCGATTTTGATTCTATAATATAGTAAATGTTATTCTCATTTTTTGATAACTAATTGTTGAAATATGTGTGTGTGTGTGTTATTACTTGACAATGCTGGGTGGTTTACTTATTTAGACGTACCAAATTGACGACTCGTATATATATATGTGTGTGCGTGTTATTATTTGACATTAATGCGAGGTGGTTTACTTTTTTAGATGTATCAAAATGACGACTCGCCTTTGACATAGATCTTATTGTAAATGTTTTTATTGTAATATTATTTGTATATTTAATTTATCTAATAATAATAATACAATAATAAAGGATAATTTATTTTCTTACCTATTTCATGCACAGTATAAAACTGATCATTTTGATCTTTGCCTTTAGTTAATGTTGTTGGTATATCGTATTGAACTTGATTCCCTACAAGTGGTTATAATAAGAAGTAAACAATAATAGACATTTATAAATTACAATTTTAGTAATATTGATAGAAAAATACAATTTATATCTTATTGTTCTCGAATGATAAGTAGTGATTGCTTTGTATCTACCAATTTTTCCTTCTTGCATGCGTCCACTGTCTTTTTTGATAGCTCTTCATTCTTTCCTTCACTTAATGTTGATCCTATTATAAATATATTCATGAATGTTATTTTTTGTTTTTTGTTGAGATAAGAGTTAAGTTACTCATACTACTATTATTGTATATTGTCATTCAAAAATAATATTCAAGGACAAGACTTGAGTATTAGAACGTATGATAATTTCCGCTTTTTGTACGTCTTTTTTTTTTCTCCTTAATTCTTTTTTTTTTCTCACTTAATTTAGCGTAATATTTTTCAAATGCCCTCTTCAACATTCTTTTTATCCATGTTTTGTTGCTATGAGAGGACAAAATTATTATTCGATTTTAATATGATATATATAGAAAAAATGTAATAAAACAAAGAATGCAATAAATAACTAAGTAAAGCTAATGGTACAATTAATATTTACACATTTAAACATATTTAGCTATGGAGAATTCGTTTATCTTAATAGTTT
This sequence comes from Tetracentron sinense, assembly GCA_015143295.1. Taxonomy (NCBI): domain Eukaryota; kingdom Viridiplantae; phylum Streptophyta; class Magnoliopsida; order Trochodendrales; family Trochodendraceae; genus Tetracentron; species Tetracentron sinense. Next base: position 34,405,359 of record CM026563.1, on the reverse strand, counting down.
GAAGTTTTATGTTGAGATTTGAAGCGAGAATATATCTACTTGCTTACTGTATTTAGGAAAAGAATACACAAATAATAAAATGCCTCAAAAAAAATTCATCTCATTCACCTTAATATTTTTAAGTTGTATGTTTTTTTTTTTGTTTTTCTTTTTAGAGAGAACAATTGTTCAGCAATCTATGATCTTTCTTACTTCATTACTACTAGGACTACTACTACTACTACTACTTTGAGGCCTTTACCTATAACAACCCTAAATGAAAAAAAAAAATAGAGGCAGAAAATGAATAATTTTTTTTTTTACCAAGAACATAGATTATCTCAACGCTCGAAAGGCCCATTGGGATTGAGTTGTTTGCACAGGCCAAGATATGTCAGATAGAGAACACAATCCTTTGCACCCATCCCATGATTCTTGGTGTGCTTGCAAAAGTACTTTAATTGGTCAAGGGTGCAACACCCCAGCATCTGCCCCAAAAGTAAGAAAAGCCAGTTTATTGTCCGCTTATGCTTTGATATAATAGACTTTGCACAACCGGTTTGATTACAGTGTTGACAGTCAAGCAATATTGGATTCATCCAAATGCTCGGAGCCCGATCGTGCATTGTGACCTTATTCGTGATAATTTAATTTGCAACTTCTGCAAACTTCTCTTCCAAAGCAAAATTTATATGGTATTGGCGCTCGTAGCACTTGCATAGAACATCACTTATGATGGTAAGTAAATTATGTGATAATAGGTAATCAAGTGTGTGCACAAGCATGGTTGGAAGTTGTCCATGGGAAAGGAGCGGTAATGATATTGCTTTTTCCATCGCGAAGAACCTGAGTTGGATTGCGATGGTTGCGTAATGGACGCAATGGACCTCGATTCCTGACGAACTACGAAGGCTGTAGATGTTGAAGCACCAGTGACTGGTGGTGCAGGTGTTAGTAGTGGTGGCTATGAAGGATAATGAAGCCTATTTCCTGTTCGAGGAGGAGATAGACATAAATCAAGAGGGTTGTTTGAATAAAAAATATTTTTTCTCTTTCTCTTCCTCTTCATTTCTTCAGAAATTTTTGTGAGAAGAAGAGTAGGAAGATGGAGAGACCCTTAAAGCCTCTAAATTAAAGTTGTATGTTGAAATTTAAAGCAAGAATATAACTACTTGTTTATTGTATTGAGAAAAAGAATATAAAAATAATAGTTTGCTTATGCATTTAAACATATTTAGGGATGACAAATTTATTGGTCTTAATAGTTTGAAGTTGTACGTTAAGATCTAAAGCAAGTTGTATGTTTAAATCTAAAGCAAGAATGTAACTACTTGTTTATTGTATTGAGAAAAAGAATATAAAAATAATAGTTTGCTTATGCATTTAAACATATTTAGGGATGAAAAATTTATTGGTCTTAATAGTTTGAAGTTGTACGTTAAGATCTAAAGCAAGTTGTATGTTTAAATCTAAAGCCAGAATATAACTACTTGTTTATTGTATTGAGAAAAAAAATATAAAAATAATAGTTTGCTTATGAATTTAAACATATTTAGGGATGACAAATTTATTGGTCTTAATAGTTTGAAGTTGTACGTTAAGATTTAAAGCAAGAATATTACTACTTATTTATTGTAAATTGCAATTATACATTAAAAAATCCAGTGTGATATCGATTTAACTTTATAGTAAAATTAATTTATCTAACTAATAACTTAGCTATAACTAATATTTTTACATAATATTGATTAGTTATTAGTCATAACAAAAGTATTTTAGTGATAATTAAGAAAGACAAATAGAAAAATGCAAACATAAATAACAATTTATATATACATCTTTTTGGTGTATTCTTTCCATAATATAATTTTCATCTACATTTGTCTTCTGCAAACTATCGACATGCTCTTATTTGTAGAACTATCACAAATGTAATGTAATTATCTTGATTAGCTAAATAAAATTTGTAAAGTTTTGTATTATAAAATATCATTTAACATTAATATAAAAGTTGAATTATAACTTTTTTATTTTATTTTTAATCTTTATATATAATTTTTTCTAAAATCAATTTCAAAAAGATAAATTATTAAAAAGTTAATTACCACAAAACTATCTATGATGATAAAGTAAAAGTATAATACTTACCAATAATAAGAAGCATATGACCATTTTTCCGACATTTTTCTCACACGTAACTTATTCTGACACTATTACAAAATATATGTTGAATTAGATTTAAATAGGTATATTCAAAAGAAATATTTTAAAAATGATTAGGAACCAATAAAGAAATAAAATATCTAAATATAGAGCTTATGTCTTTAGTGTTTTTGTTTACACAATATGTAATTTTATTCATGTTTCACGTGGAAGAAAAAAAATGTCATTTATTTGATTTCGTATGACTTTTATTGTTAATTAATGAAAGAACAACATTTTTACTCACTAGTCATTTAATTTTTTTTTCCACTCTTTGAAAATAATTTTTAAAAACATTATTATGTTTACTATAGCTGTTGCCCCTCATCCATGTGCAATTATAAGCACTTGCACATTACCTTTTGAAGTTAACTGTGAATTCATTTTATAATCTGGCATTAAAAATAAAAAACTCCAGATATGATAGAGTTATCAAGTTACAAATAAAAAATGTTTAAAGTATAATTATTTATTTTTTTTATAAAAATATTAGCAATCATAATATCAATAATATTTAATATTATAATACCATATTCATGCATACCTATTGATTTATTTTGTTGAATCAATGGATATGAAAAATATATACGTTGTAAGATGCATGAATTCAACCTATCAAAATGATCTGAAAATAAATTGTTATAATAAATGAATGTGTAAAAACGGATGCATTTTAAATAATCAACTTTGTAAGTAATGAACGTCGGGAAAAAATGGTTACCTCTTATTGAGATATTGAATCTACAAATCACACTTGGATAACCTTTACATGAAGCTCTTTAAAATTTGAATAAGAGTAGAAAGAAAAGAAAATAGCACACATTAAAAAATAAGGATTTTGTTAGTCTTTACATGAAGCTCCTTAAAAGTTGAATAAGAGTAGAAAAAAAAGAAAATAACTCACATTAAAAAATAAGGATTCATTAGTCTTGTAAACATGACCTATGTGTAAATAAAGTGAACCCAACTATAAGACTTTACTTAAGATATGCTAAATATTTAACTTACATATCAATCTACAAGCCATATGGTTAACAAATGAATATCATATTATTGTTACTAGACATTTAGATATGGTTGGGCTTCGGTGACCCTTAATTATTTATATTATATATGACTCGTTTTATAATCTGGATCATTAATTTTTGTGTTTCTAATATGAGTAAGTCTATGAGTACTCCACAATAAACACATGAATCCTAACGTCTATGACTAAATACTAGCTGTTGGGTAACTCTAAATAATTATAGCTTATTTGGGTTTTAGAGCTTATTTGAGTTTTAGAATGTTTGATAACAGGCTTATTGGACCTCTAGAAACTTTAAAAGTAGAGGAAAAATCTCTAAACAAATAAGTAGCACGGGGGTAACTTATTTTTTGGGTCTAAAACTTTAAAGCTTATTCGTTAGAGTTTATTTTTAAGAGCTTATTATATGTGAGTAGAGTTTCCAAACACACCGGTGTTAGGATTTAGCTAGACTTATTTTATATTTTCTAATGTCACATCAGCTTTAATCTTGACTTTTAAATAATTGATTTAAAGGATTAGGATTTTGGAGAATATTAGAGAGTACACTTTGGGAGTACTTGCAGACTTGCACTTTTAATATTGTTTGGTTTACCTTTTTGACTTACTAAAACTTATAATGTTGACAATGATTTTCAGAGACTAGAGAATTACAATTAGAAGTTCTTATGTTAAAGCCCTGATCCCATGATTATCTTAAATACAAAATTATGTTAACTATTGATTGTGGTCTCGAAGGATAGTTTATGCTGCAAGTCTGTGACAACATTTTCATGACAAGGCAGATTACACTGTGAATTGATAATCTAATAGTAATAAAACAGCACTTTCATTCTTGCATGTGTGAAAGAAGGACAAAGGAGATTTGGAAAGACGTAAGGATTTTGATGTAAGAATGTTCTTATATAGTCAACTATCTTAGAGAAGATTTCAATTATTTGTTATTACATTAAAGATTATAAAAGTGACTTTTGAATTTTGATACCCTATTTCTAAAGAGGGAGTTAAACCTTTTGTAATTTTTTCAAAAGGGTCTTATGTACAAATGATAATCTAATAGTAGTATACCACCACTTTCATTATTGCATGCATGAAGGACCAAAAATAAGGATTTGGAAAGAAATAAGAATTTTGATCTAAGAATGTTCTTATATTGTCAACTATCTTAGGGGAGATTTCAATTATTTGTAATTACATTAAAGATTAAAGAAGTGACTTTTGAGTTTTAACACCCTATTTCTAAAGGGGGAGTTAACCCTTTTGTAATTTTTTTGAAAGGGTCCTATGAACAAAAACCAACTTCAAATGATCACAAAAACAAGAGTATTTTCATGACAAGACAGGTTACATTATGAATTGATAATTCAGTGGAATTAGTATATCTTCATTATGATTCAAGCTTTGAATCTATACCCATTGGAATTATAATGGCGACCCCGACATTACAACAACTTGGTTGACCTAGCTGGTTGAAAATTTAAACATTATATTATATAGACCACACTCAAATTAAAAGGGTCCTATGAACAACCTCCACAAGAACTATATGTTCATTATTAGGGCTGTCAACTATCTGAATTATTATTCGGATCCGATCCGTATCCGTTTAAGCGGATATTATCCAAATAGGTATCCGACGGATCGGATATGGATATCCATTAAAGGTATCCATTTATAAATGGAGCGGATAAGGATAGTAGACTATCCGCTCCGCTAAAAATCCGAACCGACTAATTATATATGGTATACATACTTTTACAAGATATAGGTAATATTGTAATTGTATTAACTTAGGGAGGGTACTAAGGTAATTTACTACTTAATATATATTAAACTTACAAACCTAACCCTACGAAATCACCTTTCCCCTTTTCCCTTTCCATCTTCTCTGCCTCCTCTCCTATGCGGCTGCTCTCCTCTTCTCATTTACAACCAAACAAGGTTCGTTGAAGCTATGGCGATGTCGAGCTTTGCTCAAACTCTTGGTGGATACGTGGATATTTGGCCGCCATTAAAGCTATGGTGATGTTGAACCTGCTGGGGTTCAATCCCTTCTCTTCATCTAGATCCGAAGAGAACGATGCCGTTATGTTTGGTGGAGGCCTTGGTGTATACTAGGCCGCCATTAAAGCTTCTCAGTTAGGGCTCAAAACCACTTGTATCAAGAAGCTTGCTATAAGGCGTTTGGCTGGGCGTGGTGGAGAAAAATCTTCTTTGCCCTAATCTTAGTACCCAGATCTCAGAAATTGTTGAAAACCCCAAATTTCTTGAGTTACTTTAGGGTTTCAGTTGCAACTATTTATCAATGTTGTTGGGATGAAGCCAAATCAACTGGAATCCGCTCACTGTTATCGATATTTATCCAGTTTGATATTTTCTTTGAATTTCAGATTTAAGTTCCTACATAATCATTTCGGATTGGATCCTCGTTGAAATATTTTTTTTTGATGGTTTTCTTTTTAGAGTTTAACTATTTGGATATTCTTTCGAATTCGGATATTATCCGGTCGAATTCGGATAATTTGATTAATTAAACGAATTCGAATTCGGATATCTTAAATTATTATCCCCCGGATATTGGAGCGGATTCAGATAGCAAGTATAAGTAATCGGATCGGATACGAATAGAGCACTGTCCATTCCGAATCCACTCCGTTGACAGCCCTATTCATTATGATTCAAGCTTTGAATTTGTACCCTTTGAAATTATAATGGCCTGACATCACAATGAATTGGTTGACCTAGCTGGCTTAAAATTTAAACCCTACATTATATAGATTATACTCAACTAAAAGGGTCCTATGACCAACCTCCACAAGAAACTTATTTGGGTTAGTGACTAGAACTTAGGATTTCTTGATTTTTCAACAACAATGTCTCTAGTACAAAAATATTTTTTTTGACTTCAAAGAAAAACATGTCTTTCACTCACCCTAGAACAAGAAAAAAAAAACTTTTCATAGGTTTTGTTTGCCATTGCCATCAAAATTTTTGACCAATACTATGGTGGAGCCCTCCAAATAAGATAACATGAACTGAAAAGAAGTGGAAAGCACAAAACAACAACTTTTATAATGGGTAGAGGAACTCCAATCCCCTCATAGAGACACTAGCAACAATACACTTCTTAATATAGGTTCAAGGTTTAAATTTATAATTAAAAAATAAGTTATATCAAGTGACAATCCTGTAGCTTTCCATCTAAAACAAACCATAATAGTTCAAAAGCTTCTAGATGGGTAGGAATTTATAAGATATCATTCAACTACAACAATATGCATGTCTACATACACAACTTGAGGCAAAGATGCTGGGTGGGAATTACATGTACATTGATATCAGTGCAACACTCTTTACATCTATTTGGCGCATAGACTCACCTTTAAAATCAATGAAAAAAATGGTATTATCTAGCTGTAACTATATGTATGTCTGCATATAGAACTTATGAAAAGGAAATAAAAAAGCAAATCGAACTCAAGTGCTGTTTGAAAATAGTATATAAATTCCAGAAAAGAATCATTTACAATGATTCTTCTTATACCATGAAATTTTGAGGAAGAGAAAAATATGAAAATAGGAATCAAACAAAAAAAAATTCAAATGATCATACAAAGAAATAGAAGAATATAACAAAATGGAAAAGAACAAATGTCTTTTTAGATTGGATTTAGTGTTGCTTCCAACAACCACAAACTTGGGAAACTTTTGTCTCTACCTATAACATTAAGACAATAAGCTCAACAAGTAAAAGTAAAGGAGATTTAGAAGCATAAAGTTTTACAGAAATATAAAAAGAAGAAACTAATAGGGAAAGAAATAATCTCTACCTCTTTATTGAGAGAAAATAAATGAAATGAACAATCAAACAAATTAACTTCAAATAATCATATACTTAAACATAAAAGAGGATAAATAAAATAGAAAATGTGATTTTCTTACGTCGAATATGTTTTTGAACGATCGTAGCCCTCTTTATAGGTCTTCGATATGGTCTGCTCCATGTGGGTAGAAAATTCTCCACAATAAGATTAGAAAATCTTCCCCAATCACCTCCCGTGAAACCGAAATTGAGAGCATACTGGTTTATGAAAAAAATAGTCTCTACCTCTTTATTGAGAGAAAAATAAATGAAAAGAAAAATCGAACAAATGAACTTCAAATAATCACATACTCAAACATAAAAGAGAATAAATAAAAGACCCAATCGTCTCTTGCGAAATCGAAATTTAGAGCTTATTGGTCTTTCGCCTCTTGTGAAACCGAAATTGAGAGCTTATTGGTCTCTTTCTCCACACTTTGTGCTGATGCCAAGCCTTTATATTTGTTTGTGAAGAAGAGAGGGACAACCAAATGATTAAATGTGTCAAAGGAGTACAGAGAGATGGAGAGAGAGGAAGAGAAGAGAGAGAGAAACAAATGACGCATAACTGCTGCCAGAGTTAAACTGTCGCCAAGCGGAGAGAGATGGACAGAGAGAGGAGGAAGATAAGAGAGAGATATTCTATTTTATCTTAGGACCTACCGTCTTCTCGTCTCTGAGAGGATATGACTTCAGAGAAGTTTATTTTAAACACAAAACTTAATTTTATTTAAGACATTTAAAAATTATATATTAGAGATAAGACAAGTGAAAAAATTTGATGAACCTCAAATCCGATGTTTGAGTTGAGAATCTCACAAGTTCAAGGGGATGGTTAGGTTTCCCTACAATTCTATCTACCCCTTTTATGATTTAACAATTAAGTTATTAATTAAAGGGAAGATGAATTTAAAGTGCAGAAATAGAGAGAAACATGTAAACTATAACACAAAGATTTTTATGTGGAAACCCTTCTGGAAAAAACCACGGGACCTAGTCCAACCAAGAGATATCACTAAGACAAAGTCAACGAGAACTTACAAGACTCGAACTTGACTCCTTTGGACTTAACACTACGATCATTCAGTTCTTAGTCCTCCACACCTCGAAAATTCATCACGTACTCACAAGTCTTGTGATCAACCACAACCGTTCGTACTTCTCTTTGTGTCTCAAAAATAGTCCACGATCTTTCGATCGATCTCCGTCAATGATGGCTTTCGGATTCCACCGACCAAATCACACTACCACGATCATTCTCGGATCGATTTCCTTCGCAAAGGCTTCGGAACACTCTGTCCAAGTTGTTCTATCAAGAACGGGTTGATGGTCTGATAAGAATCAATTCCTAGATGGACTCTCTCAATGGAAAAGTCCAAGCAAGCTATAATAAAGCTTTTGGCTTGCAAACTCTAGGATGAGAGACCAAATAACAAGGGAGGAGAGCAACCAAATATGAAGTTTCTATGAACTCTATAGGTACCTCAAAATACTTCAACTCCCAAAGTCTCCCAAAAAGTTGCTTTCATGGATTAGGGGAGTTCTAGTTAAATAGAGAACCCAAAACCAAGGTTAGAAATTGCTAAAAACTGAAAAAGGCAAGAAATCCGAAAAACCCATATCAGGGTTGACCCTGGGAGTACCTTGGGTTGACCCAACCTTGCACTTCGGTCGACCGAAAGGTCTCTTAGGGTCGACCCAAGATTTTCTTGCTTTTTGGATTTTTATCCCATACAAAATCCTCCCATATCAGGGTCGACCCTCAATGGTCAGGGTCGACCTTGAGGTGCAGACTCAATTTTAAAACTCCATTTTTAGCCCTTAGACCCCTCATCAAAGTTGTAGCTCTTTTTGACGCGGTCGATTTGATATATTATGGAGCAAAATCCGAGCTACGGTTTGGGAGATATGCCACCTACAAGCAACCTTGGTTTTTTGAAAATTTTCAAAAATTTTAATTTATTTTGCACTACATATCTCATCACCTAGGATCCATATGATTAGTCTAAGACAATATCCACCTAAGGTATCTTATTAGGTTTATTCTAAGTCAATTCCCATCTAAGATAACATGGTATCTAGGTCACTTACCATCCTATGAGAGAAACGAATGAAATGATCAATCGAGTCGATCAATCGAGTCTTCAACGGTCTTCAACTTCACTAGTCGTGGATGCTTGATGGCAATAACACAAGATACACAGCTAGACACCTAGACTTACTTGTTTTGACACCGGAATAAGCCAACACATAAAACATGGACTTTACAATCTCCCCCTTTGGCAATTCCGTGGTAAAACCAAACTGAAGTACATGACTTGACACAAACTCACCCAAACACATCAAAACAGTGAATTAGGGCATTACATGACTCCAACACTATTACATGACATCAATTGACAAATGAACTTAAATGAAGACACTGAAGCTCTTGTCAAGTAAGATATGTCTGCTGCAACCTTGCACCTGCACATGCTCATAAACAAAATACCCAGTGAAGCACGTATGAAAGATGAAAATACATGAACACAGGTATTGCAAAGAATGTACTGAACTTGAGAAATAGTATCCAACATTCTCCCCCTTTTTGACACAATTGTCAAAGGTATTCATGAAGCCAATATCACAAAGAATATAACAATTTAACACATGTGAAATATTAAGGCAATCACAACCAATCAAATGCAGACAATGCAGGGACTAAAGAGCGGGGAACAAGATAGAAATATAAAGCATAAACTCCCCCTCAACAGCTTAAGCAAAAACTCCCCCTCAACAACTGAACTTGATCTTCTTCCCCCCTAAGATCAAGGACACCACCAAAAATAGGGTACCTATGCTAGAAAGGCCCATGCCAACTAATAAGAAAACAAAAAAATATCATATGCAACACAAACATGCATCAAAAGTATTTCAAGTAGTAGTAATTTAAAATTACAAGTCCAATGAAAAACATGATTAGTTAGTCCGATTGAGGATACCCATCTAACGAAATCTCACGGAATGCTAAAGCATAGCCAATTCACTTAGTCACATTTAGTGAACAGTTCAAAAATGAAGCAATATGTGTGAAGTGGTGGTTTGACAAGACATTAGAGCAAGGTTTCTTTCCCTTTCCAAGGATATGACATTAACCACTAAGGGGACTCCAGAGATATACATCTTAGAAGTTAAATCTAGTTAGATCCAGATATGATGATTTTTTTACTTTTTGGTGCTCCTTTATCCATTTTATTTGATCCAATATTTTGTTCTTTTACTTTTGGTCAAATACCTCCAAACATTGTAAGATATCTTTTGATGTTCTTTATCTGAATATATCTTTGCATGCAATGATGACTTTCACACTATCCAGGTAGGTAGTCCTGACTATTGGCAGCAGAGGCTTTCACTCTAGTGAACCAGATAGATAACTACTGTCCGCCTAGGTAGCCATTCCATACTGTTTGCATCCAATAGTGACTTCACACTATCCCAGTAGGTAGCCCTTTTCATTGCAGCAAATATTTGCTCATGGAGGATACACAAAATGGGGATGACTAATAATATGATCATTCTAGATTGGTCATCTAAGGTCACACTTTTGGAATAAGTCAAACACTTACAGATTGGAAAATAGATCTCTCAATAGAATCAGTCAGAGTGCATGTGAAAGTACAAAGCATACACATATGAATAAGTCTCTAACCGTGCAAGATAAAACCAGTCTAATTTTTAGCCTAACCAAGAGACTATGAAGGTGATATATCCTTAATTAACAACAAATTCATATTCAACCCTGGACAAGTATAGAAATAAAGATCACACAAGGAATGCAGATTATGCAAGTCAAACAAGGGCAACATGACAAAAATATTTTTGGATTTTATAGTTTTTCAATGTTTTTGGATTTTTCAAAATAAATAAAACAGAAAAACAGACCAAAGCAAATAACAGCTAGTAAAAAAAAACTAGTATACACAAGCATCAAAACACTAGGACAAGATAGAATACTAATAGCACACCCTACGCTATGACAGGCACGGGCTAAGTGAAGCCCTTCAGGTGTTCCTTTCTCACCCAAACGATTTTAGCAGTTTGATTGACCCCTTTGGTCTCTAACCATTTCAGGTAAGGTAGGTATGACCTTTTGCCTCTTCCTCCTGTTCCTCCTTTTCCATGATTGAGTCCTACAATTATGGCTGACATTATGGTTCTCCCCATTACCTCCTTTATATCTAGCATAAGGAGTGTCATGACCATGCCACTGTCTAGAGTTGTGAGCAATCTTCATCACATCTTCACACAAACTCCTACACTTCTCCACTAGGATCTCAACTCTACTTTAAAATTTTCCATTAAAATTATGTTGGTTCCTTGAACCATGATTGGGCATTCTTCGAAGTTTAGGACATCGAGGCTTAATATGACCATTCACTCCACATTTATGACATGTAGGAATGAATTTCTGAGTTGAAGGGTCTTTTCCTTTAGCAGGAGGGCGCCTTTTAGCACTAGGCTCAGTGTTTGAGGTAGATGGAATTCCCTTCACATCTCCATACTTCTGATTTTACTCAAGATCAGCCAACTTGATTTCAAGACTTGTCTTTTCATCAAGACAAACATGCAAATCAGATTCAAGAAGCTGAGTCTTGACAAGGAGGGAAGTCTTCTCTTCCTCAAGCTGAGACACAAGAGCTTTCAACCCTAAAGCCACTTGGTCTAAGACATCTCTTTCCATTTCAATAGATTTGACCTTTTTGGTCATGAAAAATAGAACATTTTTCAGCTTTAGGCATTCCTGAAATAACTCATTATAGGCTGCCTCGAGGTCTCCCTTAGAATCTGAGTCACTTTGACTCTCCCTATTATCCTCACTCTTGTCACTCATGCTAACAATAGATGAGGACTCTACAATCCCAGTGACGGAGGCAATAGAAGCCATAAAATTTGTAGTCTCCATTTGGAAAACTTTAAGGATACCACAAGCTTCTTTTACAAAGTTACAATTAGTAGAAGATTTTGGGATGGTCTGTTTTTCTAAAAATTTGATGGGGAAGGTCCAACCCTTTCCTGTAGAGATCCATAAACTCTTGTCTAGAGATAGGTGAAATACTCTCATTCAAGATTTCCAATCATTAATATTACTCTCATTGAAAAAAGGGGGACAAGAGATGGATCCTCCCTTTCTTTGGAGATTCATATTCACCGAAAAAGAATAAGATCGCACTAAAAAATTAGTAAACCTGGCTCTGATCCAATTGAAAAAATTCGATGAACCTCAAATCCGATGTTTGAGTTGAGAATCTCACAAGTTCAAGGAGATGATTAGATTTCCCTACAATTCTATCTACCCTTTTTATGATTTAACAATTAAGTTATTAATTAAAGGAAAGATGAATTTAAAGTGCGGAAATAGAGAGAAACATGCAAACCATAATACAAAGATTTTTACGTGGAAACCCTTCCGAGAAAAACTATGAGACCTAGTCTAGCCAAGAGATATCACTAAGACAAAGTCAATAAGTACTTACAAGACTCGAACTTGACTCCTTCGGATTCGACACTACGATCATTCAGTTCTTAGTCCTCCATGCCTTGAAAATTCATCATGTACTCACAAGTCCCGTGATCAACCGCAGCGGCTCGTACTTCTCTTTGTGTCTCGAAAACAGTCCACGATCTTCCGATCGATCTCCGTCAATGACGGCTTTGGATTTCACTGACCAAATCACACTACCACGATCCTTCTCGGATCGATCTCCTTCGCAAAGGCTCCAGAACACTCTGGCCAAGTTGGTCTACCCAGAATGGGTTGATGGTTTGATAAGAATTAATTCATAGATGGACTCCCTCAATGAAAAAGTCCAAGCTAGCTATAATGAAGCTTTTGGCTTGCAAACTGTAGGATGAGAGACCAAATAACAAGGGGAGGAGAGCAAGCGAATATGAAGTTTCAATGAACTCTAGAGGTACCTCAAAATACTCTCAACACACTCCCAAAGTCTCCCAAAAAGTTGCTTTCACGGATTAGGGGAGTTCTAGTTAAATAGAGAACCCAAAACCAAGGTTAGAAGTTGCTAAAAATTGAAAAAGGCAAGAAATCCGAAAAACCCATATCAGGGTTGACCCTGGGAGTACCTTTAGTCAACCAAAAGGTCTCTTAGGGTCGACCCAGGATTTTCTTGCTTTCTGGATTTTTATCTCATACAAAATCCTCCTATATCAGGGTCGATCCTCAATGGTCAGGGTCGACCTTGAGGTGCAGACTCGATTTTAAAAATCAATTTTTAGCCCTTGGGCCCTTCATCAAAGTTGTAGCTCTTTTCGACGCGGTCAATTTGATATATTATGGAGCAAAATCCGAGCTTGGGTTTGGGAGATATGCCACCTACAAGCAACCTTGATTTTTTGAAAAATTTCAAAATTTTTAATTTATTTTGCACTACATATCTCATCACCTAGGTTCCATATGATTAGTCTAAGACAATGTCCACCTAAGGTATCTATTAGGTTTATTCTAAGTCAATTGTCAACTAAGGTAACATGGTATCTAGGTCACTTACCATCCTATGAGAGAAACGAAGGAAATGATCAACCGAGTCTTCAATGGTCTTCAACTTCACTTGTCATGGATGCTTGATGGTAATGACACAAGATACACAGCTAGACACCTAGAATTACTTGTTTTGACACCGAAATAAGCCAACACATAAAACATGAACTTTACAACAAGATTTCGTACATTCTGACCTTCTCATCTTGAGAAATATGACTTTTGAGTGGATTCATTTAATGTATTCACACAATGCAATTGAGTTAAGAAATGAGTATGCATCTCTATGCATTAAATGCATTCATACACTTAAGAAATGAGAATGCTCTTAAGATATAATTGAAATTTCTTTAAAAGAGATTATGCAAAATTTCATTAGGAGGGACAAATTAAGGCTCTTTTTAAGGGTTATATATAATATATATATATATATATATATATAGAGAGAGAGAGAGAGAGAGAGAGAGTGTGCTGCTATACACAAATCAACATATATAACTAATTAACACTAATGCACCATAAAATTTTAGCCTATATATATATTTAAAAACAAAATGACAATTTTACCTTGTATTCCTTTCATATCCAATAATGAAATATATATATCGAAAGGGAAATGCTACTGAGACACCTTTAGGGCCGAGACCACCGAGACTGTGCTCTAAGAGCACGGGATTTTAGGTGGGGCCTACCATGTGAAATGGGCCCCACCTAAATCCCGTGCTCTTAGAGTACGGTCTCGATGGTCTTGGCCCTAAAGGGATCTCATTAGCAAAGTCCATATCGAAATTACCTGATATATTTTTTTGGATATTTTTAAAAGAAAATTTTAGTTTTATGAGGTTATTATCTTCAAGTAGGGTGAAAAGAAGCATCAGAAACCATGTTCTTAAAATATGACTAGAGTAGTTTCTCGACATATTTTTTCCACATCTATTAAGGTCTCAGACTCGGAACCATGTCTCAAATGAACTAAGAGGCCGATAAAATGTCTGTATTTTTATTTTTGTTTGGTTTCCTATCCATGTTTTGATTCTTTTTGTCACTTCTTTCCATTTTTAATCATTTTCTTTCTTTCTTAGTGGGCTTTGTTGGTATTTTAAATTCGGTACGATTGCTTTATGGAAACCTGTTATTTTTGGTTTCTTGCTATGGGTTGTTAATTTATTTGGGTTTTGTTCTTTGATGTGTACATTTCATTTTTGTATTTCTCTCTCTACATCTTGATTTTTTTTATTTAGTCTTTATGTTTCTGCTTGTTATCATTGGTGGGTTTCTCATGCTAGTTGTTGTTGGTGATGGTTCCTATCTTTAAGATAGAGACTTAATAATAACTTCACCACAAAACAATAATTAATGTCATCCTTCTCTAATTTCATTTGATTTTGACGAATAAGAAGAGAAACCTCATAATTCTATAGAAAGATGAAGCACTGTATGTGTAGTAACCCACATTTACAATATTATGTTTTAAATTACATGTTTTGATATGCAGGGATCAAATAGAAAATTTCCTAAGAAGCGAATGACTAAAAGAAAATTAAAAAACTCTCAAGGACTAAAATTGCATTAATAAACTCTTAAGGTCTAAAATAGAATTAGTAAAATTCTTAAAGACTAAAATGTAAACAATATTATAAAGTTTAACACATGTCATTCTCTAACCAAGTCATGGAACACATGTCATTCTAAACAAGTCATAGGACACATGTCATTCTTTTAAGACAAGTCACTGGACAGCTCACATGACAATTGTCTCTCTTAGGACACCTCACTAGACACATGTCACTTTAAGTACATATCACAAGACACTTGGCTAGATGTAATTGTCCTAATAAGACATGTGCATTGACACATGTCTTTGCATGTAGACATGACTCCAACTATAAATAGAGGAAGGTAGTGAGTTTTTATAGATATTATTTTACTTTGGTTTGGGAAGAAAGGAGAAAAGAGGGAGAAAAATAATAAGGTTTGATAGAATTCTATTATGGATTTATTTTATGATTTAAGTTTATAATTGATTGATGAAATTCTATTATGCATTTATTTTTTAGATTTATGTTAATTAAGGTATGATGGATTTTAAGTTGGGTTTTTATAATGAATCATGAATAATCAAGATTTTCAAATTGATTTAAAGAATAAACCACATATTTTTAGGTTTGATAGAAGAATTTTATGCTATAATATGTTTTTGATTTTATAAATATATCATTGATTTGTATAAGAATTTTAGAAAGAAATACCTCGGATGATAATGAATCATGAATAGTCAAGATTTTCATAATTGATTTAAAGAATAAACCACATATTTTTAGTTTTGATAGATGAAGATTATGCTATAATATGTTTTTGATTTTTTAAATATATCATTGATCTGTATCAGATTTTTAGAAAGAAATACTTCGAATGATGTGATTGTGGATTTAACTAAAACTATGTATTTATGATATGATTTTAAGATTGATAAATATCATTGATGATCCATGGATTTGGTAGTCAGTTGATATCTAAAAGGAAGAATACAACTCTGATGATCCATGGATTTGGTAGTCAGTTATGATTGATAAACCAACTGGTGAGTAACCCTTGTGAATGTTACATTCCGACATTGTATTCGGAGAGAGCCTAAGGATCTAACCTTAGTACGGGACGTCCGGTAGACACCTGACGTATTAGGGTGGTCCCAGGCGGTTGCATTAGAACGATTGGATAGAGCCAACATACTAATTCAGTTTGTCCCCTTTCGAGAGAGTCTTTAAGAGGATTATTCTGCCGTTATCTATTATAGGCAACTATGCTGACAAGATTGGTGAAAAATATGATATGTTCAGTTATTTTGTGAGTTATTAATATCCTGAGTTTTAATGATTTTTTTTTAGACTTGTTGATAATAAGAATTATTATTTGACAAGAGGTTTTATATCTATGAACGGTTTAAATTCATGATTTTCAGCAAAACGATTTATATGCATAGATTTAGAAATTTTGTTTGAATAAAAAATATGCATTGCATTCTTTAAAAAAATATTTATTAGTGCTTACTAGCTTATTAGAATCTATACTTGTTTTTTTTATTTCTAGTCTAGAATTCTATCCACTAAGCCATATGTTGCTTAGTCGATATCTTATATGGGCCGATTTACATGCATAGATTTGGAAATTTTGTTTGAATTAGAAATATGCACTATATTCTTGGGAAAAATATTTATTAGTGCATACTAGCTTATTAGAATCTATACTTGTTTTTTTATTTATAATCTAGAATTCTATCCACTAAGCCATATGTTGCTTAGTCGATATCTTATATGGGCCGATTTACATGCATAGATTTGGAAATTTTTTTTGAATTAGAAATATGCACTATATTCTTGGAAAAAATATTTATTAGTGCATACTAGCTTATTAGAATCTATACTTGTTTTTATTTCTAGTCTAGAATTCTATCCACTAAGCCATATGTTGCTTGGTCGATATCCTATATCGGCAGGTAAAAATAATTAGAATGAAGCTAACAACCTGCAAAAGTTGTGCGTGTCCAGCATACAAAACTCGCATAGAAAGACACCACATTTAGAGACCCAAACTTTTTTTCATGCCATTAAGACAATTAATAAGGGTAGATTAGTCTTTCGTTATGTTTTTATGCTGGTTTAATAATAACTAAGCGGTGTAGTGTGTTTAAATGGCCTAAGTAAGCAAAAGAGATCAAATAGAGCATGCAATCGATCATAGGAGGCTTACGATCGATCGCACTCAGTGAGAAAAATAGGGAAAATCTCTATTCTGTCTACGATTGATCACAAGGGATCTACGATCATACTCAGTCGAATTTTTGGAAAAAAATTTCGGGGTTCATACGACAAATCACCATCAGGTGCAATCGATTGCACTAGGGAGCTACGATCGATCGCAATGCATGCATGATCGATCGCAGTCGTGCGTAGGTGTTTTTAAAATCAGTTACGGAAATGAGAGTTTTAAACCCCTAAGCTATAAATAGAGGTTCTATTTTGAGGATTTCAGGGTTCTAACTTTTCTAAACCTAATTTGATAAAAAAATGGACATAAAACCTAGGGTTTCAAAGGGAGATTGCTCAAGAAGGGAAGTTTTAGCTTGAGGAAGGAGATTAAAGCTTGAAGAATCAACCCCAAAGCTTTAAGGAGCTTCATCTTACGATTTGGATCTAAGGGAAGGATCCCAAAGGTTGATATGATTTCTAGTTTACTCTATTATGTAATCTCTAAGCTTAAGTATGTTGATTAAGAGTTTTCTTACATGATTTTCATGGAAATTGATATATAATGGTGAATGAGAGTTTCTACTCATTAAATGGGATTGTTGGCATGTGTTTAAGATATTGGGAATTAGTAGCTCATGCTCTATGCTTTGTTAATGGATGAATGGATTGGAAATGGTGGAAGGGAAATGATAATGGATTGGGTCTGAATGAATGATAATTGATTGAGTTTGAATGAATGGTGATGAGATTGGTATGTATGCCTATAGTGATGTATGTATTTAATAATGGAGGATGAGTTTTATGAATTGGACGAAGGGTGTTTGTTTTTATATATGAATGGAAATTAAATGAGTTTAATGTTAAGGAATGTATTAAGAAAATGAATGTATTATGCTAAGAATGTTGGCTATGACTCTTTTGCTAAATTATGCTAAAATATTAATTATGTTTCTCGTGGTAAACTATGCCTTATTTATATTGAATGGTGGTTGGTATTCGGGTAAGCCAAAACTTAGAGGGAAGTTTTCTAGAACGGGAATTCTCTAACCATTCGGTATGGGACATTATGGTGGAGTTTCCATGGTGGGAGATTGGAATCTAAGGGATGACCTACTCGAATGTCAATTGTGACACTCAAGCACACATTCAGTTGCATGGTAAGTCTTTAATTCTCATGAGTTCACATGTCTCACAAGCATGCATGACTCGAATATCTCACAAGCTTATAAGTATTGATCTGCGGAAGGGACATGGAATCTTATATGAAATAACTTACAAGCTCATAAGAACTATCTCGCAAACTCATAAGCACATGCATCATGTAAGATCAAGTCTAAGAGTCTCTCACGCTCACAAGTCCACACGAGTCAAGATGAAAATATGATATGTCTCGCATGTTCTTACGTACTCTGATTATATGTTTACAAAATGATTATGTTATTGAATATGTTCTAATGATATCATGTGTTGTTGGTTAGACTGCTTATCCACTGAGTGTTTTCAATACTCAGTCGATCGGTTATTGTTGGCAAGTTTAGAGCCGGAGTAGATAACTGAGCCTTGGATAGAGGAGGCGTATGGAGAAGAGGAAGAAGGTGATCTCTTCACCGAGGAAGTGAGGGACCTCGACCGGTCTCCTTACTATTAGGTTTCTTATTTTGCTTTTAAGGAGATTTGTAATAGACTTAAGTTGTTCTGGATGATGTTGCTAAGAATCTTATACTTTGTTGGATCTTAGTTATGGTGAGTTATGTTCATATGGGTCAGACTTATGCATGATGATTTTTATATTTATATCGAAATTTTATTATTCTCTTTTTGGTGACTCGTGTTGGTATGCCTTGCATGTCATGGGATTTTAAGCAAGTTTAAGAATGTGACGGCCCAAAGTCCTATTTTGGTCAAGGTGAGATTTGGGGTCGTCACACCACATATAAAGGAGGGAGAAAGCAGCTAGAGAGAATGTGATCTATGAACCACCGGCCACCACAGACAATATTGCCTCCAATACAGCCAATACCATTAAGGATATGATTACCACCACCACTAAGAGCAGAAGTCATCATCATAGATGATTAAGAAGGAGGCTCGCCTAAAGAAAGTATTGGGGATAACTTTTGGATGTTTAAGTAGAAAGGGTGTGTAAGTCGAATCAAAAGATAATGTGTAAAAGAATGTAAATAGTTAGTTTATAAATAAATTTTTTAAAAAAGAGGTTAGAATATTGAGTCAGTCTATGGGTACTCCCATTTATACTCACAATTATACTCCCTAATCTTAACCGTTTATAACCAACCACTAAGGGTCAGGATTTCAGTTGACTTATTTTGTCTTTTTTATTGCCACATCACTAGGAATCCTAACCGTTTAATAATTGAGATAAACGGTTAGGATTTGGGAGTATATATGGGAGTACACTTTGGGAGTATCCCTAGACTAATTCTAGAATATTACTTGAAACTTTATGGACATTTATATTGTTCTCACTACCAAATTTGAGCCTTACTTTACTATAAAATTTTGGGTTTTGGGTCATGACAGTATGGAAACAAGAAGGTTTACGAGGGACTCATTTGTCCACGACCAATTGACCTCTTTATTTTCCTCTAGTTTTCAAGGGTTCTCCAATGTTACAGTCGGTATCCATCACAGGTACCGCCTAGTCTTCCTTGACGATTGGCTTCGTATTAGAGTTGATCGAGATGCTCCCATCATCCGTGCATGTTGAGGGAGACCTCGACCTTAGACGAAAACTCTTGTCAGGGTTCATTTGTTCCTGTGGTACATCTCCCCAGCTTCAGTTCCTTTCCATGTGTTCTCGGGCTTTTGATTGGAGACGGAAGGAAGAAGATAAGGGCATTATTATCCTTTTATCTTTTGGTGTATAGCTTAAAATTTTAATATGTATTAGTATTGAGTGAGCATATGTTAGTATGCGCATAGCAGCACACTATATATATAGTTAAGCACCTATTATATGTATTATATATATAAAGTATCTAAGATAATTGATATATGTTTTAAGTTTTGATATGGTTCATTGATCGAAGAATAAAAGAATTTAGACCTTTCATATAAGTACAAAAGGTAACAAACGCGAGCTCGGTTCGCCTAAATAAACAAGTTTAACTGAGCCAAGCTCGAGCTAATAGTCTTGTTCACAAGTCGAGCTTGAACAAGATTAGTAAAGCTCGAGTCGAACTTGAGCCGAGCTTGAGCACCCTTGTAACTTAAGGATATGATCTCGAACGCCCTATTACTCGTCTCCACTCAGCTCAGTTACACTCCTTCTTAATTGATGGTTAGATTTGGTATCTTCTCCACGATAAACCTAGTACCCGTTTGGCATCAATTTTGGTGATTCTCTTGTTCCGAAGAAGAATTACTCTTCTTAAAGATGTGTTTAGAAGATCAATCACATGTTACAAATCCGTTTCACAACAATCAACCAGAATATGTTCAAAAGAACAAAAATAACATAATCATATTTGAATGGAACCAAAAAATAATAATTATTTTTATTTACATTATAAAACTAAATTCATCAAAATGTAATAAAAAAAGTGATCTCAAATTTTTTAGTTTAAAATCAATTACCAGAGAATCCTTTGACTCGAAAAAAACACCAAAACGAATGAGATGCGAAAGAATTTACCATGCAGGGTTTGAATGGCAATTTCGTAATTCTAAAAAATGTGAAAATACCCTTAACATAAAAGACCATCTAATCTCCTTTAATTCTTTCTCTAATTTTTTAATTTTCTCAACAACCAAACTGAGCGTAAAAATGGGGTAATGTCTCATGCGAGAGAGCCCATGTTTTTCTTCTTCCCCAATAAATAGTTTTGGAAAGTGGAAATATTTTACTCATCAATTCTTACTCAAAAATGAGAATATTTCTTGAAATTATTTCGGATTCTGCGCTAGCCAAACACCATTTTTGGGTTTCTATTCCTCAGAAATAGAGAATTGTTCCCTAGGAGTGATGCCAAACGGCCCTCTAGTATCCGGAATAGTATGCTCAAATCTACGAGCTCGCCTCGAACCAAATTTTAGCAAATCCATAATCACTTGGGTGTCGCCTCGATTGGAAACTCCATAGATGTCAAATGCAATTGTCAAGCCTTCCTTTCTACTCCAGCCACAATTTTCAGTGACAATCCCATAAAATGAAACCAACACCTGCAAGAAGGGGCGGAGCCAAGGGGGAGCCTGGGTCACAAGCCCCTTCTCAACTTTTCAAAAATACATAATTTAAAAAAAATTATATATAGGAAAATAGCATAGTGATGGGGGCAGTGCCCCCTTATCTTTTGGAAAAAATAAGGCATAACCATGGGCCATGGGGCAGCTGCCCCTTTTTTTGTATCATCATATTCGGTTAGGCCGCAACCCAGTTTTTTTTTTTTTGGGAAGGGGTTCCTGAACTTTTGAAAACAAAATGTATTTTGTATACTATATTATTTAATAGAGCATATCTATATGGCCAGACAACTGCCCTCATAAAGAAAGAGAAACAATACTTGTAGGAATAAAATGACCCACAAACTTGGTCATAAAAAAAAATTCAAGGGCTACGCTCCCTAATCCCCATCCCCTAGCTGAGCCCAAAATATTTCATACCATCCTAAACATTCTCCGCAAATTCTTCAACAATTACTAATATGTCCAAGCAACCATTGTGTGCAACCTAAAAGCTCGGGCCCTGCCTGCAAGGACATCTGATATCTTAGCAATCCATCAAGATTGAGCTTCCAACCCTCTATGCTCAAACATGAAACAACTACTACCAATCAATAGCTCAGGTTTATGGTAGCCTTGGTATATTATCTCTTATATTCTCTTATTGTATCTGAGCACATGGAAAAACCAGATTCTTCTAATTTCATCTACTTTAATGGGCTTTACGTCAGGCTTCCATGTAGAGGTCTTTTCAAGCTCTCCAAATATTCCACGTTATTATAGAACACATTAGCTCAACAAAATCCCAGTCATTTGGTCACCATGCTCATTTTGGAAGGCTCCGTTTGGTCTTTATATAATTCAGAATCAAAGGGCTTGCTTTCGCTGTTAAGAGTCAGTAACCCTTTTCTATGTCTTTGTTAAAACATAAGAAAGGAAAAAAAAAAGATATTTTAAAAAAATTTTAGAAGTTTTCGTCTATTATTTTTTTATTTTTCTTTCACTTCTTGCATTTTCCCTCCTAACCAAGCAGAGCCTAAAATAAAGATGACAATATGATTTGATCTCATGGATTAGGGGTGTATTCGAGTCGAGTTGGACCAAGCTCGAGCTCAAGCTTGAACTCGAAAAACTCAGCTCGAATACAATAACTTGGCTCGTGCTCGAATTTACTAATGCTTGAGTCGAGTTTTGTCTGACTTATTAAAAATCTATTTTCAAATATATATATATATATATATATATATATATATATATATATATATATATTATCTACATTTAATAATATATATAATATTATTTTAGAATATTCGAGATGTGCTGAGCTTAAGTTGAATCGAGCTTCAATCGAGCCAGGGCAAATAAAACAGGCCTTGGCTCAAGCTCGGTTTGAACACATTTCAAGGTCGAAAAAATAGCTTGGCATGTCTTGATTGAGCCAAATTTTCAAGCTTGAACTCGGTTTGATCGAGCTGAGCTCTCGGCTCGGCTTGGATACACCCTGTGGACAATCGGACTTGAAACATGGGACATCTTATCTCGTCAATATGAAAATTTGTTCAAGAATGTGTCTGACCAGCACCATGTGGTTTCAGATATAAAGGAATTAGTGATAGAAAAGGAATATAATGAATTTGTGATAGAATAGGAATATAATGAAGAGACCAAATCCTCTACGGTGAGAACTGGATCTGGCAAATCAGGTTATCACCCTTGAGGTCGTCACGTGTCCCATTTGTCACCTCTTAATTGTGGTTAAGATTCACCCACCCATCCTTGGTTTTTAGAAACTTATAATAATTCATTTTTTATATTAAAAAATTAATTTTAATATTAAAATATTAAAAAAAGAATTACTATTTTTTCCAAAAACCAAGAATGGATGGGTGAATTATAACTACAATTAAGGGGTGTTAAAAGGGACACATGACAACCTTAAGGGTGATAACCGGATTTGGATTCTATAATGAATTTTCCTCCATAAGTTTGTCAGTGTATTGAATGATCCGATGGGTTGCTTTATCTTGACTATTATAATGGGAGAGGCAGGTTTAGCCTCAATTTTCAGAAATTCCAAAACTACCCTTATATAAAACAAAACTTTAATTAATGTTTTACTTTAATTCCCAAACTATCCTCATCTATCTATTTAAAGAATAGAATCACAGTCAATCGCTATTGAACTCGGGGAGAGTTCAATCGCACCCGCTTAACCGTGGTTAACTCTTTCCCCTTGCTCTCATGTGCATCGCACGTGTCACTTGCTAGTATTCATATAATGCATGCAGCTCTAGTTGTTAGTTTGGCCAGTTCAATGGCAATATAATTTAGCAAAATTTTTAATCTCTCTATATCTGTCTTGTTCATGATTCAATGTAGAGACGAGCTATGTTCATAAGCCTTACTGACTTCACTTAGAATTCATTTGCTTTAGAAAGTCCCAATTTCAAAGAATTCACCATAGGAGTCACGCCCAACTTAATTTCACAACTTGCATGAACACCATACTACAAAAAACATTCGACGAGTTAGACTCAGATTGCAACGGGTACTAATTTATTTATTTATTTTTATTTTTCGGGTTAAGGAGGTAAAGTAATACCTAAATGCACATAAAGTCAGACCTAAGATTACGGTTAAGGTGTCATAAGGGTAAACCTCTCAATCACTTCAAAAGAGCCTGACTAATAGAGGACAGTTGGAACTTTATACACCTCATGCAAAGTCCAGTATCCAGTCGATGTGGGACTAATAGGAGGATAGTAACACTAGGGTTGTAAATGGATGCGGATATTATCCATATCCGATTCATATCCGAATCCGTTTAGTCGGATAATTATTATCTGAATAGGTATCTGGTGAAACGAATTCGGATAGTAAAAGACTATCCATTTATAATCGGATACGGATTCAGATGCTAGTATATCTGATCCGATAAATATCCGTCCGATTATATAATATATATAAATAATATATTTTAAAGTTATTAAATTAATATAATATTTAAAATAAAAATTTATATATTTATATATTTTTTAAATAATTTTAAAAATAATCAGATAATTCGAATACTATTCGAATCCAGATATTTTAATTTGAGTCGGATACAGATATCATATTTCATTATCCGTCGAATATTTATTCGGATTCGGATATCCAGATATATAATCGGATACGAATTCGGATATGCCAATATCCGCTTCGAATCTGTTCTGTTTACGGCCCTAAGTAACACCTAACTGCAAAACAGATTTTTGATTTTATTTTTTAGTTAAGGATGTAAAGTAACACATATACGTTGCGTCAGTGCGGCACATCAACTATTGCGAGAGCACTCTCCGAGATTTGAACTCGGGTTGTGTCACTGGATTGAGATAGGCAATGCCAGTCGTCCAGATCTCTTCCTTTCACAAATCCTCTCAAAGCCCAACACACCATTTACATAACAGCCGTAGGAACAACAAGGGATAACAACCATCAGATCTTTGACTTTAAAATATGGACCGTTTACTATAGCCCCCTATCGAACGGTTAAGCTTATGCGGCCTACAAGATCGTTGCGCACGTGTACGGTCTATGATTGCTGTTCGTGGATATCTTCCTTCTTTTCATTTAAGCATCTTGCAGTCATATAGGAGATGTGACTTTGTAATATGGAGTACAAAGTAGTACTATCACCACTTTCCTAACTTAGCTAATTAGAAGTACAAGGTTCAACCAAAAAAAGAAAAAGTACAATGATGCAGTACATTAACGTAAAACGAAGTACCGGATTAGGTTGTAATATATAACATGGAATCAGTGGAAGTAATCAAGAATTCAAGATAAGGAATGTAGAAGAGGTAGAGGAGCCCAACAGGAGCGATATGAGATCACATGAGGCATTGTTAATGTGTGTCTCAAGTGTTCTCAGGTCGCCCCTGCCGGACTTTCCCCTACCACGTGATTGGGTATGATTTGCTTTTGGGTGGTGTTGGTTTTGTTACCGTGCCCACCTGCCTGTTTAGTTACAATGTACTGCATGATCTCAGCCGTTGGATCACGATCTAATGGCGCAGATTAGTCTTCCATATATTTTGGGGGCAGGTAAGGTAAGAGAGTTTCTTTTGTTTCTAATTTGAAATCATTTAGCAATAACCTATTTTATTTTTCAGGTAATTTAAACTCTAAAAAAAACGCTCTCCCAAATTCCTTTTCCATTCTTCTTCATTTTTAAACCCTTAATTTTTGTTTTTTTTTCCTCTCTTTTTTATTATTTTTATTTTCAATTTTATTTTTATCCAATCCCAGATGTGGTCGACCATAATAGGATAGGTATTTATGAGAATTTGAATGTTTTGCTGGATTTCATTCCTTGGTGTTATTCTTTCTTGTTAAATTAAATTCTTTTAAATTAATTCTTTAATTTAAACCTAAAAAAACAAAAACTCAAAATTCCTTTGCTGTTCTTCTTTGTTGAACCCTTAATTTTTCTTGAGTCCTGACCCAGGGTGCTATTCTAAGCTTACCGCAGTGTCTCGTGTCCTTTTAACCCCCTGTGTAATCATGTTTAAGCTTGACTAAATTAAAATTAGTATTTTTATTTTTGTTTTTTCTAAAAACCATGGTTATATTGCTTAACCCTAGGGAGTTGACCACAGTTGGTGGATGGTAAAAAAGGGCTTGGACCAATGAGAGCACTGTGGTCAGATTCTAAGCTAACCCTTGGGTCCCTTTTCTATTTCCCATTTTTCTTCTTCTCTTGTTGTTTTAAATTTTGAATTTTATTTTTATTCGATCCAAGATGTGGCTCACCATGATACGGTAGGCATTTCTGATATTGTGATTGTTGCAACTAGCTACAGAAGAAAAAACGAGTAGAGACAGAATCAGTTTTGTTGTTAGTATATTCTAATTGTATAGAGAGATCGTAGGGATTCTAATTTAGGATCTGAATATTTAGTTTCCTTATTTAATTCTTGATTGTAATCTATATATTGATACCTCCTTGAGAGAAGAATACACAACTTTTCTAATTCTTCCTAAATACCCTTCTGTCATGGTATCAGAGCGGAAGATCCGCCTATTTTGATAGTCTTCTCTTTCATCGCTCCTTTCCGACGGGTAGCCGGCAATGCTGCCCGCCGGATTCAAAGATTCTTAGTATTTGAGGAACGCAGCCACTGATCTGCTGTTATAGTCACACTCGGGGCATCTCGTCATCTCAGCACCACCGTCTACCTCTCGGCTCCACCACCAGTCCCTCTCGGCATCTCTCGTCCAGCCCCTCGACATCTCAGTTATATCGTGAATATTTTTCTCGTGCATCTCTCATCTTTTTAATACCATGGGAGACAAATCTGAACCCAAGGATTCTCTTTTTTCCGGGTCAATGACTAGTATCAAATTGAAGGGCCCCAATTACCTTCAATGGTCTCGAGCTGTCTCCGTTTTTCTGAAAGCTCGTGGCAAGGCCTCTTATCTTAAGGCCACCAAACCTTCTGATGTCACCAAAGTTCCTACATGGGAACAAGAGGATGCACTGATTATGACTTGGCTATGGAACAGCTTGGAACCCGAGGTCTTTAATAATGTCTCTTGTTTGGAATCCTCTAAGGATATTTGGAACACTCTGAAAGAGATGTATTCTTCAGATCAGAATATTTCTCGTCTCTACCAGTTATATCAGGATATGTTTTCTCTCCAACAGGGAGATCGCTCGGTTGAAGAGTATTTTTCTGCTCTCAAAGGTATGTGGGATGAAATTAATGTCTATCAGCCATTGTCTACAGATTTGAAGAAACAACAACATCATCGGGAGGAATTTCGAGTCGCCAAATTTCTATCAGGTCTTAAACCAGAACTTGCTCCGATCAGCTCTCAGATTCTATCCGGTAAAGACATACCAACTGTTAGTGAAACTTTTGCTCGAGTTCGGCGAGCATCTATCCATCCTTCTGCTCAAGAGAAGGATGATCGTTCTGCTCTTGCTGCCCCTGTTGGGCGATATGATACTCCTCATAGGGAGCATGGAGGCCGTGCTCCTCTCGATACTCGCGGTCGTGGTCGTGGTGGTCGTAGTGGTAACAGTGGACGCGGTACTAGGAAATGTTCTCATTGTGGCCGCCATAATCACTCTACTGATTTTTGCTGGAAACTTCATGGCAAGCCGGCTTGGGCTAATCAGGCTACAGTTGAGGGGGAGCACTCTGGTTCTATCTCTGATGAACAAGTTCTTCTTTCAAAAACAGAGTATGATTCAATTCTCCAGCGCGCCAATGCCTCGTCATCCTCCCCAACCCATTTGGTAGCTTTAGATAACACCTGTCTTCATTCTTCCTCTAGTACCCTTTGGGTTATTGATTTAGGGGCCTCCGATCATATGACAGGTAATCCATCTCTTCTTTCTAAAATTTCTCGTACCTCCTCTCCTTGGTTTGTTACTATCGCTAATGGGACTAAAACTCCTGTTCAAGGGATAGGCACCGTTAGTACTCTTGATCTTACTTTTTCCTCTGTTCTCTATTTGCCTCAATTTCCTTTTAATCTGCAGTCTGTGCGCAAACTTACTCATGCTTTAAACTGTTCAATAATTTTTTATCCCACTCATTGTGTCTTTCAGGATCTAAAGACGAAGAAGGTGATTGGTGGGGGATTTGAGCAGGATGGACTTTACTACTATCAGCCGTCTTGCACTTCGGGTCAATCTGCTCTTCATTCTACAGCTTCTCCATATCAGTGGCACTGTCGTCTTGGACACCCATCATCGTTCAATCTTCGGCATTTAGTTCCTTCTTTACCTTCTTTTTCTAGTTTTAATTGTGAGACTTGTGAACTTAGTAAACATCATCGGGCTACTTTTCAACTTCGACATGATGAACCTTGTTTACAACCTTTTGAACTGGTCCACTCTGATGTTTGGGGTCCAGCTCGCACCACTGGTTTATGTGGTGCTCGGTACTTTGTCACTTTTATTGATGATCATTCTCGTTTAACATGGGTATATGTGCTTAAAGATAGATCTCAAGTGTTTACAGCTTTTCAATCATTTTATGCTGAAATTTCAAATCAATTTAATGCCAAACTTCTTGCTTTTCGGACTGATAATGCTCTTGAATATAAAGAACGTTCGTTTGAACAATTTCTTGAGTCCAGGGGTATTATACATCAAACATCTTGTGTTCATACTCCTCAACAAAATGGCATTGCTGAGAGAAAGAATGGGCCTATTCTCTCTATTGCTCGTGCTCTGATGATCCAAATGCATGTTCCTAAGCTTTTTTGGGGCGATGCAGTTCTTACTGCTGCATTTCTTCTAAATAGAATGCCTTCACGTGTTCTTAAAGGTAAATCTCCGTTTCAGATGCTATTCCCTGGTAAAAACCCATTTCCTCTGCCCCCAAAAGTCTTTGGCTGTGTTTCTTTTACTCATAATCTAAATCCTGGTCGTGACAAACTTGACCCTCGGGCCCACAAGTGTATCTTTCTTGGTTATTCTCGTACTCAAAAGGGATACCGGTGCTATAGTCCTACCTTATGTAAGTACTTTGTTAGTGCTGATATGACCTTCTTTGAGAATGTGCCATATTATTCTCCCGAAGGAGGTGAGTTCCAGGACCCTCTACTTTCTGCTCCTGTTATCCCTACTATTGTTCCTGCTCTCCCTCCTATCTCTCAGGTTTATGTTCCTCGTCGGCCATGGAGGGCATCTCGTGCTCGAGTTCCTGCCCATGTGGGGTCCTCTCTACCGCTTCCCCCATCCACCTCGACGTCTGCAGATCCATCTCTCCCTCTTTCTGACTCGGACCTTGATCTTCCTATTGCAGTTCGTAAAGGTACGCGCACATGTACTGATCATCCTATCTCTAACTTTGTCTCATTTGATCATTTGTCTCATTCCTTTAAAGCGTTTTCTTTATCCGTATCATCTCTCGATATTCCTAAGTCCTACAGGGAAGCTCTTTCTCACCCGGGTTGGAGGAAAGCAATGGAGGAGGAAATGCATGCTTTAGATTTGAACCAAACTTAGGATCTTATTCCTACACCTGCAGACGCTCCGATTGTTGGTTGTCGTTGGGTTTTCACCGTCAAACAGAATCCTGACGGTACTGTAGACCGCTTAAAGGCTCGCCTTGTGGCTAAGGGCTTTACTCAGACATATGGCATTGATTACACTGAGACCTTCTCTCCAGTTGCCAAACTAAACTCTGTTCGTATTATTATCTCTCTTGCTGCGAATCTTGCTTGGCCTCTTCATCAACTAGACGTCAAAAATGCCTTTTTACATGGTGATCTTACTGAGACTATTTATATGGCTCAACCACCTGGGTTTGAGTCTAAGGGGGAGTGTGTTTGTCACCTTAAGAAGTCTATTTATGGCCTCAAACAGTCCCCACGTGCTTGGTTTGACAAATTCAGTAAGGCGGTAGTTTCTCATGGCATGACTCGAAGCCAAGCTGATCATTCAGTGTTCTTTAAGAAGACAAGAATTGGTATTGTGATATTAGTTGTCTATGTGGATGATATCGTCATCACTGGGAGTGACAAGGAAGGTATTCAGACCTTGATTCATCATCTCGGCTCAAGTTTTCTCACTAAAGACTTGGGTAAGCTTCGTTATTTTCTCGGTATTGAAGTTGCAAGGTCCAAAGAAGGCATCAGTTTATCTCAAAGAAAATACACTCTCGATATTCTAAAAGACACAGGTTATCTTGGCTGCAAACCTGTAGCTACTCCCATGGAAACTAATATAAAATTAATGCCGGATATGGGTGACTTGATTGATGACCCAAAAATGTATCGGAGACTTGTGGGTAAGCTTATTTACCTAACCATTACTCGGCCTGACATTTCTTATGCAGTTAGTATTGTGAGCCAGTTCATGACTAGTCCTCGAGTTCCTCATATGGATGCAGTAATACGCATCTTGAAGTATCTTAAGAGTGCCCCAGGCCGGGGCCTTCTATATCGGTCATTTGGACACCTTCGCATTGAAGGATATACTGATGCTGATTGAGCAGGATCACCTTCAGACCGAAAATCCACCACTGGCTTTTGTACCTTTATAGGAGGCAATTTAGTCACTTGGAAAAGTAAGAAACAGTTAGTTGTGGCTCGTTCCAGTGCCGAAGCAGAATATCGTGCAATGGCTCATACCGTTTGTGAGCTTACTTGGTTGAGAACTCTTTTACAAGAATTCGGAATTTCAGCACAAGGTCCCACACCGCTCTATTGTGACAATCAAGCAGCTATTCATATTGCTAGCAATCCTGTCTTTCACGAAAGAACCAAGCACATCGAAGTTGATTGTCATTTCATTCGTTCTAAAGTGGAATCAAAAGACATCATTACTCCCTTTGTACCTTCTGGCTGTCAGCTAGCAGACATCTTCACTAAAGCTCTTCTCAAGAATGCCATCGACTCTATTTGTAGCAAGCTGGGAGTTATTGATATCTACTCTCCAGCTTGAGGGGGAGTGTTGTTAGTATATTCTAATTGTATAGAGAGATCGTAGGGATTCTAATTTAGGATCCGAATATTTAGTTTCCTTATTTAATTCTTGATTGTAATCTATATATTGATACCTCCTTGAGAGAAGAATACACAACTTTTCTAATTCTTCCTAAATACCCTTCTGTCAAGTTTTTAATCATTCTGACGATTGATTTAAAAAATATATAGGCTTTTGTTATTTCACCAGCAAGGCTGGTACGTGCAAGGCACGTGCTAGCCTTGTTTTATCTTGAATTTGGTTTAAACAAAAAAAATAAAAAAATTCAAATCAATATTAAATTATCTAGAGTATAACTGACATGATATCATCTATTTATATACTGAAACTGAGAGACAGTACTTATATATGCTTGAGTGAAATTTCTCTTCCTTATGTCACCTAAGCATATTTCTCATATGTGAAGTCACCTTAGCTTTCTTTCTATTTGTCATACCACCTAAGTTTCTTACTCCCCTTTTAAATCTCCAAAATTTTCTCCCCAATAGTCATTCCTTCCATTTGAAACTATGAGAGATGAGAAAGTCTCTTTTAAATCTTCTAAATTATTTCCTCCACTAATATTTTTCTTCTATTTGAAACCTTTAAGATAAGGGAAAAAATCTTTTTAAATCTCCCCATTAATGCAAAGGAGAGGAGCATAGCTACATGGTGAACTAATCTAATGTATTCACCACAATTTTCTCCCCACAATTTCTCACTTTAATTTTCTATTTACTGTCACATGTCCTTCATTGATTGGCCCTAATACTACAACCAATTCTTAGAAGACTACAAACGTTTCTATATCTTTACATTGAAGGCACCATAATAAAAGGTATAATTTCAAGAGACGTTTCTTGAATTTTCACATTTAAGGTGATATGGAATATGAAATTTTATTCTCATAAATTAGCCCTACTACTACATACGTTTTCTCTATCTTATAAATCTTATTTTCCCTTCTTTGTTGTCACCCTTTTTACAGGTGAGACGACTTCATTTCTCACAACAAATAAAAAGATGTCGTCTGGGTCATGTGCTCTATCAGTGCATTGCACACTTTCCTTACTTATTTCTTCTCCAAACTTAGCTAGAGGGATGATGAAAATGTAAGCAGATGTCTAGAGAGGGAGAGGAATCATCAATGATGGTATAGTTTGGTGTTAAAAAAAAAAAAAACTAGATTACAGTGTTGTCTATGTGTTTTAGTGTAGTCTATCTCTTTCTCTCTCCCTCAAA
This sequence comes from Tetracentron sinense, assembly GCA_015143295.1. Taxonomy (NCBI): domain Eukaryota; kingdom Viridiplantae; phylum Streptophyta; class Magnoliopsida; order Trochodendrales; family Trochodendraceae; genus Tetracentron; species Tetracentron sinense. Next base: position 34,373,115 of record CM026563.1, on the reverse strand, counting down.
TAACATAAAACAAAGAACACACTCAAGAGATAATGCCGTTTTCGCTGCAACTCTTCATGTATGTCTCAAGAGATAACACAATTTCTTTCTTCAAAATCTGTAACTCTTCCAAAAGACACCCCCTCTTTAGAGGTAAGCATCTTCTCACCAGCTATAATATTTTTCTATTTTTGTTTTACATTAGGAGAATGACTTGAGGTTACTTGGAAAACCAGCCTTATCAATGGGTATAGCTCTGAGGGGAAGCCAGACTACATTATCAACAAACGGTGGTTGATGGTCATATGGGGAGCTGATGATTCACTTGCTGTCTCACATGCTCTTCAGACATCCTATCTAAACACTTAATTCGATCCAAAGACATATGATAACGTCCAGATGATGGTGAAGACGATAACTCTGCCATAGGTCATGGATCCTAGATGAGGAATTGTTAGGTGATGTAAATTAAACTGTGACAGGCATCTCAGAGTTCCTATGGACCAACCTCAAGGCTCATTGTATTGAAGAACTATTCAACCACATGTTGGTCTTAGACCCAAAAATCAAAGCCTTTTCATTTCTTATTTTGGTTGGGAGATAACTGGAGCTCCTCAAACATAACTTTGTGACTTCTCTGTAAATCTGTATAGTGCTTTCTCATACAGACTTCTTTATTTTTGGCTGCTCTCTCTCTAGTTGCAAACCACATGTTTGAAAAAATGTGTATAAGGGAAAATGACAGGTACAACTTGATTCATCATTCTTATCCCTTTATTTTTGTTTGGATAGTCGAGACGTTACCAATAGCTGTCGTGAACTGTAGCAGATACATCATATATCTACTACAGTTTTTGTTGGGCGTTGGGACTAGCCCTGAAGACCTGGACAATTATCTACCTGCGTTGTATGGTGGTATGACCCTTATGTTCATCTGAGTTGGATATTTTTTGTGGGAGATGGAACAGATTAAACATACCAAGCTTTCTAACATTCTGTCAAGATTTTTTTTGGCCTTGGGGTGGTTCCTGCTACTGGAGGTCCCACCATTTGGAAGATGTGCTCGGTTAGATCATGCCCAATCAAAACATTTGAACATCTTAGGTAAATTTTTGTTTGTTTGTAAGTGACATTAACATATTCTGGGCCATTTTATTTGTACTTTTTTTTTTTTTTTTCAATGTCATCATCATTTACCTGTACTTAAAATTACGAAGTTTTGGCAAGTATAAAGAGTGATAGAAACCCTTTCATTGACATAAAATATAGACGATCCACACAAAATTCTTTGGGTCATTTGGGGGTATTAAGCGAGAGGGTTCTACATCAATATCCACCAATTATTGGTGGATGTAGTGATTATTTGATTCTTTCTTTTTATTTATTATACATTTCTTTTGTGTTTCACATTTCTTTTAATACAAAGGATTGTGAGATCACTTGGGTCTCTCCATTTCCTTGTCCTTTAACAATTTATTTTATTATTCTCATTTTTTTTATTCTTATGTTGTTTATTCCCATGCATCGCATGGGGTTGTTACTAGTATCTCATTAGCCAAAAAAATCATTAATGTTCAGATTCAATTTCTAAAATGAAAAAGATTCACTATTATCCACAAGGGGCTCACAGGAGAACGTATTAATATCTATTTAGGATTATGATACCATCTCCTAGAATAAATGGACTTCTTTAAACAATACAAATGAATGCCTAGAAATTTTATAATATGATGAAAATATTTTGGGTATTTGAGATGGTAAGGGGATGAAATGAAAGTCTGTAGGAGTAACTATTTTCTTAAAATGAACTTGAATCATTCACATGTTTAAACAATAAGGTGATTTTGAGGTCCAGTGCTGACTAAACATCATGCAACTTCACATCATCTCAGCATTGAAAAATAAAATCAAAATCTCAATAATAGCAAATGAACACATTCTGAGTCTTTGACTAATTAATCAAGTCAAAATCTCCCTGAAATCAGTGTCAGCCAAATCAAGTCAAAATCTCCCTCAAAAAATTTGGGTCCTCTATCATCTCAAACCCTAAAATCTGCAATGCTGAAGATTAAGAAAAAATCATAAAAATATAAGAGAAACAAAAGAAAATAAAGTGAAGAAGCTGAATGGACTATTAGTAAAATCGAAATCTAAGAGTTCATAGAAAAAAATGACATTTGAGAAGAGTCAAAGACCCTCTCAGACCATAGTGAAACATAAAGATGCATCCATAGGCCCCATAGTTTGAGATTAACATGATCAACTTGCTTAAATCATACACCTTCAAGGAAACCTTTTGACTATCCTGCACCTAGAAGAAGCCTATAAGAGCAAGTTGAAACAATATAGACATAGAAACCTAAGAAAGGAAAGAGGAGGAAACAATGTAGAATAGAGAATAAACAGAAGAGAGAAGGACTAAAATGATTTCATACCTCTACCATCTTGGCTGTCCAATATAAAGGGTTTCAGTTGTTGAAAAATGCTGGAAATGCTGAAGTTTGTGATGAAGGTGATCAAACAGACCTATTTAAACCATATTTAGAAAAATGAGAAGTTTAATAACCGAAATAAAGCTCGACATAAACACGGCAGAGCTTTTAAGTAAACCAAAAAAGAAAAGAAAGAAAACATTTTAGAAGTTAGGAACATTTGCATGAGTCCATTAAAATGTGAAAAAGTTGTTTTCATTGCGTATGCCACACATGTGACATATCCAATGAAAATAGGAATCAACATTACATAGGTCCTTCATTCTAGGCCACCATATCCTAAAAGATTGGGATTCACTCAGGTGAAACCGTAAAAGTGACAATCTAATATGAAGAAGACAAGGTAATATGGTCATGGTAGAAATTAAAATAGATTGATTAACAAAATCATCTAATTGGGTTATTTGGCTAAGAATCTCCTTAATAGGCCGTGTAGCTGGTATGATCCATCTTCCTGGATGCATGCATGTGTACAATATACACATTACTCCCATGCTTCAATCTTCATGTGGGAGTTTTCCCTTTATTATTTGTGGTATATCAAATAAGAACAAATATGTAAAATCCATTATCAAATTAGTCTAAGTGTGCATACCCATGAACCCTAAATGGCACGTCTTATCTGTACTCCCGACCTTCCCATTAACCAAAATGTGATGTTGCATACTTGCATCAAGATGAAAATCAACTCACAGTTAGTGGGCATATTTCAACCTATTTTTGTAGGATAAGGATTAGAGGCAAGCATTCCCTGGATTTGTGGGATCCAGCTGGCTTGGGAGCCTACACAAAAGAACATTGATGATTGAAGCAAATAGATACCAAGTAAGATGATAGCATGCAGAGAGAGCAAAAGAAAGTGATGAGATTTTTCACAGAAAGCACCTCCAAGCTTGTACCATATTTGCGTTCTTTGCCAAGAAATCTCTCCTCTTTGTCTTGGCGGGGCTACACTTCCGGTGCTCCTGCAGCATACGAAGAGTGGGAAGATGATGTGTATTTGGCGAGAACGGCTGACGGTGGAGAAAGTTGATCTATTGTGGAACAGAGAACATAAATAGAAGGGAAATGCTCACTGCCCTAAAAAGAAAGTGAATGAAGAGTGGAAAATCAGAAAGAAAAAAAAAGAAATTGGGAGAGAGGAAAAGTAGTAGAAAGGGGGTGCATGAGTTATAGGTGAAGAAAGGGAATAAAGAAGAGGAGGATGGCGGTGGGATTTGAGAATGAAATGGGAAGTAGGGACTGGAAACTGTCTGGAAGGTGGTAGTAGATGGAAATAGAACAGGGTACACAAACAGAATAAACTTAAAAGAAGTTAGACAAAATTTATATAAAAGGCCCTCTAAATAAGATATCTGAGACAAAAATTGCAGAGACGAAGAAGGATAAGAACGAAAACCTTAGATTAAAAAAAAATTCCAACTTAGGGGTGTTGGTCTTCCTACTCTTGTGTTGCTCATCAGAGGCAACGCTTGGGAAAAAGGAGGATGCAAGGTGTGGTGCAATGGAGAGTAGGAGATCGCGTTTGAGAGGATGGAAAAAAAATATTTGTGACGAGGGTAAGTCTATCTGTGGCAGTGGGGCCATGGTGTTTTTGAGACGAGGCAGCTGTAAACTGTTATTATTTTTTCATTTTTTAATGACCACTACTCATAATCTTTGTGATAAAAATAAGAGAGGAAAGTTCTTCATGGTTATCTTATACAATGGGGCCCACATAACAGTCGTCTGATATTCCAAAAGTAGATAGCAGGCTGCTCTGTGACAGCTGAGAAGCAAAAAAAATAAAATGAAGGGTAATTAATGAAGCAAAGTTCGACGACTCTTGCTTGCTTCTACGCTCATTTTATAAGGGCTAGTAGAGGCTGCACATGCAAGGCACGTGCAGTACATTTAAAATAATATTAAATAAAACCTTGTGTATATAATTTATACAAATTGATAGTCATACCTCATAGCTAATAGCATTACAGCTAAGAAGATATAGAAAAAATAGATGGAAAGAACATAGTTACAATCTCAAAACAAAGTTAGTATATTCAAATCTTCACAAGTCACAACAAAAGAATGCCAATAATCTAACCAAGAGAAGTGGAAATAAATCTACATTAGAAATTAAAAGACGTAGTATGGCAGAAGAAGTTCAAAAATGTTTCTTTCTTTAGAATCCGTTTCTGAAATCAATCAAAATTTTGACATATCACCTTGATAAACAACAAAATCCCTGCCAATGAAAAAGAATTTGATCTTCAATTAAATACTGTTTTTATTACCCGGTAATGCATGTAAGAAACATTATAGAACAAATGCAAGCTAAATCAAATGAGGAGAAAACTTATGCTTGTTTCTCACATTTCCTTCTCAAGTTTCTACTTTGCATCATTTAGCATAGACTTGACCTTCGAAGCCCTACTGTCACAAAAGAACCATTACCAATAGAATTAGTCTAGGGATACTCCCAAAGTGTACTCCCATATATACTCCCTAATCCTAACCGTTTATCTCAATTATTAAACGGTTAGGATTCTAGCTGATGTGGCAGTAGAAAAGATCAAATAAGCCAACTGAAATCTTGGCCCTTAGTGGTTGGTTATAAACGGTTAGGATTAGGGAGTATATTTGGGAGTATAATTGGGAGTAACCATAGACTGACTCTTAGCAATAAGTAATCATATTGAATCAACAATTTCACGACAAACAAGATCATAAGTTTTATGTTTAATCCATAATTCTCAGCAAGAAATTTCTGATTTCATTATCATTGTCAACCTAAACAATGATTGAACATTAAGTTGCAATAATAATGGAATCGCAAACTGTCTTTAAAGGAAAGGAGCCAGAAAAATCAACCAAAATGGCTATTTTGTTCCTTGTAATTAATAATGGAGCATAATGGATTGAAATAAGTGATAAAAAACTATAGAATAGATCACCAGCATATGTAAGAAAGGAATTAGGATATCTGGATCTCTGTTATCTCAACCACCCAATCAGCACAAAAGCTTACTTTTACTCCTTTTCTTATGAATAAATATAATTACAACAATGAAAATAATTGGGATAGAGTAGAATGGTAAAATAGGAAGCACTCTTGACAAAAATTGGGTAGAAAGAACTGTTAAGAGATACATGTTCCAACATAGAACGTCATGAATTGAAAGATTGAATTGAAGAACTGCAAAAGTAAATAAATTTATCTTATCTACAGGAAATAAAATAGAGAAGAGCATTGAAAGAATTCTTGCTCAACTCAGAACTATTTTTTTTTGTCATGATCCAGAAGATGAAACCAATTGACATCTAAAAGAAAACCAAAGAACGAAAAAAATGAAAAAAGCAATTATGGTTTCAATTAAAGATGTATGCTATATCGTTTTCTTCATAGTTATCACTTGATGCATTAAGAATGCCATGTCCCCTGGTTGAAATACCATATGATCAAAAACCAAAGATAAAGGTAGAATACAACTAATGTTGGATGAAACATATTCTAAGTATGCTCTTCGGGGATGTCCTCAGCCTTCAATGAGCATGTATAAGTTAGGCAGCGGTAAAGCATCATAGACATAGAAGTATGTTACCATGCCAAGACATCAATAAATGAGAGTATTTGCCGGAAGAGAAGGGCAGATATGAATTCATAACAGGAAAAAAAAAATGAGTGAAAAACCAATAATTGCATGTACCTATGAAGCCAAAACTGGTGTTCTCTTAATAAAAATACAAACTGAGGAACTAAAAACTATAGTAGAACCTAACAAATACGGAAGCTTCAGTTGGCTATCTCGGAGCACAGCATGTAGCAGCCTAAAGTTTTCACCGGCAAAGTCTGGGAAGGCGACCTTTTTGTTCTTGTGAAATAATAGAGATGAATGAATTTCTTACATAAATTTTTTTTTAACAAAGAGAACCTATCAAAGAGAATTACGGTTCATGGGAGTGTACCCATGTCTATATGAGCAACAAGAAAGGGTGTTGATGGACTGGTGCATATAATCCTGGTGCAATAGTTGTACCATATTTCCAAAGCTCCCCCGCTGAGAATTCCTGTAAGTTTAACCTCAGCGTCAATTTTTCCATACTGTAACAAGACTTAGTATAAGCATCATCCTATATTTCAAGTAGAGCATGCATGATCCAAATAGTGCAGTTTGCCAAAATATGCAATGTGAGGGTAAGTATATATATTGAATGTCTAGAACAAAATGTATTTAACGTGTAAAAGTTGTGCCATAAGTCATTAAAAAGATGAAGGAGATACATATTGCAATGCAACCAAGAGGTAGCATGTTCAAGTCCATTTTAAATATGAACTTAATTAGTAGGCATTCAGCAGAAATTTTCTCAAAATATAAAGAGGGCAAGCGAGCAAGCTAAAGCTAATAACTATTGTAGTAGAATTAATCTATAATAAAAATCAGTACAATATACACCATATATATATATATATATATCGAATCATGCAACTTACACCTCTAAACATTCTCACAATGCTCTAATATACCAAAAATATAATGAAGAAAACCTTCCATTTGAGACTACACAGGGTTACTTCATAGGGGGGGGGGGGGGGGGGGGTTAGGAATTAGAGAATTGAAGCTCTCCTTAATTTTTTAACATGAAAATATTCAAGCAAACCAGTGAGGAGATTTGTAAGAAACTGAATAGAAACAAATGTTAGTAAAGCTTACATTGTTAGAAACCTCAATCCTCTGATCAATCTAAAACCCCCCAAAACCTTATACTATAATCATCTCCATTTCATACCCCACTGACAAGAGCTTCTAAACCCAGACCACAAATTACTGTGGCGGCAGCTCCCACACCCTCAGCTTCTTCCCGATCCCAAATCTAAAATGAAACATGGACATCGGCACAAGGTTAAAAAATAGTTGTTTCCATTCCCAACTTTCAACCTCGTTAAGGCTTTTTTTATATAGCAAACTAAAGGCAAACATAAGGTCGAGTTACCATTCTGAAAATTCCTTCAATTGAGAAATTTGAGATGATCCCATCAAATCATAACAGTCTTCTGAAAACAAAAGAGAAGAAAATTCTTTGGGTCAACCACTTGCATTAAAACTGAAACTGTATATTAAAAAAAATGAGATCCATGTTTTAATTGAAGATTGGTGCCCATTAAGAGCATCTCCAACGCAATACTCCAAAATTCTCCTCCATTTCGGCATCTCCTCTATATATGGAGGAGATGGGCTCCACTATAAAGTTTTTTGCTCCAATACATACCTTCTCCAAATCACTATTCTTTTATTATTTAAAAAAAAAAATTCATATGTTTTCTTCCCCATTTTTTCTCTCAAGCTCAATAATTCACCACTTTTGCCTCAAAAACTAAATAATTGACCCACAAAATTACCACTAATTATTAAAAATAAAGAATTCATTGTACGAAAAATAAATATTTAGTCTTAGAGTTTTTTTAATATTAAAAAAATATTTTTAATTTTTTTTAAAAAAACCAAGGATGGGTGGGTGAATCTTAACCACGGTTAAGGGGTGTCAAAAGGGACACATGGCGACCTCAAGGGGTGATACCCTAGAGGATTTGGCTTTTCTTTTTTGCATCTTTTATTGATGAATTAATTTAGAAATTAAACAATTATTAAAAAAACATAAAAATATTTTCCATATAAAATGATAATTATTAAAATAAATTAAAATGATACAATTAGCATTTTAAAATAGATTGAAAGACAAAAAAGGACACAAACATTATTGTAAGGGGATGAATAGTGTTTTGGAGTTCATCCTCTATTTTCTCTCCCCCCCATATTTGGAGGATTACTGTAGACACTTGGTGTATCAACTCCAAATATGAAGTACGGTTGGAGACCCCTTTTGGAGCCGGTACTCCATATTTGGAGTTTTGGAATATCTTAGACTTGGAAACCATCTTCCTTCAACTCTCCTGACAATCTAAATACAATCTTTATAAATTTTTTTTTCTAATCTAAGCATTAGAGTTCAATTCCGAGGTCCTAGGCAACGGAGGGATTTGCAAACATGGAGAAATCCAAAAAATAAAAAAACAGAATAAACATAAATTCTGCAATTTTAAAACCCTAAAAATGGAACCCAAGATTGCAATTTGAAAACCCTAATTGGAAACCCAAAATTGCAAAGATAGCATACCTTTTGCAGTTTGAAAACCTTAATTAGAACCAAGATTGCACTTAAAGATGAAGGTATAGATATAGAGAGATACCATTACCTAGTTAGAGATGTGTGAAATCTGGAATGATTTTTTTTGTGGAAGAATGGTGCATGCAATAGGAGAACGTCGATGAAGAATGAAGAAGACGAAGATGGCGACGCGTTCAGTCGGTGAGAAAAGAATAAGCTCAATAGATGCATGATGCTGTATGCAGAAATTAGAAATCTAACATTGCAAATAAAAACCCAAAAAACATAAATCCAAAAACCCAAGATTACCGTACCTGGATATAGATGAATAAAGATCAATCGACTTCAGCAACACATAGAGTATATTTTGGAGTACACTTTGGGAGTACCGGAGACTAATTCATTTCCTCTACCAACCATCGCTGGGTATTCTAATATGAGAATGTATAGGTGAGAGAAATCTGCTAGTTTCCGACTACTGATTAGTAAACAGCTATTAAGGAGTTAGAGCACTGAAAAACATACCTCGGATCTCCATTTACAAACGTAATGATTTATTTCATTGGTGAGAATTTACAAATTCACTTTTAAATACTTACCAATTTTGGTGAGAATTTCAAAATGGGATATGAACCAATAAAGACTAACCATTACATTTGTAAATGGAGATCCCAAGTACATTAACTATTTTCCTAACGAATTATAGTCCCGATCGCATTTCCACCTAACGAATTATTGTCCCAATCGCATTTCCACCAAGTTGCGTCTTTGAAACAATGGTATTAGTGGAAGGGAAATTAGGAGTTGTGTGCGCGTTTAGAGTGTGTTTTAAATGATAACAATTCCATTTATTAAAAAAAAAAAACCAATTTGGTTCTTACCTTAGGGTGTTCTCCCGGGTTTAGTCCCACATCGGTTGGGAAGTGGACTTAGCGGGGGTGTATAAGTGGCCATCAACCCTCCTTAAGACAGACCCTTTTGGAGTGGTTGTTTGGACTTACCCTTATGACACCTTTGTGGCTCAACCTTAGGTCGTGTGTGTGTTACATGATAACAATTCCATAAAAAAAAGGGATAGTAATTTAAGAAATTCCTTTTAAATTATCAGATTTCTAAGGTCAAAAGGCACTTGCAAAGTGTCGAGAATATCCATTATAATTTACGATCTTCCTCTCATGAAATGTCATTTGTTTTCATTTTGGGCTTAGGAATTACCACAAGTTGTTGTTGCATTGATCAAAAGAATAGCCTCCATCCATTATCATAGTTACCAAGTACAAGTATAGGTATGGGTATAATACGTTAAGAAAATACTTAATTAACCGGCAATTATTTTTATGTAACGAAATGGCAGGTCATCATTGGTCTACATCCTATTTTTTAAACTCATCAATTGTGGTTAAGATTCACGCACCTTAGGATTAAGCAATCCAACCTTGTTTATTTAAAATAAACAAAAGCAAAAATCTTAACATTAATTTAGTTAAGTTTAACCAGGGTTAAAGGAGGTTAAAAGGGACACGAGAACATGATGGTAACTTAAGTAGAGGACCCATAAGTCCTCTAATTATTGTTCAATACGGCAATGATTCGTTCGGGAAGTACGAGTGTTATACGACAAAAGTACAAAAAAAATTATAAAATAATTAATAATTTAAAATTAATAAACAGGTTACCGTTTATTTATCTTTTTATTTTTATTTTTTTAATTGGCTTTTGGGTTTCCACTAAGAGAATGAACTGGTTACCGTTTCTTAACATTAAAGAATTTAATATGCAATATTAAATTCGCATTAAGAAGATTTGTTTTTTAATACGTTTATCCGATCTAAAAGGTTCCATAATTCTATTTAATGATATTCTCTTCTCTGTAAACATACAACAAAAGAACAATTTACAGAGAATTTTATCAAAAGGTTTTTTCCTATTCTAATTGTGATTTCCGAATATGATACAGTAGAGTTCGTTGTGACCAAAGAAATGAAAATGCTCTCTTCTTCCTAGGATAAATCTTTGAATCCTAGGGGCGCCCATCATTATACTACGAGCATCACAGGTACAAATTTCACCTTAAGCACGTACCTCGATCTTCCACTACTAGCGAGTTTATGGTGTTCTAAAGTTTTTTGATTTATACAAATTAACAGCATATAGTCACTTGAATTGATATGCGACTCTTGGTGATTGGTAATTAATTTCTAACTCAATTGCATAAAATTGAATAACATCTTTGACTTTAAAATATGGACCATTTACTCTAGCGGTTATCCCTCATGGAACGGTTAAGCTGATGTGCAAGATCATTGGACACGTTTACGGTCTATGATTGCTGTACGTGGATATCTTCCTCTGTTTTCACTCAAGTTACAGCGACATGACTCTGTAATAATAGGGAGTACAAAGTAGTACTACTTTCTATCACATTTCGAACCTACATTGGAGGACAGTACAATGGTGCAGTACAGTAACGTATAAATGAAGTAGCTAAATAAGTTGCGGTATATAACATGGAATCAGAGTGGTAGTAATCAATTAAAGATAAGGAGTTTAGAAGAGGCAGAGGAGCCCAACAGGAGCGACATGAGATCACATGAGAGACTGAGAATCTCCCTTAATGGCATTGTTAATGTGTATTTCATGTGTTCTCAGGTCGCCCCTGCCGGACTTTCCCCTACCATGTGATTGGTTATGATTTGTGTTTTGGTTGTGATGGTTTTGTTACTGTGCCCACCTGCCTGTTCCTGTTGTAACATGCCGCAAGATCTCAGCAGTTGGATCACGATTTAGTATCTTCCATATATTTTGGGGCAAGTAAGGTGAGCGATCGAGAGTTTTTTTTCTTTTTTTTTAATGCTCTGTTCATTTTCCTTGAAAATTCTCACTTGCATGCATTGTTGTATGGTTTTCAAATGTTCGGATGTTTTAAAGTGAATAGTTTGGAAAGAGAAATGGTCTCCTACAAACAGGAGCCAAAATTTTCTTCAAGGGGCTAACAATGAGGTGTGGGTGTGGAATCCCCGATTTTTTTTAGGGCCAAAGTTTGTAGGTCATCTCGTCTGTCCGATTGTATAGAATAATTTTTTTTTTGCAATTAGGAACGAACTACAATGTTATTAAAATCGGACTGGTCATCGAATCAGTTGAGTGGCCGGTTCTCAGTTTGACCAGTTCGACTATGTCTTTTTTTAATAAAAAAATATAAACAAATCATTTTTATTCAACTATGACCGGTTCTGACCACCGGTTCTCGGTTCAACTCGTCGGTTCTTCTAATTTTGGTAAAAATTGCCAGTTTTTAAACATGTCTGGTTTTGGGGGGTTTGGGAACCGGTGAGGGAACTTGTTCCCGGTTTTTCCGATTCGACCGGTCGGTCCGATCTGATCCAGTCCGGTTCTGACAACAGTGGGCAACTGTTCCCTTGCTAATGGCTACACATAAACTTAAAGCGAACAACACCCATAATTGAACTTGTATTGGTTAATTGAGTTTTTGATCAGGACACACTTACAATGTACCATACTGAAAATGGACTTTGAAATGCGTGTTTTTGAGTCGATTCATCTAAAAAGTTAACCATTGATATGAAATTAGGAAATGCGCTTTATTAATCTTGAAAATATACATCCACGATGAAAATTTAATACACATTGCACTACCATTCGCGTGTAATAGAACAAGTTTATTTCGTAGGAACCCTAAAGTGGATATATTTTCTGACCATCCATAAAGAGTATTGAACACTATTGACTAGCCCCTAGCCATCTAAATTAGCTCACTTTCATTCATTGTGTCTATGCTCCCCATGATCAGGTAGATAACACAAGGAACTAATGGGCAAATTACCCAGGCAATGAAGCTTCAATTTGAATTTTCATCAATGCGGTTTGTTCAAGTTAGTTGAGGGTTGTTCTTTTGGTGGAACTTTTTAAAGTCTGGAATTTTCATTGTTTTATGCCTAATTTTACTTGATGTTTATTTCTCATTTTTTAAGCTCCTTACGTGTGGAACTTCTAATTAAATGAACTTGATAAATCCAAGATACCATTGTGTAAAAGAGTTATAAACCTCTCTCCTCTCCTCAGTATGCCTCTTGTTCCAAAATATTAATGTTCCAGACTTTTAAAAGTTCCACCAAAGGTTCGGAGCCTAAAATAGTTTATAGAGAGTCTAAAGATTTGACAACACATGTTTTAACCAAGAATATGAGCCAACTCTAACTAGCTGGAGGAAGGTAATGGTGGAACGAAGTATGTGCAATGTATTTCATGTGATTGAAAGATCTGTTAGTTAGCCAGGTCATGTCACATGTACTGCAAACCCAAATATATAACTAAACTTATAATTAGTAGGGAAATAATCAGACAGTTCTTTAGCTTCATAATTCTAATAATACAACATCTGTGACCGAATCAGCTTATTCAATTATCCTAACCATTTGACATACTACACCTGCCTTGTTGCTCAAGTGAGAGAGTTGCATCCCTCACATCGAGGGAGACCATAGATCAAATCACTTGGAATGAAAGTCGCAATTGATATACCCATGCTAACTATAACAAATACTAACCAAACCAATGGTACCTAGTACGTCGGTTCGATCGGTTCAAATTCGGGCTCATAGTTCACAGTTTGCCATTCTAGAATGAACCCGATTCATTAGGGGTAGGATGAGATAATTTGTTTTCGATTAGGTTCTTTAGTTTGGTTCGTTACTTAAGCATGTAATTATATATATATATATACACACACTTGTGGGTGGCACGTGCGATGCACATGAGAGCGAGAGGAAGCAGTTAACCACAATTAATAGGAGTTAAAAGGGACACGTGTTAACCCATGGGTGCGATTGAACTCGCTAGTGGCACGTGCGATGCACGTGAGCATGAGGGGAAGGAGTTAACCACAGTTAATAGGAGTTAAAAGGGACACGTGTTAACCCGCGAGTGCGATTGAACTCTCCCCAAGTTCAATCGCGATTGGCTGTGATTCTAAATAGATAGATGAGCAAGGGGTAGTTTGGGAATTAAAGTAAAACATTAAATCAAATGCAAAGGATAGTTTGGGAATTAAAGTAAAACATTAAATCAATGTTTTGTTTTTATATATGGATAGTTTGGGAATTTCGAAAAATTCATCTACACAAGGCTCTCGCATTATAATAGTAAAGATATATGTATATTATTAAGATATTTATCTTTTAAGCATGCAAACAATATATTGCAAATACTTATTATTGATAGGAAGTGTGGAGCCTGCCTCGACTGAACATCCTACCTCTGTTCTCGCAGATCCAACTTTTTGAGGGGTACTTTGGTATTTTCACATTTGTTATGTAGCCCTAATATTATTAAGATTAGGTGTGGGCGGCTACTGAATGTTTAGATCGCAACTCTGTAATTCCTTTGGCTCCTGAACATAGTGAAATCTCGGCGACTCCGTGGACGTACCTCAACTTGAGGGAACCACGTAAATCTGGTGTTCTTGTATATTTATTCTTGTTCACTTTTCTGTCTATATTTCGTGTCTCACAAATCCTGTTGTAGGGTTCATTCCCTAACAAGTGGTATCAGAGCTCTAGGTTCTAGTGGGAGCGATGGCCGATGATGGAAGGGTTAAGATCAACAAGTTCAATGGCACGGATTTTGGTTTCTGGAAGATGCAGATCGAAGATTATTTATACTAGAAGAAGCTGTATCAGCCTCTTTCAAGAAAGAAACCAGATGCGATGAAAGATAATGTATAGGCTCTTCTCGATAGACAGGTTCTTGGAGTTATTCAATTGACGTTGTCTCGTAACGTCGCCTTCAACATAGCGAAGGAGAAGATTACGGCAGATCTTATGACCGCGCTTTCAAATATGTACGAAAAACCTTCTACCGTATATTTGATGCGGCGGTTATTTAACCTAAAGATGTCAGAAGGTGCATTCGTGGCTGAGCACTTGAATGAGTTCAACATAGTCACTACTCAGTTGAGTTCTGTAGAAATCGAATTTACTGATGAGGTTAGGGCTTTGATTCTTCTATCCTCTTTGCCAGAAAGCTAGCACGGCACTGTAACAGCAGTGAGCGGTTCTTCAGGAAATACAAAATTAAAGTTTGATAATGTTCGAGATTTGATTCTAAGTGAAGAGATTCACAAGAGGGAATCAGGTGAAACATCGGGTTTTGCTTTAAATATCGAGTCTAGGGGAAGAACGTATGGGAAGAAAAATTCTGATCGCGATAGATCTAAACCCAAAAAAAGAAGTAAATCGAGATCTGGAAAATTACCTGAGTGTTGGAATTGTGGGGAGAAGGGACATCTAAAGAGAGATTGTCAAGCACCAAGGAAGAATGATAGAGGTGAGCAAAACTTTGCAAATGTCACAGAATAAATTCATGATGCTCTGATTTTGAGCGTCGACAGTCCTATTGAATCATGGGTTTTAGACTCAAGGGCATCCTTTCACTCTAGCCCACTTCGAGAAATCATGGAGAACTACATCAGTGGTGATTTCGGAAAGATTTATTTGGCTGATGATGAACCTTTGAATATTGTGGGTAAGGGAGATGTTCGGATCAGATTACCTAATGGAGGTACATGGAAGATGCAGAATGTTACGCATATTTCAAGCTTGAAGAGAAACTTAATTTCTGTGGGTCAGCTTGATAATGAAGGGTATGCAGTAATCTTTGTGGGTGGTTTGTAGAAAATCACCAAAGGAGCTTTGGTTGTAGCTCGTGGAAAGAAGACTGGTACTCTTTATATGACAACAAATACTAGAACTACCATTTCAGTTGCTAATGCTGGTATAGATTCGAATATGTGGCACCGTAGGCTTGGTCATATGAGTGAAAAGGGGATGAAGGTACTTTTGTCGAAAGGAAAATTGTCGGGCATAAAATCAGTGGATATTGATTTGTGTTAAGACTGCATCTTCGGGAAACAGAAGAGGGTCAGTTTTTCAAAGGCTGGCAAAACACCTAAGACTAGGGCTGTATTCGGGTCGGGCTTGACCGGGTTTGGCCATGCCCGACTCGGCTTGAATAAGTTTGATCAAGGCCCGAAGCCTGGCTCGGCTCGAAATCATGTTTGATTGTGCGGCCTGAAGCTCGGCCCGAAAAAAAAACTTGGCTTGATGCCCGACTCGGCCCGAATTGATTCAAGCTCAAGCCGGGCTTGGCTTGGCTCGAGCTCGGCTTGAATCCTTTTTTTTTAAAAAGTAATAAAATTTTATATTATTTATATATATAATAATGATATATATATATATATATATATATTTTTTTTTAATAATATTCGAGCTGAGCCAAACCTCAATCGAGCCGGGCTTCGAGTCGGACCGAGCCACACAAGGGTTGGCTTGAGCTCGGCTTGAATTAGATTTCGGGCTTTTTTTTTAGGCTTGGCTTGGCTTGAATTAGCTTTCAGGCCGGGCCGATCTCGGGCCAAGCCGGGCCGAGCCGAGTCGCACCAACGGGCCGATCGAGCTTTGTGCAGCCCTACCTAAGACAAAAAAATTAGAGCTAGTTCATACTGATGTGTGGGGATCTGCTCCAGTTTCATCTCTTGGAGGCGTATCATATAATGTTACTTTCATCGATGACTCGACAAGAAAGGTATGGGTTTATTTTTTGAAAAATAAATCTGATGTTTACGATACACGATACTTTTAAAAGGTGGAAGGCCATGGTGGAAAATGAGACAGGGTTGAAAATAAAGCGTTTGAGATCTGATAATGGAGGGGAGTATGGAGATAACGAGTTCAAACGATTTTGTGCAATTAATGAGATCATAATGGAGAAAACTGTTCCCGGGACACCGCAACAGAATGACGTTGTAGAATGCATGAACAGAACTCTTAATGAGCGTACTAGAAGCATGAGGATATATTCTGGATTGCCCAAGATGTTCTGGGCTGATGCAATTAACACTGCAGCATACTTGATCAACCGTGAACCCTCTGTTCCTTTGGATAATTGCTTACCAAAGGAAGCTTAGAGTGGAAAATAGGTAAATCTTTCACATTTAAAAGTGTTTGGTTGTGTTTCATATGTGCATATAGATTCTAATGCAAGGAGCAAACTTGACCCAAAGTCCAAGAAATGTACTTTTATTGGGTATGACACTGATGAGTTTGGTTATCGGTTTTGAGATTACCAAAGTCGAAAAATCATTAGAAGTAGAGATGTCATATTTAATGAAAAAGTAATGTATGAGGAAAGGTCAGTTGTAGAATCTAAAAATGCAGGTACTCATGCTGAGAATGCTGAGTACATTGAATTAGAAGGGATCTCTAAGAATGATGTGCAAAGTAGAATTTAGAATAATCCCGAAACAGTGGTTCCAAGGGTGAAACAAGCTGCTCCACGGGTGGAACAAATTATTCCACCGGTGGAACAAGGCACACCTATGATTGAGGTGAGACGGTCCGCTAGAGGTTCCAAACCTACACAACGTTTTTCTCCTTCCTTAAATTATATATTGTTATCTGATGGTGGTGAACCAGAAAATTATGATGAAGCATTGCAGGTTGAAAATTCGACCAAGTGAGAGTTAGCTATGCAGGATGAGATGGACTCCCTCATGTCAAATCAGATATGAGAGTTGACTAAGCTTCCAAAGGGAAAGAAGGCTTTGCATAACAAATGAGTTTACAGGGTCAAACAAGAACATGATGGTAGCAAGCGCTACAAAGCTAGATTGGTTGTGAAGGGATTTCAGCAGAAAGAAGGTGTAGACTGCACTGAGATTTTTTCTCCAGTTGTGAAGTTGACTACAATCAGATTGGTGTTGGGAATTGTGGTTGCAGAAGATTTGTTTCTTGAGCAGTTAGATGTGAAAACAACTTTCCTCCATGGTGATTTAGAAGAGGACATCTACATGAAGCAACTACAGGGATTCATAGCACTGGGAAAAGATGGATTGGTATGCAAGCTACAGAAGAGCTTGTATGGTTTGAAACAGGCTCCGAGACAGTGGTACAAGAAATTCGATGGATTCATGTGCAACAATGGCTTCACAAGATGTCAGGCAGATCATTGTTGCTATGTTAAGAGGTTTGACAACAGTTATATTATTTTGCTCTTGTATGTAGATGATATGCTTATTGTATGGTCAAACATTCAAGAGATCAATAACTTAAAGAAACAGTTGTCTAATCAGTTTGCAATGAAAAACCTAAGTGCTGCAAAACAGATTTTGGAGATGAAGATCAACAGAGATAGAGTGGCTGTACTCTAAACTTGTCACAAGGAGAGTATGTCAAAAAAGTTCTTAACAGGTTCATCATGCAAGATGCAAAACCAGTGAGCACACCATTAGCTAATCACTTCAAATTATCTAAAGAGCAGTCACCGAAGACGGAACAGGAGCATGCATACATGGAAGGGATTCCATATGCTTCAGCTATTGGCAGCCTAATGTATGCTATGGTCTACACCAGATAAGACATAGCACATGCAGTGGGAGTTGTGAGCAGATATATGAGTAATCCGGGTAAATCACATTGGGAGGCAGTAAAATGGATCCTTAGATACTTAAAGAGTACCACAGACACAACACTTTGTTTTAAAGGGACAGATATGACACTGCGGGGTTATGTTGATTCAGACTTAGCTGGTGATATTGACAACAGGAGGAGTACTACTACTGGTTATGTGTATAATTTGGGTGGTACAGCAGTAAGTTGAGTTTCTCAGTTACATAAGATTGTGGCTCTCTCCACTACAGAAGCTGAATATGATGCAGTTACTGAAGCTAGCAAGAAGATGACTTTGTTGTAATGGTTTTTGGGAGAGTTGGGTAAGAAGCAAGAGAAGAGTATTTTGTACAGCGATAGTCAAAGTGCTATTCATCTTGCAAAGAATCCGGCATTTCATTCCAGAATGAAGCACATACAGTTGAGATACTATTTCATACGTTCTCTTTTGGATGATGGAGTACTGTTACTTGAAAAGATCCATGGAATTGAGAATCCAACAGACATGTTAACCAAGGCAGTCACCATTGAGAAACTGAAGCTATGTTTAGCTTCAGTGTGTCTACAAGCCTGATGATGGAGGAGTGAGTTGCTAAGATGTTCGTTTGTGTTTGGAAGCATGTAGAGTTAGAGCTTTTGTTGGAGTCAGTCTCCAAGTGGGAGATTGATAGGAAGTGTGGAGCCTGCCTCAACTGAACATCCTACCTCTACTCTCGCGGATCCAACTTCGTGGACATACCTCAACTCGAGGGAACCACGGAGTCGTCGAGATTTTACTATGTTCAAGAGCCAAAGGAATTACAGAGTTGCGATCTAAACATTCGATAGCCACCCATACCTATTCTTAATAATATTAGGGCTACATAACAAATGTGAAAATACCAAATTACCCTCCAAAAATTTTGCCTCGGGGGCTGACGCCCCCGAATCCCCACCTTACGGGCAAGGGAGCTTTCGTGTCTCACAAATCCTATTGTTGGGTTCATTCCCTAACAGTTTGAAAAATAATAAATACATTTTTATGAACAGTCTATGAACTCAAAGTATAAATTTGTTGAACCTAAAGGAAAATATTATTGAAATTGAATAAAAAATTTCACAAACTAAGATTGTTTTGAAACCACTGTGGTTCGCTCAATTTCACGAACCAAGCCGAACTGAGCCACGAACCAGTTCGGGTTCCCTCGGTTCGCTATAGCATGTAGCGAACTTGGTAACCCTGAACCAAACTAACTGGGGTTGCGGCCCAACCGTGTTACAAGTAACCAAGAAATTAAAAAAAATAAAAATCTGATATACTGCATTGATATCTTTTATAAAGATCTCTAATCTCCCCAATGAGGCTCATCGACTGCAGGATGACACCACACCCTTACGTTTGCCATATGTATGATACACACCCTATGAAAACATGAAAATCACATACAGACTATCTATTAGGGACATTGATGGTTTTAGGATTTTAGCACAAAAGTAACAGAAGAAAGCTGTTTAAATAAGGGAAAAAGTAGTAAAATGATAAATAAAATAATATGAATTAGTAACAATGTATCACCAATAAGTACAAAATAAATAAAAATTAAATTAAATTATTTGTTGCAAAAAAACACTTTCGCCGTTACCTTACACATCAGGTTTCGACATTCTTGAAATGATGACTTCTAAACCTGATTAAACCAAAATCCTCACAGCAGACTCGATGGCAAGCATCTCTTCTTCTCCAACTTTCTTCCAAACCCCACCAATCATCAATCGACCTTTGACAGATCCCAAAGAAAGAACATCATCACCTTCTGGTCTACCATCCTCAATCGTCTCTCTCATCTTCTTAACAACTTTTGAGTTCTCCAACAGTTCAACATCACAACTCGCGTCTCTCTTGGACCTACATGGGTTCAGTTCCCAGTGCTCCTTGCTTTCTGATAACTCTTGAATTTCTTGCTGGTCATCAACCCTGTCAAGAACAGGAAGAACACCTGAAGAACCGAAAGCACGAGGCAGCGTACCAATTGGACATGGTTTCCATGAGTTTGCTACAGTCCATGTGGTTTTCTCCTTTCCTACTTCATCATTGCTTGGTGCTGTATTTACCATTTTAGCCTTCATCCGACTTAGTTTAAGAAACTCCAGCTTTTCTGCTGCTCGACCAATGGAATCCTCTAGGTAGAGAAGGATATCTTCGGCATCTGTCTGATTAGATATTTCATCTGTACAATCTAAGCTTGGTAAGCTTAGCAAAGATAGTTTTTTGAGTTTCTCAATCATAGCGCTATTTCCGATCATCTGTGCAAGAAGCAGGGCAGAATCCATGAGCTGAATGTTGCCAAGAGCTGATACCAAAAGACATTTCTGAATGAGTTCTGTTAATGTCACTTTTGGTACATCTGCTTCTGTTGAAGATACTTGGAATTCAGCTGCAGATCCTCTACTCTGCATGGGCTTTGCTTCCTTAAGATTCCTGACAAGCCATGTAACTAAAGAAGAAAGGTGTTCGATTTGACGAATCCCAGCCCTATGTTGTGAAGATGGAAGATGATGTCCTGTGGAAGATTCACAAAGGAATAATAGTGAAAAACTCAGCTACAAAATTCAATAAATTATTTAACTTTCAACATGCGGAATTGTTCTACGATGCAACATCAAGACATGGTATGGAACCACATCCGCCGCCCCATATTTTGGCAGAATGATTCCATGATCAAGAGAAATACTCAACCTTGTATTGGCCTAATTGCCTAAATGTCTTACAAAGGGAATTTGGACCAATACAAGTCAGTATATTGTTTTGATATTCCCCCAGTTGAGTGATGAAACCATTTTCCATTTCTGTTAGTAAAGATATTAACTGTGACGAAACCATTTTCCATTTCTGTTAGTAAAGATATTAACCAATACTAAAAGGTGATGATATTTATAAAATCCAAACTTGAAATAGTATGAAATACACCATTCATATTTTAGAGCTCATTGAGTGCTGATAAAATCCCTGAAAATGGTAGAAAGGAACTTGCGATGTTAATGGGAGATGATATGGATTACCGATAAAAATTAAGGGGGATGAGATGGATTAACTACATTAGCAACTTGACCATTTCATGTTTAACCAACCTTTCATAATTGCGTATTTCAATGACCATTTCATGCCAAACCAAACTTTCATAACTGCATAAAAACCTCCACAAATATATCACACCACCCTAGGGATCCATCAACATAGAACAGAATAATACTCCATCACAAAAATAAACAAAAATAAGGCCAAGAAAGAATAAACTGAAAATTACCAATTTCAGATTTCATGGCTTCCCGAGTCTCAATCATTTCGAGAATTTCCTTCATCATGGTCAGCTGCACTTCTGGTACCTTACTTGACAATCTCATTATGACGAGTTTCCAATCATCAATTGTGCCTGTTAAGGTTTTCGAATTTCTCAGACTGGGGTCCACTAGAGAATTATCAGAGGACTCTACCTTAGTGCTAACTGAGGAATCACATGCCTTTAGCAGTAACTCCAACAACACTGATATCACTTCTGAAGGGAAGGAAGAATATAACTGAACAAGATTCCGTAGAGTCCTGCTAATGTGTTTCTTATAACCTGAAAATCAAATTTTATCCATCAGCAATTACCGGAGCCATCTCTCTCTCTCTCTATACCAACGCACACAGATAGTACTGTAAATGTGATACTGCCAGGGGCAAGATCCACCATTTGATGGACACCACCTTAGGGTGCTCTTATGTCAAAATCAACCTGACTCAATGACCTTACCTTCAGATTTAGAAGACCGGAAATTTTGAGCCATACGAGAGAAAAACTTATTATGTCCACGAAGAAGTTCACGCTGTTTAAGACCTGCAAATGCAAAATATCTGATGGATTGTCACACAACCAGAGAAGAAAAACAATACAGAGCAAATAGAATAATGCCAAAACCTTTTTACTCACGTCTTTCCTTGATTAGCGAAGAACCCGATTGCCGAGCGTGCTTAAGATTTTTATAAAAAACTAACTCTTGCAGTTTAACTTTAATTTCTTTTCTAACATTAGCAGTTCCATCCCTTTGATATGGAATTGCATTCTTTTGAGGCTCCCAATAGTAATATTTCAACCACTCAAGGGCCTGAAATGTTGACAAAAATCTGATATGAAAATTTGGTATACTTCGCAAATTTCACAAGAACTATTCATGATGCTACTGGATGACAGAAATCTTGATCCATCAGAGGAGAGACAAATAAAAATGACCGAAAAGGCATGAGCCTATTATGGCATTGGCATGATGATTTGTATTTTATCAGTCGAAATGTTTGTCTTTTATCATTCGAAATGTTCAGGCCCCACTAATGATAAACTAAAAGATAAGTATGTGAATCCTGAAAATGACAAACTAGAAAGTTTGATTGCTAAAGCAGGCAGGTTTAGAATCTTCATTCGTTTTTTTGTACAGCAAGAAACTATTGATCTAGAAGTAGTACAATAGAAATACAGCCCAAGCAAATAGGGAAAAAAAAAAGAGGAAATACTGCAAGAAGAAAAAGAAAAGGACTATGACTAGGTCAAACTTCATCATTGGCCAACAAACCATGATCCTACTATCCTAGTAGATTTCCACTAAGCATGATCAAATGACATCTTAAGGACAACAGGAAGATTTTGGTTCTCTTCATGAACATGTGATGATATTCAACATATCTGATCATAACCAAGTTAACACCTGCATGCAAAAAATTTAACCTATGCAAAGGAATACCAGCTTTCCCGTTGAGTAAAGTGGCCAATGTTTGAAAAAGTGCTCAATGGCCCTCAGGAAAACAGATTATAATCATTATATTAACACAAGCCAATCTGCACTCCCTAAAATAAGTCTCGACTCCAAAAGAAGTTAATATAGCGCCCAGCTAAAATTGTGCCACCTTTGTTACAAAACACACCCAAAGAGAATTACCTTTAAGTAAACAAAACAAAAGAAATAAGCAAGGAAAAAATCACAATGCCTTAAATAAGTCTCTAACCTCTAATTTCGAAGAGTTTCTAAATGCAATAGCCAATAATGTGGCCTACATTAAATGACATTATATAATTTGATTCACTTTAAACAAACATAACAAAAACATATCTTTCACCATGGTTGCATTTTAGAATACTCATCTAACACCATTATCTTTCGTTGCACCACAATCAACAGCAGCAAGAAACAATTTGCTTCAATAAGTCTAACAAACTCGGCAGATGAATTATGTTCACCATACAAACTCTAGAATGGATTAGACTAAGAACAATGCAGCTCATATAAGGCACTAGGGCTTCATGAAGATGAACTCTTGCCCATGTGGCACAGGGGTACGGAAAAGGATTATGCTTACGCGGAGGCAATTTCTAGAGCAAACCAGCTTTGAAGTGGGTACAGGCAACAAGATCCACTTTCGGAAAGATGATTAGGGCGGGGCTGGTAGGCTTTGTGAGGTGTGCCCAAGCTTGTACAGTACAGACTCATTCCTTTGAGAGAGGTCCTAATTAGTGCCATGTTTGAGATAAGAAATGGGGCACCAATGTGGAATCTGAAATCTTAGAAACAGGGAGATAGAGAAGTGTTTACATCTTCTGGAAAACCTTAATAGTTCCCCAGGTGTCTCCAGACAGGGAGGATCTGGAGAATTATATAGCTATCTGCTTCTAAAAGAGGATGCAGACTTGGTGAGAATGTCGAGGTTTCGAGAGATCTGGAAGACTCATGTTCCTCCAAAGGTTCAAGCTTTTAGGTGGGCAACAATCTTGGACAAAATTCTGAATAATATATGGTCCTTGTTGATAGTATCTATTTATAGGGCTGGTTTTAGCATTTGCTTTTTGCCACTTATGATGGGCATTCTTATAATATTGATGTATTAGAATTATTTAGAAGGGGACTATGCGACTCTCTTAGTCTCTTTGGATCAGCATTGCTCGTTCCAAATTCCTCTCTTCTTTTCTCTCTCTCTCTCCTTCTCATCATCTAACCTAATTATTCTTCTATATTGATCACTAATCCTAAGTCTTACAGTCCTAAACCAGTTCACAAACTCTCGGTACATTTTAATTATGAGGTTAAAACCTAGAAGGAAAGAGTTGCCGTATCGTAATTGGTATTAACATTGATGCATCTTCATCCTGATGATTTTGAGGCCATAATTTTGCGCCATGAAGTCCACTTCAGAATCCAAAAATTGTTTCAAAGAGGAAAAAAAAAACAATAATTGTGGTCAAAAACTAAATAAATAATAAAAATATACTTCGAAAAACTACAAAATTCCTTCCCAAGTGTAAAAAGTTTCTCATCGATTTCCAAGGGTATTTGGGCTTCAATGTTCTTGGCTCTTCCGGAGTACCTTATTTATATTATGGGTTTTAATGGGTGTAATCTTTCAAAGTTTTTTTTTCTTTTCTTGAACAAATCTTTCAAAGGGTTTATGTTAATTATAATTTTTAACTTTTGGTAATTTACTATTTGTGGAAAATTAGAACCTGGTATGACTGAAAAAGAAAAAAATGTTTTAGCGAATGATTGATAACTTGCATTAATGGAGGCCAAATGATATTGGATTACAGCATAGCGATCCAGTTGACCGGAACCTACATAGGACGGAATGTAAACATTGCGAAGCTGTGTTAAGAGATGAGAAATTAATCCAGTTGAAGGAACACTTAGCCGGTGGTTATCGTAACGTGAAGCCTTGCCCAATGTGTCCTTCTGGGGTTAGGAGTGCAATAAGAGAACATCTCAATCAGTTCTGGCAATCGCATCTGCACATAGGGGATGAAGAGGACTATAAAAGTTGAGGGCTCTAACAGACTAGTTTTATTAGTATCTGAGAACAAATTATGGTTTATGTATTTATATTAATGTACCAGACAATCAGCAAGCTTAAATGTTAATGAGATCTAGTATTTTTAAAAAAAAATGTAATATGTCTTGTGATTCTGTGAATGGTTGAATTGGTACTTGATTATTGGCACACACGAAATACAATACATTGCCGCCATTAAATCTTTTTTCCATTATTATCTTTACTTTATCAAAATTTTCAACAAAAATCCTACGTTTTTTTTCTTCTAATTTGTCTTAATATTAGTTTTCTAAGAACTTTGGAAATTATCTAACCAGAAACAAAAGCTCAAATTAGTAGACTAGATCAGATAAGAACATGGTACCTTTACAGAGGCAAGACGGACCAACTGAAGTGAAGGGAGATCACGATGAGAACCCTCTACAAATATAGCAATGCAATCAAATAACCAAGAGAAAGCAGGAACAAAGCTTGCAACCCAATCAACAATAAGATAGATAAATAGACAACACATATCAAATAAATATATGAATCAGCTCACCATGACGGATATCAATCAGCATGCGCGGTATACCAATTGCATCAGCCGCTTCGGCAATCGAAACCTCTGTCTTCTTACGTGTCTTCTCGACCACACCATTCACAAGCCTTAAAAGGTAAGACCAAAATATGTAAGAATTGTTCTCTTCCAAGAACAGCGTCTTAAACAGGAAATAATACATTGTATTAAACAAAAAATAACAGAAAACCAATAAAAATGTACAGTACAAAAAATCACTCAGATAATCATGGAATTCAACATTTTTGCATGAACACTTAGAGAAAACGAAGATCAAAGTTGGAGTTCGCCAATTTTAAAAGAAGCTATGGACATGCAGATCAAGATTTAAATCATCCACACACAACTAGCGCAATTTACGCTCCTATTGTTTGCTAGTCATATTGACTAGTCTAAATCATGCATTGAAGGTCTGCTTTTTTAAAAAAAATAAACCATATAAAAGCTCATTCAGGAGCATGGTTATTAAAGGCGTTGCCTGAGGCACCTGAAGCGGTCGCCTAGGCAACCAGGTGCTCAACTTGGCCCTGCTCCCACCCATCCAAGCTGCCCAATTAAAAAAAAAGGCCTTTAAATGCTCCAAAAATGGGTCTTTTATAATTTAAATAAGTGTAAGTCCCATAAATATACATATTTTACTTATTGTATGTTTTTTATTACCATTCTAGGACATAATTGAGAACGAAAAAAAGGAAGAAGGAAGGAAGGATAAACCAGGTAAAGAATCTTCCTCTCCCCCTCCTCTATCCCCTGTCGGCAATCATAATTGATTGTCGTGCTATTTTTCTGTTTTTAATTCAGCAGCCCCCCCCCCCCCCCCCCCCCCCCCTCTCCCTCTCTCCCTCTCCCCTCTCTCCCTCTCCTTTCGGCAATCACTGTAGATTGTTTTTTTAATTCCCCTCACTTGAAATTCTCATTTATTATTCCTAGTTCTATCATAGTACATCTTGACAATGGAGATTTTGCAATTTATATGAACTGCAGACCCTTTATTTAGGGAAATACAATATCTACAGGTCTCATAGTGGGGAGGGGGGGGGGGGTGGATTTCTACTACAAGGAGTTTATCATGCGACACCTCAGGAGTCCATGGGTTCTCTCACCTCAAGTCACCTTGACAACCATGTTCAGGAGTCCTTTTTTATTCAGTAAACAAAGATTCTATTAAAGATCAGAAATAAGCACAGACACACCCAGAGTTCACAAGAATCAATAAACAACTCATAACCAATATGACCTCGATGGTATTATAAATAGACATACAAATAAAGATAGTTTTTTTGTTATATGGAACATACATGCATACAAATGTAATATATGGAATGGTTTAATACTACTATTCTTATGGGCTTTACTTTGCACGTGTTACACATGCTCATTAATTCAATCTGTCCCAATATCAGTTCCCACTTAAGAGATACATTATACCAACTGATTTGATGTCCCTAACCATCTCGAAATTGCATTTTTTGGCTGGTAAAAGATATATATGTACGAGAAACTGACCAAGAATAAGGGCCCTTTTATCTGATGATTACAACTGTCCAATTGATGCTTTTGGGGTTAAGAAGCCCCAGACAAAGCAAGCAATTGGATGTTTTTTTATCACACACACACACACACACACGTACATATATGCCATCTTTAGTGACATACCAACTACTTGGTTTGTCTTGTCGTTCTCATGGTTCAAAATATCAGAACTATGCTGGAATGATTGCTATCACAGATCTGGGGCACTAGTTTACGATTTTCAGTTTACTCCAGGGTAAACTCATATGTCTTACTTTGCTTCTTTTGTGTACTCCTGTCCGTTATATTCATATATTTTGCTGATTATCGATCAAAAAAAAAAAAGGGAATCGAATGGCGAATCGAGCAGGCGAATTTTAGATATGTATCTTGGATACGCATGTATATGCCAACAAAAATTAAGATACGCTAACAAACGTTTGGATACACAAGGAAAAACTTTGATACATTGCATAAAATTTCTTTTAGTGCAAAGATTGGATAAAAACAAACTAAATGAAGCCCTAATAATATATTTATGATCATACATATGAGAATTAAAATTTTTAGAAGTTAAAAAAAATCATCGATATCTCCATCACCTCCCTCATCCTTCTGATATGAGTCATCGTCGATATCTCCATCACCTCCCTCATCCTTTTGATATGAGTCATCGAAGTCATCCTTTCACTGAACTGATCATGATCATTACCCTCATTCCCACTCGGTCCAACCTCATTAAGTTCAGCCCACTAGGTCCAATCTCACATAGTCCAGCCCCCCACTACCACTAGTACTAGCGTTACTGCTCAGCCCAGCTCAACCCATCAAATTGCCCTTAATGGCTTCTCTCTTCTTATCTGCTCATTGTTTCTCTACCTCTTTCTCATTCAAGAGTGCCCTCATTGCTTGGCTACTATCTTAAGGAAACTAAGAGCAAAGGTTAACGTTTATATACCCATCTAACAAATGTTGTTTAATTCATGTAATCCCACCACCAACAGACTCAACCCACTGAATATGCATCTCGTCTTTAACCTACTACCATCAATAGGGTCTGCATAATACCATCAATCCATACAGCTTTGACGTGCTCTACACTCTTCTTTGGTGCCATCATAAACCTACTTAGAAAGAAACATTCATTTTTAATATATAGCATTTCAGAGTAGCTAATATATTTATTTATAAATTTATCTAACATAAATAATTCAAAAGATTTAAAATTTTAAAATAACTTCTTGCAAAGTATATATCATTTCAAAGTATATATTTAAGCTGTATACACTTATTTTAATACAATATACATATGCAAAACAATAAATAAAAACGTTTTTAAAATTATTTTGTAATTTAAAAATTAGGGTTAGTGCATGGATCTTGTAGATCATCCATAAAATTAATTCATATCATGTTTCAACCCCAGATTTACGGTCTCTTTCAAGAAAAAAAAAGATTGTAGGATTTTCAAAATTTTCAAAAAAGCAATGTAGTCAAAGCGTCTAGGAGATGCCTAGGTTATATGGTGTTCTCTAGGCGAGCCGATGCCTAGGCGACCAAAATTTACTTTTTCTTTTTACATCACATAATAGTATAAAAGATTTATGAAGTGCCCGCCTAGATTATGGTCTAAGCGATAGGGGTCCTGGCTAGGCAAGGTGGTGACCTAGGCGTAGCCTAGGTGACATTTTGACTATATTGCAAAAAAGTGAAAAATATCGATTTCTCCTAAAAAAAAATTAATTTTAATCTATTAACTTTGCATGAAATCAATAAATCTACTCATTTTGGGTTGATTACAACCTATTTTCATCAATTTTAAAAACTCATATAAATATATATATATATATATATAAATTTTACATACCTTCAAAATTCTGGGGAATTTTTTGAATTCAAAATCAAACGCCTATATCTTTGTTTTTGAACCTAAAAGCGACAACGAAATTTTTGTTTTAGGCCTAAAAATCGATTAGAGAATAGGAAATGGTCTCACAAGAGATTCTAGGGGTGTTTTCCAACACCCAAAATGAACCCCCTCTCAGTTTTATAGAAATTTCCGACAATATCGACTGATATTGTTGCGTATCGCAATAGTACCGGTCGATAGGGTTGAAAAGTTAACGTATCGAGTGTGCATCGAGGTGTATCAAGTGTATCGGTTTAATATGTTGATATACACTCGAAATATTAGAAAAAAACCTAGTATGCGTTCAGGTTTATCGGAACTGCCAAATACCGATATGTATTGAAGTGATACGTAATTTATATTTAATCCATGGCTGTAGAGACCCAAAACTTGTTTTCTTGAAACTAGTGCATATTAAATAAAAATATGGATATTTTGCTTAAACATTGCAATTGATGTTAATTGATAATTAACTAGGTCTAAATATGTCTATGTAAGGTTTTAACTAAAGTTATAAGTATTGCATGATCAATGGTTAAAGTTTAAAACAAAAAAAATTGTCAAAATAGACAAAATTGCCTCTATCATAAGAGGGGTATTTAGGTCATTTTTCATCATCCAAAATTTACGAAAATGTTAAGATAGATTCTATATGACCTAAAGTAGCTATGATTCAAATTTCAGGTTAATCCGATAAGAATTGAGCTTTATAGAATTATTCAAAGTTCAATGGCAAAACTGTAAATAGGATGAATAGTAACCGCGTGAATAGTGTTTCATGAATAGTATTTTTAGCAATTCTAATCACTTTCCAAATCTAGTATTGCCTATATAAGGACCTTAACTCATGGATTTTAGGTATTCTATCATTCTAAAACTTATTAGAGAGAAAAAGAGAAGAAAAACCTAAGGTTTTTCAAGGAGTTCTCATTAGAGAAGAAAAGAAGGGAGATAAAAGTTATTTTTGAGAGATGTAAGAGGGAAAATCAAAGGTTTTGATAATAAAAGCGTGAAGGCTTAGACCGAGCCCATTCGCAAGTGTAAGATTGTGGGAAAGCGATCAAGAGAGGTAAATAACGATCCCTAGTTTTCAATATCTGAAATATTAATGAAAAGAAATAGTTAAAAGAGATAGATCTAAGTAAGAACGAGAATATAAGCAAGATCTATGAATTTATATTATCCTTGATGTATCGTTTCATGAATGGTTAAAGTAAGATGTGAATAACATGATTAGGATGTGAATAACGTAAATAACTTTCCCTAGTTCTCAATTTTATAACTATTAATCTAAAGTATGAATCTAATGATAAGATCTATGTAAAGAACATGATTAAGATGTGAATAACGTAAATAATAATCCCTAATTCTCAATTTCATGAATATTAATCTAAAGTACGATTTAAAATGATAGATCTGAGTAAAAACATGAATACAAAGGAAATCTATGAATTTCTATCATCCCTTATGTATTATTTCTCAAGAATTGTTAAAGTAGGATGTGAATAACCTAAGTAGGATGTGAATAATCCTATATATATTATATTTTATGCAAGAATAAAGAGAAAGAAAATTATGGAGATATGTGAATATATGTAGTAAAAGGGATGTATGCCGGAGATTGGTTTGAATGATGGTATGTTGAAAGGATGATTTCTATATTTTTGTATAAGTGATGATTTTATGATTTCTACTTTATGTATAAATTACTTAAAACCAATGTATGATGAATGACCCATTTTGAGTTTTAAGGACCGAAGAACCATGATGATGTATGATCTATGGAAGTAAGATTCATGAACTTATGTTATTATTGTTATTGTAAGAACCCTGATTTATTAATGTTTAAATTATAATCTATAGAATTTATATGCACGATGATTGATAACAAATGTAAGATATGAATTACTGCATGGGTAATATGCATTCAGGTAAATAAGTTTTGATTAGGGTTTTGGTGGTTTTAGGATTTTATCATGGTGATGTGAATTGACATGATAGATTCCTGATGCCCTCGACCTATGATTGAGAGTAAAATTTAAGTAACCAAGGGTACACCGTACCCAGCTTCAAGTCTAAGCTCATCGATGGTATATCATGCCCAGCTTCAAGTATAATTTATGCAAGGGTATGTTATATCTGACTTCTAGTCTAAGTAACAAAGATGCTAGTGCCTGGCTTCAAGTTAAGTTTCCAAGGGTACTAATTATCTAGCTTCAAGAAAGATATCAAAGAAAAGAAAGATCTCAAAAGATGCTAGTGTCTGGCTTCAAAATAAGTTTCCTAGGGTCCTAGTTATCTAGCTTCAAGAAATATATTAAAGAAAAGTAAGAAAAGAAAAGAAAAAGTAAGAAAAGAAAGATCTCAAAAGATGCTAGTGTCTGACTTCAAGATAAGTTTCCAAGGGTACTAGTTATCTGACTTCAAGAAAGATATCAAAGAAAAGTAAGAAAAGAAAAGAAAAAGTAAGAAAAGAAAGATCTCAAAAGATGCTAATGTCTGGCTTCAAGATAAGTTTCTAAGAGTACTAGTTATCTGGCTTCAAAAAAGATCTCAAAGAAAAGTAAGAAAAAAAGAAAAGTAAGAAAATAAGAAAAAAGTAAGAAAAGTAAGAAAAGAAAAAAAGTAGGAAAGGAAGAAAAGGCAAGATAAGTACAAATGAGCACATGAAATAATTGAAAAGAAAATATGTTTCCGCACTCTGATTTATGTATGTGAATTGTAATTGAACTGTTACTTGTATGCATGTTATCGTTATGATATTGTTTACTATGGATTATTATATACGTGGAGTAACTTATTACTCAGCCGATAACTTTTGTTGTCGGTAGGTTCGAGATTTGATAATTGTGCTCAGGAGCCTTGAATTGAAGATGAGTACATAAGGAAGATCTTGCAAGTGATCATCCCAAAGAGGAACGGGGTTTCGATGGATGGTTTTACTATTATTTTAGTTTATTAGAAATTTTTTAAATTCCAGAGAGATTGTAATGGACTTATTAGGGATTTATGTTTTGATTTAATAGATTGTTGAGAATCACGAGGATGATTCAGATTATGTATGTTCAGTTTAATTACAGATTTTAATTGATGTTCAGTTGAGGTATTAAATGTTATTCCATTGAAGATATTTTTAAGTTCATATTTTGGTATGCCTTTAAAGCTCATTAAATGAATTAAGTCAAGTAAGTCACGTGTCAAAGTTCTCAATTCTCCTAAGGGGTATTTTGGGGCATGATAATGGCCGCTCTATTATATCAAAATCCATAATTTTGGTCAATGCTCGCTCTATCAAATCTTACCTCACTATTTTCATTCACGTCCATTTTGTCCATCCCTCACGCTTCTAGAGTCTTTAACTTGCACAAATTCAATCTTTCTCACAGGTGCAACCATTCGTCTTCGTTGAACATGTACAACCAATCTCAATCGACTCTCCTTGTTTAATCACCTATTGGAGCTACTCCCCGATTATCTCAAATTTGCTCATTTCTAATCTTATCTTTCACGGTCTTTCCAATCATTCAGCTTATCATTCTCACATAAGCTACTCATTATATGAATATGTTGTTTCTTGGTCGCGCAACATCTGCTCCATAATGCATAATCGGTCTTATTGTTGTTTTATAAAATTTTCATTTACTTTAATCAAAATGCGTCCATTGCATGGCACCTGAAGCAAATTCCAGTTTAGCCACCCAGGTCCAATTCCATGAAAAGCATCCTCCTCAATCTTTCCATTCTCATAAATAATTTAGCCAAAATATCGGGATTGGTATCTCCTTGTCATCAATTTAACAATACAACCCTGCTCGTATTCTTATTAAGTTGTATCCCACAAATCCAGTCTTAGTCCGATGCATTCCATAACTCTTAGATTCCAAGGTATTTTGAGACAAGGCATTGATGATGATGACGATGATGAGGTATCCCTCCACCAATATGTATTTAACGTTGGACACCTCATTTCATTACGGGTAGTTTCCTCCATGTTGTGGTACTTCTTTTAGGAAGTTATTGAATTTGAGAGATGGCATTAGCTGGTGACCCTTCCCTGTATTTAGAGAAGGTATAAGCATTGTATGATTGTACAAGATTCTTATCTACATATGTCACTTTCTCTTGATTGGCTAATACTTAGGCCCAAATCAGATTCTCAATGCACAGAGTACAGTAGGCCCTTTAAAGATTCATAGTTCGTAATCTTTTGAGGAACCAACTTGATTCGATTCTTGGAAAATATTCTCCAACATCTACTAACTAATAATTTTAAAGGATAAGTTCTACACATCTCTACTTCCCACAAAAGTCAAAACATCTCTATTTTCCCATATCCACCACCACCGTCCCATCCCTCCATCATCTCATCCATTCATTCTAGTGGATTAGGACGGTCACCGGCGCCAGTTGATCGGTTAACAATAGTTGTCAGTTATCTATTTGCATTCATCTCTTACTCTGAGGTTTGCATTTACTCTCTCATGTATTTACTATTTTGAGAGTTTACACCTAAGTTTTTAAAGATGGGTTTGATGATAGTCTTTAAATTAGAGCTGTGTGCTATCCTAATTTGTGAATATATGTGTCATGCCTCTCTTTTTTTTTTTTTTGTTACAGCAATCTATTAATGACATGGTTATTTTTTAGGGTTTTGAAATGGATTTTGATGAGAGTCCTTTGTTTTATAGATGCTGAGTTTGTTTATATTTATTTTTAGAAATGTGGTTAGTTTAAATTTATAAGCTTATGGTTACATTGGTTTAAAAGATCAAGCAGCATCGATTCCAAAAGACATCATGATTCATGAGCTTCTTCATGCCTTAAGTGATACATTGGATTTCTAGGCTAGCCTAGCATAATTTTTAGGCTAGCTTAATATGTATTCGTTTTATGGGTATCATTCACGTATACTCGTTCAGAAAGAAGACCAAATATTAGCTTGTAGGCTAAGATTAATACATATGCACCTACAAATATTTTTTGAATAAGGAAATGCAGTATATCGACAAATGAATTTTATATCAGAAATGTAGATAAAAAGAAAATTAAATTTTGTTATGAAAACTTCTTGTGGTAGACAAAACTAGGATAACTAATAAATAACAATCTCTAATAATTTACAAAATCTGTTTCGACCATTATTATCAGCTATTAAAGGGCCTGACAATAAAGTTGGTTTTGAGAATTTAAAGTAAGAGGGAATGGTAGATATAACCGGGCTTTACGAAAAACACAAATTTAGATTGTTCCCTCTCAAAATTGTTACTGTGGTGAATATAACTTTAACATCTGATATAGATATCAAATATCAAATGCTAAAGGTAATCCGTTAATATGGTAAAGAAAATTCATATCAGATAGGAATATTGGTTTGGATAGCAGTGGCTATGATAGGGACTACTGTATGCATCTATGAATGTTGAACCAACAAAAGAACTCTTAAGAATTTTTTAAGTTCCTTCATGGCAAACTGATATCTCACCTCATGATTGCCATGCAATAGAGCATGGCCAGCATCTCTTCTGAGTGCAAAGCATCAAGGGTTGAGTCCTCTCTGCAATTAACCAAGACAAATAAGTGAAAACATATATACTATTGCAATCAAGCCGCAACCAATAAAAAAGGGATATATGAACGGTAACTAAAAGAAATTTCAACCATAACTAAATCAAATGCTCGTATAGCATATAAGGCCGAAGTCAAGATTATTCAAATATATATAAAAGAAAACTTCAATAGCTGATAGCAATAACAATAACTCGCTCAGTTCAGTGCTTTGCCGGTTCCCAGCCTGGATGAAGGAGGGTTACGTCATGCTGGTGTTGGACTTTGTCAAATCATTGTTCATGAATCCTGAATCCCGATTCATTGTTTAAAGCTTATGCTAGGGCATTGATATGGTTCTTGATAGGCTGGAACAGCAAAACAAGATTCGTGCTGCCAGCCGCAAATAGTTGAGAGAAGTCTCTTTTTTTATTGGCAAATCAGCAGGATATATATAATGAAAGGGAACAAATGTACAAAAATGTGCAATTTAGCTGAAGGGATCACAAGGATATGAAGCCAGTGACTAACGAACTAGATAGCAAATAATATGGGTAACATACAAAGGGCCCAACAGAAAAGCACCAGATACCAGACTCCAATACAACAAAAAAGCAACCAACCCAAAAATATTAAATCATAACAAAATAAATAAATTGAAATCCTTGAGATCCCTCCTAATGGAACACCAATCCAAAGGTGACTGCGAGCCCTTGAACAAACATGCGGATCAGAAACATGGTGTCAAAAATCGACTCAATTCGGCCGAAATTGACCGAATTGAGTCAACTTTTGTGGTGTCTGAAGGGAAATGAACTTGTATTTTAAAAATACTGGACTTCATGATAAACTCCAGTAAACTTGGGTAAACTTCAACTGAAACATAAAAAAAAAAGTGTTGGAAAAATACAGAACTTCGGTGGAAGTTAACCAAACTGTACAGAAAAAGTCTGTAAATTGAAGGATTTGAAGGATTTTTGAGTTTTAACTTAAAAGGTTAATGCTAGTTCCACTCGCTTTAAATTTACTTTCTTCATAAAGAAAGAGATGTGTTCCTCGTTTTAACCTTATAATAATTAAATTAGCTTTAAAAGAGAGTGTTGCTAGCATTAACCTTATTATAAATTATAATATTATTATTAGACTGTGGTTAGCATTAACCTTATTATAAATTATAATTTTATTATTAGTAGGGGTGTTTGCATATCAGCTGCTACGTTCTACTTGCTTTGCAAATATACTGTTATGAGTAACTGTTTTGCAAATTAGCTCATGGTTTTGCGACTGTCAGACAAACAACCTTAACCCTTAGTTTCGTTAGACATTCGTTTGTTATTGTTAGTAAAATGACTATATGCCCTTAAGAGATTTCATAAACTCACAAAGCCTTTAACTGCCCTTGAACTATGGTTAAAAAGTTTTAACCCTTGTGGTTAATTTGTCCCATTTTAACTCCCTTTTAAAAATTAGGATTCATAGATATAAAGCATCTAACCTTTGTTTAAAAAAATTAGCGTGTCCCCTTTTAACTCCATTTAACTATGGTTAAGATACATTAACCCTTTGGGTTAAGCATCTAACCTTGGTTTTAATAGAAAAAAATTAACGTGTCCCCATTGGAACTCCCTTTAATCGTGGTTAAGATTCATTAACCCTTCGGGTTAAAGCATCTAACCTTGGTTTTTAGAAAAAAATTAGAAAAATTAACTTGGTTTAAAAAAATTAAAATTTAACGTGTCCCCTTTTAACTCTTTTTAACTGTGCTTAAGATCAACTAGCCCTTAGGGTTAAAGAATCTGATCTTGGTTTTTAGGAAAAAAAAAGTAACCTATCTTTTAACTCCTTTTAACTGTGGTTAGGGTTCACTAACCCTTAGGGTTAAAGAATCTAACAATGGTATTTAAAAAAATAACGTGTCCTGATGCGGACATTCATGAGTCCAAGGAATTTCAAGTTTACCAAAGGAGAAAGAAGACCCCCATGTCACTTTGGATAGATGACATGGGAGATTGAAAACCTCATATGCACACACAGAGCATTAGGAAGACCCCACATTGGGAAGGTGTGCATATAGGTTGATTTAGCAGGTCTATTTAGTTAAGAAAGGCCAATGGACTGGATTAGTATTTAAGAGGATTACTTTATTAGTTATGTTATTAGATTGGGCTATTATAGTCTTTTTATTATGTTTTGGTTATTTTAGTCTTTTTACAATTAGGGCTTCGCCTATTTAAAGCCCCCTTTTGGTTGTAAACTTTTAGTTAAAGTCAAAAGGGGAATTAATAATGCCCTAGGTTAAGTCACAATCTCGCAATAATTAAACCTTTCAATTTGATTTGGATGATCGTAATGGAAGTGAGAACTTCCACTAACTTAGGGATTAAACCAATGATCAAAGTGATTTCACTATTCTCTAGAGGATTTCAAGAACAGGTCTAGGTTCGACAATAGATATAAATTGTAATATGCATGTTAGGAGGTTTTCAATCAATGGTAATTGTAGAACACAAAATCAGCAGCGATATCAAAAGGAATGATGAGAATTAGGGTTAAGATTTAGGGGTTTATTGTTTTTAGGGTTTTGAGGATATAGGAAGGCTATGGTTATAAGGGGATGAACTAAGAGGGCCGGGGCAGCAATATTAGGGACTGTAGGAGGTTGGACAGCCAAGGGGAAGGTGCTGGATTTTGTGCAACAGCAAGGAGATGGCCTGGGCAGGGTTAGGGAAAGTTGGGACAGGTGTGGCAGAGCTTGGGGAGGCTGGTATGGGGGCTAGGGCGATGCAGCAGCAAGGTTAGGGTTAAGAGAATGGCTGGGACAGTAGCTCCAGTGATGGGGAATGCTGGGACAGGTATAAGACAGGTTATGGATAGAATAGAAGTGTTGGGATAGTGCCAGATTAGGGCTGGAGTCTTGTGGCAGTAGTTAGGGATGGGCTGGAATTAGTTGTAGGTGAACAGTAACTCGTGAACAGTACCCTCGTGAACAGTAACTCGTGAACAATAATTTGAGATAGGGAAGAAGAAATAGGAATAATAGAGAAAACTGAAGGACGCACCTTAGATTTCTTAGGGAATCACTCCCTAGAGCTTTAGGGAATCACTCCCATGGCATCACACCAATTTCCAATCACTGGAGAATACCCAAAAGTAGGCTTTTCTTTCTTTCTCATTCATTAACTAAAAGTTTACAGCCAAAAAGGAGCTTTAAATAGGTGAAGCCCTAATTGTAAAAAGACCAAAATAACCAAAACATAATAAAAAGACTATAATAGCCCAACCTAATAACATAACTAACCCTTTTGACTTTCTTTACTGTAATTGTGGAATCTAGATGTTTATGAATTTTATTATTGCTGCAATTAAGAAATCTGATCTCATAAACACATCATCCTAGGTTTATGGCATTGTCCTGCATCAACTTTGGTATCAGAGCTTAAGGTTAGCTTAGGGTTTGTTTCTTGCATTTAGGTTTCAGGCTCATTAGCATCTCATGCATCACATATAGCCTTAGGACACCTAGTTAGTGCATGCCCAATAGTAGTGGGAAGAGTTACCAACCAAGCATGGACCCCACACCTTTAACCAAGGTCTTAGCGTCCATCAACAATCGTCTAACCCGCATGGAGGCTAGTATGGAAACCAATATCCTATTAGTTATGAAAAAATGGTCTCATAATGTAAGTGTCAGTATAGGTAGGGATCGAAGCTTAGGCCATGGAAGAGAGCGATATGATCTGGATGATCGACATGTGAGATCCATCAAGACTGAGGCCCCGAGCTTTAATGGTCAACTCGATCCAAAGGCCTTTCTTGATTGGTTAGCAGACATGGACCACTACTTCGAGTGGTGTGACATGTATGAAGGTAGTAGAGTTAGGTTTGCCAAAATGAAATTGGTAGGCCAAACAAAACTTTACTGGATCAATGTTGAGTAAATGAATGAACGATCAGGTAAGGACCCTATTGTCCAGTGGCCTGAATTGAAAGAGAAGTTCAAAGATAAATATCTTCCTCTAACCTATCGTAAGAAACTCATGGGCCAATGGCAATCTCTTCGGCAAGACTCTATGTCTGACTGATTACATTGCAGAATTTGATGAATTTATGATGCGTTGCAATGTAAAGGAGGACCCTCTAGTCACACTTTCTAGGTTCAGAAGAGGCCTCCGCCCAGAGATCCAGAGAAAGCTTATCCCTTATTATATTAGCACCTTAGAGCATGCCTATCAAATGGTGCAAGAGCTAGAGCGGTATTCGAAACCGTAATTTACTAGGCAATTTGATTCTCGCAATGCTGCTAGAAGATCCACTCCCCATGTGGAGCTACCATCAGCTCCTGAGTCCCTTGTGGAGCTACCACAAGCTCCTGAGTCCTTTGTGGAGCTTCCCCTAGCTCTCGAATCTCTTGTGGAGCTTCCACCAGCTCCTGAGTCCCTTGTGGAGCTACCATCATCTCTTGAGTCCCTTGTGGAGATTCTACCGGTCCCTGAGTTATTTGTAGAGCTATCACAACCTGTGATGCCAGTAGTCCCTGAATTTCAAGAGGTTTTCCCTGAGGATGTTCCAAATGAGTTTTCACCTATGTGTGACATCCAACACGCACTAGATCCCATTATCATAGGTCATCAAAATGAGTCCACAGAGTCATTTGCACAACAAATTCATGGTTTGCATGATGAGATCAAACAACGAATTGCAGTCAATAATGAAACTTATAAAATATCTGTTGATTCACATCATTACTGTAAAGAACTTCAAGTATGAGATTATATGATGACAACGGTATCACAGGCTCGTAGTGCTGGACCACATAAGATCTTGAAACGGGTTGGTCCTAATGGATTTGTGGTGGACTTTCCACCTGACATGGGTACTAACCCAATATTCAATGTTGAGGACCTTATTTTTTTCAGAGGTTTAGCAAGATCACCTACTGACCCATATGATAGTCCACATGATAACCTTCTTGATGAGCCTAGTCCAGACTCACCCTTCACCCCAAACCCACCTCCCTTATACCCGTCTCCCCCAGACCCACCGCCCCTTCGTGATGATCCCCATGCTGATTCTATTCTAGACTCACCCTTCACCTCAGACCCATCTCCTCCAGACCCACCTCCCCTTCATGATGAACCCCATGCTGATCCTATTCCAGGCTCACCCTTCACCTTAGACCTACCTCCTCCAGAGCCACCTCTCCCAAACCTACCTCTCATCCGTGATGACCCTCATGTTGATCCTATTCCAGACCCACCTTACCTATCATTACCTCCTAGTCTTAGACTCATTTATTTCCTCAGGTCCACTTCCACTATTATTTCCTTCTTCATTTCCATTGCTTTTACTACTCATGCCCAATAGTAAAGAAGAGATAGAGGAAGTCTTGGAAGTTCACATGATTTCCCCTAGACATGGGAAACATGACAAGTATCTTGTCAAGTGGAAAGATCGACCGGGATGGATCACTTAAAAGACAGATTGCACATGGATTACTAGAGATGAGCTACAACAGATTGATCTTGACATCATGGATCATTGGCTCAGTTATGATTCATCGGGGATGAATCATTTTCAGACGGGGAGAGTTGATGCGGACATCCATGAGTCTAAGGAATTTCAAGTTTACCAAAGGAGAAAGAAGACCTCATGTCACTTTGGATAGATGACATGGGGCATTGAAAACCTTATATGTACACACAGAGCATTAGGAAGGCCCCACATTGGGAAGGTGTGCATATAGGCTGATTTAGCAGGTTCTATTTAGTTAGGAAAGGCCCAATAAGCTGGATTAGTATTTAGGAGGATTACTTTATTAGTTATGTTATTAGTTTGGGCTATTATAGTCTTTTTATTATGTTTTGGTTATTTTGGTCTTTTTACAATTAGGGCTCACCTATTTAAAGCCTCCTTTTGGCTGTAAACTTTTAGTTAATGAATGAGAAAGAAAGAAAAGCCTACTTTTGGGTATTCTCCAGTGATTGGAAATTGGTGTGATGTCATGAGAGTGATTTCCTAAAGCTCTAGAGAGTGATTCCCTAAGAAATCTAAGGTGTGTTATTCAGTTTTCTCTATTATTCCTATTTTCTTCTTCTCTATCTCAAATTACTGTTCACAAATTACTGTTCACGAGTTACTGTTCACGGGGGTACTGTTCACGAGTTACTGTTCACCTACAACTAATTCCAGCTCATCCCTAACTACTGCCACAAGACTCCAGCCCTAATCTGGCACTGTCCCAGCACTTCTACTCTATCCATAACCTGTTCTATACCTGTTCCAGCATTCCCCATCACTGTAGCTACTGTCTTAGCCATTCTCTTAACCCTAACCTTGCTGCTGCATCGCCCTAGCCCCCATACCAGCCTCCCCAAGCTCTGTCACACCTGTCCCAACTTTCCCTAACCCTGCCCAGGCCATCTCCTTGCTGCTGCACAAAATCCAGCACCTTCCCCTTGGCTGTCCAACCTCCTACAGCCCCTAATATTGCTACCCCAGCCCTCCTAGTTCATCCCATTATAACCATAGCCTTCTTATATCCCCAAAACCCTAAAAACAATAAACCCCTAAATCTTAACCCTAATTCTCATCATCCCTTGTGATATTGCTGCTGATTTTGTGTTCTACAATTACCATTGATTGAAAACCTCCTAACATGCATATTACAATTTATATCCATTGCAGAACCTAGACTTGCTCTTGAAATCCTCTAGAGAATAGTGAAATCACTTTGATCATTGGTTTAATCCCTAAGCTAGTGTAAGTTCTCACTTCAATTACAATCACCCAAATCAAATTGAAAGGTTTCATTATTGGGGGATTGTGACTTAACCTAGGGCATTATTAATTCCCCTTTTGACTTTCTTTATTGTAATTGTGGAATCTAGATGTTTATGAATTTTATTATTGCTTCAATTAAGAAATCTGATCTCATAAACACATCATCCTAGGTTTATTGCATTGTCCTGCATCATGTCCCCTTTCAACTCTCTTTAACTGTGGTTAAGATTCACTAACCCTAAGGGTTACAGCATCTAACCTCCAGACCAAATCCAATCCCTTCTCGGGAATGGGATTTGGTCTATCCCTCGCCAAACCAAAACCATCTGGCCCATGCTATACAGGTTGCCATGTGTCCCTTTTAATACCAATTAACTGTGGTTAAGATTCACTCACCGCTAAGGTTCATACATCTACACTTGGTTTTAACTTCCCTTTAATTGTGGTTAAGATTCACTAACCCTTACGGTTAAAGCATCAAACCTTGGTTTTTAGAAGAAAAAAAGAGTGTCCCTTTTAACTCCCTTTAAATATGGTTGAGATTCACTAACCGTTAGGGTTAAAACATCTAGCCTTGCGTTTTAGGAAAATATTAAAAAAAGTTAACCGTAGGGGCTAAAATGTATTAACATAGTTCAAGAGCAATTAAAGGGGCTTTGTAAGACTGAAATCTCTTAAGGGCATAATAGTCATTTGATTAACAATTACAAGTGAAAGTCTAACGGAACTATGGATTGACGTTCTTTGTCTAATTGTTGGAAAACAATTGAGTTAATTTGCAGAATTGTTATACATAACAGTGTATTTGCAAAGTGGGAAAAATGTAGCAGATATGCAAAAACCCCTTATTAGTATATTATGCCCATAAGGGTTTTTCAATAATATTAACAAATTAAATAATTTACTAATAATATTTCATAAATTAAAAATTATTTAACTACTCATCTCTTCTTCACATATTGATTTAGTCCGATAAAAACATCGCGCTCATCAATTGTAGATTGACACAGGTTTAGAAACTAAATTGAATTTTAATTATCTATCAACTTTAATGAGCTTTCATAAGTTTTTCAGGTTTCTAAAATAATTAACATGGATAATCATTGAAAAATAAAGAGAATAAAATGATCTTTTATACTATTCATTTGACAAAGAGTATAAAATATAGTTAAATTTTTTTGACAATATAGAAAAAAATTAAAAGAAATTATGGCTTAAACAAGCAGACAACGCATGTCACTTAACATGATTATCTAATTTGAGTACTACATGTTTGCATCAGTAATATAATGAATTCTAGATGTGTATTTATGTTTAAAATTATTGAATCTCTAAAGTTTCATCTTAGATTTTCAATGTTTCCTAAAAGTTTCCTAGACTTCTTTAATTTTTTCATAACTTCCTTCGATTTCCTTAAACTTCCTCGAAACGTGACAACTTCCTTAGCAAACGTAGTTTATACCGAAACCGAAGTTTAATACTTTGATCAGGAGAAACAACATCATAAAAAACTCTCTGGTTCCTCTCCTTCCAAATCGATCGAGCCATCGCCCCTAGTAAAGAGGCCCACAATACAGAGGTCAGCGCCTCCATCCTCATCGAAATGGCGAGATCCAACAAGATAAGAAGCTCATAAAGAAATTCGGGAAAACCCACTCTAAAATCATAAGCAAAAGGAAGTGGCTCAAAACATTTGTCGCAAAAGAACAGTGCAACAAGTAATACACGATTCTTCCGACCCAAAGCACATGAAATATACCGCAATCTTCTGTTTTTTAAGCAGTCACAAGTGATGATCTTGTCCAGGGAAGCTAGCCAAAGAAAAAGGGCCACCTTAGTTGAGAGAAGCCATTGGTCATAAATTATAATGAACTAAAAAAGATAACACTAATTGCAATTGTAATTTTCATTTACGATATTATCAAATCCCTTCTCTTAAGGCTCCGTTTGTTTGCACGTAAAATAGGGGAAAACAAATGAATTTCTCGTAAAATTTTATTTTCATGTGTTTGTTTGTACGGAAAATATCTTCTGGGGAAACCACTTTCCAGAAAATGAACGATATAGTAGGAAAGTGACTTCCATTTTAAAATATGGGAAGTTGTTTTCCGGAAAACGGAAGAAAAGTGTCGGGGAGAACTTTTAAACCCAAAATCGTATCATTTTCTACACAGAGAGATTGAATCTCGTTCTTGTAGAGCTCTCGTCGCCGTCGCCGTCGCCGTCGCCATCCTCATCACAATCTTGCGGATCTCTCTTCGCCATTGTCGTCCCTACACAACGGTAATCCCAATCTATCTTCTCTGATTGCTTTTGAGAAAAGAATAATTTCGAGTAAACCCTAGAAATCTCCCGCTGTTTCTTCTTGAATTTCTCATATCTACGGTCTCAGATGTATATACAGAGTAGCGAATCTCATAAAGAACAGCTTCAATCGACTGTATTTTCTATTTTCTGATTAATTTCTGGAATTTCAAAGTAGATGTAATTCGAGTGTGTCTACGAGTATCATCTCTGTGAGATCCGATCTACTACTGTATTTTTATAGGAATTCAGATCAGATTATGAGGATTTTTAGATCAAAGGTGATTGAAAAGTTAGAATCTTAGGAAATTCGGTGTTTGAGAGTTTCAGAACTGCTGCTGTTCCGTTTGAAATGAACAGAGTAACTTTCAAGGAAAAAGACAGAGATTGAGTTACCTTTGCCTTTATGTTATATAGTTAGAAAAGTTGTTTTAACATGCAGATTGATGTTGATAAAAGAGGGAGGAACGTAGAAGTAAGAGTTGGATAGAAAATTGAAAGTGTAAACTGAACGCCATTACCTTTAAATTTCTTAAACAGGTAGCAATGCAACATGTTAGTTATTTTAAATCTCACTGGATCAGGATTTGTGGTGGCTGGGCTATCTAAATGTCTGTTTGAGGAGCACGT
The DNA here is from genome assembly GCA_015143295.1 of Tetracentron sinense. Classification (NCBI taxonomy): domain Eukaryota; kingdom Viridiplantae; phylum Streptophyta; class Magnoliopsida; order Trochodendrales; family Trochodendraceae; genus Tetracentron; species Tetracentron sinense. The sequence continues at coordinate 34,328,969 of CM026563.1, read as the reverse complement.
TGTCCATATATGTGGAGGGTTTCTATTTCCATTTCCTTGAAACAAAGCTAACGTGCAGGTACTGAAATTGCAATAGAAAATTGCCTTGATTTTTGACAAAGATGGTCAAGCATATTCCTGATTTATGTCTCCCTAAGCTACCTGCCCATTAATCTGGATTCTGGACTATAAATGTTGGCAAATTCTTAGATGAATAGCTTTAAGGGTCTGTTCATGGACTCTGCTTGAATGTTCATCTGATCATCTAATCAAGATTGAACAAGGGATTTTTGGGTTATTGTTTGTGAAAATACATTGTTGCATATAATTTGGTTTAATTATTTAGGGTATTACTGATATTTATGAAATAATATATATATAAAAAAAAAAGTTTTACTAGGCAAGGATCACATTGTTATGAAAGAGAGTTGATTGAGATGGATAGTTCATATTCATGAAATAATATATAATCTTATATATACACCCGTAGAATGAATGCATTTTCAATGATGAGAAATCTCATAAAGTTATTTAAAATTTTGCAATTTTCTATCTCAAAATATAGATGGGCTAACTCCATCACAAGTATGGTAGATCTGAGAGATCAGAAAGCTCGGGAAATGATTAGATGACCATCCTCCCAAACCCCATGGGCGAAACTGAATTTCAATGGATTCGGTCTACATCAATGGGAACGTGGTTGGGTGTGTGATCACAAGGGGTGTATAAGGGTCCACAACTCCTCCATTAATCATTCCCTTTTGGAGTTAGTGCTTAGGATTACTCTTATGGCACCTTAGCGGTACCCTTAGGCCTAATTGTGTGTGTTTAGCATGTTACATGATACCTTAAAACCAAAAGGGGTGTATAAGGGTCCACAACTCCTCCATTAATCATTCCCTTTTGGAGTCAGTGCTTGGGATTACTCTTATGGCACCTTAGCGGTACCCTTAGGCCTAATTGTGTGTGTTTAGCATGTTACATGATACCTTAAAACCAAAAGGGGTGTATAAGGGTCCACAACTCCTCCATTAATCATTCCCTTTTGGAGTCAGTGCTTGGGATTACTCTTATGGCACCTTAGCGGTACCCTTAGGCCTAATTGTGTGTGTTTAGCATGTGTGTGTTTAGCATGTGACATGATACCTTAAAACCAAAAGGGGTGTATAAGGGTCCACAACTCCTCCATTAATTATTCCCTTTTGGAGTCAGTGCTTGGGATTACTCTTATGGCACCTTAGCAGTACCCTTAGGCCTAATTGTGTGTGTTTAGCATGTTACATGATACCTTAAAACCAAAAAAAAAAATAGTGCTCCATAACCGTTGCTCGTAGCTCGGTTGGCGATCAAGAGTTTGATCGGACAGAAAGAGATAAGTCATTGGCATCAAGTGATGCAAATTACTGAGTGAAGCCTTCACTTCCCTTGCCCAAGGCTTCCAGCATCACCACATGTTGATGCAGACATTTTGGAGTGGTTGCTTGGACTTACCTGACACCTTAGCAGCGACCTTAGATTGCTGTTTATTTTGGGCACACATATTTGGTTGCTTTTATTACTAATTGGTGATCCCTGTGGTAATGTGTCTGTATACGATCTTTTCGTGACGATTATTCACAACAAATTTTACTATTAATTAATACAAATCGAGCTTGTGTTGTGGACTGAAGGCTCCTATCTGGTTTAGATATGTTGGTTTAAAAAGATCACCCTAGTATATGCTTTTGGGTTGCCTTTTATCTCTATGAGGCTAACAAGTAACGATGCTTGTTAATCACTATATCTGTTGCATCTCCAGTTACTGGGTCTGAAAAATGAAAATATAAAGTATACTCTTTTGGTTTAGCTATTCTCGTAAATAAAATAGAAGGTTTCCTGGTGTTTTTAAGACTTGTAACTTTTTTTCTCGAAATCACAAGCTTACTAGTTTCTCGATCTTTATTACTTCTAACTTGTTCTCAGGGTTTGGAATAGCACAATAGAAGTTATATAGTTATGTTGAATGCTTATCAAAGATGGAAGCCTTGCTCTTTTGAGAATTTTGCATATCCAAATGATATTACATTAGACATGAGTCATTAAGTTTGTGATCTTAATTGGTGACAGGTTTCACAAAGATTATATTTTTTCTCCACCAAATATTTAAATTGGTATTATTTCTCAGTGTACAAGTTTCTGTAACTGAAGAAGAATCACTGATCTTTATCTGGATGACCATGGAGTACAAGGTCTTTTCTCGTGAAAGTGGATATTGGAGTTATCAGTCCTTTCCAATATTGGTACATGCTTTGGTGTAGATTTTGCCAAATCATTTGATGTAGATTCAGAATCGACAATACCTCCTATTGATACGAATGAAGTGATGGATGATTGTATTGGTCTTGAAGGGATAGGAGAAGGGATACATACCGAAAAGCGAAAGTTTCTTCGAATAGTACATCATCCAATGTACGACGACATGGAAAGAGACTTCGTCGAAGTGAAGAGATGGAAAATAAAATCGATATGATGGCGCAACAAATTGGAGAGATGGCTGCTGCAATTAGGGAAATGAATCAAGATAATTTTCCTAAGGAGCTTTTTAGGGAAGTGATGAAAACAGAAGGCTTTGATTCCTCATTACTTATTTTAGCCTTTGATTACTTATTAGAGCGTCGTGTAATTGGAAATGGATTCATCGCCAAGAGTGAAGAGTTTCGCCACCAGTGGATGCTCAAGTTTTAGTCTCAAAAGAAGGGTTCTTCTAGTGGTGATTGTTCCCAGTGAATATGTTAGTAGTTGTTGGATTGTTTTGATGATGCTCTTTTTAGGAGTGACTATGTTTATATAACTTTTTCTACTTTTAGGATGATAGATTAATTTTTTATGGTATATTTTGTTATCGGTGGATATAGTCGATAAGTACCATTTGAACATGTCAATTTTGGATAACATAAATTGATAAAAATGGATGATAATTTGTTATATGGTTTAAGATATGTTTGTAGGTATATATTGATTTTAAGATAGGTTTGTGGGTTTATTGAATTGAGAAAATCATTTATACAGTTATTATGGAGTATGTTTTCTAAGAGTTATTAGGGAGTATGTTTTCCTTTATAAATTTTCCTTCCAAACAAACATCGGAAAGTAAAATAAATCATTTTCCACTACATTTTCAGTATTGCAACCAAACAGTACAAACAATCTTGAAAATGATTGTTTTCTTGTAAAATGTTTTCCATGTAAATGATTTTACACCGTAAAATATTTTACATGCAAACAAACGGAGCCTAAGAGTCAAAAATAATGAAATTGAAAAGTTTGTCAAAAACAACTCCTTTAAAGGTGGGAAAAAAGGGATTCACAGAACTTGTTCATGGCGACTAATGATTCCAATATTACTGAAAATTCAAAAAAATAAAAAATGGAAATTAATGAGAACTATAGAGAAAAGAAAAACGGGGTACCTAAAGAAAGGATCTTTCTGCTGAATTTCAACGATTGAAGCAGTAACTTCGATCGCGATGGGAAGACATCCTCTGCTTCGCCAGGCAGAGACCTGAAACCATAGTTACAGTGTGTGATTTTGTAACATCAAATTAGGGTTTAGTTCAAACGGTTTTCTCCATTGTTTTGTTTCTTACTCTCTTGAGAGCAGCAGCCACGGAGTCTGGAGAAGAAGAAAAGAGAGAGACACTGACAAAGTTCCATTGAATCCAGCTTAACCACGGAACCAGCTTGTAACCTAGCGATTTATCCCCTTCCTCGTCCTTTCTTTCCTGAAACCCTAATAGTGACTCCATTAAAGACCAGAGCTTCAGTTTCAAACAGAAGAAACCCTAAACCTTCTGCCCAGCTTTCGCGCCACCGGTAAGCCTGTGGGCCCGAGTTAATGCTAACGAGATTCAAATGGAACAAACAATTGCAACCATTTTACTATTATAATGCCAGGGGGAGGAGTAGCCTCGAAATTCACAAACTACCGTATGTAAAATAAAACTTTGATTTAATATTTTATTTTAATGTGTTAATGTTTTATTATAATTCTCAAACTATCCCTTATCTATTTAAAGAATAGAATCACGGCCAATTGCGATTGAACTTGGGGAGAATTCAATCGCACCTACGGGTTAACATGTGTCCCTTTTAACTTCTATTAATTGTGGTTAACTCCTTCCCCTTGCTCTCACGTGCATTGCACGTGCCACTAGTAGACGATTATGTGAGTTCCTTTAGTGGTATCAAAACCTGTATGATCATGGTTTAGATCTTTAGTTTTTCATTTTTTTTCCCAACACTCAAAAATGAAATAGATAATTTTATTTTTGGTGAATGGGAAGAAAATATTGGGGTGCTGGGAGCAAACACCCGAAATTTATGGACTTTGCTACTGAGACCCCATTAGGGCCGAGACCACCGACACCATGCTCTAAGAACATGGGATTTCAGGTGGGGCCCATTTCACATGGTAGGCCCCACCTAAAATCTCGTGCTCTTAGAGCACGGTTTTGGTGGTCTCGGCCCTTAGGGGGTCTGAGAAGCTTTATCTTAAATTTATAGCTATCCAACAAATTGAATCAGATTTAGATCCAATGTTGTGAAACATTCAAAACTTAGCTACTATGTTAAATAGTGACGGTCTTTATTTATTTTTGGGATGGTAAGCTAGGGTTAAGGTGGACCGGACCCTGACCAGATTTATTAATAGAAACCTCAATCGCTATTACATTCTAGTGTAGAGCCTTTCATCCCGATCTTCATCAACTATAGATTGAGTTACAAGCGGAGGGAAGTTGACACTATAAAAATCCAAACATTATCGCGCTAAAGAATCGGAAGCTCGGTTTGATTCCCACCACTCGTGCTTGATCGTGCACTCCGAAAAGTCACGAATCAGAGATTTGACAACCTGCGCGCATCTCAGTCCTCCATCTCCATGGAGACTTTGAAACACCATTCAAACTATCAACATTATTACACTTCGAATCCACATAAATCTATAGTTTCGTTGCTCCAAATTCCTTTGCCATACGAAGCCCTGTAGTCGCCGCTTTCAACTCGATCACATCGATTTCTTCACGCAATCAACCCACGGCAAAAGCACAACATAGGTGCCCCATGTGATTACATAAGATGCCTCCTATGCCAGCTCCATCATCACGGAACGAACCATCTGTATTCAAGGCCCACTAGCCCTCCGGAAGCCTGTCCCAAGAATACACCTTTACTCTAGAAAGAGAGAAATCAGAAGCAATGCCCCAATTGGCAAGCAGGGATCTATTTCTATCCGAGTCCTCCACAGTCGGTTTTGCAAAGGAGAATCGACCTCTAGTGTCATTTTTAATCAGCAAGGTTAGAGAGCTAGGATGTCTAAATTGGGTTTTGAAGATCCTATAGTTTCTTTCACTCCACACATGATATAGAGTAGCATTAAGGGCCACTTTAATTTCCTTATGCTTTGGATTGTAGTGGATCCCTGTAACGCTTCTCAAATCCACGTCTTTTCCTCGTCCCATCCAAATAAACTACGACTTCAAAACCCACACCAAGCTAAGATATCCTTCCAAACCTTCCGACTGTAATGACAATAAAAAAAGAGGTGATCTAACCCTTTAGTTGTTGTCTAGCAAAACGCACACCTAGAGCAGCTAAGGATGTTATGACAAAGCAGCACCTCCTGCGTTTGGAGTCCATCAGACCAAATAAGCCAATCAATGAAGCTATGTCTAGGAATTTTCATGTTAAACCAACACAACTTTCCCCAGTCCACTCGAGGTTTAGCATTCCTTATGGCATTCCAAGCTGACTTAACCCTATGTTTGGTTGTCGAGAAAATAAGTAAAAAGATGGAAAAGAAAAGAAAATTAGACAAAACATAGCTAATAATTGTATTAAAAATCTAAAATTTTCTTTTTTTTTCCATGTTTTCATCAATTTTCTCTGCAACCAAACATAGCATAAGGGAATACATCTCATTAGCGCTTGTTTTCCAAATGATCAAGTCCTCTTCATCATGCATTTGAAGCTCTTGTGAAGGTAGCTCCACCCAAACTTCAGAAAGGGCTGCCGACCTAGAATGAGGATTTTCCCAAGCACTATCACAAATTAACTCTAACACCATAGATGTCATGGGAAGGCCAGCATTATATATATTGTAGGCGGGGCCCAAACACCTCCTGCAAGATACCTTTAGGATGCCAAGGATCATACCAGATCGAGGTTCTGCACCCATTGATAATCATATGTGTGATCATCTCCTTGGCTTGGATACGGCTTCTCAAAATCTGACACCAAGCCCACAAGCATTCAACAGGGACTTTTAAAGTCCAGAAATGTTTCTTCTTTATCATATTCCCATAGACCCACCCCACCCACAAATTCTTTTTCTTAGATGCTATCTCCCTCACTATCTTTGTTAGTGAAGAGCAGGTTATCTATCTATCTTAAATTGGCTTTCACAACTACCTTCTTTGCTGGTTAATCCAAGGCTTTAGAACAATGTCAAATAATTCACTATATGTATACCAAAAAAAATGACAACGATTCACTATGGCAAAGACAATTTTGTTGATATGAATTCTTATACAAATTTGATTATTTATAAGTGTTGTATTGGTTTTACCATCAAAATCTCTTTCTTTCTCTCTCTCTCCCTCTCTCTCTCTCTCTCTCTCTCTCTCTCTCTCTATATATATATATATATTAAGATTCATGAATCAGGCGATTTGTTGAAGTCTTTCTTTCTTAAAGATAGCCGAAACCTCCCATGTGTAAGAAAAAGGCCGACACTACCTCTAAAACTTAACTTAGCTTGGAGTCACTCTGGCCTTTCCTTGTAAGCTTGCATTGTTTGGTAGAGGACAGCTGAACATAACCATCTTTAGGATGCCCAAAATAGTATTAGAAAATAATTTTATTTTGTAATTCCTACATTGTCATGCCACAAAAGACGTTACTTAAAGAAAACACTGGATTATCACTTTGACCATATGATAACAATTTTAATGTTAGGATTGAACTAGATGTTACACTTTATATTAACAAATCCACTTGGATACCATTTTATCCACTTATCTAGGTCCTATTTGGAAATTGGATTTGTCTTGATAAGAAAAAATCTGTGTTCTCCCTTTGATCCAATTGGTAATGAACTTATATCTCTGTGGACTATTCGGATTTGGTTTTGTACTAATTGGAATAACTCTATTCTTCTCTTAGATTGTGAAGTTACAGTTCTGTCTTATTCCCATCTTTTGTACTGTTTGGCAACGTTTGTAACTGTTCCAAATTGTCTGTTCGGCTTCTTACTGTCACAGTAACCTTGTTCAGCCTGATCTGTTTAGTCACAAGTGTATATTGGTCTATTCTGTACTATTTAGTTACAGCCTTATTATATTCTGTTTAGAGATATCCTGGGCTGCTGTTTGGTTACACAGATGTCCTTAATCTATTAGGTCTCCAGGGATCCAATTAGATACAAGGTTTTCCTTAATCCAATTAACTATGGACTGATTGGTGACAAAAATCACTCTGCACTGCTCTATTCCAATTCCGATTTAGAATGAAAACACTCTTATCTCCAAAACGGATAGAGATACCCTTTATCCTTCATTGTTTGGGGAGGGAAGGTCTCTGATCAAATTAAGGGCCACACGATCAGACCACCCTAAGTGGTCTGATTGACATGTTCTTACGAATTGTCCAAAGATCTCCAATTCTGATGGACTGTACCACCTGATCAACAGTCCTAATAGACTGGATCACTGTGGTTAGGTCCAGCAGCTAGACTGAATAGTCCAGCCTTGGACTCTTTGAAACTGGCTCTAGTGGTTCACTATCTAAACCCCAAAACCACTTTTCACCTCTCCTTAGTTCTTACATACATAGGCCCATTTAATTGGGGCCCCTCCACTAGGTCTCGGCCTTCTACATGAGACCATTGCTAATGGACCGACTGGGTTCATTAAACACACCCACACACCCCTTGCATGGTAATCCAAGATCAACAATCACAATATAGGTCGATCGGACGGCCACCAACTAATCAGCTTAATCAAATGGTCTAGCTCTGCCCCTTCGATCTCCATGTGAGATCAACCATTAGATGGACTCCACGGCCACCCTACACTCACGAACAAGGGCCTCATGCCAGATGAAATGTTATGATGAAATCAAAAGAATGAACGACCACAACGTAACTCCTTGACAATGCAACTCCATGACGATGCGTAAGTGCAAATTGTGCCTCATAGCATAAGCGAAGCGCAATCTATTATTGGGTTTGTTAAGCACATTGTAGAGAAACGAGTCGCAGTCATAGTGTGACATTGTAGAGAAAGGAGTCACAGTCATAGTGTGATTGAGACCTGCTGGAGCTGGCCAATATTCTCAACTAAAAAGGAAAAATAGAGATCTTTCAATTCAATTCAATTCAAAGGAAAATGAAGTTGGAAAATATGAGATTGTGAATCGATTCTGAAGAAAGCTCTAAGAAATTGTGCAGTGAATAAGAGAAGGAAAAGGCTGCAAATTTGCTAATAGAGAGGGTTAAGAGGGTTTATGAGTTTGGGTTCGCATAGAGATGGAGATTCATAAATAAAAGAAATGACTTTTAGTATTGGTGTATGGTAAGAAATTGTTGGTGTGCTCCTAACAGCACCTTAATGACCAATTGTCAAAAAAAAGACACGAAAGAAATAGTGGACTTATGAAATCTAACACGTCTAATAATCAAGGGATGGCCTCAAAGACCATTAGTTTTTGTCAAAATGCCACCACAATGTGCGAAGAATAATGGTTGTCAAATGAAACCACCATCATTTCTATTGCTATAAGAAAAGCAAAAGTTTAATGAAAGAGAACATAAGATTATATGAAATATGTGTGCTAAAAATCAACATAGTTTATACAAAAGCTCTTTTGGATGAGGGTTTTACATTTCCCCACATTCAGCAATTACGCAGGCCAGTTTAGGCCGATTGTTGGGTCCAGTTGCCACATTCTCGATCTTCCTGACGACCAAGAGACCTTCTCCAAGTACCCTCTACAGGAATCAGAGTGTTAGATTAAGAAAATGTAGACAACATTTTGGAGTATGTCTATTTTGTAAATGTACAAAGAAAAACAGAATGATTAATTAACATTTTTGAACGATATATTTCTTTTCTTTGATCGGTTATCATTTACCGTTATATTAATCCAGGAGTTTGGTAATTTTGGCAGATCTATTAACAAGTCTGATAAATAATATATATGGGCCATTTATAAAAGGGTATTGCAATGGAGCATTCAAATACTAGCCCACCCTTGCGCATGTGCAAGAACCCTGGCACGTCAGAAATTAACCCCCTAGGGTTTATAAATCCCCCCTTGGGGTTTCAAAGATGCTGACATGTCAGGAGTTTTGCAAACCACAAAATTGGGCAGCTAGGGTTTGGGCGCTCCGTAGTAAAGTCCTATATTGAAGGCATATACAGAATCCAGAAAAAGAAACAAGTTTTAAGAACATACCCCGAAGACTACGTGCTTATTGTCAAGCCAATCGCATTTTGAGCATGTAACGAAGAACTACAGGAAAAGGGGAATTTTAATTTAAGATGGACAAAGTTACATACATTATCAACAAAAAAAAAGAAGGCAGCTTATAGAAATCTCTATTCGAGATAAAATAGTCAAAACGCTACTTCAAGAAATCAACATTGGAGTTACAGAATATATGGCATGGATATCTGCCCAAGATAATATGTCCAAATTTTGAAGTTCAGCCCACTTGGCTAGGCATATCCTAAAGGTCATGGTCAAGTTGTAAACAGACACCGAGTCTTTAAATCTTCGCATAGAACAAAACGTCTCAACATAGACCTTCAGTTAACAACTGCATTTGAGAACTACAGGTGCTTGAAAATTTTGCTAGTTAACTTCACCAGGTCAAAATTTGGGATCAAAGTAGGGGGATGGAGTGGGGCATAGAAAACTCAATAAGAGTACTTGAAAGCCAAGTTTGGAGTCTGGAGTCTGGGCCTGGAGCATCAGGAGTCAAGTTTGAGTTTTTTAAGGCTTGTTTGGACATCCTATCTGGGTTGATCCATTTAACACTGTCTAACTTTTATTTTTAGAAATAATTATTTAAGGACCTCTCCAATCTTTTAGTTAAGAGAGAGAGAGTAATATTTCACAACTTCAAAAACAAATTTGAAGAAGAATAGTTTTTGAGTGGATAATTATTTTGCCAACCCGATTTAACTAGTGTGTCATGCAAACATTCCAATTGTACTAAGCAATTTCAGTTTGCCGAATTGAAAATTCAGCCCACATTTTAGATTATCCAAACAGGTCCTAAACCTTTGGCCAGAAACCCCAATCCCAAGTATAGTGTTTAAGCAAATTGAAATTACCTACTCTTTTACGATCTCCAACATGAGCGGAATTTCGGATCATATATTAAAGAAAAATGCATTCCAATCTGATAACTGTTATAGATGAGATCAAATGATGTACTACCTGACATCCATTAGTACCTGGCCCGCTATTCGCCTGCAAAGAAATGAGCAAACAAAAGATGCCTTTCAATCTTGGAAATAGGATCACATCATGTTGCCAACAAATGTTTATAATATGCTATAGTTCAATTTAAAAACGATAGGATTGGACAAACCTACTCAATGTATTTAGTAGGATTTAGAATCACTATGTGCTTCCAGCTAGTACATGGAAGGACCCGTTGCAAAGATGGACCTGGTATTCCATATTTCTTGGCTACCACTGATAATACTTCAAGAGTTCAAGTAGACCATATCCATTTGATATCTACTAATTCGTAATTCAAGAACAATTTCTCTAGCTTGATTTTCACATGGAACATTATATTCATACTGATAAAAATGGGATAAAAGCAGAAAAATATCATTTATACAAATAAAAAATTGAACATTTTATTCATCCACAGAATCTCTTGTTTAAAACTGTGACAACTTCACCTGTATTATATCTATGACCAACAAAAGGGAACAAGAGAAAAATGGCATTTCTGAGAAGGTTTCAACGGTACTTCAATAGATGTTGTCTTTGAGAAAATTGTTGGAAGTTCAAAACATGCTTTGAAAGCTTCCTCAAATTTAAGTGGATTTATCTTGAATATTTAAATGTCACTTCAGTTTATCCTTTTCAATTAAAAATCATGAAAAATTTTGTTTGAAAGAACATCTACTGAACCACCAATAGGATAAAATAACTGAATGTGAAAGCAACGAAATACTAAAATGCATATAAAATGTAAAGAACATGAGAAACTAATAGAGAATAACATCTTTAACGAAGTAAAGGGAAAATGCAAACAACTAACATAAAAAATGCAATCAGACAGAAACCGAGGGAAGTTTAATATGGGAAGGCAAATAGAATACCATTGACAATAGACCTGGACCAGTGTGTTTTGCAATGAAATTTTCATCCTCAAACTTACTTCCATAGATAGATACGCATCCACTACCATCACCCTGAAAAACAACATCTCAACTGTCAAGTGGCAAGGAAAAAGAAACTTCACTTACTAAGAACTAAGAAGTCTAGCTGAGTAAACTAATATTACTGTAGTAAAAATAAACCATGGGATCAGGCGTGGATGTTAATAGGGTCAAAGCATAAGATCTATCATATTTTTGGCTACAATGATACCATACTTCCATAAATCAGAGTCGACCTTCTGCTTGTACACAGGGAAACTGTTGTCTTGACTCGGTTTAACCTCCTTAAGGTCTTTTGGTGAAAGTACTCTTTAAAATGTGTTTGGCTCGGGGGAAAAAGTGTCCTAGTCAAGGATAAGAGAGAGACTAAATCCACAGTCCGCTATTTGGGTCATAGGAGAGACAGGATGAAGAAAGTGCAACCCACAAAATAGCACATTTTGGAGCCTTTTTAATTGCAGAAAGATATCATTCCAAAAAAAAAAAATATCCACTAAACAAGGCGTGGAGGCTCCAATTCAAGGAAATCCTTCCAGTTTTCCTTGCAGTCAAACACACCGTGAAATCTGAATGTGGACCTTAAGCTCAATCTAGGCAGTAGATTAACAGGAACCATACCATTCAAGAATAGCAGCTTGTTTAGGAGCGACAATGTGGAAGTGAGGATAGGGGCTGGGCACTGCAGGTCTTTGAGGAAGCAAAAACATGGAGGAAAGGTGAAGTCTATCTCCGTTAAGCTCTTATGGAATTGAGATCACCCAATTTTGAAAGATGATCTGATTAGTAGAATTTGCTGGGGTGAAAGAGGTTCACCCGACGTATATTAATAGATGATCTGGATGAGGTTAACAAACACCCTTTGTCATGGACCATCTTCGATGTCATCCATTGAGAGGCAAACAATGCAGCAAATTCCCTAGCTAAGGAAGGAACTATGAGGGTTCAATGTGTATTGAACTCTATATCACCCCCTACAGAGTTGCCTTAGTTTGTTAGCTTTGAATATTCCTTACTCTTTGCCTTCTATTGTTCTATATATCTACTTGTAAAAGAAAATACAGCACTTGGAGCTTATCAAATTTCTTGGATAGTTGGATTTAGTGTGCACTTGAAAGGGAAAGAACTCCTAATCAACAAAACTGTAGATTCGCCAGTAAGTTGTAGGGAAAACTTTTGTTTGCCTATACATTATAAACTGAGGTTTTGACACGATTAGAAAAGACTGACCACTCCAAACCAAATATGCACACTTTAAGTTTTAACAGCAAAAGATAAACATAACTACCATCTAGCAAAATTTGAAAAGCGCCAATACTACACTTTAAATGATAAATATACAAATATTGAGGAGCACTACCTTCACAAAATCACCAGCTTGAATCATGAAATCCTTAATCACCCTATGGAATTGGCATCCCTTGTAACCAACAGGTATTCCTGCTTTTCTGCAAATGTAGTGCAATAAATGAAAGAGCTAATTGATGATTGTTTCCAACTTGGAGAAGTTTTATGTATCAGATCTAAATGTAAGTGCATACATCACTATGATTCGTAGAAAAATGTCAGGAAGTCTAAAATTTTAAAAAGAGAACAAGCAAACATGTTAAATTAGCATGCATACAAGTGCTAGCTAATTTGAGAACTTCAGATAATTGTCTCAACTATCTAGAGTAATAATAAAGTTACTTCTCATTAATATTTTAAAGCGTGATGCAAGAGGAGATCTATAAGCCGCCTGTTTTTACATATTACCACAGAATAATGACTAGTGGAATCAGTTTAAGAATCTCTGGCTTGACATGGGAATTGGGACTTGTATAGAAGCCATGGCAAATTGATTCAACCAAGTCAAACAAGTACTTGACAAGTTCCATGAGAGAATGGAATAGATAAAAACATTGATCAGGTTTTTTTTTTGTTTTTTTGAACTTTCAGGCACATGCACATCTTCAAATCATCGAGTCCATCATTGACTCAGAAAATTGTACACCCAACCGAATCAATGATTAGTTCATTGTTACTTTTAAGGGAAAGAAAAATATCTCCTTCACAGGTTTTTGAAACACATGCCTGTTTAAGGTCAAACCGAGTCAACTTGGTTAAGGTCTGAGTCAAGTAGTCAACACACAGCGCTTTGAAGCAGAAAATACTTCATGCTTCCAGGGAGTGCATTACCAAATCTGCTTAGTTGGGTATTAAACTAAATATTTATAATTGACGGTTGAGATGCTTTATCCATTGGTGGAACTCAATTGATGTTTAACGTACACTAAATATTAAAGAGAAAATTCATTTATTGAACCCATCAACTTACATTTGCTGGGTATGAAAGTATCTACTGACCTGTACTCTCCGGTGCAGAACTGCCTGCCATATTACAGAAGGAATGTTGGTCTCAGAGCATGGACAATAGCAATTTCAGGAAGAAATAATTGAAGAGAGAGAGAAATGCAGAATTAAGTAATCTGTAAACGTCACTACAAAATAAGAAATAAGCTTCATAAGACATATAATGGAAGTACAATGTGCTTTGTATAAGCTGCTGGATATACACGGAGTTTCACATTGTTGAGAAGCCTACCAAAAAAACAAATGAATCTAAACATCAAGGTAGACCCTAAGAACTATCTATTGAAGTACAAGAGGGAAAATGAACATAACATCAGCATAAATTTAATTGGACCTGCAATTTATTCAACTGTACAGAAGCCAGCTAAGATTTCTATATATTAGTTGAGTTGCCCCTTTATTCCAAATATCATTACATACATACACACAAGGCACGGCATGAGTAAACTACATAGCACATACTGCACAGAGTAATGTAGGCTTTCAAACAAAGCCAGCCTCTTTTTTCCCCTAAACATTGTTAGTTGCACCAACACAATTACTTGCGACAATCTAAGCTTTTCCATTTACCAATTATCGCTTATTAATTATAGGGAATAACAATGGCTTAACCCATAGTTAGCAGGAATTAATGAGAATACTGGTACGATGTAGTGAAACAATTTCAGGTACATTTATATTGGTACGATGTAGCTGGGAATAACCATGGCTTAACCCATAGTTAGCAGGAATTAATGAGAATACTGGTACGATGTAGTGAAACAATTTCAGGTACATTTATATTGGTACGAAGTAGGCACGAAAGTGGTACGATTTTGGTAAGATATAGGTACAAAGTTGGTGCAACATAGATACGACATAGTACGATATTGGTATGACATTGATACAAAATAAATACAACATAGGTACAATATTGGTATGACAAGTATCAATAGGTGTGATATTAGTACAACCTTGATATTTCTTTTGTGTATATTTATGATATATTTTTAGGCAAGTATTGTATTAATGTTATTGACTTTAAGTTACAAAATTGATGATATCATGGTGAAAACAATATAAACAGACAGTTTGCAATTGCATGCACCAGAAGTGTATACTTTCATACTTTGTACATGATTGAACAAAGTAAAGTTATTGAACAAAATCAAGTAATAAATTGTCGTATGGGGCATAAGTCATTAAGCCCATAGTTCTTTATGTTCTTTATTAGCATGCTCTTGTTTACATATTAGTAAGGGTATTTATGTTCTTACAAGTATTTTCTAACAATATAAAAGGAGAGAGAGTATCCAACACTATACAACACTCTCATTCTTCCTCTTCCCTAAACAAGTTTTCTCTCTTTTTCTCTTCTCTTCATATAGAAAACTAGGGTTTCTATATTTTTACTCGTTATCATAGCAAGATTCAATCAAAATTCATTGGAGGGGATTTAGAAGGAAAGAAACTACAGTTTTGTGAAGTTTACTGTAGCTGCTGATGTCAGCAGCAGTACAGACATGGGTCCCCCAAGTCCGAACACAACAGGAAAGAAGAAATATATTTGTCTGAATTGTGGATTTTAAAAAAGAGTATTTGATAAAGTTTTTCCATCCCAAGTGATGTGTTAGCAAAAAAAATGTAGTTTTGATTAATCTTATTCGTGTGATCAGTTGGGGGTTTTTTGGCAGACCAAATTACTATTGTTTGGTCCATTTTTTAAATTTTAGAATATACGAAACAAGTTGCACAACACTCCATGAAGATTTGGAAAAGTTACAAGGAAAAAACCAGGGCATAGTTACCCCCTCCCCCCCTTCCCCCTTTATTTCTTCTTGTTTGGATTGTAGTGTCCTATGGCAGCAAAATTTTTTGTCCAGTGATATTTAAATAAGTGTGTGAAAGTAATCTTTGTATAAAACAGTCCCTCTTTCATCCTAGTTGTGTGTTGGTTGTTTGTTGAAGGAGTCTTGGAGTTGCTTATTTAGTGTTCTACTACCTGAAAGTGATAAAATGCCTAAAAACAGTGATATGGAAGGCATTTCTTCACATACTAGAGGGTATGGAAACCCGTTGTATGGGAACGCTACTCCAGAGAATCCTAATATGCAAATATCAACTGTATAGTTGGATGGTAAACACTATTTAGAGTAGTCTCAATCTTCAAAAATGTTTAATGGCAGCTGGTGTAAGCTGAGGTACATCAATGGAAAAATAGTATAGTCTATTAGATGTTTTATATGACAAGTGGGAGTCAGAAAATCTCATTATCATGTCTTAGCTGCTGCATTCTATGCAACCATAGATTTCGGGTGAATTCCTCTTTCTCACGACTACTAAGGAGATTAGGGATGCAGCAGCCCAATCCTATTCCCAGGCTTGTAATACTGCAAGGATTTATCAGTTAACGACATGAGATTTTTCAGCTTTGGCTGATCACTTTGCTCGTCTTCGAGATATGTGAGGAGAGTTTGATCACTATCACACATTCCAGCCTGTATGTATTGCTGGTGGAGAACAGTATCGTAAGCATGTGAAGCTAAAACAAGATATTTGAGTTCTTAGCCTGACTCAACTCAATCTTTGAATTATCACGGGTTCAAATTTTGAGTAAGGATGAATTGTTATCTTTGAGTTAGGTATATGCAGTCGTAAAGTGTGAGGAAAGCAGACGGATCGTAATGCACGGTCTTGCCAGTAGTTCAGAGCGTTCATCATTAGCATCCACTACTCAGCCTCAAAGAGTAGGCAGAGGAGGCAATCGCACGCTGAGATGTAGCATGAGTTCATATGAGAGGGACAAGTTGAAGTACGACTATTGTGGGAGGTGAGACACATTACGAAGACATGTTGGGATTTAGTTGAACGATCAACCAAATGCACTCATCCTACATCATCATCATCACCAGCTCACAATGCATCATCAATAGTTACTACATCCTCTGGTCTGTTACCTCCTACTCAGCCTTCTTTGAGGGAGATGTTGATAGTTCTCCGAGAGGAACTTGAGAGTCTTCGTCGCTTCTTTACTCAGTTGGATCATAGTGACAAAGTCGAGGTTCAGGAATAATTTGGCAAGGGTCAAATTTGGAAAAAAAAATATAAAAATATACCCAACAATTTAATTAAATAATTAAAAAAAAAAAAAAGCAATTTACTCATCGAGCAATATTTTGAAAATTTGGAAATAATTTTGTAAATTTGAGAATAATTGGGGAAATTCGTGAATAATTCTGGAAAGTTAAAATTCGCAAACAATTCGGCACACCTAAAATTCGTGAATAATTCAAGAAATTTTCAAAAATTTGATGAAGTTTGTGACTATGAGTTGGATCACTCTTGCCCACTCAGTTACCAATACTTCTGCTCATTGTGTTTCTACTTTATCCTCCTTTGGATCCTCTTGGATTATCAAATCAATGCCCCTCAATAATAGAGAAGTGCTAGTCTAGTATCGACCACTTGTATTATTGGATTTATTATAAAACGGATTAAATCAACCCAATATAAAGGCTAGATGCAACCAAGTTTAACTAATAGTTGGTGATCTAAAGGGTGTCGGACTTAATGTACCTTAGTAGTATATCCAATGTTTTAAAAGGCATGTGAGGCTTATGTCTCGAGGCATGGCTCAAGTAAAAATGAATCAAGGATCAACCTTGAGGCCTAAATCCACTAAGGCTCACACCTCAAAGTGTGAGGCTCACATGACACATGCCTCACGTAGGGCAGTCAAAGAGTAGGGCCTAGGTGGCCCGACCCTCATTTAAGCCCTAGCCCTCAGAGAGCTTGAATTGGCTAGGCTCAAGCCCTACCCTAAAGGGCTAGGGCTAGTGCCGTTAGAATGTTGGTATTAGTACAACCCCCCCCCCCCCCCCCAAATTGTTACCATTAAACTGTTAGTATTAACACAGTTATATTTAGAGAGAAAAAAGGGAAAATATTACAACTTAAACATAGTAACATTAAAAGATTCTAGAAAGAGACTACACAATTAGTTTGTTACACATAAACACAATAATTCTTAGTCTCTATTGAAAAAAATTAATAAGGAAAAATGTTAAAAGACACTATATTAGAAAGATACTACACTACAGGGTTAGTATGTTACACATACACGTAGTAAGGCTTAGCTTCTTAGGTTATTATAAGTCTTACGTTTTTACATTATATATAATATATGTAATATATTATATATGGTATGGCATAGGTCTGGCCCTCAAGTAAGATGGCCTTTCAAAATTAGGCCTAGCTCAGCACTAGGGCCTTATTAAGAAAAAAAACCTCAATTTTGCGAGTTTCGAAGGGCGCCCCTCATCAAAGGGCCAAATTAACAATCCTAGCCTCACGCCTTGAGGCTTGCTTTATGTCTGAGGTGTGCGACTCATACACCCAAAGTAGAGTTCTATCCACATAACTAAAACTTAAAATTTCTTTTTTCTTTTTCATTGTGGTATTTGTTTAAACAAATACTTCATTTATTATGTTTAATACATTTAGAAGCTTTAAATCCCTTTTAAATGGTTATTTCACACTAAGGATTTCCTTAGTAGATGTTTCAACTGACAAAGATTTGAAGTAGCTGGCTTACAATGTAGACCTTTTTGCAACTGTTTATTGGAATCGAACAGTGAACATCATCCATCTTTCAACATGTATATGGACAAATTTACTATTGCAATTGCCACTCTTAAATCTAATTTTTTTTATATGATGGTTGAATCATGAATATAGCGTTTTCTTTATAGACACATGTATGTAGCATAAGTGCATAACCTTTCATTAAATTTTTGTACTTTTGCATATTTTCTCATTTTTAATTAAGTTTTTTTTTAAATGAAGGAGCTCACGCATTTGGAACATATTTACCAAGTTGGAGTTTAGGAACTATTCAACAAGGGGATTTTCTTGGAAAAAAGGGCGAAGTTCTGGGAAAAAAATATCGATCGAGAAATCAATAAATAATAGATAACACTTTAATTATGAGAACTTATAAAAAAAATATATCGTATATATTAATTTAGAAATTTTCAAAAAGTCATGAATAGTTCTCATCTAAATCACAACTTTTTGACAGAGTCTCAACTTTTTTCAAAAATTGGCAAATACTTCGTGAATTAATCATTCAATGAAAAATTCTAGACTTTTCAGGACTTTTTGAAAAAAAATTAGATAACTTTGTTATGTAGACTCTCCTTGATGTATTTCTAAGAGATTATTAAAAACATGGTTCAAAAACTCGAAAACTCGACTCGAAAGTCAGCCAGGTCGACTAACTCGAAAAAAAAACTCTCAGTCTAACTCGGAATATGTAATACTCGGAATATGTAATATATATATATATATATATATATATATATATATATATCAATTAGACAAATACCAATTTATTAGCGTTTTATCTAAGATTAAACCACAAATAACCTGAAAATTTTGGGTTAAAAGAACCCAACGTAAGCTGGTTTTGCAATCTCAAACCTAAAAACTAACCCATAGTAGGTTGGTTTTGCAGCCCCCAAAAAATTTGATGCAAAAACAATGGGACATTTGAGTTTAGGATTTAAAAAACAATGAAAATGATAAAAATATCATTATGTGACTCGACCTAGTCTAGTGAGTCGAAAAACTCGACTCGACTATTTATAGTCTGTTAACTATTTATCCATCCAACAAGGAGAGAGTTGAAGACCATGGTGTCTCCAAGGATTTTGCTCTGACATTCCATATTTTCATGTGAAACAAATAAGATCCTAGGGACATTCAGGGCTGCATTTTAGTATCCATTTTTACACCTTCATCAGCACCACAACGTCAACCGAAAATACTCCCAAAAAGATCTCCAAAGATAACATACCATAGTCCACAACTAAGAAAACATATTAACTTAAAAAACCAAAACTCACCCAACAACTAAAGGCTATGATTCACACATGGGGTATTGGTCCAAGGACCTTTTTCAACATATATGCAAAATGAAACGATCCCGAGCAACAAAATCACATATAGTTACTATTCTCCTAAGCAAGACATGCATACTAGGGTTGCCCTTTCCAAAATATTAATTTCTTCTGAAAAATGCATAGTAGAAAATTGTCCTCGACTAATAATCAGTTATGCCCAACACTGCAAAAGCTATACCTAATTGGCAAAAGCATGTGATCATCGAGAGAGAGAGAGAGAGAGATGCAACATTATATAGAGGTAGAACAAAATGGTAAATTAAAAGAGACTAAGTAGATTAAAGGGTTTCATGTACAGTTGAGTTAGGGTTTCAAAAGAGACCTGAAATTTTCGGCGGTTTGGGGAGTAATAT
The DNA here is from genome assembly GCA_015143295.1 of Tetracentron sinense. Lineage (NCBI taxonomy): Eukaryota > Viridiplantae > Streptophyta > Magnoliopsida > Trochodendrales > Trochodendraceae > Tetracentron > Tetracentron sinense. The sequence goes on along the minus strand of CM026563.1, from coordinate 34,308,902 downwards.
CGGCGAAAAGCTCCATCTTGATTCTTCCAGCGGGAATGGTACCGATAGTGATGTCGAAGAATACAATGGGATTTTTAGGGTTTGGGGGTCTCTGGTGCCATTCCACAGCAGCATTTCCTCCGCCAGACGCCATGAAAAAGGAAGACTCAAGAGCTTCAGAGCTTCTACTCTCTCTCTCTCTTTATCAATTTTCAAAGTTCCACGAAACGGTGTCGAGCTCTCCTCGATGTTTTGAAACCAGACCGGACACTAACCCGGTCAAGGGCCGGGCTGGTCCAAACCGGTCGGACCGTCGGGGTTAATCCAGGTTGATCAATAACACTAACCCTATGTTTGGTTGCTGAGAAAATAAGGAAAAACATGGAAAATAAAAGAAAATTATACAAAACACAACTAAAAGTTGTATTAGAAATCTAATATTTTTCTTTTCTTTTCCATATTTTCACCTATTTTCTTGGCAACCAAACATAACATAAGGATTCGTTTGGATTTCTGGAATTGGAATTGAATCAAAGAATTGAATTCCATGTAATTAAAAACCACTAAATTAAATTCCACATAATCAAGGACTTTTGGATGGTCGGCTACGTGTGGGGGGTTCCAATTTAAAATTTATAAAGCATCATATTTTCTCATTTACAAGAGAGAACTCTTATTTTGTTAGGAGTTATCCTCCACACTAAATGAGTACGCTATCACAGACAAATCTTTGAAGAGGAAACACCTCTTGAAATCAATGAAAACCCCTGATTATGAACTAATAAAAAATGAGATTATTATACAAAATTAAGTAAAAAAACATATACGAACCATTCAAATCAATAGAAAAAAGAATGTTTTCACATTGGCTTGAGTTCTCTCAATCTCCAATCTCCTCTCTTCCCTATGTAATCGTTTCTTCTTCTCTAGGGTTTTGTTTTAAAACCCCTACTTTTATTTAATAAATTATGTTTTAGGATAAATAAGTCAAAAATTACATTTTTCCATGACCCGAAACGTTCAACAAAATCTACCCGAGTCGACTGGGTCACACCGATTTGGACGGTTTTCACTGGGTCACCCTAGTTTTGGTATTCAGCCCATCAAATGATCAACCCAACCCACTAAGGTTATCAGGTCCCAGATTAATCGGTTCGACCCACCGGTCAGGGCCACATGCACGGACTCACAGGGCTGAGATCTTCCATGGAACAATTTTCGTTTTTTGGTAGTGGGGATGGCAATGGACTAACCCGACCCCTATTGGGACGGGTTTGGGGAGTTCTTAAATGGGTATGGGCGGGTTTGGGAATAGAGGGTTAAACCCGAGTTAGTTCGGGCCTGGATAGATTTAAGTCGCCCACCCGTTTATTGTTAAAATTATTATTTTACCTTTGAATAAATCTTAAAATTACCTCAATATATTACTTATAGTATGAAATATTGTCCTAACTCGTCCCACCCCAACCCGATTAGTGCTTAACGGGATGGGGACGGGTTTAAGAAGGATTTTGATCAATGGGAACCGGCCCGCTCCACCCCGACCCAGGTTTGGGATGAGAATGGGGTACGAGTCTTTTCATTAAGGGCGGGTAAGATTGGAGGCACCCCGGCCTAAACCAGGCCCGTTGCCATCCCTAAGCAATAGTCACCTCCTTGGCCGAGGAGAGGGGCTATTCCTCCTACCCACACAAAAGCCACTTCAAACGATGGTTAATAGGTTTTAACCCAAGTAGTTAGTTAATTTTTTTTTCCTAAAAACTATGGTTAAATTCTTTAACCCTTTAGTGAATCTTAATCACAGTTAAAGAGAGTAAAAAAAAGGGGACATGTGGCAAGTAAGGGGGCAAGACGACAATTCACCTTCTGAAGGAGGTGAATTTTTTTCTTTTGAAAAATGACAATAATATTTCTACAAATTTTTTTTTTTATTGTAGCAAGTACAACAATTTTTAAAAATCAACAAAAAAAAAAAAAAAACATATTTTTTTGCATATTTTTAGACAAATCCATGTACTGTATACTTTTATTGGAGCATCTCCACACCTCCCTAAGTTGTCTCTCTTCGCTAATTTAGGGAGTATGAAAGACAAAAAAAGCATGTCCAACAGACTCCCTACTATCGCTCGCCATTTTAGGGAAACCAAATAGGCTCGCCGGATTTGGCGAACGTTCAAGCATCACCATCCATTTTTTTTTAAATACCATCATTGAAAGCCTGTGATACTCAACGGGGAGGTAATAGGGAAGACAGAGAATAAATGGAGAGTGGTGTTGGAGTTGCACTTGCACATTCAAAAACTGAATAAAAATTTTAGGGAGCTCTCCATTTTCAATTTAAAAAAAATGGAGAAAGTGTAGCTTTAATGTTGGAGATGCTTTTAGGTATTAATATATGTAAAAGGAGTCTATTTAGATAATTGGAATTGTGGTGCTTTCACTTATAAGTATGACACATATAGAAGTTAGAAATAAACATTATTTTTTTTCTATTTTGTTATTATTATGGATAAAGACTCTGTATTACTAATCTTTAAATTCTACTAAATTTCTATTACTAAGAATTCTCTACTTATAGTTTTCTACTCCAATTAAATTACTTATAATATAAAATAGTGAGTCTCGTCACCTTATGTGTATCTATGAGGAGAGTGTATTAGTGTGTTTCATCACCAACTATATAGAAATTATACATATTTATATTTATTTTATTAAACTTATGTAATTAAGAATTTTAGTAAACTACATAAAAGCTATTTAATTTTTTTATTGAATTGGGAGAGTCGGTGTAATTTATAGGCATTGGATTTCCTCTGACAAATGCCTAGGTATTACACTCGGGCATTATAGTGACCCGAATTTAATTTATCGGCATTCGTACCATTCATATGAATTTCAAAAAAAAAAGTGTCTGATTTTAATTGCATGTGATCCTATGAGAATTAATATGGAATGCTTAGATATAGTAACTCCTTATATAATAATAATAATAATAATAAACTTATTATTATTATTATTAAATTAAAAGTTCTGGTCTACGGGGTCATCTTGTTACCCATAACAAGGTTAATATATTTATTTTCTAACTTGTAGCAGTCTAGGGTTCAAACCTTGGGTTCTCAGTAATAACCCAAATATTTTGGGGTTTTCTTTCACATTCATCCAACTTGACGGGATGTTTTGACATCCAATAACTTAAAATTGGGACATCTTTATTAAACAAAAAACGTTCCCCTTTAAATAACGGTTTCAACGCATCCTGAATCGTCCAATTCCGATAACCGAGTCAAATGTTATGGGTCGAATACCATAATAGGGTTTTGAAAAAAAAAGAAAAAAAAAGTGCGATCAATCACCCACTAGCAACAATCGATCGCCCAGAAAGGGATATTTTTGGGAAAACTCGAAATTTTGACTTTTTAAACCTCTTAGGGCCCTAAACCCTATATATACACTTTAATTTGTGAGTTTAGGATTTCAAGAGCCTCCTAAACCTAAAAGAGAGAAAAAAATAGAGTTTATTTAAAGGGGAAAACCTAGGTTATTAAAGGATTCAATCAGAAAATAAGGAAATGACCTTCCAGATCTAGATCAAGCCCCATTCGCAATCGTAAGATTGTAGAGAAGTGATCAAGAGAGGTAAATAATAATCCCTAGTTCTCAATTTCATGAATATTAATCTAAATGAAGATTTAAAAATGATAGAAGTAAGTAAGAACTTGACTATAAAAGCAGATCTATGGATTTTTATCATCTCTTATACAAGATTCTCCTGAATGATTAAAGTATGCTGTGGATAACCTAAGATAGGACGTGAATAACTTAAGTAGGATGTGAATAACATTAGTATGATATAAATAACCATGTGGATATTATGTTTATGCTTGAACAAGTGGATTTGGATTTATGATGAAGGAATATGTGAATGTATGTAGAGGAAGGGATGTATGCTAGATATTGTTTTGAATGATGGTATGTTGAATGGTAATTTCTAGATCTTTGTATAAATAAGGATTTTATGATTACTACCTTATGTATGAATTACTTGAAACCAAAGTATGATGCACGACCCACTGATTTTTGATGTGCAAAGAACCATGATGATGTGTGATCTATGGAAGTAGGATTCATAAACTTCTGTTACTATTGTTATTGTAAGAACTTTGATCTATTGATGTTTAAATTACAATCTATGGAATTTATATGCATGATAATTGATGTAAGACATGAATTATTGCATGGGTAATATGCATTCAGATAAATAAGCTTTGATTAGGGTTTTGGTGGCTTTAGGATTTTATCATAGTGATGTGAATTGCTATGATGGATTTTGATCATCAGTTGAACCTCGTAGTAGTTACAATTCCATAGAATAATGACTAGAATGAGGTGTTGAACCGCAGAGGACTGCACTGGTTTCATTGCCTTTTTCTCAAGATTAATTCTAAGTCAATGGGTAATAAGATTGATTGATTTGATTTTAACCTAATTAACTACTAGATTTTATTAATCCTAATTAAACTAAGAGCTTTTGGTTATATATCGGTGAGAGAAGATATAGGGTGTTCAAATCCACCACTAGCCTCATAATCACATCCACAAATATTCATTCAGGTTCCTCAAGCATAAACAATAAGGATGAGATCAACTACAACTCTCAACTCATCAAAAACTAGAATGATTCAAAGGATTAAACCCTAGGTATATCTTATCTTGGTCCGCATGAGTGATACACACTAAGTTAGGGTTGTGACATCACTCATCTTCCCTAGGTATAGAATATCCTATAATTCGATTCATCGACAATAAATATTATTGCATAAAATTCATATTATCAATCGCAGAAAAAAGATATGAATGAATTCAATTTCAACACAATAGAACCTAAGACAAGGATAAAATTATATTGAAACTGATTATAAACTTGAATAACTGGTTGAATAATACAACTCTCTCATTATGCAATCATTGTTTATATAAGAAAGAACATAAATAAAATACAAGGGATATGATTACTTGGCTAGGGTTTCATCTAAACCCTAGAAAAAAGAGTTAGTTCATAGCAAGAGAAAGAAACACCACTTTTGATGAAGAATACGAAGAACTCAAATGATCCATCCTTGAACCTTCACTGATCTCCAGAGCCTCCTCTTCTTCAAATCTTTAAAAATTCAGCACCATTTTAGAGTTAGCAGCTTTCTTTTTTATAGAGAACCCTCCTTTGTTGCTAGTTGCTAAATTCATCTTTTTAGAAACTCTCAAATGGGCAACCACAGCTTTTGTGTGCGGATTACGAGGCTCAAAAACGCCGATGACGATCGACCATCATACAAGGACGACCGATCGTCCCTGTCAGAAATTTTCTCTTTGGCTACAGGTTGGTGAACGATCGATCGTCAAGGCTAGGAGATCGATCATCACTGTTCTGTCATGCGATCGATCTTCCTTCAGTTGGCGATCGATTGTCGCTTATTTTCTTTGTTCTCTTATTTCTTTCTTTTGCTCTTCTCTTGAATGAGGTTCTTTCTGATGTTTTTCATTTGCTGTTTTTTCGATTTTATCTTATATTCCTCGCATAGTCCTGTCATGGACAAAGACAACTAATTACCATAACATACTTCAGTAGAGAATTCTAAGGAACTAACACATGTACTTTGAAGTGTATAAATGTGTCACAATTAGCGCCGATCACAACCCCAAACTTACATATTGTTAGTCCTCGAGCAATAAATAAAAAAATAAGAAGCTAACTACTTTACACTACATCTCCTTTCGTGGGATCCCCAGTTGCATTTAGCATATGCAACAAGCCTTTTAAACCCCTAGGTGGCCCTAGTGGACGAGTGAAGTCTCATGAGAGTTTACCAGTGATGATACCCACAAACATCAGTATTCCCCTGCAACTCTACACATATGCTCAAGTATGACATGCAATAGTTAAAAGATTAATTGATATGCATTTCTTAAATCCTGAAAATTGTGATACACACAGTATAATTCTCCAATTATTAACCGGCTTTATTCTTGACTCTCTACATTCTCAATTTCACACAACCTTCCACCATTCTGAACATTTATGCTTATTAAAGATTGGTCATTAGTCTCCTTTGATGTGTAGTGTGACTATCAATTGAATATGTGATCTCAATCTTTTCTCTTAACAATTGTTTTATCTCCAATTTGTCATTAGGTTTCCATTCAGTTTAATTACTGACCTAAGGCTTTTTATTGACACTTTACTTTCTTTTTATTGAATGAGTAGACTATGCAGAGTCTAAGTTTATTAGGCTTTCTAGACAACCGGTGTAGCAAGTGTTAGGCCAGTGACTCCCAAACCATAAGGTCTTAGGGCATCGGGTGTTAAGACACCCCTAGGGCTTATTAACTTGAGTCAAATAGGCTCCAAACTCAGACTAGTCACTCTTATGATAGGTGTTTGTTCCAAACCTCCACTGTTTGACGTGAACACTCTCTACTTAATGAGGTAGGAGACCCGCTTACTAGGTAGGAGTTTGGTTCAACGAATAAATAATAACGAGTGAATATTCAACTTTTTCTGTGATTCTTTATCTCTTCTAAAGCTTACACGGTTTGACGCAAACACTCTCTGCTTAGTGAGGCGGGAGGCCCGGTTACTAAGTGCAAACCTGGTTAGGTAATCATTTGTGTCGTTAAAGATTTTTCAATTTAGCCAAGGGTGATGTTCAATTTCTAGGTCACCTAACTTTTTCAGAGGTATCAAAAATATCAATTGATTAATTCAGTTTCACACCCCAAGAGACAATATTTTAGAGTGCTCGTGCAATTTCTTAAAATGACTTATGACTTCTTAAAATTTTCAGCATACATAGTTAAGTCAAGAGTAGAAATTGCATCTATTTGGGATCTCAAATTAAGCCAATCAATAATGGGTGAATTATAACAAATGTATCACAATTTGATTCAGATTCAAAACATATCAATTATTTTCAGAGCTGGCTTTTTTTGCATGTTCTACCCTTTTTGCATCGTTACATATAATGAAATTATCCCCAACCCCAAACTTAATCGGTACACTATCCTTAATGTAAGAGAAGAATAAAACAGAAGGGGAGATGAAACGATGTTACCTGGGGGAGCAACCAACCAGACTCAAAAGCAGAAGTAACGAGGGAAACAACTAGCTAGCACACAAAAATTATATCACAAACTTCTTGCAAGACAAAGCACACATGGTTAGTAAAGTCGAAATGAAAATGGGAGTTGCACACGGCTAAAAGGGATCATAAAAGTCAACATCGCCATATATATCCATAACCAAAAAAGTCAACACATCTTGAAGTTAGCACAAAGTTAAATCAATGTAGCACAGTAAAACAAAAAGGGTCAGAGGGAGACTCTCCCATACACAAAAAGACATAGGTAGCCAAAAAGAAACCTAAAAGCTAGAGGCCTGGAGTAGTAGTCTACTGGGGGGTGGTGGTGGAAACTGGGCGTCTTACATAGCCTACATCATCGCGCTCAAATTGAAGGTGCGTTGGGACTGCTGCTCATAAAAGGCATCCGCCTGAGACCAACGCTGAGCGGCATGCTCGCAGAACTCAAGAAACTTAATGCGGTGCTGTTGTAGGGACTGTTGGGTCTCGTCCATAAACTGATACATGTCGTACTGAAATTGCTGCTAGGAGGCCCAACGCTGGACCTAGATGGCCTGGTACTCAGAAAACTCCTGACGGGTCATGTGAACAGGTTCCTTAGCTCGCGGAGGTGGAGGTGGTGGAGAGTGATGGGGGTTATCCTCGGCATCATCCCTGCTGAGCATCTCATCATCAGAAGGTGCAGCTGTAGGGATCCGTAGGTCGGTACTCCGGACTAGGGTGTTGTAACTCTTATCCCACTGAATTTTTCCAAATTGAACCGCTTTCGTCCCAAGCTCAGTTCCCGTAATAACATGCCCCTGGTGTTCTAGGAGTTGGGTGATCAAGTTCCCAAAAAGGAGGGGCCACGAGGTGTCCTAGCTCTTCTTCACAAAAAGTTCCTCATAGATCTTGCCCATGGACTTCCAGACATACTCAGCGGCGTCCATCCAATATCCTCCCCACATTTCATGAAGGGCGGCCATGATAGGCAGTCTACGCTCGGTTTTGTGGCCTATGGGGCATATGTTGGCCCTAAAAATGGAGTCGGCTAGCCAAATGGTGGGGAGGAGGTATGCACGCCGTGTGCAGTTTTTCTTGGAATCATGGTACTTTCCTTAACACATTTCAGCAATGATCTGGTGAATGGTAAGTTTCTGAGCAGGGGGAGGAGTGAAAGTGCTCTCTGGAGGCGGGGCAATGGGGCATCATAAGAAGACCCGTCGAGGAAAACACACAAAATTGGGACAACATCACAAGACCCTTTTTTCATATTTTGGTAAAATAGGCGGGTGAGCCCAGGGTACACTAGGGAGGGGACTTGAATAAGTCCCATAAGGCGTCGCCGCTCAAATTCAGCTATGGTGGGTGCGGTTTCAGCAAGGTGTTGGAAGAAGGGGACATCAAAATGGGTTTGGGGGGTAGATGGCCCACTCCGTAAATTCGCCCTTAGGTTGTTCAATCGGTGGTGGGGTGGGCTTGGCATCGGTTTTCTTTGTGTCGGGGGCCTTAGGATTAGGCTTTTGCTTTTTAAAGGCCATGAAAAGAGAGGGAGGTCTATTGGAGAATTTTGTTAAACATGTGGTGGGCACTCCCACTTGCTCCACGCGCTCACAACTTCCACCCTGGATGGATCACGGCCAAACTCTCCACACCACAAAATATATATCACCCAACACGGCCAACCCAGCCTACACCCTCCGACAACCCTTCTGTCACAACCACACAACAAAATGGGAAAAAATTGGGCAGGAGGAGAGAGAGGTTAATTACCGTGGAGCCCACGAAGAAGCGCAAATCCTGTGGAAGCTTGTGGGGACCTGTACCGCAAGAAATGAGCACACACAGGTGGGGAAAAGGAGTAGAAGAATTGGTGGAGGAGGGGGTTGCAACACGGGTGATAGTAAGGAAAGGGGAGTGCAGTCCGGATTTGGAATATAGGAAGGTTTTATAAAAAAAAATCGCCGACGATCGATCGTCATTTGTCGAAGAGGAATTTTCAACTTGAAGTGGGTGGCATGGGTGATGTATGGTGGGCACATGGCAGAAATAAGAAAGATCGATCGTTAAGGCTGGGCGACCGATCGTCCAGATAACATTATAGGCGTCTAGAAAACTGAGCACGAACGATCGATCGTAGTGGCCAGGGGATCGATCGTCCTCAAACCCAAAAGCAATGCAGAAATTTAGGTAATTGATGATCTATCATTGAAGTGAGGTGATCAATCCTTGGAAAATCCGAATGACCCCTAAGATTCTAGAAGGTGGACGATCGATCGTCAAGAATGGACAATTGATCGTCAAGGGGTGGTGTGCAAACCACCCCAAACTTGGAATCGATAAAAGATAGGAAGAATTTTGCACAAGATGGTGGGTTGCCTCCCAACGAGTGCTAAGTTTATCATCTTCAACCAGACGTTCGCACAATTAAATAGCGAGATACACGGGATCCATCAAGTCGATGGTCTCAATCAGCTCACCGGTCACAATGCCTTCAACGTAGGGCTTTAATCGTTGACCGTTAACCTTTAATAGACGCTCATCTTTGAGGTCTTGAAGCTCAACAGCTCCATGGGGGGCTACTGAAGTGACAATGTATGGGTCATCTCATCTAGAGCGAAGTTTGCCAGGAAAGAGACACATTTTAGAATTGAATAACCAAACCTTTTGATTTGGGACGAAGAATTTCTGGAGGATATGCTTGTCATGAAAGATTTTGGTTTTAGATTTATAGATCTTTGTGCTCTCATACGCATCATTGCGCATTTCTTCTAGTTCAGAAAGTTGGAGCTCCTGGTTGGATCCGACTGCGGCCATGTCGAAGTTGAGCTTCTTATTGGCCCACAAGGCTTTATGTTCCAGTTCGACCAAAATGTGGCAGTCCTTTTCAAACACAAGACGATAGGGAGACATACCAATGAGGGTCTTATAGGCTGTATGATAAGCCTAAAGGGCGTCATTGAGTCGTACAGACTAATATTTTCTATTTGTCCTCACAGTTTTCATCAGGATGTTCTTATCTCCCTATTTGAGACTTAAACATGGCCACTCGTTTGTGGGTGATATGGCTTGGCTACTTTGTGAGTGATGGAGTATTTGAGGACTAAAGCCTCGAAGTATCGATAGAGGAAGTGTTTTCTTCCATCACTAATAATAGCACGTGGGGTGCCAAACTGATAAAAGATATGTTCTTGTAAGAACTTGAACACGACTTTGTGGTCGTTAGTCTTGGTGGCAACCACTTCCACCCACTTGGAGAGATAATCCACCACCACCAATATATATTCAAAACTGAACGATGGCAGGAGAGGACCCATGAAGTCAATACCCCAAACATCAAATATTTCAACAATGAGTATAGGAGTAAGAGGTATCAGGTCTCGTCGGGACATTGATCCCAACTGCTGGCACCATAGGCAAGCCCGACAGAAGTCATGGGCATCTTTAAAGAATGAGGGCCAATAAAAACCGCTTTGTAAGACTTTAGCAGCGGTCTTCTTCCATCAAAAGTAACTTCCGCATGCAAGAGAGTGACAAAAGGTGAGAATACTGTGGAATTCACTTTCCGACACACATCGTTGGATCGCTCGGTCTGAACAGTATTTGAACAATTCTTGATCTTCTCAGGAAAAGAATTTTATTTGGGCAAAGAACCGAGATTTGTCTTGTTTTGACCAATGAGGGAGAATTTGCCCAATTGTGAGAAAATTAACTATGTTCGCGAACCATGGAGGTTGCATGTGAGTTACCTCGAGTAATTATTTGTCTGGAAACGAGTCTTGGATGGGGCAAGGATCATGGGAAGAGTTGACCAAGAGACGAGATGGGTGGTCGGCGACCACATTATCAGATCTTTTTTTGTCTCGAATTTCGAGGTCAAACTCTTGAAAGAGAAGGATCTACCTAATCAGCCTAGGCTTGGTGTCTTTTTTAGAAAGGAGGTACCACAAAGCGGCGTGATCAATGTACACCAAGATTTTGGATCTGAGAAGGTAGGATCGGAATTTATCCAGGGCATAGACTACAACCAATAATTCTTTCTCAGTGGTAGTGTAATTCAAATGAGTATCCGAGAGAGTTTTACTAGCATAGTAGATGGTATGAGGGGTCCTATTCACCCTATGCCCTAAGACTGCTCCAACTGTATAGTCCGAGACATCACACATCAACTCAAAGGGAAGAGACCAATCAGGGGGCTGCATAATTGGGGTTGTAGAGAGTAGATGGAGGAGTTTGTTAAATGCTTCTAGGCATGCGTTATCAAAGGAAAAAAGAATATCCTTGGCAAGGAAATTACTCAAGGGTCCAGAAATTTTGCTAAAGTCTTTGATAAAGTGACGATAAAATCCCACATGGCCAAGGAAAGACCGAACCTGTCGCACCGTGGTTGGTGGAAGGAGACTCGAAATTAAATCGATCTTAGCTTTATTTACCTCTATGCCCCTACTAGACACAATGTGTCCCAAGACAATGCCTTCTTGGACCATTAAATGATTATTTTCCCAACTCAGAATAAGATTTGTCTCCTCACAACGTCGTAAGATCAATGATAAATTGTGGAGAAAATCATCAAAAGAGATTCCAAATACGAAAAAATCATCCATAAAGACCTCGAGAAATTTTTCTATCATATCGGAGAAAATGGACATCATACACCTTTGAAAAGTCGCGGTACATTGCATAGACCGAATGACATGCGCGATAGGTAAAAGTGCCAAAAGGGTATATGAAGGTAGTTTTATCTTGGTCCTCGGAATAGACATGTACTTGATTATATCCAGAATAACCATCTAGAAAATAGTAGTAACTCTAATGTGCTAACCGCTCTAGAATTTGATCAATGAATGAGAGTGGGAAGTGATCTTTCCTAGTTATAGAGTTGAGTTTCCGATAGTCAATGCAAACACACCACCCAATCGTGACACGAGTAGGAATCATCTCGCCTTTTGGATTTGATACAACGGTGATACCTGATTTCTTTGTTACCACTTGAGTAGGACTTACCCATTTGCTATCCGAGATGGAGTATATGATACCCGTATCAAGCAATTTCACAACTTCTTTCATGTTGGGGTTTAACCTTCGTTGTGCTTCTCTAGAAGGTTTGACATCCTCTTCGAGATGGATGCGATGCATGTATACAAAATGATCAATACCCTTCAAATCAGCATGTTGGGGTTTAACCTTCGTTGTGCTTATCTAGAAGGTTTGACATCCTCTTCGAGATGGATGCGATGCATGTATACAAAAGGATCAATACCCTTCAAATTAGCGATGGTCTACCCTATAGCTAGAGATGGCAATATGACCCGCCCCACCCCTAGGGCGGTTTTTTTTCAAAAAAATCGGGGGCGGGGATGGTATTAAAAAAAAAACCCCGACTCAGTTTCAGGGCGGGGGCGGTTTTAGTATGCCCCGCTCCGGTGCCCCGCCCTGCCCCGGATATATATATATATATATATATATATAAATGAGTTTCTTTTTTAGGAATCAGGGTTACGAGTGAGTGACTTTCCTAACTCCACAAAGCGACCTCCCTCTTCCTCCTCTCTCTGGCGACCTCCCCTCTCCACCTCTCTCCGGCGACCTCCCCTCTCCACACCTCTCTGGATATATAGAGGTGGGTGTTTGTTTCATCTTCCTTGCCTCACAACTCAAAAGGTCTTCGTTGTTGATGTTTATAGTGACAAGATCAAACACCTCTTGCCTCTTGGAGCCCTCCACTCGCCTCACAACTTTCAAGGTCTTCCACCGCATCAACATCAAGCATGATTCCAGACTTGAAGGACTCATCAAGATGGCTGATTTGGTTTGATTCTTTTTCTCTCTTCTTGGATTTTTTTTTCTATTGATTTGATTATTTAGATCTGAGCTTTCTTTTTTTATTTCTTTCTGTTATGCAATTTCTTGTGTTATAGACAATCAATTTAGCTGCGATCTGTACTCCGGCTGATTATAATACCTGTCCAGTTTGACTCCATTGATCACCTGGTATGTTTCATCTTCCTCTCCTTATTCCTATTTTTCTTTTTTTGATCTTCATCTATGTACTATTTTATGCGTTTTGGTTTTGATTTTTTTTTTAACATGTTCTAGTGGCAATGGCTTGTGATCTTTTATTTTATTTTATTTTATTTTATGATTGTTGTTGTATTTATAGATATATTATACACACAGATCAATGTTGGCCAAGCTAAGAACTTGGGTGTTTTTATCAGTAATTTTTATCAATGCCAAATTGTCATGTTCTGAATTATAATCTGTATGACTTGTGTATATTATAATTTTTTATAATTATTATTATCTTTCTCTTTTAAATTTATATTTATTTCTCCCATTTTAAAATATTTTCCCCTAGTCATTACTTGATCTTTCCAAGATTTTTGTCAAATTTTTTTGGATCAGATCTAATTATTTATGTATATCTAGACTCCCTTCAAAGTTCAAACCCCCCTATTTCCTATATTATTTGTTATGTTGCTTTGTTTATCTGATTCCTTTTTTTTGGGGGGTTGTATTTATTTCTGTTTTAGTATTTATAAATCCTTTAAATCTCGGATTCATTCATGCAAAATCAAGGAGATTCAACTCTCTCGGTCATCTGCTCCGGCAAGCCAAGCCGACGCAGCTACTATCCCTCAGGTAACCCTGTGTGTTCTTTCTCTCAACTTCTTCTCCCTATTTTTTCTCTTATTTCAGCTCAGTTCTACTGTACGTCTTTCCCTTAATCCAGTTTCTGAATTTATATCTAGATTTATCTTAATTTAATTTCTAGATCTAGATCAAAATTTTGAGTTATTTTGATTAATCAATTTATCTCTAGTTCACTTTTACAAAAACAAGGAGATCCACACTCTGCTAGTGCTACCCTCTCATGGGCAGTTGTATTTATTACTGTTTGGATTCTATATATAATTCATGGAAGTTGGAGCTGTTATTTAGTTTCTTTATTTGTGGGCTGTTTGGGTTGGTGTTTAACATTAACTTAATCTCTCTTTTGATACTTCAATGACATTTTGTAGATAAAATAATCCACTTTTCTTGTAGAAAGTTCATATGAGGTCTCCATGGAGTGACCCACATGTTCAAATTACTGTAATGGGTATCAAGAAATTTTCCCATCCAATTTGTCCCGGGCCACTCGTTGCTAAGCCTGACAAATGGCCCCTTATATTAATCTTGATTAGGTGCTTGATTTTTGATTTGATCTTCAACATGAGTTAAAATTTACTCTATAAAATTTCAGTTGGAGAACACCTCATACCAACTGAATTTTGGTTTTTCCTTTTCATTAGTTGCATTCTTTAAGATAGAAGTGTAAACTTTAAATTGATTCTCATGATTGTATTGTCTCCTTTATTTTAGGTTAAGAATGGACGAAGGTAACTCTCAACCACCAACCGGTCCAACCCCTATTGGTAGCTCTCAATCACCAACTAGTCCAACCCCTATTGGTAGGTCACAACCACCAACCCTTATTGGTAACTCTCAATCTTTCACCTCAAATCATGTTGATGGAGAAGAATGTACTTCTACTGTAGAGAAAAGAAGATTGACTAGTGTTGTATGGGAACATTTTAAAAAGAAAAAAAATTAATGGAGTGGATAAGACAATTTGTAATTGTTGTAACGGTATGCTTGAGGGTGTTTTTAAAAATGGAACTTCGCATTTGCATGATCACTTAAAAAGGTGTCTGGTACGGAAAAGAATTGAAGCAAATCAACCAGTTATAATAACTAACTTTAATAATGCCGATGAGAAACTTAAACTTAAAACATACACTTTTGACCAAGATAAAGGTAGGAGAGAGCTTGCAAACATGATAATAATGCATGAATTCCCTCTTTCTATGGTTGACCACATTGGGTTTAAGAGATTTGCAATCGCACTTCAACCTTTGTTCAAGATGGTTTCCCGGAACACAATCAAGAGTGATATCTTGAAGATTTATGATTTTGAGAGGGCGAAGACAATGAAGTTGATAGAGAAAAACCAAAGTAGACTAGCAATCACAACCGATATATAGACTGCTAGTAATCAAAAGAGAGGGTTCATGGTTATCACAGGATACTTCATTGATGATTCTTGGATACTGCAAAGTCGCATTTTGAGGTTTATTATTAACCCTAACCTTATCTTTGTTATTCCATTCATTATTATCAAACAAAGTTTGTTTATGCTTTATCTATTCTAAATGTTTATTATGCTTTGTTTTAGGTTTGTTTACGTACCTTGTCCACACACAAAAGAAGTTCTTTGTGATGCATTGGTAGAGAGTTTTTTGGATTGGAATATTGATAGAAAACTATCTACTGTCACCGTTGATAATTGTTTTACTAATGATGCGATGATTGAAATTCTTTTGAACAAGTTGGATGTTGGTTCACTTTTATTGAGTGGTACTATGTTTCACATGTGTTGTTGTGTACACATTCTAAATTTGATTGTAAAGGATGAGTTGGATGTAATTAGAGAAGGTATTGAGAAAATTCGTGATTGTGTGTCGTATTGGACGGCAACACCAAAAAGGGAGGAAAAATTTGAGGAAGCGGCCCGCCAATTGCGCATTTCAAGTACCAAGAAATTGAGACTTGATTGTGCAACTAGGTGGAACTCAACATTTTTGATGCTTCAAAACACTTTAGTTTATAAAGATGTTTTCTCTCGATTGAAACAACATGAGCCCAAATATAATAAACCTTTGCCAAGTGATGAAGATTGGGATTTTGCAAAAGAAATTTGTGGGAGGTTGAAGTTATTTTATAATGTCACTGAGTTGTTCTCTGGAACTAAATATCCCACTGCCAATTTGTATTTTCCAAAAATCTGTGAGATTAGAATGACAATGTCTCAGTGGCTTTCAAATCCAAATTAGGTGGTTAGAACAATGACATCAAATATGTTGAGTAAATTTGATAAGTACTAGTTGGTGATTCATGGTATCATGGGAGTTGCTACTGTGTTGGATCCAAGATATAAGATGACTTTGATAGAGTACTATTTTCCAAAACTTTTTGGAAGTGGGTCTTTGAGTGAAATTGAGAAGATTCAACAACTTTGTTATGATTTGCTTGATGAGTATCAGTATATACTTAGTTTGGATAAAGGTGTTGGTGGGGAATCTTCACTACATTCATCTTCTTGCCACTCAGAGCGTAATGAGTTTATTGATCAAGATGCTCTCTCTGAATATGATCAGTTTGTTAGTAGGAGGAGAATAACTAGAACTTTGAATGTAAAATCCGAGTTAGATCATTATTTGGAGGAAGATGTTTTGCCTAGATCCTCGAACTTTGATATACTAGCTTGGTGGAAATCAAATGGACTCAAGTATCCAACCTTACAGTCAATTGCTAGGGATATTTTAGCTATTCTTGTATCCACTGTTGCTTCAAAGTTTGCTTTTAGCACTAGTGGTAGGTTGGTCAGTCCACATCGTAGTAGACTTCATCCGAAGACCTTGGAGGCATTAATGTGTGCTCAGAATTGGTTGTGGGCTGATGAGATGTCAGGTAATAAAAAATATAACAATTTAATTTTGTTTCCCTTCTTTGTAGGTAATTCTAATATTATTATTATTTTTTGTGTATGCTTGTTTTGTTTTAGGTGATACGACAGTAGAATCACATGGTTATGCCACAATATATGATGATATAATACTCGAGATAGAGGACTACCGGGAAATTCGGCTCTTAAAATTATCTCCTTGTGCCTAATCTTAGGCAAGGGAAGTAGGTCCACACGCATTTAGCAGCCAAAGGTGTGCTTTAACAAGAAGAAACGTGTAGTTTCGCTCACTTTTCATTCTGGACTCAAAATTAAACTACATCGTCAAACTCTAGCAACTCCCTCGAAATCTTCCATGTACTTCTCCCAACGACTTTCCATCCCTTATTATAGAACCCCATATTACCAAATCAAAGATGAATTGAAGTCTCCTAAACGCTTACGACCTCCCCATCTTCTTTAAATTCTTCCTCTCTCTCTCTCTCTACTTTCAGGCAAACCCCATCTCTCTTTCTCTCTCTCTAAAATGGGTAACTACATCTCTTGCACTCTATCCATCACCACAAGCAAGCATTCAAGATTCGCGAAGGTGGTCTTCCCAAGCGGTGAAATTCGACAACTGGATGAACCCATCAAAGCTGCAGAACTGATGTTTGAAACCCCAAACTTCTTTCCAATGTTTAACTATTGAACATATGTTTTTGTAGTGTTGGAAAGTAAGAATTAAAGCCATTGTTTCATGATTTGGGAGGATCATTGAATCTCTATTTTTTTTTATTGGCTTTTAGATGGCACAATATATGATGATATTGTTTTTTGTTAGAATCACATGGTTATGCCACATTATAGGCTTCATATATATTTTCATCTGTAGCTTCCTTTGGAATGCTCAATTTTTAGTGATCAAACAGAGTTTCCCTAATCACATGCTGCCATATGTTTTGATCTCCTCCAGTGAAACGGTTTCAGTAGGTAGTCCTAGGCCCCATGTTTTATTCCCTTCATCACTGTGTATTTGTGTCATTAGAAAACATGACTACTATTCAATTTTAGGTTTACATATCATGAAATTAATCAAAGGGAAAATAATGAAATCAAGGAAACGAAAACAGAAAGTTCAATTAGATTACAAATATTGGAAACTCATAAATCTTGAAATATTTATGAATTTTCTTGATTTGCAATTCAAGAAAATTTCTTTAAATCAAAAGAAGAAGTGAGTCTGATTAGCACATTGTTAAGAATATTATCATTCAAATTATTTGTTGATTAATATTGAAATTATTAAAAAGTCTTACAATGGCTACTATAGTTATTCCCGTTTACACAAATCATAACAATGGCTCACAGATTTAAAAAGTTCACACCGCAATTTTGATACAATGGCTCACTGTTGACTAGGTGCTAATTTTCTTGATTAGCACATTTAAACAAGTCTCTGTTTAAATGGTAAGAAGGATTTATGGGCATGTGATCCTGAATGACCACAACATTTTCAGTGAGATGAGAGCCCTGTATCTCTTTATTAATGAGTCTGATTGCCTATTGGCTTTGAGTTGCCAATGTGTTGCTGCAACTGTAGAACAACAACAAAGAACCTTGATTATTGCTTCTATCTCCATTGTATCCAATGTGTTGCTAGAGATCCTATATCCACTCAATTTTTGCTTGATGCTCCTCATTTATTTGCAACCATGTTTCATTGCTATTCTCAAAAGTCCTTTTTTTCCCATTGTATTCTCTTCCTTGGTTCTAAATCAATTCCTTTGATCAACTTGTTGTATTAGAATTTATAACTGCCTTTTCCTACTGTTCCATTTAGATCCAATGGATCAGGATGACTTGGGGGTTATAGATGGGGTAAGTTGTCTAGGTTTTGTTCACAAACTCTTTATGGCTTCCTCGATCTGCTCGTTTCCTCAACACATGCCCTCAAATACTACTGATGTGATGATCCTAATAATTTAATCAAACATTTGGTCTACTGGTATGGATGGACAGTTAGGTAGAGGTGTCTTTGTTTGATCATTTCTATTTTTTTTTTTAATGACTTACATTTACACCCAATATGTATATAGTTATTTACACCGAATATGTGGTCTACTAGAAATCTGGTCCAGATTTATTTGATTGTGAATCATGTTTATGATAGTGAAATTGGGTTGATCTTACTGCTTATGTAGTGTATTTTTGACTAGATTTCAATAACTTGATCAGAATTTTAATGTAATTGTAACTTCCTCAACACATGAATTTTTGTTTGATAGTCAGCCAATCCTTTTTTTGGAAGACAATGATTAGGCTATCAACCATGTGATATCACTAATTTGCTTATATTGTTATTACTAGAAAGTTCTTATCTCAGTTATACTAGACTTCAGTTGATATTACTTTGTTGGTAATTGGTGGATTGTTGACATTCAGGGGCAATAATTTTCAAGTGCGTGCCAAAGGCTCATGAATCCTCCCGTAGATGAGGTCAGTCAAATAGGTTAATTGCATGGAACTTGAGAATGTTGAACCTCTTGAAGCTCTAACCTCTTGAAGCTCCCCCAATCAGATGCATATCATATAACTGGTTGCACTCTTTTGTTGATGGCTGGAAAATGTGTAGGCAGAAGTTCAAAAGAAACTCTTATAATTTGACTCAGATTTTATTAGCTTGTAGAATGATGGTTTGATCCCTTGTGTGAAAGCCTTTCCTTATTTTTTATGTTTCTATTTGTACTAAAGCCCCTCTTGCATTAACTGGTTTTGCATATATCCCCACAAGGTTAACAGCTCTACATCCTCTTTTCTGATTATATTACATATATGCTGCTTATGGTGCATTTTGTTGTCAAAATAACTTGTAGTTATTCTTATCTATGCCTCTTCAATGTCTTCATAATCCACATGACAGATTTTGCCAGAAAATGTGAACTTGAGATTTACAGTCCAAATATGCTGGCAGTATTGTAGTTGTGGCAATTTGTCAACCAACCCCTTTAGTGGTTTGGGTTGGTGTGCCCGGAATAGCTGGGTCATAATGCCTAGTTATTCAATGGGTATTTTTAAAAGAAAAATCATAATGCCTAGTTAATCACATGGTAATGTCAACCAAGTTTGCATTATGAAATGGTTGACACACACAAAAAAAAGGAGCAATAAATTGAATTTTTTTTTTAAAAAAAAAGGCAGTAGGGGCGGGGTTGACACACAAAAAAGAGAGGCAATTAATTGAATTTTCTTAATAAAAAAAGGCAGTAGGGGCGGGGCGGGGCCGTGGTGGGGTTTTATGAGTGGGGTGGGGCCGGTTTCACCATATATAAGCCCCGGTTGGGGGTGGGGCGGGGCGGGGCGGGGCTACTTTATAATCGGATCGGGGCTGGGGTGGTAGAAAATTGCCCCGCCCCGCCCCATTGCCATTCCTACCTATGTATAGCCCCTTTATGCTTTTGAAGTACAACCATCAATTTACTCTCTTGTTCAACTAACAAATCAGATGCAATAATGATCGGAAGAGTGTCTTGAGGCCCCAAGAATGCATACTTGAGTGAATCCGGGAGTGGCTTCAACTCAAGAGTTGGAGGTGCCTCGAGGGATGGGGTGACTGGAATATTAGAGGTGGGAGGGAGAGGTTCAGCCCGGGCTTTCTATGGGGGAGAATCCATAAGGGAAGTCGAATTTAGGAAATGATTGACTTCCTTAATGGACTCATCGACATCATAGTCATCAGTGTTAAAATGTGCCAAACATGCCTCGAAAGGATCATTAGATAAGATGTAAGAAAGGGTGTCCTCAATCATCTCTTCAATTGAGTCAACTAAGAAGCATTCTTCATTATTCGAAGGATGTTGAGAGGTAGTGAATATATTTAACCGGACTTTCATGTTTCCAAACAAGATATCCATCACTCTGGTTTGACAATTGATGCAACCATTGACGGTAGCCAAAAAGGGTCGACCGAGGATCACTGGAATTTGTTTGTTAGGATTTGGTACCGGTTCCATGTCAAGAACTAAGAAGTCGACCGAGAAATATAATTTATCAACTTTGATCAAGACATCTTCAATCATTCCTCTAGGTATTTTAACAGATCTATCAGCTAATTGGAGTATGATTGATGTGGGGCTGAGCTCTCCTAACCCAAACTTTTCATACACCGAGTAAGGAAGGAGGTTAACACTAATAATGTAGCAGCCAGCTCATCAGCTGAATCACAAGCCAAAGATTCAAAAGATCATGATAGCAAGCAGAGTTTCCAAAAAAACATGAAGCAGGATCTTCCAAAGATAGAAGAGATAAGATAATTCAAGAAACCAGTAGATTTTATAACCAAAGATAGCACCAATTGATTTACTTTTTGAGCTGTAAATAGGAGCCATTACATATTCTCCAAGATTTCCTATTATCTGTAAACCATTATAAATTAAAGCGGAATACACAGGCAACACACAAGGAATAACAAGTGTGCAGAGCCATTCTTCTCAATACTCTATTCTTCCACTTCTTTATGGTATCAGAGCTCTAGATCCTGGAAACACCCAACCATTGTATTGTTCCTTGTCTTGAGATTGTGATCTGCTATGGCTTCTCACATTGGATCATCTTCTCCCTCAACACCACAATCACAATATAGTTCTTTGTCCATTGGTAACTATATCTCCATTAAGTTAACAATGACAAATTACTTGTTGTGGAAAACTCAGATTTGGTCCCTGATTGAAGGAGAAGATCTAGTCGGCTACATCAACGGAACAAACCAAGAGCCAATTGAATTCCTTGAGAAAGATGACATTATCAACCCCTTGTATGTCACTTGGAGGAAAACTGATCGGCTGTTAAAACCATGGCTGATCGGAACCATGACTGAAGATGTCCTCAGCCTTGGGCTGAGAACTTCATGTGATGTCTGGACATGCTTGGAGGAGACCTTTGCTCAGGCCTCTAAAGATAGAGAACTTCAACTACAGCGTCAACTACAGACGCGTAGAAAAGGGAATGAATCTATTGCTTCATATATTCGCAAATTTAAACGATTTGTGATGATCTTGCAGCAATTCAAAAACCTGCCTCCGATGAAGATAAAGTCTTTTGGCTAGCAAATGGACTATAGGTCCACGGTATGAGGGCTTTGTAACTTCAATGGTTACAAAACCTTCTACTCTAACTTATGCTCAATTCATATATGCACTTCTTAATCATGATCTCCGTTTGCAAGCATATGAGAACAATGACTGTCACTGATCCTAATGTTGCCTTCATAAGTCAACGATCTAATAAAAATAACAGTCGTTACAATGGACGAAACTCGAACAAAAATTCTCATTTCAACTCCAAAGGACGAGGCTTTCCTCCTTCAGGACATGCAAATGGCAGCAAATGATACTCTTATTCAGACCCTAGCAACAATGCAAATTTGCAAGTACAATCTCAAGTTCAGCATCCACAACAGGTGATGACTACCCCACCAAATAATCATCCTTCTTTCCAAGACCAAGGATCTGGAAATTGATTCACCAAAACTCAATGTCAGATTTGTGGAAAATCTGGACACACTGTAATTCGTTGTTGGAATCGTTTTGATCATTCTTATCAGGCCCAAGACATACCTCAAGCCCTCGTAGCCATGTCTATCTTTGACACTCAAGATCCTAACTGGTATACTGGTACTGGTGCATCCGCCCATATGACTGCTGATGGAGGTAATCTGAAGAACATTATTCCTTACTCTGGAACTGGCAAGATATATGTTGGTAATGGCACTGGTTTGCACTGTAGAGCCCCGAATTTACTATTCTTAATACTTGTGATGTTTATTAAATGCTATGGAAATATGTGTTTAATTTTAATATGTTTAAGCCTGCAAATTTAATGTGAAAAGTATTGATTTTAAAACCCAAATAAAACACTCAATTTAAGACATTTTTAGGGTTAAATTGCATGAAAAGAAAGAAGGGTAAAAAGTAGCAAAAGAGTTTAAAAAAAAAAAAAGTGATTGGCACTCTGGCCGATTGATCGCCCACCGGCGGCGATTGATCGCCCAAAACGCCGTTTTGGCCATTGTTGCGTGATTTTTCGATTTTTTTTTACCTCCCTAGGGCTCCCAACACTATAAATACTCCTTATAATCGTGGGTTGAGGGTTTCTAAGGCTTTCTAAACCTAAAAGAGAGAGAGAGAGAGATTTTGAGAGATCCAAGAAGAGAGATCAAAGGTGTTGCAAGGAAAAAGGGTGAAAAGGCTTAGATCCATCCCATTCGCAAGCGCGTGATTGTAGGGAAGCGATCATGAGAGGTAAATATAACTTCCTTCCTATCAATATGGTGATTTTGATGTAAACATGATGAAAGTGATAGGTTTAAAGTAAGAAAAATAAGATTAAGCAGGATTTTGATATGTAAATCCTTTATTAAAAATAGATATGAAGTTAGAGAAGGTTTTATTATGATATTTTTTGAAAGAGGAATATGATGCTTAGATATATTTCATTATGATTTTATGAAAGATGAATGTGATGTTTAAAGATGTTTCTATGATTTTATTTCTCATATCAACAAGAGGAAAGAGAATTATCTTGTAGTGTGTAGATGATGGAGAATGGAGGAAGGGATGATGGTTGCAATTGATGAAACAATTATGAGCTTGCTTTGAAATTTTGATGTGTTATGAAACTAAGGTTTGGTGAGATTAATTTTATTAAAATTATCTATTGAAAATTTAGGCATGATAGATATAATTGTTCTTATTTTATTATTGAAAACTTGATAGAACTATGTTCTATATTGATCAATTTATGAGAAATTCTGCATGTTTAAATTTATGCATGATTGACAATCATCACTATTTCACTCACTTATTCACAAAATTAAACATGTACAAGCATAAGAATAAACAAGATGACAAGTATTATACAAGTACATAAGGACATGAGCATAACCGTATGATTGAGTTTTGCACTGATCGAGTACCCACAAGCATAAGATCAAGGCAAGACAAGCCGTATACACCGGTTAATGTGTAGACAAGCCGTATACATCGGATAATGTGTAGACAAGCCGTATGCACCGGATAATGTGTAAACTGTGTGGTACCTCGGAAAGTAGGATATATGTTAATCTTTACCCAATATATGGGGTAGAGTTATTTTAAGTTATTGCACTTGCATGTGGTTGAATACATTCACGAACAAGAAAAATATGTAAGATAAACAAGAGAAACAAGTACAAGTGATCAAGTATAAGAACTGAAATTGAATAATGCTTCCACACTCTGAATTGTTATATGTTTACATGCCATGTTAAATTCTAAATTATGCTTTATATTAAATGTCGTTATATTGTTAGCTAAGATTTTATATATACGCAGGGTAACTTGTTACTCAGTCGATGACTTTTGTTGTTGGTAGGTTCTAGATTTGACATCTATGCTCCAGGACCTTGGGAAGAGGAAGAGTACGAGGAGGAAGAAGAAGATCCAGCAGGTGATTACCTTGATGGGTAATGAAATTTGGACCGTTGGCCATTTCTGGGAAATTAATTATTAGTATTTTGATTTGGAAGTTTAGACATTGTAAAGACTTGATTCTAGATTTATAGTTAGATTAAATGGATGACTTGGAATCATATAGGATGATTTGAATTAATTATGATATTTTAGTAATTATTTCAGACATTAGACTTGATCAGTATTTATTTAAAGAAAAATTTTCAGGTTCATGTTTTAGAATTGCCTTATATGCTTTATGACAGGAAATTATGGAAGTTAATGGTTAAGTCACGTGCCAAAGTCTCACATTAACCTTGGTGGGATTTTGGGGTGTGACATGCACATCTCTTATGTTGGTAATGCTTTTTTATCTACAAAAACTGTAACATTAGATCTAAAAGATGTCTTACTTGTTCCTCATATTACGAAAAATCTAATCTTTGTTAGCCAACTCACAAAAAATAATTCACACATTTTTGAGTTCTCATCTGATAGTTTTTTGATCAAGGATCGGAGGACAGGAAAGATTCTGGCAACAGGGAATAGAAAAGGTGGACTGTATGCTTTGGATAAAGGCGAGCACACACTCCTCACGTTAAAAACAGGAAAGACACCAGAAATCATTTTGCATTAAAGACTCGGTCATCCCCATCTGAAGACTTTGAAATTCTTACATTCTAAGAATGCTATTGAAGTAGGTCAATGGAATCACACACCTTCTGTGTGTACTAGTTGTCAGATGGGTCGTAGTTGTCGTTTACCTTTCTCACTCAATAATGCAAAGTCTGCAATACCATTGTTTAAGATACATTCTGATGTTTGGCAGTCACCTCTTATCAAAAATACAAATATTATGTGATCTTAGTCAATGATTGCACTTGATTTGTTTGGTTTTATCCATTACGAAAAAAATCTGATTTCTTTAAGAGTTTTTTGAGTTTTCAAGCACTAGTGGAAAATCGATTCAATACAAAGATCAAAACCTTTCAATGTGATGGAGGAGGAGAATTTGCCTCTACCAAGTTCATTGAACACCTCAATACATGCGGAATTCATCGTCAGATGTCCTGTCCAAATACTCTTGAACAGAATGGTATTTCTAAACGCAAACACCGGCATATTGTAGAAATGGGCTTGACATTGATGCTCCATAGTGGTGTCCCAAAAATTCTATGGGTTGAAGCATTTACAATAGCAGTTTATCTTATTAATAAACTGCCTTCCAGTGTCATTGAAATGAATTCACCTTACTCAGTCCTCTATAATCAAGAACCTGACTACTCTATGTTTAGAATATTTGGATGTCGTTGTTTTCCGTACCTACGTGACCATGCTAAGAACAAGTTCAGCCCTAAGTCTTACTCATGAATATTCCTGGGCTACAACCCTTAACATAAAGGATATCGATGTCTTTATCTCCCTACTAGCCGTGTCTACATATCTTGTCATTTGGTATTTGATGAGAAAAAGTTTCCGTACACTAACCCACCTTCTCTTTATGATTCTGCTCATTTTCAAGGGGAGCTCACTACCTCTTATGATGCGTCCCATTGGCCTAGCATACGCGAATCATCACATGGTATGGCAAGTATCGATACTACATACACTACAACTCTTACAACTCTTGGTGATGACCACCCTTCTCTCATACCAACTCTTCACCCAGCTCAACATACAACTTCAACTCCCTTACCTACACATGGCCAACTTATCATTCCACCTGTTGCTACCCTTGTTGACTCTCCTAATTCTCCACCACCAGATTTCACAATACGAACATCAGGTACTAGCTCGACCATCAGTCCCTCTAAAATCCTTGAAACTTCCTTGGGCATCCCCACCTTCGGAGCAGAACCTCATCCTCCCAATATTGCTCACCACATGGTGACCCGCTCTCGTGATGGTACTCGACCTCCATGCAACTATAGAGCCATACATCATGGTCTTCTCCACTCAAATCTCTCTGAGATAGCAGAACCACGCTCAGTTAAATCTGCATTATAGAGCTTGCATTGGTGTAGGGCAATGGAAGAAGAACTTTGCGCACTCCAACATAATGATACATGGGAGCTTGTACCACGTGAACCCAAGATGAATGTCGTCGGCTCAAAATGGGTATTCAAAACAAAGTTGAAGGCTGATGGCAATGTCGATCGTTTTAAGGCACGACTGGTTGCCAAAGGATGTAATCAATTAGAAGGTATTTATTTTGATGAAACATTTAGTCCAGTTCTAAAATCGACCATCTTACGTTTTGTCCTTGCCTTATCTACCATGAACAAATGGCCTATACGACAATTGGATGTGAGTAATGCATTCTTGCATGGGCACATTAAGGAAGCAGTGTATATGGAGCAACCTCCCGGTTTTATCAAATCATCTCATCCGGATTATGTTTGTCGTCTCAAGCGAGCTCTCTATGGTCTTAAATAAGCTCCCAAGGCTTGGTTCGAATGATTCAGCGACTACCTACCGCATTTGGGATTTCTTTGTACTGAAGCTGATTCATCTTTATTTGTTCTTCGCTCTATAGCTGGCTCTGTTTTTCTGTTCGTCTATGTTGACGACATTATCCTCACCAGCAATAATGATGCACTCTTATCTCAGCTAATTGTGCAATTGGGAACTAAATTTGCTATGAAGGATCTTGGGCCATTACATTACTTTCTTGACATCGAGGTGACTAACATCTCCAATGGAATCCTCTTAACCCAGTCCAAGTATGCTCGAGATCTCCTTGCTCATGCACATATGACAGATTGCAAATCCATCTCTACACCACTAGCCCAAAACCATCACATACAACGAACCTCTCGCCCACTTCCTGATCCTATGTCATATCGTAGCATTGTTGGGGCTTTGCAGTACTTATCTCTAACTCGCCCAAATGTCTATTATGCAATTAACTTGGCCTGCCAATTTATGCATGCCCCTACCGATGCCCATCTCCAAGCAATTAAACGTATCATTCACTATTTAAAGAGAACTATCACTCATTGAATTATGTTCTTATCGCAAAGTTTCCCTCATCTATATGCATTTTCTGATGCCGATTGGGCAGGCTGTCTTGACACTCGTGTTTTCCTTGGTGCCAATTGCACCTCTTGGCGTGCCAAAAAGCAGCCTACAGTGGCTAGGTCTAGCGCCGAAGCCAAATATCGTGCAATGGCTTCCGCCACAGCTGAACTCACATGGATCTCATTTCTTTTTCGTGATTTGGGTATTTCCCTTCCTCGCACCCCCAAACTCCTTTGTGACAATGTTAGTGCTCTCTATATCAGCATTAATCTGGTGTTCCATGCCCGGACCAAGCTCATTGAACTAGACTATCACTTTGTGAGGGAGAAAGTTGCTTTGGGGTCCCTTGTCACACGTTTTGTATCCTCTCGTGACCAACTTGCTAACATCTTTACAAAACCATTATCTCGGGATCACTTCTCTATTCTTCGTAACAAGCTGAGCATCCACTTCAAACCTGCCACTAGCTTGAGGGGGAGTGATAATGTAGCAGCCAGCTCATCAGCTGAATCACAAGCCAAAGATTCAAAAGATCATGACGGCAACCAGAGTTTCCAAAAGAACATAAAGCAGGATCTTCCAAAGATAGAAGAGATCAAGACAATTCAAGAAACCAGTAGATTGTATAACCAAAGATAGCACCAATTGATTTACTTATTGAGTTGTAAATAGGAGCCATTACATATTCTCTAAGATTTCCTATTATCTGTAAACCATTATAAATTAAAGCGGAATACATAGGCAACACACAAGGAATAACAAGTGTGTAGAGCCATTCTTCTCAATACTCTGTTCTACCACTTCTTTAAACACTGGCTCCTAAATCTAGGAGTGCCCTATCAATGGAATGATCTCCAATGGTATATGAGATAGTGGAGGCACCTGGATCCTTGAATTTTGGAGGAGTAGAGTGTTGGAGAATGAAGCTCACTTGCTCGGTGAGAAGGACTTTCTTAGACACCTGGGTCCTTGATTTGCGCTTTTGAGTGTACAAGTCTTTGAAGAATTTGGCATAAGCTGACACTTGTTTGATAGCATTAAGTAAAGGTAAGTTGATCTTCACTTGTTTAAAGACTTCAATCATATTATCCATTTTTGGCTCCCTTTTTAGCAAAGAAGGATGAGTCTTTCAAACATGATGGAAAGGGGGCCTTAGGCATGTAGCTAGGGTGTCTCGAAGGTGGGGGTTGGTGATGATGAAGGACATTGGTCCGTGTTATTAGTATCCCCTTCTTTGTCCTTAGACCTGGATTGATCAACTATGTCCACTTTTGTCGTGCCTTGGTTTTTCTTAACCGAATTATCCACTATTTTGTCATTCCTTAAGGTGATGATGGCTTGAACATGTTCTCGATTTGACTCATCTACTTGATTCACACCCCTAGGATTGCTCACGGGTTGGCTCGAAAGGGTTCCTTTCACTCTTCTATTTATAACATTAGTTAATTGACCTATTTGGGATTCGAGCTTTTGAATCGATTGAGAGTGAGAATGGAGTAATTGAGTGTTGCTTTCCAGTCTCTTGAGAGCATTCAACACCTTATCCTCGAATGATAGATTCCTTTGATTAGGAGGAGGAGGAGGATTAGAGTGTTGAAATTGTGGTGGGGCTTGATAGTTGGATTGATTTTGGAAGGGCCAATTGTTTGGCCTATGGGGTTGGGAAAACTGATTACCTTGAGCTTAGGGAAAGGTGCTTCCTTGAGCTTGGGTTGCCACGAGAAATTGGGATGATTTCTTCACCCTAGGTTATATGTATTCGAGAACAGATCATTACCCGGGTGAGTGTAGGCAGTGTTAGCATGCTCTTGGACATATTCTGTAAATTGAGCAACTGAAGGACAATCAGTGATGTAATGTGCAGGGCTAGAATATAGAGCACATACCTCACTAGGATTTGGAAGAAGATGAGGAGGTCTGTAGGAAGCTAGTCCTGCAACCATGAGTTGGTCTAACTTACGAGACAACTCATCCACTTTTGATGAGACATCAATAGAAGTGCCTACTTCATAGATGCCTCTCTTAGGATTGGAGGTGGAGGGTTGTCTCTCAGAACGACTGTTGGAAGCATAGTGTTGAGAATTTTCACTCAGATTTTCAAATAATTCTCATGCTTGAATTTCACTCTTCGTCATAAATGTCCCCCCATAAGAGACATCAACCATCTGTCGGTTGTATAGGGGTAGTCCATCATAAAATGATTGGACGGGTTACCATTTTGGGATTTGGTGGTGGGGCATTTATGAAGAAGTTCCTTGAATCTCTCCCACAACTCATGGAATTGCTCACCATTGATTTGAGAGAAACTTGTGATGGTTCGCCTCATTTGATTTGTTTTGCCTATGGAAAAGAATTTTTTTAAGAATTCCTATTGCAATTGAGTCCAGGAATAGGTGGTGTCGGTCTCTAAATAATTAAACCAATGCTTGGCTTTATCTTTCAAGGAGAATGGGAAGAGGCACAACCGAAGAGTATCATCTGAAAAATTCTGCAACCTAAAGGTGATGAAAATCTCATTGAATTCATTTAGATGCTTATATGGGTCTTCATTGTTAAGCCCGTGGTAAGATGGTAACATTTGAATTATACTGGGCTTGATCTTATAGTGAACTGCCGTAGTATTCGGTAGTCGGATGCAAGAGGGTGATGAGTAAGTGGAGAGGATAAAATATTCTCTCAAGAATTTGTTAGGATCTTGTTCTTCTGCCATTACAAAGTAAGAAGTAGTCTCTATGTTGGAGTAAAATCGGGCTGAAGCCTTGAGAAGCCTAGCGGTACGCTCTAACTCTGAATTGATAGGGATTAATTCTGGTTTATAAGACCGTCTACCGTGCATACACCCTAGGGAAAACTCTATGTTCAATAAACACCAATTCATAAAATAATTTACTCCAGATAAGAGAATACTTACAGTGCTTTTGACGGTTGGAAATTATTGTAGCTTTTGTTGTTATAGAACAAACAGCTTTCCTGTTAAAATTTTTGTAGCAGAACACTGTTTTCACTTCAAACAATTTGGTACGTGCAACACAGAACAATTAGGGATCAGTAAATTTTTTTTTGTGATTGTTCGAATAAAGATGACTCAGTCTTAATCTCTTGAATTAAACAACTAAACCGTTCCAGCATCCCCGACAACGGTGCCAAAAATTGATCGTCAATTTATTAAATCTCGTAGTAGTTACAATTCCGTAGAATAGCGACTAGTATGAGGTGTCGAACCATAGATGACTGCACTGGTTTCGTTGCCTTTTTCTCAAGATTAATTCTAAGTCAATGGGTAAGAAGATTAATTGATTTTAACCTAATTAAACTATCAGATTTTATTAATCCTAATTAAACTAAGAGCTTTTGGTTATATATTGGTGAGAGAAGATCTAGGGTGTTTGAATCCACCACTAGCCTCATAATCACATCTACAAATATTCATTCAGGTTCCTCAAGTATTAACAATAAGGATGAGATCGACTACAACTCTCAACTCATCAAAAACTAAAATGATTCAAATGATTAAACCCTAGGTATATCTTATCTTTGGTCAGCATGAGTGATACACACTAAGATAGGGCTGTGACATCACTCGTCCTTCCTAGGTATAAAATATCCTATAATTCGATTCATCAACAATAAATATCATTGCATAAAATTCATATTATCAATCACAGAAAAAAGATATGAATGAATTCAATTTCAACACAATAGAACCTAAGACAAGGATAAAATTATATTGGAACTGATTATAAACTTGAATAACTGGTTGAATAATACAACCCTCTCATTATGCAATCATTGTTTATATAAGAAAGAACATAAATAAAATACAAGGGATATGATTACTTTGTTAGGGTTTCATTTAAACCCTAAAAAAAAGAGTTAGTTCATAGAGAGAGAAAGAAACACCACTTTTGATGAAGAACTCAAATGATCCATCCTCCAACCTTCACTGATCTCCAGAGTCTCCTCTTCTTCAAATCTTTAAAAATTCAGCACCCTTTTAGAGTTAGTAGCTTTCCTTTTTATAGAGAACCCTCATTTATTGCCAAATTCATTTTTTTTAGAAACTCTCAAAGGGGCAACACACAACTTTTGCACCTGGATTAAGAGGCTCAAAAACGCCGATGACGATCGATCATCATACATAGACGATCGATTGTCCTTGTCAGGAATTTTCTCTTTGGCTACGAGTTGGTGAACGATCGATCGTCAAGGCTGGGCGATTGATTGTCACTGTTCAGCCTATGATCGATTGTCCTTCAGTTGGCGATCAATCGTCGCTTGTTTTCTTCTTTCTTTCTTTTGCTTTTCTCCTGAATGAGGTTCTTTCTGATATTTTTCATTTGTTGTTTCTTCGATTTTATCTTGTATTCCTCGCATAGTCCTGTCATGGACAAAGATAACCAATTACCGTAATATGCTTCAGCAGAGAATTCTAAGGAACTAACACATGTACTTTGAGGTGCATAAATGTGTCACAATTAGTGCCGATCAGATTCTCGATGCCTTCAACCTGCGATCGAAAGTGAAATTTAACCGTGAGTTTATAACTGTTATCAACCACGACAATGTTATATATATATATATATATATATATATATGCACGATGTAATAATAAATATAAGAAAGTAAGAGTCACATAAATAAGACTGCATGATCAAGTTTCTCATAAATAATCGACACCAACAAAGTAAATAACCAAGGGTGCATTGTATCTTGCTTCAAGTATAAATGAACCAAGGGTATATCGTACCCGACTTCAAGTCTAAACTCATCGATGATATATCATGCCTGACTTCAAGTATAAGTTATGCAAGGGTATGTTATATCTAACTTCAAGTCTAAGTAGCAAAGATGCTAGTGTCTGACTTCAAGTTAAGTTTTCAAAGGTACTAGTTATCTGACTTCAAGAAATATATCAAGTAAGAAAAGAAGAAAAGTAAGGAAGGAAGAAAAAGTAAGAAAAGAAAGAAAAAGTAAGAAAATAAAAGATACTAGTGTCTGGTTTCAAGTGAAGTTTCCAAAGATATTAGTTATCTGGCTTCAAGAAAGATCTCAAGTAAGAAAAGAAGAAAAATAAGAAAAAGTAAGTAATAAAAAGTAAGAAAATAAGGTAAAATAAGAAGAGAAAGAAAAGAAAAACATGTTTTCCGCACTTTGATTTATGTATGTGAATTGAAAT
The DNA here is from genome assembly GCA_015143295.1 of Tetracentron sinense. Classification (NCBI taxonomy): domain Eukaryota; kingdom Viridiplantae; phylum Streptophyta; class Magnoliopsida; order Trochodendrales; family Trochodendraceae; genus Tetracentron; species Tetracentron sinense. The sequence goes on along the minus strand of CM026563.1, from coordinate 34,276,637 downwards.
TGAATTGTTAACTGTATGCATGTAAATGTTTTATGATATTGTTGATTTTAGGTTATTATATATGCGGAGTAACTGTGTTACACAGCTTATAATTTTATTGTTGCCAGGTTAGGAATTGGATAGTTGTGCTCCAAAGTCATGGGTTGAAGAGGAGTACATAAAGGAAGACCATGCAGGTGATCATCCTAAAGAGGATCGGGATCTCGATCGATAGCCATACTATTGATTGTAATTTATTAGTAGTTGTTTGAATTTCAAGGGAATTGTAATTGAATTATTCCGAAATTATGTTTAGTTTAGCTCAATAGTCAAGAATATTGATGGATGTTTTAAATTATTTATTTAAGTTGATTTTGGATTTTAATTGAAGCTCGTTGGAGTATTGATAGTTATTAATTGAGAAAAAAAAAAGTTCATGTTCATATTTTAGATTGCCTTAAATGCTTCTAACATGATGTTATAATAAGTAAGTCACGTGCCAAAGTTCAACTTCTCCTAGGGGCTATTTTGGGGCGTGACAGACATCCCTCTTTGCATGACATGTGGTAAGACATTTAACCAAGTGGGCGAGCATAACATGAGTTTGTAATTTCTTGTAGATTTTCCTACATATTTTCTTGCTAACCAAACACTAAAAATCAAATTTCTTATAAATTTTCATGTTAATCAAACTCATGCAAGAAAATGATTTTTTTCCTTTCCTTTTATTTTCTTTTGAGGATCCGTTCTTTTACGGAGACTTACAAAGTCCGACATTTTTCAAATTTTGTCAATGGACAATATACATTTTCTTTTGAGATCGAGCTAGATGTATCGATACTTTTCATCTACGGGTAAGAATTACTAGATGCATCGATGCTTTCCAAAATGAAGATTTCAAATCTCATGAAAAATAAGTAAGACTTGAAAATTCACTATAGTAAGAATTAATATTGTTAAAAGCATTGCTTTACTTTCATTTCCCATATAATTTTTATGCCAACTCAACAAAACCTCAATCTGGGGGACACCCTCCCTTAAGTTAGGCCCTTTTGAACTGGTTTACCATTTGGTCATATGTGTATGTTTAGATTACTTCGAAAAAAAAAAAAAAAAACAACAGTCCCCAAGCCGGTAGGAAGTGAACTAATGTATGATTTATGACTCGAATAATACGCAACCCGAATTGAACCCGGTCAGGTCCGGTCCTCCCTAATGCTGTGCACAGTAGTAACAGTACCAACTACCTCCAAGAAGTTTTTAGGGGTTTTCTAGGGTTTTAGCTCAGATAGTCGAATCAATGACGCAGGAGCACACTGTGAACGAAGATATGGAAGAAGAAGAAGAAGAAGAAATCGAAGAACAGCAAGAAGACTGGGAAGATTGGAACGCAGAGGAAGATGATTCAGACCCAGATTTTCTCTGTTTGTTCTGCGGCTCGAAATACAGTTCCAGCGAAACCCTTTTCGAGCATTGCAGTTCCAATCATTATTTTGATTTTCAGAGTATCAGGAAAACCATGGGTCTCGATTTCTACGACTCCTTCAAGCTCATCAACTACGTCAGGTCTCAGGTTCGAATCGATGCATTTCAATCTGTACTTTAGATACATATTGATCAGAAAATCTGTAGCTTGATTGATTTTAAGATGATTTAGTTTTAATTTCATGATTTTTTTCTGCTCAGTTTCTAGTGATTTTCGTCTTTAGTTTTCTATCATATTTTAGAATGATTGAACTGATACAAGTAAAAAAAAAAATATCTCATTTTCAACTTTGAAAATACTGTAATTTTCTGAGAGAATCTGGTTCTCCTTCACATGAAATGCACTGATGCACGTATTTATAGACATGAATACCATGTACATGTGTTTGTATGGATTTATGTGAGCGCGTCGATACATGTAGACAGGCACGGACAGATTGGTATATATTGGGTAAATGATTTATGTGAACTGCTTTTTTTTTTCCCCCTTGAAAAAGTAAGAAACTGGGAAATAATAAAACTGGAAAGAACTATCACACACACATGAGGATGGGTAGCATCATGGATTCATGGTTCAAAATATCGGTTCTAGTGTGTGCATCGGTAAGTCAAAATTAGGAAATGCATAGTTGATATGTAACTATTATGCATGAAAACGTTGTAAAAAATTCAAGATATGTTGGAAACACATGGATACTTTCATTCTAATGCAGAGATAAGATAAAAATATGATAGCCTAAGTCTAATAACTATCATTTTAACTATTTATATGAGTTCCCACAATGGATTGTTTTTTAAAAGTGTAGATTTGCTGCATATGTGTAAATACACATTATAAATACGCCATAAATTTAGGCAACTATAAGCATACTTCATTAGCAAAACCAGTAGTTTTAGGCAAACATAACAAGATTTAAGAGTGCTACAATATTAACACTAGTGTACACACAATTAGAGGCCCAATAAAGGCATTCAATATATGGGACATGCATATGTATAAACTAGAAGTTCAATAATATAATTTAGTTTTGATTAAAAAAATCAATAAATATAAGATCAATCTCCTTGATGAAGGTCACTGATCTATGGCTTTGGCCATAAGTTTATGTCTATGATCTAGAAGCATTTTTTTAATCCATTTTAAGGAATGTAACACCTTAAAATTGAAAAATGAAGAGAATGATACCTAGATTAATAGTGGAATATCCATCTCTAATTTGATCTCCACTAAAGCAAATATATTTTTCAATAACCTGAAAATGAAAAAGTAGGGGGAGGGGGGTTTACTCTTGGTTTTGCTACGTATTGATGCCATAGTAAAACAATTCGCTGATTTTTTTAAAACTTCGCGAATTATTTGCGAATTTTAAGTTTGCCAAATTACTTGGGAATTTCCCGAATTATTCCCGAATTTTTTGAATTATCCGTTTAGTTCGATAAGCAAACTACTTATTTTGTATATTATCTAATCAAATTGTCAGATATATTCTTATAATTTGTTTCCCATTTTCCTTGAATTTTTCCGAATTGACCCTTGCCGAATTATTCCCGAACCCCAATTTTGTCACTATGATTGATGCTGATGCTATCGGTCTCAATACACCAAATGGTACAATGTGTGTAAGTATGTTGTATTTTTAGCATTGCATAAGTTTTTAATAATTATTTTGGAAACCTAGAAAAGTATATGTATCGATAAAATGAAAATTTTGAGTTATGGGCAGGGTAGCATACATGTGACATAGGCTTGCCTATGTGTTACACGTATGCAGGGGTGGAGTTTCCTTGGGAGGGCCGAAATACGTGTATAAGAAAACTAATATATTTGATGGTATGGAGCTTGGGGGTTCGGGGGCATAGTCCCCGATTTTTTTTTTTGAGTAATTTTTTTTTTGAGAATTTTTTCCCGGTTATGCCCTTTAGGTCGCCACGTGTCCCTATTGACACCCCTTACCTATAGTTAAGATTCACCTACCCCTAGAGTTCACCCACCTATCCTTGGTTGTAAAAGCAAATATCAATTTTTTTCAAACCTTGATTAAAATTTACTAACTCCTAAGGTTAAAAATTTTTCAATATTATTTTCTAAAACTTTCAATATTATTTTCTAAAACCAAGGATAGGTAGGTGAACCATAAGAGTGGGTGAATTTTAACTATAGTTAAGGAGTGTCAATAAGGACATGTGGGCACCTCAAGGGCATAACCGGACTCCTTGGTTACACTTTGAGAGAAATTCCAGTGGACTTAATTAGACACTAACACATTCACAACAATTTGGGCCCACTATATATATGATAAAAATTGTGAGGGGGGGGGGCACTATATATATAAGATAAAAAAATTTTGTGGGGGGGGGAAACTATACTAAGAAAATTAAAAAAGTGTGTGGGGCCCACAATTTAATACCACCCCATGAAGGATTGTCAAAATTTTGGGGGGCCATGGCCCCCTAGCTCCGCCCCTGCACGAATGCTACCCATCATCTCTCTTCATGAGGCTAGTGAATTTGGTAACTTTTATTGGCCTTTTTTATTTTTTGAATATTTGACCAAGCTCAGAAAGTATGGTCATTTCGATCATTTGTGAGTGGATGGGACAAGTGACAATAAGTACACTAATAGGTGTACTTGTCTGGCAACATGCCTTTTTGTCTGTACTTGTTGGGTCCTCTTCTCCTCCAAATGACCAATGTCGTGACTTATGAGGCTTGATAAAATATTCAAAGGATAAAAAGGACTAGTGAAGGTTATCAGATTCACTAGTGTGATGAAGGCTAACAACCTCCCTATATATTTAAATTTTAAACTGCATGCAAACTTATGTGGGGAAAATAACTATGCATTTTTTCTTGATACGCCAACTTTATGTATTGCCCATGTGATAAGCCAATAAGTATTCCACCGTATAAACATGGTTAACAAGTGGATGAATGATGAGCTTGTATTCCACCATTTTAGACCGGCTGGAGATTGTCATTTTCTTAGGTGAATAATCGGTTTGCTCGTGCTTTTGAGAGGTCTGATTTTCCTTCTTTCAGTATATATGAGAAGTTCAAAGAGTGACAATGTTATTTAGCTTCTCCGTTTCGCTGATTTATTGAAATCTGATTGATCAAAGAAATGAATGTGAAAGTGGTGGAGGGTTCTACGCATTCGCAGTTTCAGGAATGATTTTTTGGACTAGAAATCAGCTTCTTCTAGACCAAATAGAACTTGATACCATACAATCAAGCTGAATCATTACCTCCATTGGAGGGCTTCGCGTGCTCTATTCGAATCATTCCAGATGTGAACGGACACAAATGTTCTTCAATAGGTTTAATTAACAAACATGGACCCTAGCTGTAGATTGGTAGATGCATTCTCGAAGTTCCATCGATCTTATCCCTTGATTTTGGGTGATATATTTCCTCCTATTAGGATGGATAAAAGACCAATTTCCATAGAGTTCAAAATCTTCAAAATTTTGAAGGTTGATGGAGGTTCCTTGAGAATCATAGAAAGAGGGAGGGGGCTACTTGGATGTCCTCATCGAGGAGTCCTACATCTCTTGAGTGGTTGAAAATTTTGGGGAAGCCCGACAACAATCATCTAGAGAAGGTGTTTTGGGGAAAATGTGGATCATTTCATACTAGAAAAGCCTATAATGAACCAAGGATTGATTTTACTTCCACATCTAGCTACTCTAGGTTGGGGGTAGGTCCTGGTGGGGAAGTTATAGACACCTTAGATCTAGTGAAGATGAGGTGAGGCTTGTAGGTTAGAGGATTAGAGCACGTGGCTATGATCCACGATGTTAGGAGTCTTCTTGGAAGATCATCTTTTTTGCGGATAGGGCGATGTTTCTCTCAATTGCTTTCCTGAAGACTTCAAGATGCTTGAAATGAGAGGTGATGTTGATATAGTTGGTTACTAATTCAATACAACACTACAATCCCTAGGGGTGGTTATCACACAAATGTGCTCATGAACAGCTCGAGCTCATCTCGTTAAATGCTCGAGCTCGTTCGTTTATTTAGTTTAACAAGCCGAGCTCAAACACGTTTTTTAGCTCGTTTAGTTAACGAGCCGAGCTTGACCAAACCCCTGCTCGGCTCGACAAAAGATCGGCTCGCTAAGTGGTAAGTGAATGGGCCAATGGTATGCAAAGTAAAGGCTCAAGTTGGTCTTTTATTGGCCCACACTTCATTTACTTTCTTGTGTCTAATCGATGTGGGACTAAGTCCCTTTGGTTTTTTTTTTTTGGGGTGGAACGGTGTTGTCTAACACAGTAACATGTGAGTGTTTCCAATGTGTTTAATCCCACATTGGTAAAAAACGTGGATGCCTAGGGACTGCTGGCTTATAAAAGGAATGGGACTCCTTTGTAGGCCAAGCCACTAAACGCTGGCTTTGTACTAACACTTGAGCTAGCAAGCCGAGCTTGAGTTTAGCAGTAGGAAATTAAAACATTTTTCTTATAATAATAATATAATCGGGCCAAGCCGAGCCGAGCTCGAGCTAATGACACTTTCTACGAGCCGAACTTGAACATCCTGTTACTCGGCTCGGCTCGATTACACTCCTAACAATCCCTCCTAAAATAAAATCTAATACCCTACTTAGATTTGATGACGATTGCCTTTTTGGACAAAATCCTCATGCTGTATCATTTAAAGAGTAGGGGACACTTTCTAACATGTGTTTCATGTATATGGCAATGAAGAATTGGTGGACCACTTGCTAGTTCATTGCCCCATGGTTAGTAGGATTTGAGGATTCTTTCTATCCTATTTGGTGTTGCAGGGGGAAACAATGAGTGTTAGCAAATGGCCTGTAACTCCACTCCCCACAACCTTGTAGGGCCCTGGCTTGGCATCCCTCTTAGATTCAGGGGGTTCCTTTTGCGAGCTATCTATTGGGGTTTCGGGAAGGATAGGAATAGGAGGGTCTCCGACAACACAACAGTTTCTTTCTTTTGAAAGGATGTGCGTAGACATCTATAATCGTTTAGTAGACTGGGCGGCAATTAGGTAGGATTTTGAAGATATTCGGACACTTTCCTTTTTAGAGCTTGTGTAATCCTGTTAGTTTTCTGCATGTTTACTCCTGTTAGTTTTCTTAATCTCTGGTTACGTGGATTGAGTAGTGAAGTTTGGGCTAGGGTTTTATTGTCCTGTTGTTCTTTTCCCATTTCATGTATTCCTTTTAAGGTTCACCATTGTTGAATATGTCTATCTCTTTTGTCCTTTCTCCTTAAATGAAAATTTTCTTACCAATAAAAATGTTAACCGTCATTTTTTTTTAGCTCACCGATTGGTGAATCTGCTATGTAAGTATTTCCTTTGTCTAATATATATATTTCTTTGTAGACAGGCATATTGTCTGTTTCTCAATGAAGTGAGGGAAGAAGAGAGTAAATACGAGTGTCTAGTTCTTGATATTTATTTTAATATCATCATTAAGCAAGGGAAGATTGTCTTTTTTCAATGTACTTCTGTACATTGAGAAGAAAAATCAGGGAAGATATTCTGTTGTAAAATGAGTTTTAATTTACACCAGTTGTTTCCAGGGAACGGGTGAAGTCTTGGCACACTGTCAAGTTTGACCAAAAAAGTTAAGAGGTCCATGGAACATGGAGACTTATATTTATCGTTTTCAATCTCATTTAGTCACTTTGTAGGTGCACATGAGGTCAGGCTTATTGATTAACGAACTAGACTTCACATCTCAATATCATCTATATGCTATAAAGCCCTACCCCTACACATCTTTTTATTTTTCTTCATCCAATTGTGGAAAACATGTGTAGGGGTTTTGAGTGAAAACTTCTATGTTAAATATAATACCAAAGTCAATTTTTGATTCACATCCTATAGTGACATAAGAATGTGAGGATACAAGCCTGCTATGAAAAAGAAGAATAAACACAAGAAAGGTTGACGACTAGATATGCGTTTTTTTTTCTAGGTGGCAGCAAACAGATGTTGGAGTTGCGGCCTTACCTGTCAGTCCAACAAAGATCTGCAGAATCATTTACATGAAGTAGTGAGCTTCAAGGACATTAAGCTCCTATGGGAGGATGACAACTATCTAAAACCTTTTATGCAAGAGGATTCACTCTTGCACAGTTTTGGGGAAGATGAAGATGCTGAAGATGATTATAATCCATCAATAGATAGGGAGGACTTAATGAGGGATTTGGGTAACAGTGTAGACTTTGAAAAGATTTTTATCGATGATCAGAATTCCTTAGATATGGTTCCATCTGATCCCGACACCACTAATGAAAATGAAAGGAACGTGACATCCTGTGCACTCAACAACTTTCTCGACATGGAAAATCCTTTGGAGAAGGCAACAATCAATGATATTGAGGCAAAAGAAGATATTGGTTCATCTGATAGAAAACGAAAAGTTAAGCATTTAAAAGTTTCTTTTGCAAATGTTGTTGCAAAGGAAAGGAAGAGCGTGAATGAGAATTACTTTGGGGCATATGGTTCTTTCGGCATCCATAGAGAGATGATCAGCGATAAGGTACCAAGTTTGTCTCTAGGTTCTCCTATAAATTATATTCTTGTAATGGGGTTTATGTCATGTCATCAGAAGGTTTGGCCAATAAATTTTTTTAATGAAGTTGAAGTTAGTTTGACCCTATCGGAATACTCAAACTCACATAGTCCAGTTTTGCAGGTAAGAATGAACGCTTATAGAGGGGCTATCTTGAATAATCCTTCTCTCTTGATTGGTGCAACTGTTTTGGATGTAGGTTGTGGCACTGGAATACTAAGGTGTGATGGTGCATCTTTTTTATTTGTGTATTACTAGGTTCATTTATTTTCATCTTCTTTAAGTGAATGATTAATTTTATTATGGAGAAGATTATTCTGGATATTGCCAAGTTAATTTTTGATTGGTGCATGATCGGTTTAGAGCTGACGAGTGAGGATCATCTTCTTTTTTCGGTCCTGAGTCGTGGTAGATGCATATGTGTATTTTTGTTTCTCTGTTTCTTTATCACTAATTCATCAACCGGTGAATCGTGTCTGTTCTTGTCTGTTCTTCTCATATATATATATATATATATATATATATATATGTTTTTGATCAGCGTCTTTTCTTATAATACATTGATCTACTTGAGTTTTGCATGGATTCATCACCTATTCTAATTGGAGGGGAGAATAGGAGCCCTAATCTATAAATGAATAAGACAAGTGGTCAAGAATAGAGATTTTGGAGAAGAGAAATGGTTGAGAAGCGAAGGTGTTATTACTGATAAAAAAGAAATACTTCTATTTTATTTGGACCAAATACAAGACACCTGAATTTATGTAGCACCTTATGGCCACATGGTGAAGTCCAAAAGCCCATTATAGGGCTATGGCCTATGGGACAATGAAGCCCTTTTTATTGGAAAAGAAGCAGCCATTTTCAATCTCTTTAACTTACCGTCTCCATACTCCATGGTTACAAGTCTTATTCTTGGCATATTTGAGATATGGAAATTCCAGGGATTTTATTTTAATATTGCTTCTCTCGAGTTATTGTAAAATCCCTTTTTATGATTGGTAAAGTTGTTACGGGAAATTTATTTATTAAACTATAACATCAAAATCTTGTGAAATTCCCATGATAGTTTTGTGGATGAAAAGAAAAAGGTGAAATCTGGTTTGGTTCTTATATGAACAGAAAAGAGATTGGGAGGAACAGAATCATTGCTAGTGGTCCAAGGAAAATTGAGGTCCTTTACCTATTAAGGAGAAGCCTAAGTTGGATAGTTAGTTTAATAGTGATGGGTGCTTTTCAGGGAATCTTGATTTAGCCAGCACTGGTGGATTGGTGAGAGATGAAGAGAGAGAACTATGCTGTAAGTCTTTCTTGGGCTGTTTGGCCTTGAGGACTCCAATGAGGCTTAAGCTCTAGGTTTCTTGGAGGGTTTGCGTATTTCCATAATTTTACTTTTGCATTCCACAACTTGAAATTGACGGAGAATCTTCAAATGTGTTTGTCTTGGACATCCGACAAAGTGTTGGATCCTCGGCATCTGGCTATAACATCATTGACAATGTTAGAGGTATTTGGGATATTGTTGATGTATTTATAGTCGTACTCTTAGAAGAGCCGATTTGGAAGTGAAGGATCTTGATAAAAAAGATGGCTTCTAGTATTGCTTGCATTTCCTTAGTTTCTCTTCTTTGTTATACAAGCCCACTTTTGATTCACATATAGGCCCCCCTCCCCCCCACCTTCCCAAATAGAAGGCCCGCTGTTTCTCCATATGACAAGATCCATAAGACTAGCAGATTCACTGATCAGCACATCCTCTACAGGCCCACTTTTGGTCCATATAGGCCCCCCTCCACCAAATAAAAAAAATAAAAAATAAAAAAAAATAAAATAAATCCATATAACAACATTCAGAAGACGAGCAGATTCACTGATTGGCACATCTACGGTGGCAGATAGTCCTTTGTTACAGTCAAGATCATGAATACATTTCAATCCCGATGTGTATGAGGGATATTATTAGGGAATTTGGCTCTTATTATAACAAAGTTTATTGAGATACGCTGTATCATTACTAGTATACTCGTCACAATCTTAGATTAGTATTACTTTTAGATTACTATCTATTAGATTTGATTAGGTTTATAGTATGATTTGATAGTGTTTCTATCTTGAGATCAATGTAGGGTCATTGTAATTAATCTTGGAATTATTCAATAAGGTTTAGTTGTTAACATCTACAGCCTATCCTTACTCTGTCTCCCTCTCATTAGTGACTGAAGATTTAGACTCCATATCTCTTGTAGAAAAGAATAAAAAAAGAACACTTGGGTTTTAGATCACACTTCAGGCTATTAGGTGCCTACCTAGATGCCTTTTGTCACGGCCTTAATTCTTTACCCCGATCACGACCGTGCGGCACTCGATGACTTGACCCTTCAAGACCGAGTAAGCCTTACCCAACTAGCAACTCAAGAAGAAGGATGGAAGAACACAAACACTTGGAGAATGCTAACTCTTCTATTACTCACAAGATTGCTTACAAGTTCTTGGATGGGTTACAAATGAGGGGCCATCCCCTATTTATAAGACTCAAGGGAGGGTTCTAGAGTTTTAGAACTCCCTTCTCTCTAGAAGTTTCTCCTACCTCCTCTTTAGGAGAATTCTGGAAAGCTTCTACACCCTTCCTCTACTATTATATACAAGCCTCCCACATTATACATACAAGACTCCTATACTGTGTATATACAAGCCCTCTATACTGTGCATGCCTACTTGCATAGTCTAAGTGAGTGGGCCGTGACATTCTCCCCTACTCGATTCCGCAACGTCCTCGTTGCGTTTCCTCCGATGTCTTCTCCCGCTTCCTTCGCGCTCTTTCCCTTAGGGGTTCACATTCCCCTTCCCTTATAAACTGCAGAGTCGACAATATCCCTGTGCTTGATTTGGTCCCTCGCACCAAGGGGAACATGCATGGAGACTTCTCTTCCATGATTGCCAAGGAATTAGCATATGGTATTGGGGCTGCTTTCACTTGGCTTAAGAAGTCCATCCCTAAAATAAGTTTGTGGTTGTCCAACTTGACCACGGAGAAGTCCGCTTTCCCTTTCCATGCTCCCACGTGCAGTTCCACTCCTCGGGCCACACCATGGATGGGTTTAGCTTCTGTGTTGACAGCTTTGAGCTTCCTTGTCCCTTTAGCTGCCTTTAAGCCCAACCTTTTTGCCTCCTCCACTGAGACAAAGTTGTGCGTGGCTCCCGTGTCTACCAACGCACGTGTAGGCATCCCATTGATGCTTGTTTCCACATACAAGAGCCCTTTACCCTTGGGCTTAGATGTATCTTCCTTGGTCACCGTGTTGAGGCGCTGAAGGGATCCCATCCTTAGCTCCTCGCCTTCGCTTTCTGCCACCTCTAGGCTTTCATCTACCTTATCCACTTTGGCGATAAGGGCGTTCAAAGACTTCTTTTTCGGACACTCCCTTGCCCGATGATTGCCATCACATATGAAGCAATTGAAGTCCCTTCCCTTGAACTTATCCCTATCCGCCTTTCTTTCGTTACCTTCCTCACGCCACCTTGGTTTAGAAGGTCTCTCATTGGGGCTTGGACTTCGTTCTCCCCTACCACTTTCATGATCGTCCCTCCTTAGCTTGGAAGAATAGTCTCTCTTGAATTCCACGAGCTGTTCCGCCACAGCCATGTAGGTCGCAAGGTCTTGGACTCCGCGTCGTTGCAATTCTAGCTCGGCCCAGTGTTGGAGACCATCCATGAAGTTGAAGAAGAGTTCCTTCTCGGTCATGTCTGGGATCTCCAGCATAAGGGTAGAGAACTCCTTTACATATTCCCAGAGAGTTCCGGTGTGCTTGAGCCGTTTCAAGTTCTTCCTCGCCAAGTATTCCACATTCTCAGGGTAGAACTGTCTCTTGATCTCTCTCTTGAAGTCTTCCCAAGTGTCGATGGTGCACGTTCCTCGCTCGATATCTGCATGACGTCGACGCCACCAAAGAGTAGCCGTATCAGCAAGATAGAGGGTTGCCGTGCGTACCTTCATCCTCTCGTCCACAAGGGAGACTACTTCGAAATACCGCTCCATTTGCCACAAGAAGTTGTCAAGTTCCCTAGCATCCCGTGTGCCATTGAACGTCTTGGGCCTAGGCGCCTTAACCTTAGGGGCCTCCTGAGTGGCCATTCCCCCATTGGCCATCGCCCTCTTCCACACGGCGAACTCGCCACGCATCTCCTCCACCTGACCTCGCAATGAAGTCAACATCTCCATCACCTTGGCCTCTAAGGAACCCATCTTTTGCTGCTCGACATAGATAACTTCATTGAGGGTTCCTTGCATTTCCTCTCGAAGCTCGTCAAGCTTGTCCTCAAAGCCATCCGGGCGAGTACCCAGCTCTTCCAAGCGAGCTTCACCATCTTGGAAACCAGGCTCCACCCTTGAAAGCCTTGCCTCCATTGCAGCACGATAGTCCTTGGACCTTCCCCTTGTGGTGGTGGGAACCTCATGTCGACTCACGTTGCCTCCCACGGTCATCCCCTGTTCTTCCATCATCTCACAGCTAGCAACCTTCTCCATCACCGCGTCACGTCCCTCGTAACGTAGCTCTGATACCAACTTTCACGGTCTTAATTCTTCACCCTGATCACGACCATGCAGCACTCGATGACTTGACCCTTCAAGACCGAGTAAGCCTTACCCAACTAGCAACTCAAGAAGAAGGATGGAAGAACACAAACACTTGGAGAATGCTAACTCTTCTATTACTCACAAGATTGCTTACAAGTTCTTGGATGGGTTACAAATGAGGGGCCATCCACTATTTATAGGACTCAAGGGATCTAGAGTTCTAGAACCCCCTTCTCTCTAGAAGTTTCTCCCACCTCCTCTTTAGAAGAATTCTAGAAAGCTTCTACACCCTTCCTCTACTATTATATACAAGCCTCCTATATTATACATACAAGACTGCTATACTGTGTATATACAAGCCCTCTATACTGTGCATGCCTACTTGCATAGTCTAAGTGAGTTGGCCATGACACTTTGACTATCTTGGTTGTTACTATCAACATTTAAAATTTTATTTTTTCAGTGGAGACAAGAATGCACTATTTACTACCAGCCAAAAAACAAAAGAATGAACTGTTTACTAGCGGGATTTGACTGAAGCAGCATGCTAGTTATCTTTATCCTCTTCTATTTCTCCAAGGGCACAAATGTATTAATTAATCTCCATGTGTTATTTGTTTACGGTGGGGTTGTATGTTAGTAATTGGATAATCAAATTGGTAATGTGTTCTAAGCTTGTATTATTTTGTGTATCCTCGTTTATTCATAAATTTGGGTTCTATTTTTTCTATTATAGTCTATTTGCAGCCCAAGCAAGAGCTTCAAGGGTAATTGCAGTGGAAGCCAGTGACAAGATGGCTGCAGTGGCAACCCAGGTAAACCTTCCAGGTTGCATACGTGTTCAAGTTTTCACCTCATTGTATCCTATTGTAGGTTTTTGAGTTCCATTAATATGGTTTCGATAACTGCAGATTGCAAAAGACAATGGCCTGTTGTGGGATGGAAGCCCAAGCATACAAAATAAACAGTGCACTGGAGCTGTCAATGTGGTTCAATGCATGGTTGAAGAGCTTGATAAATTCATACAAATTCAACCCCACAGTGTCGACGTGTTAGTGAGCGAATGGATGGGATATTGCCTACTGTACGAGTCAATGCTCAGCTCCGTGCTCTTTGCACGGGACCGATGGTTGAAGCCTGGTGGTGCCATACTTCCTGACACTGCAACTATTGTGAGTTCTTTGCAGTCTACACATGCTTTTTTCTGAATCTGAATGTGAGCTTTTAATTGGAGCTTATTGTTTATTTCTTCTCCAACTGCATTTTCAGTTTGTAGCAGGGTTTGGAAGAGGTGGTACCAGCATTCCATTTTGGGAAAATGTCTATGGTTTCAATATGTCTTGCATCGGCAAGGAGGTTGTCGAAGATGCTGCTCAGCTTGCCATTGTTGATGTTGTAGACAGTTGTGATATAGTGACCAATGCTGTTGCTGTCCAGGTTAGTGTTTAATTCACTGTTATGTCTAGAAGAAGTAGAGCATTGATTGATACTTCACCCAATTAGTGTATTTTTTCATCTCTCCTGATTTCGAGCATTTATTTTTTGTGTTTTTGTTTGTTTTGCCTGGTTATATAACACAAACAAACCCAGACCCAGTGATCATAACTATCTGATCAATTATTTTGTATGATGGTCATCAAAATTATATGCAAAATTCCAGAAGCAAGTTCACTAATAGGATTTTCTGATCAAAAGGGTTTTTGTGACTGCAGTCCATTGATTCGTTCCCATTGGTTGGATTTTTTTTTTGGTGAGAGATACACGGTTAGGCCGCAACCCCAGTTAGTAGGTTAGTAACTGTTCTAAGTCATGGGTGGGTGGAGATGACAACACTCACACTCTCAGGAGTGGAACCCGGATCAATAGAGTGGTGGCTAGCACACACTACCGATGGGGCAAGCGATTCTTCTCATTGGTTGGAGTTGGATGGGCCTGATAAGCGCCATCCTACATTTCCTTAACAATTTATTAAAGTTGTAGGAGTAGCATAAATGTTGTAGGAGTAGCATATGCTTAAAATGAGTCCCATGTCTTCTTAAATCCAGTTAAGCATAAGCCTCCCAAAATGAAACCTGTGTACTCAAAGTTTTACATAGGCGACCGCCTCGCTTAGTCAGGCCCCCTAGAGACTAATTAGGGTCTAGATGGGCACTCGGTAAGATGAGTTCACTCAACGTCGTCTCCCAAGCGCTAATGCACTGGTAACAAAGGCGCTATCGAAACCCACAAAAATTTAGATGCTATTTTTTAAAAAAAAATGTAAAAGATAAAAATAAAATGAAGCATACTTTACAAACATAATTTGTCTAGGCTTTGTTCTTACAAAGATTTTTTCTAGTGTTTCGGCATCTGACTCTCTCATCCGTTTCTCCAAACTATGCTCTTCATTTTTTTTGAGGTGGCATTTTGGTCTAATATGTGTTTTTTAATTTTTATTTATCAACGAATATCTTAAATCTCAATAGCTTATATATATAAATAAATTTTGGTTGCCTAGCCATCGTCTAAGCAGTGACTGTGCAAAGCCTCGCTTTGGAACCCATATCGCCTTGGCGTTGCCTGGATGCTTTGACTACACTGCATGAAATAAGCATGCAATTAAATCTAAAGTGATTATTATGTCAATAATGATCCAACTGATTCATTGACAAGATCTATTGCTACTAAACCTTTTGTATATTGGAAATCTCTTCCATTCCTACATATTTTTGATTGATAATGTTCTTATGTATATTTGATTGATGATGCTCTTACATAAATTTTCTTTCTTATTATAACAAAACATGTATTAATTGTTCCATTTTCAACCCTTACCGTATAAATATACGAGGCACTGCTTACTTTATAAGTTTTTGCTTTAGAGGGATCACTTATCTCTGTTCTTTTCTTTCATACTTTCCAAGAAATTGAGTCACCTAGTCTACCTGTGATTTGGGCTCACTTAGGGTGACTGGGTGAGTCTTGGCATTTTTCAATCCTCCCTGGCTTACCCGATTTTGACAGCTGAGTCAGACTGATTCGGTTGCACTGGGACAAGTCTCTGCATTTTTTTATAGCTTACCCATACCATACACCTGACTTTTTTTTTACTTGAGATGGTTTAAAAGTGACCTGGAGTCTCGGCTGAGTTGAGTTTTCAATGCTGGTGAATATTAGTTGCTTATATTAGGATTTTTGTCAGCATGAGTGTTTATATTCTTACAAGGCTTTGCAGTCTTATTGAAAACTAGCCTGAGAGCCCAAAATTCTGTTTTGAGAAATCATCTTCTGATTCTAGCTGATGCTGTGGAGGCGGATGTATGTGAGAGTTAGTTTTTGAAGTGTAAGCTGAAGTGGGTTAAGAAGAATGATGGTGTCCGAAACTTTTGGGAGTGAGAGTACCTATGAAGCATCTACATAAAATTTTATGGCAGGATATAAAGCATGTAGATTTAGTTATTACTTCATTGTCCCTACAGAAACCTGTAATATGTGGTTCTAGAAAATGATAAACTGTGTTTGCATTTTATTTTTGACCTTGATTATATTAAACCAAAGCCTGATGAACTCAGGAGGGGAAACTGAGTTCTGTGACCAGTGAATATTAAGTCCCTTGCCAGGTCTCTAATGGCTTCTAAACAATCCATCAGTTGCAGTTGCCCTAAATCTTGCCCAAAAGACATTTGTATCCCATGCAATCGGCCTCAATGGATAGCAGGGATCTAAGACAAGTTAAATATTTGCGAAAGAAGGCCAAGGAATAGACTGAACATAATATTTGCTCTCTTTATTTATTCCTTCATGTCGGTAGGGAGGGCAATGAGATTGTAGATTCTTTGGTGAAAAGGTATGATCTTATAGAAGTCATTTTTTTGGCGATCCATGAACCATCTTTTGTGTTGTTGGAATTTCCTGGTATAATTTTTATTTCTCTATTTCTTGTATGTTAAAGTTTTGCTTAATTTAATAGGAGTTGGTTAAGTTCTGTCTTAGCTACAAGGAATATATGCATAATAAGAGTTAAGAGAGTTTGTGTGCTCTCTCCAGTTACCTTTTTCTTTTAGCATAAAACTATGATTTGAGCATTGATCGAAGTTGTAATGTCTGATTGGTTTTCAGAACTTTGATCTGGCGACCATGAAGCATGATGAGATGGATTTCACGGCGAGCTTCGAGTTGGAACCAAAGTTGGATAGTCCCGTCAACCACTCCAGTGATATGCAATCTCAAACAACTCGCTGTTACGGAGTTGTCTTATGGTTTGAGACTGGTTTCACTAGCAGGTTTTGCAAAGAGATGCAGACTGTTCTATCCACATCACCCTACACTCCTAAAACACACTGGTCTCAGACCATCCTCACATTTCGGGAACCAATTATTATAGCATCAGGAGAACCCAATGTGGATGGCTTGGCAGTGGTTGGTACTGATACTTGCCCTGCCTCCAGAATCCATTCACGGATCAGCATTGTCAGGGCTGTGCTGCACCGAAGCATTGACATATCCTTGGAGACCACAGCAATAGGTTCTGATGGTCGGAAACACAGTTGTCCTGTGCAAATATTTAATCTATAACTGGGTGCCTACTGATCAATAGGTGAAATCAACCCACCTGGCAATTTTCCATGCTTGCCCTGGTGGTTTGTGGCTTAATTGGGATTATAGTGTCATTGTGCGAGTTGTATTCATATGCTCATTCGGTGTCGTTAAATGTATAAATTAATCGTCATTATGAATCCTCCTTGTTTGCTATTTCTGGTTTAATCTCTTACATTGATTTAGTTGATTTTGGTGGATAAGCAGGGATATGAAACTTACGACCTTTTGGTGTTGCATCCTTCTTGTTAGCTATCGCGCATTACAATATACTGGCTATGAGCCTGTAAAAACAGACCTTGTAAAAAAGAAATGCCATTTTGCTCCTTTCAGCAGGTAAGGGAATCCATGAAACGCCTTCCTCCATCAATTCAAACTAATTATTACATCAGTTCATATTACTTTGTAAACTAACTTTTATGAAAGCCAAAAAGAGAGGAAAGGTCATGTCTCTCCTCTCTTGCAGAGATCTCTTTGACTAAAGGAAGTGCTACTGAGGAAAGATTACAAGTGTAAAATTTCCTACCTGACTTGAAAAGAACAAATTGCTCAAATCCTCTCTTCCTTCTAATGTCATAAAAGAGGGATAAGAGGGGAGATGAAAGGATTGAAGTCCTGTGGAACTTAATCTTCTGGGTTTTGGCATGAACTTAATTGGATCCTACTAACTTGATTTGATCTGATGATATGAGATCTGTGTGCTGCCTTTTAGATTGATTCCATTACCATCCTTATGTATTCAGGTAACCAATCTGCTAACTCTTCAGCCAAATGCCTAGGGGTTAATGCTCACCTTCTTAGAAAATGGTGATGCGGTGACCCAAGATTTGGTTAGGGTTAGGGTTAGGGTTTGTGCCTTTTGCAGTGGCCTCTTGCAGCGGATTATTGTTTGTAATAAACAGACAATCAAAATTTCGCAAGTCAGCTCTGTTCCAAAAACTCAACTGTACATTACCTGTACTGGTTAACAAGGAACCAAGTTCATAGTAAAGTGAGTTTGGTTCGGATGATGGCTCTTCATTAGCTTTCTTGTCTGAGCTAGGAAATGGCGTTGCATCCACAAAATTTTTCATGTAAGCGACCTCCCTATGATAAGGAACATGTAAGCATCTGTAGCATGTCTGTATGTGAAAACTAAGTAGAAATCTAGGTACCTACCACCTCGACTTTGAGCATGAGATTTTTATATAGACTAAATTAAGGGGCTCTGTCTCCTTCCATGTGAGCAGCATTTGCAGTTTATTTAGGACTTTGCTAGCAAGACGGCACAGGTATCCTAGGGTTAACTGGGACCTTGTGTAAAAACAAATTTCCGTTTTTCTTTTAAAAATAACAAGAATCATATAAAATTAAATGAATCATTCAAATATTTTGGTTTTAACATTTTAGATGATTCCTTTAAAATTATAAGAATTCTTTAATTTTATCTAATCTATCTATACTATAATTCCTATTTGATCTGCAAACATCAATCCCAGGAATTCTAGAGGTACTAATGTGGCACCTCTAAGGAGTGATTTTAGGGGGATTGAAGGGAGTTTTAGGAGATTATGATAGGAGAGATAGAGAGAGAGAGAGCATGCAGGGGATTGGCGGGGGGATTTTAGGGGGATTATGCAAGAGGTGCTATGTGGCACCTCTAAGAATGACTGATTTTAGGGGGATTGGAAGGATTTTAGGAGATTATGATAAGAGGGATAAAAATAAGAATGATAGAGAAAGAGAGAGAGAGAGAGAGAGAGAGGGAGAGAATGTAGGGATTGGAGGAGATTATGATAAGAGGGATTTTAGGAGATTGTAAAGACATACTAACCCATGAGAGAGATTTTAGGGTACGAGGAATAGAGATTAAATTTTTTTTACCATACCCATGCATCGGGTCTCTACCATAGTTAGTAAATTCGCGTATTATACGTGAATTATACACGAATACTTATAATGAATTATACGTATAATTCATCTGTATTAATCAAAACTACGTAAACACTTGCGAATTTTTAAGTAAGACGAATTATATGCGAATTATTAGCGAATCATTCACGACTTATTCGTGAATAATATATATATATATATATATATACAAACCTGTAAGGTAAATCTCAAATCCTCTTTCTTCTTATAACTCTTTTTCTTTTGATTTTTTCATTTTTCTCAATCTCTAACCTTAGTCTCTATCTCATTGGCCATAAAGTCACTAATAGTCGTCAGCCACCAGTCATGAAGCACTCATTGGCCATTACTTAGTCCTCTAATTTTCTCTCGATCTCTTTCTCTCCCTAAATCTCAAATCTTAATTATTTCATAATCGTCACTTGTCACAATGGCATAGCCAACAGCCAGCAGTTGAGGACCGAGTACCCGACTTTATAGTATTGTCAATCCCAGCTACTATTACTCTCCATTCCAAGAGCGACTCTCTTTCTTTCTCTCTCTCCCTTCCAAGTTCGACTCTATCTCTCTCTCTAATTCTCGAATTGCACTTCTTTTTTTCATTTTATGTAATATGAGGTAAAGATTTAATACATTTTCTTAGAAATTTTATATATGTAATTGTATATATTTAGACGAATTTTTCAACAAATTATTGAGTATTAGCCTGAATTATACTCGAATTAATTCCGTACCGCACTTTTGACGTTTTGCGTTTTTTTCATTGAATTTTTAATTGAACTATTGAATACAAATTCCGAATTATACTCGAATAATTTTCGTACCGAATTTTAACCGTACGCCAAATTGCTAACTATGGTCTCTACTAGTACTATAATATAAAGATACATGTGACATTCTTTTTGTTCCCCAATCTTCAAGTCCGGTGATAAGAGTTATCATACCCTGTGAGTCTTTTCTCTCTCAAATCACTTTTTTAATGGGTCCCACTATCTCCCCACTTTTCTCTCTAACCATCCCAACCGCTTCACTTCTCTCTCTCCTTTGACTCCTCATCTTCCTTAATCCTCACTTCTGTCTTAGACTTCTAATGAGCCCATTGTTTTCCCACTTTTCTATCTATCTTACCAATCTTACCCCACCCACCTCTACTCCTCTCGTGTCACATACTCACCTCTCTCCAAGATTAGATTTGGTTTGGGCCAGACCAAAACTGTCTGGCCCACTCACAGTGCCCGTTTGACTGCCTTTTTAACCTTGGTTAAGAAATTTTAACTCTTGTGATTAATTTTTTAAATATATATTTTTTATGAAAATCAAGGTTACATGATTGAACCCTAAGGGTTAGTGACTCTTAATCACAGTTAATGGATGTTAAAAGAGACACGCGTTAACCTATGGGAAAAAGGCACATGATTTTGGTTTGGTGAGGGCCAGACTAAAGCCCATTCTCTTCTCTCCCCATATGTTTCCCAAAAGGAACCTCCATCTCCCGAAAACTACCCTATCCTACCCCTCTCTCTCTCTCTCTCTCTCTCTTTATTTCCGTGCATTGCACGAGGTTACTGTTAGTACATAAAATAATAATTATAAATTATAATAATATTTATTTAATAAATATATTACTCACCTAATTATATATCCTTATTACTTTATATAAATTATTTTACATAAATTTATTTCATCTAAATATGAAATTAAATTTTTGGCTGTTCAATTCCATCTAATCATAGTGCATTCAAATGATAGAATTATAAATTATGTATAATTTAATTCCATGGATTTGAATTCCATGAAATTCAATTCTTTGGGTCAATTCCACTTTCATAAATCCGAACACAACATTAAAGTTTTTACATTTTTATATGATTCCATTGGAATTAAAGTAATCAAACAATTTAAGAATCTAGATTTTTTCTAAGGCACGGTCTCGATTAGCCCTTTGACCGCGGTCCCAAAATCTTTATCCATATATCTAAAGATAAAGCTTCGGGGTTCTTACGGTCCTAGGGTTAATTTAGAACTTGCCCTAAAACACGTTCAGGTAGGCACCAAAGCACCAAAAAGTCTAGAGTTTTGAAATTAGAATAAAACTTATGAGACCCCTTAGGGCCGAGACCATGCTCTAAGAGCACGAGATTTCAGGTGGGGCCTACCATGTGAAATGGGCCCCACCTGAAATCCCATGCTCTTAGAGCATGGTCTCAGTGGTGTCGGCCCTAATGGGGTCTCAGTAGCAAAGTCCTTGAAATTATATGATTCCTACATATAAAAACCCAAACATTTTATAAACATCACAAAAAATTAAGACTAAACGATTCTTGTAATTTTAAAGGATTGTCTCAAATGTGTAAACCCTATCATTTTAAAGGATTCTTTTAATTTTGCGTGATACCATGAAAATGACCTAATTCTTGTTATTTAAAGAAAAATTAAAATTTGTTCTTAGGCAAGGTCTCAGTTAGCCCACGCCCTTAACCATGCGGTCTTGCTAGCAAAGTTGTTGGAGAATTTCTTCTCTAATGACCAACTTATGGTGGTACGGGCCGAGACCGTTAGGATACTACATTGGGTTAGTTGGGACAACCTTTGTAATATTTTCGTGTTCTTTCCAATTTTAAATTAGCCCTTTTGGACAAGCAGGGGTGGTTAATCACGAAGAATCCCGATTCTCTCTGGAGCAAGTTAGCTAAGAACATTTACTTTCCTCGGTGAGATTTTATGGTGGCAAAAATCGGTTACCATCCGTGGTTGGCTTGGCGGAGTCTAGTGGCTGGTCAGAAACCACTTACTGCGAGTCTCACTTGGAAAGTAGGCAATGGTAGATCTATTCACCCTTGGAAGTGCATGGATTCAAACTTAATTGAGTTAACTCTCAAAACCCGCACAAGTAATGTGGATCATATTTGCCAAATTTAATGTAGCCAATCTAGGGCTCCAGATTGGAGGATTTGGTACTTTCAAAAAATGAAATCTATTCAGATCCGTCGGGTTACCATCGTCTGCAGGAGCTAGTCCCTTAGGGAGAATGGATCACCCATCCTCAGGGGCTTGCCACATGTCCTTATTGACACCCCTTAACTATGGTTAAAATTCACCCAATCTCAAGGTTCACTTACTTATCCTTGGTTTTTAGAAAAAAATATTTAAATAATTTTAACCTTAGGAGTTAGTGAATTTTAAACTAAGGTTCGAAAAGAAATTTGATATTTTTTTTTAAAACCAAGGATAGGTGGGTGAATCTTAACCACAATTAAGGGGTATTAATAGAGACACATGACGACCTCAAAGGCATTTCCGGGGAAAAAAAAATTCTCAAAATAAAAAAATTACCCCAAAAAAAATTTATCGGGGCCTACGCCCCCTAACCCCCAAATTTCATACCCTAAAATCAAATTTGTTCCCCCCCTCCCCCCAATGAAAAATTCCTAGCTCCGCCTTGCCCATCCTCAGTAGTTGCCACAGCCAGTTGGAGAGCTATTCGGTCCCTCCGACTTCCTCCCTAAATAGCCTGGTTTTTGTGGCGTTGTATGCATCAGGCTCTTGAGGTATATACCCAAGAAGAGAGAAAGCAGGACATGTTACATTTCTTTGGTTGTTCCAGAGGAAGAATTATATCCCCATAGGGAGTGGAATCGATTTGAGTCGGGGTGAAGCGGTTGATTTGCCCACCAATTTACTATCCCAAACACTAACCTTAGATACATGATGTTGATAGGCTTCATATCAAATTGGAGAAAAATTGTCGAAAACCTTTACCACTGTTTGTGGTTGTTGATAAAATATGTGAAAACGGATCAAAGAAAAGAAAATTTAAAATTTCTTAATATAAGTCATAATATATTTTTTTTCTTTAACTTTTAAGGCAATTGTGGGAAAAGGGAGAACTTGTCGGGAAAAAAAAAGAAGTTACACCTTGTAAAAGGGCATCGACCACACCTACACGTGCAAGTAACCCTTCTCGTATTAGCACGTACCCGGAAGAAACTTTGAGTTTTTGTCACCGTCACTACAAAAAAATCTACTGCATAGAGACGGAATATTAGAGATGGAAACTACTGCCGTCGCTAATATCCCGTCTCTAATTATGATTTCAATTTTTATTAATTTATTTTTTTAAAATAAAATAATCTATAGACAGAAATATTCCGTCTCTATAGAGATAGTTATAAGTTCAATTTCTAATCGTATCAGAGACAGAAAAAATAATATTAGAGACGGAAATTTTTCGTCTCTATGCAGTAGAATTGTTGTAGTGCGACTTGAAACCCCATTTTAATCTCACTATCTTCCTCTAACAAATTAACTAAGCAATACCCCACCGCTTGCTCCAAGGGTAGGATAGTGGTCTCTCTTATGAGAGAGGTCATGTGATCTATTCTCACATTGGGTGACAACTTGGAAGTGGTCTACTTTTCCGTTCTTAACAACTACTAACCATAGGTAAATGCAGAGGTAATGGGTCTATCGTGGTCATAAAATTTGTTAATATTACATTCTAATAAAGGTCGCATTCTAATAAAGCTCCAATACACAATAAAACAAAGACCCTCTCTTTTGAAAGAGCCATTATATAAATATAATTAATCAAAGTTTTAAAATTTTTGTATTAGGCATAAAAAAATTATAAATTTTGATGAGGCCAAACTTCCCCATAGTCAACAATTACCTCATACTTTGAAGGCTACAATATACGAAAATTAGATATTATTTATATTTTCTTAATCACACTTATATAATATAAAAAATTTCAAAATTTTGGGGGCCATGCATCTGTCCTTGGGTATATGATATTGTCAGGAAAAAAAAAAAAAATCATTAAGCTCCACCACTTTGCACTTTCCTCTAAAGAGAAAGACCAGTCGTGCCTAGGCGTGATATTGAGCCGAGTAGTGGTGTGTTCAAGCTTGTTTGTTTATTAAACGAACTCAAAAATCATGTTCAAGCTTGACTCGTTTATTAAATAAACGAGCTCGAGCTTTACTAGCTGAACTCGAGTAGTTCTATGAACAGCTTGGTTTATTGGATATAGCTATTTATATTAGATAAAAAATTTACTTTATTATCCTAGGCAAAGAAATCACGGTATTAACTAAAATTTTATTATAAGATAAATTATATAAATGGTACGTATTTTTATCATATGAAATACATTATATATTATTAATCTTTCCTAGCATAGGATACATATACTTAATTTTAAATAAAATAAGTATATATTAAATATTTTAGTAGGTTAATATGTATATATAATCGAGCCGAACTTTTAACGAGTTGAGTAGGGGTGTGTACTATTAGAGATGGAAATATTTCCATCTCTAATGGTCAGGTTAATATGTATATATAATCGAGCCGAACTTTTAACGAGTTGAGTAGGGGTGTGTACTATTAGAGATGGAAATATATTAGAGATGGATATATTTCCATCTCTAATAGTACACACCCCTACTCAACTCGTATTTCCGTTTCTAAATGTGAATTTATTTTTTAAAAAAAATTAAATGTCAAAATAAGAATTAGAGACGGAAATATTCTGTCACTAATGGTCTTTTACTATTAGAGACGAAAATATTTCCATTTCTAAAGGTGAATTTATTTATATAAAAAAAAAAAATTAAATGTCAAAATAATTATTAGAGACAGACATATTTCGTCTCTAATGGTCTTTTACTATTAGAGACGAAAATATTTCTGTTTCTAAAGGTGAATTTATTTTTAAAAATGAATTAAATTCACTAACTTCGTCCAATGAGTTAAGGACCAATGAGCTAAGGATCCAAAAGTTTCCTCTCACCAACTTCGTCCCAACACAAAGGTGAACGACAACTTCTCCCATAGAGTGCCTTAAACGGCACCATCTTAATGCTCGACTGACTTGAAAGTCTAACATGCAAGCCCGTAGCATATTTTCTATGATCTGATTCACCCTCTCAGTTTGTCCATCTGTTTGCGGATGAAACGCAGTATTAAAGTCCAAGCGAGAACTCATAGCATGCTAGAAACTCTTCTAGAACTTGGAAGTAAATCTGGGGCCTCGATCAGATACAATGCTAACAAACATTCCATGCAAACAGACTATCTCCTTGATGTACAAATTCACAAGTTGGTTGCAATTGTATGTAGTTCGGTACGAAAGAAAGTAGGCCGACTTAGTCAATCTGTCAACTATGACCCAGATAGCATCAAAGTTCTTCATCGTCCTTGACGGACCAACAATAAAATCCATAGAGATATTTTTTCACTTCCACTCAGGAAGAGGAAGTGATTGGAGAAGCCCGACTGATCTTCAATGCTCGGCCTTGACCTACTGGCAAACCAAACACTTGGACACATAGGTAACCATATCCCTTTTCATATTCCTTCCACCAGAAGTACTTCCTGAGGTTCTAGTACATCTTAGTGCCTCCGAGATGGATAGTATATTTAGACTTGTGTACCTCATCCAAAATCTCTTGCCTTGGCTCTTCATTGGCTAGGACACATAGTCTGTCCTTGAAGGAGACCGCACCATTTCTCTAGGAGAAGTCCTCAAATCTGTTGCTAATTGACTTGTTTATAGAGGCGTTCAGTTCTTCATCGTCCCACTGCAGATCTTTAATCTTGTCCAAGATGGCTGACCTGACCACAATGTTGGCTAATAAGGCTCCAAAAGTACCAACATTGAAACCTGCATCAAAGCTAGACATCTCTTCGAGCAACTTCCATTCTTGGACCATCAAGTATGCCAAGAATCTAGTAGGTCGCCTGCTTAATGCATTTGCCACCACATTGGCTTTCCTTGGGTTGTATTGGATAGAGTAGTCATAGTCCTTGAGGATTTTTATTCAACGACATTGCTTGAAATTCAGTTCTTTCTGCGAGAACAAATTGTGAGCATGAGTTTCGGGAAAATCCTGGTTTGCATCTCACGGGGTGAGTTTAGAGTCGCTACCTATTCATTCAGAATGGATAAGTTCCCGGGATTTGGATAAGGTTTTGGTATACGATTGAGATTAGGGTAAGAGGTTCGGTTAAGTCCGTGGAAGGGGTTAGGTACCCCGACACTTCTACTTTTCAGTGGTTCCCTACTTGGTAGGGTTAAGCCAAATTAATCTCGAATTTAATCAAATGCCTAAATGTTTAAGATAATACTAATCTAAGAATGAGAAAATCCTAGACTAGGGTCGAACCTGGGTTGGGCTGCCTACGTACTCACATTGTGGTGAGATTAGATCGACCGTAGTTCTGGCACATGAGCCCGTGCCGAGGCTAGGGGTGTGTGTGTGTGCACCAAGGGTGGCTTAGGGTCTAACCGGGAGGCTAGGGGTGGTTGACCGGGCTGGTCAAGTACCCGGTATTGGGTCCGATAGGCCAAGGGGTGAGCTGGATAGGCTAGGGTTTGTGCCCGGTAGGCCGAGATTGGGCCCAGTAGGCCAAGAGTGAGCTTGGTAGGCTTGGGGTAAGTCCGGTAGACTAGGGTTTGACTCGGTAGGCCATGAGGGAAGCCCGGTAGGCTGGTTTGGCCCGATAAGCTTGAGTTAAGCCCGGTAGACCAATGTGTGAGGCCCGATAGGCCCAAGAGTGTTTTAACCAAGGGTTAGGGTTGCTAACCGTGGTTAAGAAAGATGATTAACCATGGTTAGAGGTGCTAACCATTGTTAACAAGTCCAAAGTTAGTATTTTTGATCTTTTTGAATTTTTCTGATTTTTTTGAGATTTTTCCCAATAGTTAAGGATGCTTAACCGCGGTTAAGGAGGGGAGGTCACCATGGTTAGGGGTACTAACCATGTTTAAATGGCCAAAAGAGACCATTTTTGGGTTTCTCTTAATATTTTGGATTTTTTGAGCATTTTTCCAGAATTTTTCCGGTTAAGGATTTTCTAACCATGGTTAAGGATCAAAAATGGGGTTGACTCTGATTAAGGGTCTTAACCAAAACAAAAAATGTCACAGAAGATATTTCTGGATTCCATCTAGTATTTATGATTTTTTGATGATTTTTTTGGAATTTTGCCAAGTCATGGGCCGCTTAACCATGGTTAAATGTTAACCACGGGTGGGTTTAACAGTGGTTAAGGGGTTGACTGAGGCAAAAGTGGGCCTAGGGTGCATGGCAGGGCCTAGATTGGCCTCCTACCCGACCTGGGCCCTCACAAAGTCCAGCAAATGCGAAAAAACCCACATTTTATCAAAATTTTAACTATGGTTAGCGCGGGTTTAACCATGGTTAATAGAGGAATCATGTGAATCCGAGACTACCCATGGGTAGCCTGAAGCACAGGGAACAATTCAAATCCTTGTGGGGCCCAAGATGATGTCATGGGTGGGCCCCACATGGGCCCAAAGTCGGCCCAAACATAGCCATATAAAATGATAAATTTATAACAAGACTCAAACAATTTTTTTGGTGATCTTTGCGGCAATTTTGCCGTTGTTTGGCTCAATCTCAGGGGGATCCGAGACCACTGTTGCGAAGTTGGCCAAGAGGGGAACAATTTTGGCCCTTGTGGGACCCAAGGGAAGGCCTTATATAGGCCCCACAGAGGCCCAAAGTCGTCTCGTTGCACAGATTTTCACACTGTCGACCACACTTTGGGGTCGATTTAACTATGGTTAACGGGTGAGTTAAGGGCTGATATTTAACAAGGGGTAGCTGGGTATGTGCGGAGTCTAACTATGGCCTCGGTTTCGACCAAGGCCAAGTCTAACCTGGGTTAATCCCTAGTTACAGGTGGCGGCCCGAAACTGTTTTTCCAGAGTTTTTTTTTGAAAAAACTCATGTTTGGGGCTGATTGGGTGTAAACCAGGAGGTCCAGGGGGATTCCTCATGGATTGAGGACCCCCCAGACCTTCGGGAAAGACTCCCGTGGTGTGGGGTGGTGGTGCCCGTGGCCACTCATCAAAGAGAGACCCTCCTGCCTATGGCTCAGCTATTGAAATAAAAAAAAAACAAGAACAAAATGGGACCCCTGGAATGGGA
Source organism: Tetracentron sinense (assembly GCA_015143295.1). Taxonomy (NCBI): domain Eukaryota; kingdom Viridiplantae; phylum Streptophyta; class Magnoliopsida; order Trochodendrales; family Trochodendraceae; genus Tetracentron; species Tetracentron sinense. The sequence continues at coordinate 34,248,622 of CM026563.1, read as the reverse complement.
CCAGGGGTCCCTTACAATGATTTTTGCTGAACAAAATAAGGGAGTAGAGGAGCACTACCCAACTGGAACCTCATGGAGGTGAGCGGCTGTGAGGAGTGGTGGAAGATTGAGAAACCACGCGGGTAGCCTGGGGCAGACTTGGGACACTCCCTAGAGAGTTTAGAACTCTATTCAGGTGCCTGGCAGGAGTGTGGGATGATCGAGATGGTCAAATCATAGACTTGTGCGCAGAGGTTTTTTTTTTAAAAAAAATAGGCTCTTGAAACAGTGGCTATGGGTGGAGGTGTCGTGGGATCGTGGTGGACCTAAGGGAGTCGGTGTGAGGCCTGGGAGATGCGTGGATGCCTAACTAAGATGATGGCAAGGTTTGAAATAATGGTTACAGGGGTGGCCAAAGGGACTATGTGTGTCTCTTTAGAGCTTCTCAAATCATAGCTGCCACCGAGTTTTGGAAGGTGAAGGAGGGATGGAGGAAGGCCTAAGGCTCACTGAGGCTTGCTCTCATGTGGAGGTGAGGAGTGTGAGTGGTTTTTTTTTTTGGAAGTTTTTTTTTTTGAAATCCCTCCACTGAACAGGCACCACCGGGGATTAAATAGAGGAAAAAGGAGATGAGGGGAGGGAAGGATAAGGATTGAGGTGGAGAGGCGTGGGGGACACAGCCTGGAGGAAGGGCAGGGGGCCAGGGACTGGCTGGTTGTCCTCGTCTTCACGAAGAAGAGGATGAACAGTGCAGCCTTTGTTAAAATTTTTTGTTTTTTTTTGCATTTGGTTGGGTAATACAGGTTGGGCCCAACCCGCATGTGGGCCCTTACCACATGGGGTTGGCGCCTAGTTTAAAACCCCCCCCCCCCCCCCCTTTTTTTTGTACCTAAAAAAAACATTTTAAAAAAAAAATTATTTTTTTCCTTTTTGGGCTTAACCACCACATGTGTGGGGAAAGCTAAAAGTGTTTTGGCCTAAAAAAATTTGAATTTAAAAAAATAAGGTGGCTCCCACCTTTGTTTGGGCTTAGTGGGCCCATGCTTGGGCCCAAACAAGGTTTTAAATATATTTTTTTTTGGGTTTTGGGCTTAAAATGGGCCTTGAGCCCATGGGTCCTTAGTCTAGGGTTTAGACTAAGGTTAGGCTAGGTCTAGAGTAAGGTCTCGGGTCTTCCCAGGGTTAGACTTAGGGTTTAGCTAGGGTTAGCCTAGAGCTTGATCTAAGGCTTAGGCACTACCTAGGGTTTGACCGAGAATAACCATGGTTAACGGAGGTTAACCATGGTTAAACATGGTGTAAAAATTGGGTGCTTACACAAATACTTTAGACTCCTGTGATTGGTGAATACTTCAAATTGCTCACCGCACAAGTAGTGTCTCCAGATCTTGAGAGTGAAGACAACTCCCGCCAACTCTAAGTCATGGGTATGGTAGTTCTTCTCATGATCTTTCAACTGCCGGGAAGATATGAAATAACTTTTCCATGCTGCATCAGATCACAACCTAACCCAATGAGTGAGGCGTCGCTATACACCACAAAACCTCCGCTGCCAGATGGTACTGTCAAGATGGGAGCAGTGGTGAGGCGCTTCTTCAATTCCAGAAAATTCTTTTTACACTTCTCATTCCATTCAAACTTGACATTCTTTCGAGTTAGATGATTGAGTGGCGCTACCAAACTAGAAAAACTTTCTACAACTTTTTGATAATATCCGGCAAGGCCCAAAAAGCTTCAAATCTCTGTGATGCTCCTTGGTCTTCCCTAACCTTCCACTGCTTCTATCTTAGCAGAGTCAACAAAAATACCATCTCCAGACACCACGTGACCTAGGAATGCCACTTTCTCGAGCCAAAATTCAAACTTGCTCAGTTTGACATACAACTGATGCTCCCTTAATGTCTTCATGGTAATCTGAAGATGCCTTTCATGATCCTTTTGTGTCTATGAGTACACTAGGATATCATCAACGAATACGATCACAAAGTGGTCTAAAGCTAACATGAATATTCGATTCATGAGATCCATAAAGGTTGTTGGAGCATTAGTCAAACCAAATGACATGACTAGAAATTCATAATGCCCATATCTGGTTCTGAATGCAGACTTAGGCACATTTTATACCTTTATCTTCAACTGATGGTAGCCTAACCTTAAATCGATCTTGGAGAAATATTTAGGTCCTTGCAACTGATCAAACAAGTCATTGATCCTTGGCAAAAGATACTTGTTCTTGATAGTAACCTTGTTCAGTTACAAATAGTCGATGCACATCCTCATTGAACCATCATTCTTCTTCACAAATAAAACTGGAGCTCCCCAAGGTGATACACTTGGGTGGATAAATTCAAAATTGAGCAACTCTTGAATCTACTCCTTTAGATCTTTCAACTCTGTCGGAGCCATCCTTTATGGTGCCTTAGAGATGAGTGTTGTACCCGGGGCTAGATCAATTGCAAACTCGATCTCCTTGTCAGGCGGCAAACCAGTTAAGTCTTCAGGGAAGACATCTAGGAATTCCCTCACCATTGGGTTATTTGAAGAGTTTAACACTTCTGGTGTGAATATGCTCAAAGCTGCAAATCGAGCTAGATCTCTCTTTCTCAAACCCCAAAAATAGAAAGGAGGTCAATTGACTGGCTTGAAGTTAACCACCTTCCCAAAACAGGCAACATGGCCATGATAGATGGAAAGCCAATCCATGCCTAGTATGACGTCAAAATCCTAAAAGTCCAGGATAATCAGATTGGCTGGCATCTCTCTTTGACCAACTAGAATATCACATATGCGATAAATCTTGTCGGTAATGACTGAACTACCTACTAGGGTGACGATGGATAATTCCCAGTCTAAACGACTTAGCTCCATAGGGAAAGCTTGCGCAAAACTGGGTGTAACAAAAAAATGAGTCGATCCGGTGTCGATCAATACATGGGTTAGATAGTTATTTATCAATTGAGTGCCTGAATTGGATATATAACTAGGTGTGTTAAATCATGTGCACAAATGGATATCATACATCATATTGATATTCACATAAAAATTTCAATCATCATACAGTCATAGAGTCATCAAATTTAAAGCGATTCATGAGTACATGTACGCTGCACAACGTCGTCTAACGCCTGTGCATCCTACTCGGAGTTAGCAAACACCCGACCTTGAATTGGCTAGCGAAGATGCTGGAGTCTCGGGCCATGAGGTGGCCTCTATTGCATTGGCTGCTTCATCGGTGGCCTGGCTTCCTATGGCTGCATACATGGAGGCATCTGCTATGCCAGGAATTGGCACTCTCTGATTCGGTGGGTAAGATACCCACAACGAAAACATCCTCCAGTAGTTGATCGACATTCTCCTGCCGGGTGCCTCTTGCCATATTGGCTACATGACAGTTAGGTCGGTGCCCAAGGAGTAGGAAAGGCTGTCTGTGGTGCCTGAGGATTTACCGTTGCAGACCTCTGGTAAGGGGTAGTCCTAGCAACTAGCGCCGGACCCGATATCCTCGGCCTCTTATCTTACTGGCCACTCCTACTCTCCTGGATCCTCTCCCTCTTCTTCAAGAACTCTTTTGAGCTCATCTCAGCTACTAGAGCACGTTGATACACCTCCCTACAGGTTTTAAACTACATAATCAAGACCTTATCTCGAATGAAATCTCTCAACCCTCTCTCAAACCTCTTCGCCTTCATCCTCTCGGTGGTGATTAGGTGAGGTGCAGACCTCGAGAGCTCTACAAATTTGGCCAGATACTCGACCATTGACATACCTCCTTGCTCTAAAGTAGAGACTTCAATCTCCTTCTGATCTCTCGCAATTTGCGAACACCAGGAAATACCTCTCATATAAGACCTCGAGGAATTCTCCCAATGTCCATGCCTGACCAACCCTTACTTCATCCCTTTGCCTTGTTGCGGCCCTCCACCAATGCTTAGCCTCACCTTCCATTACGAAGGAGGCCCATTTCACTCTCTGCTCATCGATGGGCTCAAGTACTGGGAATATTTTCTCTAGTTGCATGATCCACAACTTGACAACTGCCAGATCAGAGTTGCTATAAAATGTTGGAGGACCCATCCTCCTAAAGGCTTCTAGCCCCAATTGTCGTGGTGGGTGAACATCAGCCTGCCCTGCTACTAAAAAGGCAGTCTGCTATGTGATAGCTGTAGTAAGATTCTCTAGAATATGACTTATATTTGGTTGATGATAACCCTCTAGGGTATCTTCATCAGTCACACTCCCTCTTCCATTCTAGTTTCCTCTCATTCCTCTCCTCATGACAATGCCCCTCAAATAATCATAAAACAATTTTCTTTTAGACATTATTTTATGAATAAAGCTAACTTTTAAACTTAATCTTTGAACAAACCTAAGGTCCTAAACTTGATGTTGCTTCTTAAGTTAGACAAATCTCCAAGTTCCTAAGCCTAACACTTTAGCCCTAAGGATTCTAATCAATGTCAGTTTTAGATGTCAATAACAAAATCAAAGTGCGGTAACATATGAGCATATCATGTCATCACCTTGACTCATGTACTTGTGTGACACTCAGACTTGTACTATGAATGTCATGCATGCTTGTTTCCAGTGAGATGATGTCTAGGTCTTTATATCATATCCACGGAGAGCTACTATGCGAGCCTAAGCTTCTAGAGCATCCTTATGATCAAAGTCCATGATACATTATCCAGGACTTACAATTGTATCCATGGAGAGAACACACGGTTTCATGGTGCTCCTTGTAATTCAGGGTCCATGATTCATGTCCTTGTAATTCAATATCCTTGTTCATGCATGGTGTCCTTGTCCTTGTACTTGTATTTCATGCATGATATCCTTGTCCTTGCCCTTGTAATTCATGCACACTGTCCATGCAATGCCCATGCCATGCTTGTATACTCATGAGACTCGTAAACTACCACAAATATGAACTTGTACTTAAGTGTCGTGATTAATATTTGAACTCAGTCATCCCTTAGATTTCAATCCTCCACCAAGAAACTCTGCTAGGGTACATCTACCTGGTTAGAGAATTCCTAACCTAGAAGACTTCCTCTAAGTATTGGCCTTAGCGAATGTCAATCATCATGCAATATAACTAAGGCATAATTTATCATGGCAACATCAATATCTCTGTTTCCACATTTACAATAACATCATTTTAACATTTAGCATTTCTAACATCATATTAACACATTTAACTCATTATTCATATATGATTTGCCCTTCCTCCATTTAAACATTTCATAGTTCAAGCACATCCATCCATAACCATAATTATACCATCAACCCATCATCACCATTTTCCCTTTCATCATTTCCAATATAGTAAAATAAATCAAAAACCCTAAATCCATAAACCATAATTTATTACCTTCAATATCCTAACACATGTGAATTCCAACTTCATATTCTATCCATAATTTCCTACCCATTTTCATGCAAATATCACTAATCTTACTTAATCATGTTAATTCATGCTAAATAAAACTATAGGCATATGCAAAATCTCCATTTCCATTTCCAATTCCATAATCCACAATCCATGCATAATCATGTATATATCTTAATAATCTTGCTCAAATCATGCTGAGTCATGCAATAGACCTAATAGAGTTAGATTAGAGAGGATATCGACCTTTGAGATCGTTCCCTTCGATTCAAAACGCTTGCAAGAGGCTTTGGGGTTGATCTCCAAGCCAATCTCCTTCTTCTCCAAGCAAAACTCTCATTCTCCAAGCAATTCTTCTTGAAAACTTTGGGTTTTCTCTCCTCCTTTGCCAAATTAGATTAAAAGACCTTAGCATACTTTAAACCCTCAAAATAGGACCTCTATTTATAATCCTAGGGTTTAAAACCCTAAAAATCCAAACTTAAACCCTTTTTAAAAACTGATCTGCGTGACACCGTTCGAATGGTTCCACAATCGTTCGAACGGTTTCTCATTCGTTCGAATGGTTCTTCGAACGAATGTACAAAAATGGTTGTGGGATTTATTTCTATTGCTTTCTCTCTGGCTCCGTTCGAATAAACATAAATTCATTTGAACGGCTGTGTTCGTTTGAATGAATCTGGGCCTTATCAATCGGTTTTGGATGCTGGATTGCTCACCCAATTGGCCTACTGGTTTCGTTCGAACGGTTGGGGATTCGTTCGAATGAAACTCCCTAGATTTGCCTATTTTTGCATTTTTTTTTCCTATTTTCTTTTTCATTTGCTTAGACTCTTATACATTTTAAACGTTTCACAACATTAATTGAGATTAAATACCTATTAAGAACATTCATTAACATTAAGTCATGGCCCACAAATTATTTGACCATTATGCCCTTGAAGAATACTTGAATTACATATGATGGAATTCGGATCTCTATAGTATGATTGGTAGTTTGCTCTACCTTACTATCAGTCGTCCTGACATTTCCTTTAGTGTCGGAGCGTTTGCCCACTATCAAGTGAGCCCTAAAGAGTCACAGTTCTTAGCAGTCAAGCGTATCATTTGCTATGTGAGTGGAATGTCTTTTGGTCTCTGGTATTTTTTTGATACTAATGTCGTTGTTGTTGGGTATTCTGATGTCGATTGGGCTGGAAATGCCGATAATAGGAAGAGCACCTCCGGAGGTTGTTTCTATATTGGGAACTGCTTAGTAACTTGACTTAACAAAAAGCAGAATTTCATTTCCTTGTTTATTGTCGAGGAAGAGTACATAGTGGCCGATACCTATTGCACCCAACTTCTATGGATGAAACAGATGTTGCATGATTACATGATAGAGTAGGGCACTATCACTGTGCATTGTGATAACAGTAGTGCCATCAATATTTCCAAAAATACCATTCAACACTCTCCTACAAAGCCCATTGACATTAGACATCATTTCATACGTGAACTTGTTGAGCAAAATGTTGTATCTATTGAGTATGTCCAAACTGAGAATCAATTTACGGACATTCTTACAAAACCCTTAGATTCCCTTAGGTTTGAGTTCCTTATGAAATCCATAGGTATGTGCGGAGTTGAGTGATTAATGTGTGCTTTCTTATAGCCTAAGTGTTTCATATGTCTCGTCCTTTCTAGTGCTATCTATTAAGTGTATCTTAGTAGTTTTTATTTTTTGTTTATTTTTTTCTTTCTTTTGTTTTGTTTAGTTGATAAAAGAAAATCCCAAAAATATTTGATGTTTTCTTTTTAGTTAGGATGTTTTTCTTTCGAATATTCAAAAATCTCAAAAACATTGAAAAATTGAAAATTAACAAAAAAGATTTTGGTTTGGCCTTCTCTCCTATCATGATATACATGTATTAATTTTCTTGTGATCATAATTTAAAATTAATGCCCAAGGATGAATGTTAATAGGATTGAGTTCGCAAGGATAATACACCTACTAGGTCATATGAGTGATTAAAAATGGACTAAATCACTAATCTCAGTTAGAGTTAGGTGACCTATGTTGCTATATGTTTTGCACATGTACTCTGATTGACCCTAGAAGAAGGTCTAAGTTCCTATGTACAGGTTCTGATATTATTCCTTATGGCCCACTAGGTTAATCAAATCTAGAATGACCAATAGGTTATTATTCCATTTGGTGTGCCCCCTATTTAAAAAATTGAGGCAATTGAAAGGGCTACCTGTGAGCTAGTGTGTTAACTTCTATTAGGTGCAAACAATAGTAATGGCTACTCTTTGTCAACACGTTAGTTGTCTTTCTTGGTTGCAAGTGTGAAAGCTCCTACTTTCAGTAGAGAGGGCTACTTACTCAAATGTGTGAAAGCCACCATTGTAAGAAAATTATTCTTGAGAAATTTAAAAGAATTCTTACATTGAGTAAAGTTTGACAGAAAAATAAAATGAAGATATTTAGTCAAACTAGGGGTGAAAATTGCACATGATTAAAAATTCTGAAAACTGGAATTAACTAGGTTTGACTTCTAGTATTTGAGAAACCTGGAGTCCCTTAATAGTCATAATGTCAAAACCTTAACAAGGGATGAAACCTATAGATAGAATCCAGTCATAACTATCACTTTACACACATTGCATCTTAAGTGAAACTTTGTCACTAACTGTGATTTAGTGTTTAAATCCTATGATTGATCACCTAATGAAACTAAATTAGATGGAAAAATCCTTAGTTAGTCAAAACTTACTAAAGTTGATTCTTGGATGAATTTATTGATAATATCTTGGAAATCACTTCATGCATTTGTGTTATTGAATTTGGTCAATCTCAAGGGGAGTAAATGTTTTTTTATGCCCTGGTGGAGGGGGAGAATTTGAAATGGAGGTAAGTTTCAAAATTGTGTTTTAAAAGAATTTTTTTTTAAAATTTTTTTGGCTTAACCGGTTGACTGCAATTCATACCGGTCGATTGGTCATCGTGGATTTGGGCATTTTAAACACTGTTTTGATTTTTTTTCCATCACTCGTGTTTGAACAGTGCGAGATTTCTCTAGGGCTTCCGAAGAAACCCCCTTCTTCTCCTCCAAAAAGGTATTTGTTCTCCAAATCTTCCTCCATTTTGGTTCCATTGTGAATCTAGGTTGTCTATTTCATCATGGCCCTTTGTTTTTCAATCCTTATTCTTGTGTTTCTAATAGCTAGTGGCAAGAGATGCCGAAAGTTAGTGGTAAATGACCTCAAAGGGTGTCCCTCTGATGGGGAAACCCTTGACCTTGATTCCTTTGTTCCCATTGGGCATGTCATCTCCATTGAGGAAAGTGTTACTTAAAGTGCTTACCACTACACCAAAAGCCGCGACTTATGGTGAAGGCACAACTTTAATCCCTTATAGTCCATTACGGGCCTCGGGTGGTTGGGCATGCTAAGCACCTATTGAGCTGAGGCAAACACTGTTTGATGCTATCTCCCAATGGTAGACTGCTGGAACCAATAATTCCAGCATAAAGACCTATTCGTAGAATGGTCGATTCCTCTTTTGAGAATCGCTGAAAGACCTTATCTGACAAGGCACGTTCTTCCAAAGGGAAAGGCAAAGCTCTTGAATCTTCTGGACAACCTGCTCTAGCCCAATTTGTTTCTTCTAGTGCTACAAAAATCTACCGTGACTCTTTTAGCAAGTGTTCGGTCATTGGTGAACATAAAATTGAGATTTATGATTTTGGTGAGTATCATCTTACAAATATCATCCGAGATCGTCATAGGGAGGGTCTTCTTAATCTTTTTGGTCAGGTTCGTGTTCAACTAATCCGTGAATTCTATTCCAACATTTATAAAGTTGAGCTACCTTCCATGTCATTCAAATCTCGTGCTCTTGGTCATCAAGTCACGATGAATCCTGATATTATTGTCCAATATCTTGATTGTCCTAGAGTTCCGGGTGCTTAGTATCCACATGGCTATAAGGATGATGCAATACCCTCTTTTTTAGTTCCTGATCAGCTCTCCAATGTTTCTTTACCTGTTCCATGAATAGGTAAAAACTCATAAATAAACAAGAACCAAATACTTTAACAAAAGAGATGGAGTGTTGGACTAGTAACTTGATGTACAAGAGTAACAAGTAATAGTCAGGACCAAAAGATACTTGTGATTCCAAATCTTTTGTTTTTAGCTTCCAATGTGTGGACATAATCCTGATTTCATCTCTCAATTTGGTTCTCTTCATCCTTCACGTTTAGAAGTTTATTAATCATATCAAAGTTTTTTGGAGAAACTTCGTCCAAGATTTTTCGCAGTTCACTATCCTTGCTGGCACCAGCTTTGGCAACTAATTGAATAATATCTCCCCAAGATGTGCGGTTGATGATGAAAACAATGAATATAAGAGATGCAATGAGAAGGGGGCCAAAGATGTGCGTTGATGACGTCAACAATGTATGATTCACTAATATAGATGTAACTTACATAAAAAAATTTAATTTATTTCTCAATCAAGTATAACAGTTGACTCAAATATAATTAGTTTCATACATAATAGTTAATACATCAATAATGGTATCTCCAACTCCAAGTATCCAACCTTAACTATTACAATCACAAGCTCACAGCCATATGGAGTTACGCGGAGGGTCAAAGTCATCTCAGTCCTAACTAGGCTGATGATAGTACTAGTTCTCCACATAGTACAATATTGTGTCAAAGCCTTCAGTTGAGTTTCACTCAAAAATTGTCAAAACCCCCTTTATATAGGATGTTGCACGATATATGAGATATATCATGCGATATATCCCATATATCGCATTATATCCTACGAGAAAATGCAAAAATAAATAAAAACAAATAATGTTTAGAAAATATCGACCAATATATACGACACATCGTGCGATATTTCGGATATATCGCACGATATTTTTGATAAATTGTAAAAATTTAAATACCTGATATAGATATTTCGAGACACATCGAAATCGAGATATATATCGTCGACATTTCAAACCATGTTGAAGACAGAACTCTAATTGCAATACCCTCTTTTTGAGTTCATGATCAGCTCTCCAATGTTTCTCTACCTGTTCCATGAACAGGTAGAAACTCATAAATAAACAAGAACCAAATACTTTAACAGAAGAGATGAAGTGTTGGACTAGTAACCTGATGTACAAGAGTAACAAGTAATAGTTAGGACCAAAAGATACCTGTGATTCCAAATCTTTTGTTTTTAGCTTCCAACGTGCGGACATAATCCTGATTTCATCTCTCAATTTGGCTATCTCTTCATCCTTCACGTTTAGAAGCTTATTAATCATATCAAAGTTTTTTGGAGAAATCTCATCCAAGATTTTTCGCAGTTCACTATCCTTGCTAGCACCAGCTTTGGCAATTACTTGCATAATATCTTGTTCAATCCTTAAAATTTCATCCTTTAATTGTTTTTGAGAAGCCTCCCTCGCTTGGAGGTCCTTTTGTAGATGATCTAATTGCTCTCCTAGCCTATTTACACGATCCTCGTGCTCTTTAATCAAACTGTTTTTCTCATCTAATTCCTTTAACAATGCCAAGCACTGAAGCTGAGCTGCTTGAGCTGACACGGCACTTGTATCTGCTGTTGCTTGAGTGGCTGAAAGCTGCAATCTTAGATCATCCAACTCCTTGAGGTACTGTGTTGCGCCCAAAAAAAAATGTCATGGGCATGAGAAAAATTACAAAATGACTAGCTCACAATAGATGAAATTATACATGAAACAATTATGATCTATGGACAAGAAGTTATTTCCATGATTGTGAAGTAAACAGAATCACAATCTAATGCTAAAGGATAAAGAGGGAAACTGATGACATAAGATCCATCATCTTGAATATCCACACCATCCAAACGGTATTCATGGTTCTCTAACTCGTCTGTTCACACTGTTCAATAGGTGGGCTCCTTTTTCATGGTACACCACAAAAATGTGTTGATGTAACCAGAGGTGAAAGCATTTTAAATCAATAACATACAAATCAAAATGGTAGGACAAGCCTCACCAGTATGAGATGCAAAATAAACTATTTGGGGAGGACAAGAAAGTGAAAAAATCGCCAATCCAGATATATAATGATACAAGCTATCAATCCCAGTGGATCACCTAAAGCGGCTGCTCCGCCTGTGTGGAAGAGGAGGAAAAGAGAGGTGGTGTTGGGAGGAATGAGCCCCCAGAGAGAGAGACTGTCTCAACTGTTGCCATTTCATGACTTTATAAGGAAAGTATTAGTCTTCTCCTCTTGAAAACTTATGTTTGGCAGAAATGATCTAAAATATGCATGAGACACCTTAACACCTTTACTGAAATTAAACTTGTTGCCAGACTTCATTCAATTATAAGTAAGAATTCAAAGTACTAATCTGATATGTATCTTGCTTTAGAATTTGTAGCGAAATTACTGGCATCTGGTGATTACTATTTAGACCCAAAATGTCTTCCTGATATGGAAGGACACAATTAAGACCAAAAATGTCAACTTAGAGTGTACAATTAAGAAAAATAATAACTAGGAAAAAATAACAACTAGGAAATGAAAATTGTGCATATGCCTTTTTGAAGTAAAAGCATAGACCAAGATAAAGCAGCAAAATGGATTCTTTTTTTTTTTTTTTTTTGGGTATTTAGAGCATTTGACTATTCTCTCGGGCACGTGCGCTTTGTTGCCCCTTTATGTCACGTTCAACAGGGGTAGATTGGGAATCAAAAAACAGATAGCCCCATTTTTTGTAGGCAACAGGCCTCGGTTTGTCTCTGCCATCTGGGGAAGTCAGAAAGGGCTTGTCTGGCCAACCATAGAATAGGGACAAGTGGTGAAGAAGTCAAAATCATGGGCACACTATATGACACATGGCGATAAGGTGTTGGAGGAAGAGATAAAGGTATTGAGATAAAGGGGGAAGAGATATAAGTAGTGAGAAATCAAAATGATCATGAAAAGAAAATGAAATGACTTCTACCCTTTTTCTTTTTTAATGCCACATGTCTCTTATTCTATGGTTGCCCGACAGCCCTTTCTGGCTTTGCGAGAGGCAATCCGAGGCCAGGGCAACAGGGTGCAATATGGTTGCCCGACAGCCCTTTCTGGCTTTGCGAGAGGCAATCCGAGGCCAGGGCAACAGGGTGCGCTGTTGCCCATCCTAACTCCCCCAAGTCACCAGCACACGCACCAGGTAAGATGGAATTACTCCCTGAGGGTGGCCAACAGAGGGAGGGGATTCAACTCAGGATCTCCACTTCCTGAGGGGAGAGTCCATCAATGGAAACTGCAAATTATCGAACCTGCTTCGCAGTAGAGTCGGACTCCTGAAGCTGGACGTTTCTCTCTTCCAAACTTCGCTGCAATCGAAATGTCTTCTCCTCCATGCTCTTGCCCCTCGTCTCTGCCACCTGTCAAATCCTTAAACCACTTACTCCTAATCCACAAAGGATCCAAATGGGGACCCACAGAGACATATGGTTCCAAAAAAGAACAAAAAGAAGATAGTTTTTCTAATTTATTACATGCCTGTCGGGTTAGGGTTTCTCGGGCAAATGATTCTTCTTGTGAAGCAAGGCGACTACGAACATCCTTCAGCTCAGTCGCCAACGAGACGACGTGGCGCCGGAAGCTCTGTTTCTTCTCACTCAGATCCTTCAACAGAGGATCCAAGTCTCGCTCAGATGAAGATGGTTTCTCGGAAACCGACATCAGCGATCACCAAGATGGTTTCTCGTGAACCCTTCTAATGAGCACTGGAAGGACGACGATCTTATCCTGCGCCTAGCCTGTATCTAAAGCTTTTTCCAAACCCAGCCACTGAAAGCTCTCTTACCTTACCTGCATCAGTAGGAACTGTAATTTGTATTTATTTCGAATAAATGGCAAAAAGACAAAAACGATCATTTTTAGATTGTAAGAACTAACAAACCTAATTAATCTGTTTTTCATTTCACTATAAAAATCATGCCCAAGAAAAACGAGATAGCGTTAAAAAGTCTCTTAGCATTTAAAAAAAGAAATGCAAATGATAAAAAAAAACAGAAATAAAGGTTATTTCCTCGTTTGCTGACACATGATAAGGCTCTGTTAAAGGCTGCAGGAGTTTTAAGAGGATTTGAGCCACATGTTCGTTGTATTCTGCAGAGAATAATATGTTGTATATGGATAAAACACCTTCCAAAAAAAACTTCCGAAAAAAAACAATTCCCGTAAATATCGATTTCACAGCAATATTAAAAAATATATACCATAGTTTTCTTGTAGAAACCGATTTTCTTGTAGAACTGATCTTGAAACCAAAAGACTTCGCTTTTGCAACCGATTTTCTTGTAGAACTGATCTTGAAACCAAAAGACTTCGCTTTTGCAACCGATTTTCTTGTAGAACTGATCTTGAAACCAAAAGACTTCTCTTTTGCATCTTCGAGATTCAAATAAAGCCTTGCTTCTTCTGTTACGTGCATTCTAATTTCTTTGAGGGAAACCAACCTCTAATGACTTATTTCAAGGGTAGCCTTTCTCCACAAGATCAATTAAGATCAGATTGTAGCATTCTAGAAATATAAATACAATGGACTCTATTATAACCGACTCCACTATCTTCTAGACAACCCCTCCGTACTAGACATCTTCTATAAGAATACTTCTACTAACAAGGAAACTAACTAACTGACTTCATATACATATGAACACGTAATCTTTGCCCCACCAACTAAACAACAAATATGGTAACCACCCAAACTGAATACCCCTGAGCTCACATTCATATACACATGTTTATATGTCTGCTGTTATTTTTTTTTTCTTCTCCATGCTACACGAGTGTTTTTGTTTTAGCATGTACAGATTACAGGTTATAGACAACAAAATGCATGACAAGTTCTTAAGTTCTGTTATATGTCATTGTCATGTATTTATTTTATTTTTGAGTCATGGGAGGTATAGTCTCTCCATTTTTGAATCAATTGGGAGAGTTCGTATCTTGTATGTTTGTCAGTTAGTTTTGATACAGAATTGCAAAAAGAGGAGATTGTAAATCCTAATTTGTCTTTGCTAATTTCGCGATAAAAAAGTGATCTAGAGGGTTGGTCCAACTTGTCATGATTTGTGAAGAATGGTGAAGCCGAAAATTGAGGTTTACTCCTACAAGCTTCGCTCACGGATCTAGGAAGGTAAGTGACTTAGTGACCTCAATACCTAGGTGAGAATTGACTTAGATCACTTTTAAAGAACCTAGATGATTAGTTTTAGACTTAGGTAAAAAGCCCATGTGACATTCAGTGTAAAAATAGGCTTGGTAGGCAATATGAGTGCAGATCGGTCGACCACTCATATGAGGGGTCGACCCCTAGCCTAGCGGTCAACCGCTCCTCATAGTGGTCGACCACTTTAGTGCAATTTTTCAATTGAGTTTTTTTCCACAGTGTAAGCTTTTGAGGGGTCGACCACTCTTGCCTGTGGTTGATCACTAGTGGACCGGTCGACCTCTCTTGAACTGTGGTCGACCCCTGATGGTGTTTTGAGTCTCCTAGTTGTTCTACAACACTTAAAAGACTATAAATACACTTTGATAAGACATATTTCGTGCGAATGACATTTTTTTGTGAGAGTTGAGGTCAGAGAACTCTATCTAAGGTTTTTAATTGTTTGTGGTTGATCAACCTATAAATAGCCTTTTATTTCGAGGGTTTGAGATCCCTAAGTCTTTCAAACCCTAATTTAGCAAAGTAGAAGAGAAACCTAGGGTTTCTAAGTGTTCGTTTGTTTGTGAAGGAAGAAATTGCTCAAGGAAGAGGAAGGAAGCTTGAAGATCACTCCTCAAGTATGACATCTTGAACCCGTGCCTTAGGGAATAATGATCTGAGACGCTCGCCCGGTCGTCATTACAACGCATGCGAAAGACTTTACTTGCGAAAATTTTAAAATTTTTATTCAAGAGCTTACATAAGCAATAACAATTGGTCATCACAATAACCCATCATAAACAAATGCGTTACCTCACTGGCAGCAGTAGCCTTTAGTTTTAGCGCCACACACGCTTCGGTACACTTCCCAAAATCTATCAATCGTAGCTCCTTGCCAATCGGCAACCGCTTAAGAATTTGAACACATAAAATGAGGGGTGAGCTATAGAGCCAGCAAAATCCACTATTTTCCACATAGTAACATTCATTAATAATGATATAGTAATATCGTACAATTCTCATATTATAATAATATGCAGAGTAATAATATCGTAGTTCGTGACCAGAGGTTACTTGGGGCTATTTCACCCTATTCCGAGGTTCCCGATCTCTAATTGCTAAGTTCATCCAATCATCATTCACGACACTAGATTACCGTTCTAGATAATCGTTCACGTTCTATTATTGAGTCCACAAACTAGATCGATTGGGCATTTGCCTGTGTATAACCTTTACCTTGGAGTCCGTAGACTCAATATTTAATCAATCGGGCCTACATACATTCAAACCATACCTTGAGTCCTTAGTTTCGATACAATCTTGATTCCATAGACTCAATACATAATCCGGCCCTTCACCCGCTAGAAACAAAACAAATCATCTGATCTCGACCAATGCGGGTAACCTGTTCTCATGGCCTCTCCAACATATCTATCTAACTCAGCCACGATGGGAAACCCGTCCTCACGGCATTTCTATCAGATCGATAACACTATCCACCTAATCTCAGTCATGTGTCATGACATATCTATCAGGAAAACCTGATCTCAGTCATGTGACACGACATATCTATCAGATAACACTACCCACCTGATCTCAGTAATGTGTCACGACATATCTATCAAGAAAACCTGATCTCAGTGATGTGACACGACATATCTATCATATAGCACTACCCACCTAATCTCAGTCATGTGTCATGACATATCTATCAAGAAGCCTGATCTCAGTTATGTGACACGACATATCTATCAGATAACACTACCCACTTGATCTCAGTCATGTGTCACGACATATCTATCAGGAAAACCTGATCTTAGTCATGTATCACGACATCTCTATAAGGAAAACCTGATCTCAGTGATGTAACACGACATATCTATCAGATAACACTACCCACCACTTCCCCTGACCTAGACAAAGAGGGTCTATGGATAACATTCCACCAAATCCCGACTATCAGTCATGGAGGAGTAAACAACATCACCACTCCTGACCTAATCAAGGAGAATCTATGGATATTAATCCATCCACTCCCAACTATCAGTCACAGAGGACTAAACACCACCACCATCAATTAACATCACAACCACAATTGGGTGTGTACTTATCCGTACAGGTCATTGCCCCTTAAGGTAACATCTTTGAGTTCGTAAACTCAATACCCCCTGGGTCCATAAACCCATTACAACATTGGGTCCATAGACCAGATGTCATCCTAACTCTCCTGACTATGCGTCATTGAGGAACCCCAATTCTTAATAAATATCATCTCTCCAGACCTAGTCAAAGAGGGACCGCAGATAGCATTTAACCCAAGTTAGGTTTTCTAACCGTAGGAATTAATCCTCAATTAATCCAAGCCTAGCTTGATTAAATTGATTGCGTTAGGCCTTGCGCCCGTGGATCAAGTCCGAGGGTACACAGTTTCGATGTGTAACATTAACCGGCCGATGAACCTCTTTTTGATCGCCTTAACAAATCTAAACAACATCACATCATATAAGATCGTCTCCTTAGGGACATCTGGGCCAATAGATCCGTCTATCACCCTTAACAACATTCACATCATCATTTCATCACCTAAGGGTGACATTATAACATGTAGGGAGTCCAAACCTGGCTTCCTAGAGTGTCCGAGTACAATTGGGAAACAAACCCCCAATTCTGTGCGCTGGTGATCGATCGCCAGTGCTGGGCGATCAACCGCCTAGTCCATCTGAGCTAAAATTCTGAGCTGTTACAGCCTAGAACAGAGGGCTACCTCCCTCTGCTCAATCCACACACCATCCCATCCCTTCCATACAAAATTCACAGGGTCTCCGACCCTTTCATCCATACATCACACAATTACAACACAATAATCACATAAGAATCCAAGAATAGTTTGACCATTTTCTCTATTTTGCTATTTTAACCTACGTTAGGCTCAAAATCTAGAAAAATGTTCAACATGGAAATCGAAGAGGGTTTCCATATCTTTTCAACAGCTAAAGATTCATTCGATTCTGATAAAGGGTGAAAAAACTAGGGTTCTCTAAAGTTGGATGTTCCTAGGACAAAATACAGCAGACTAGCCTTTGGTTTTCAACCATTTGACCTCACTTAGACTCAAAATCAGAAAAAATGTTCAACATGAATATCAAAGAGAGTTTCGATACCTTTGCAACGGCTTATGAACCATTCGATTATGAGTTTCCAGTGCTAAACTACAATCATTTAAAGTTGACTATAAATAATTGGGAAAATAGAGAAGAGGGAAAGGGTTTTTACCCACTACGTGGTTTTCAATGCTCCAGGGAAGAAATCGAACGTCACCAACGCATTCAGAATGACAATCAACCCAAGGTAGACCACCCTTTTCTATCTCTCTCTACTTTCCCTCTCCTCTTTCTCTCTCTACACTTTCTCTCTCTAAAACACTCGTAGGCAGAACTTTAGCACATTAGTGAAATGATCAAATGAGGGGGTGATCCCCTCCTTTTATAGGGTTATGTGCCTATGTGGCACACCTAGGTGGCAAGGCCATATGCTTGTACATGGCCACGACGATGTGGTACGATTGACTAGTTGACCAGTTTGACCGTATTTTCTGATTTTTCCACGCGTATAGCCCCCGAAACTTTGTTAAACGATATCCAATGGCGACAAAACTTCAGGTGACCGAACTATTTACAATCCGGCAGCCGCTGTGTGAATTTCGAGGAAAAATAGTGAGTTTTGACACTAGAACCGAAGTCCAGAAAAAATTACAAAACCCGCAAATTTTCTGATTTTAGATACAAAACATGTGCAGTTTCAACGTTTGAGATGATGAACAACCGAGATGACAGATAGTCGTCCATACGGTTGGCTGACATTTAGAGGTGTGAGTTTCGCAGATTTCTGTAGGAGCACCAGTAAATATCGAGTCCCGACTGAAATTCGACAATCTGTGGATGTCCTGGTTTTCTTACGTACAGGACCCCTGCGATCTCGTAAATGATGCACGACAGAACCGGTATAACGGGTGATCGTCCCAATAACCGACCTGTACACTGTGTGCGATTTTCGAGAAAAAATGCTGAAGTTTTATCGGTAAACTTCAGTCTGAACAGAAACAAACTTTTCACAAATTTGTCAAACACTTAACTAATTAATCTCAGTTAAGGACTAATAATCCCAAAATTTTATTATATTAAAATTACAGGTCATTACAATCTCCCCTCCTTACAAAAAAAATGTCCTCAAAATTTGGTCCAATTGGTCTTTTCAACCATGGAGGGTAACCATACATCATTTAAATTTTCTCATGTCAACGACTACCATCTCAAGGTTTTTCGAAGTCCTCAAGAATCAAGATAAACGAAAATATTTATATCATTCCATATTCATTAAAAAAAAAAGTATCCATAACATTAAGATGTTTTTCTTCTGTGCATTTTTATCCAAAACACAGATACAAAAGAGTTAGCACGCCTACTAAGGTAGGACGCAGACTTCTAAAGTTTCTCTTCGTTGATATCATTGCTAGGTTGGACTTCTTGCATCATAGCGGAGACACGACCCTTTCTTCCATTTCTCGAATTTTGTCTAAGAGATGGGCAGTGCTTCTTGACGTGACCTGGCTTGCCACACTGATGATAAGTCCCAGCCTTACAATCTTCAACCTGATGATACTTGCCACAACGTTTGCATTTCAATGCTTTTTCCCTCTCTACAGTGTTGCTTTCATCGAAATCACTAAACTTCCTCTTTTTGCCACTATCTCCCGCTTCTTTCTTTTCCCCTAAATTTTCTATCGGTCCTTTTTCCCTGCCAACACTCGCTATGGTCATTTCTTCATGTAATTTCTCTACCCTGAGCACTCTATCGAGCAGTTCATAAAAAGATGTAAACCTTTGATCCAATTATCCGCATTTATCGGATCAGTAGTACCTACAAAAGCTGACGGTCCAAGTCTTTTAAACTTCTCCAGCCTAGTCCCATTTCCGTATTCCGGGACTGTTATGATAGGGATACGACTATCATTTTGGTTAATAGTTTGGGCTTGTTGTTTGTAAGCACCCAATTTTTACACCCCCTAACCATAGTTAAGCTCTTTAACCATGTTTAAACCCAGCTAAACCTTAGATAAACCCTAAGTTAACCCTTAGACAACCCTAGGTCTAACCCTGAGTCAACCTTTGGACAACCCTAGGTAAGCCCCAGTCAAACCCTAGCCTAGTCTGAGGGTCCCCCAAACCTTAGGTTTGTAGGTTTGGGGGACCCTCAGACTATGAGGGATCCCCTGGAGCTAGCATAGTTCAGCACCATGGGGAGAAATTCGAATTCTAAAAAAATTCAGAAATGGCGGTAAAAACAGTACCGCCATTTCTAGGCTTTCCCTTTGCAAGAGCTTTAATCCTCATTTTGTGGGCCCTTGGTCCATTCCAAGGCCTAGCCTAAGTCCTTGAGACCTACCTCTATCATCCTTGGTCCTTCTAGGCTCACCAGGCTAACCTAACCATGGTTAAAATCATAAAATTGGAAACTACCCAGAATGTCGGTAAATAGTCTACCGACATTCTGGACTTCTGGGCACAGTAACATAATGGCCACCATGGCAAACCAGGCCCAGTACTTGCGACAAGTCCCTTGAACACCCACATGGGTCCAGGATCACTTGGGCATCATCTCCAACCTTCCCTTTTGGCTGTAAAGCCATTGTTGTAAAACAATAGTGGTGGCGGTAGTTATTTTACCACCAATCTCATTTTGCAAAGAAATGAGATTGGCGGTATTTATGCTATCGCAAATCACACTGTTCATACGATAAGGGCCTTACACAGGACCCAGACTAGGTAGGAGGCCACTCTAGGCCCTGCCATGCTACTTGGCCCCACCCCTGATCGGACCAGAACCTTAACTGGGGTTAAAATTAACCCCAGTTAACTTTTAACCATGGTTAAACCCTTTAACCTTCGGAAAAATCTAAAAAATTCCTAAAAACATCTAAAAAAATACAAAAATAAAAAATATGCGATCTTGGCCCATCTACCCTGGTTAGAAGCCTAACCATGGCTAGTTCTCCTCTTAACCACAGTTAACCGACTTAACCCATGGTTAAACATCACCCTTCGCCTACCAAGTTAACCCTTGGCCTACCGGGCCCAACCTTAGTCTACCAGACTTGATCCTTAGCCTCCAGGCTAACATTTGACCTACCGGACCCAACCTTAATCTACTAGACTAAACCCTTAGTCTACCGAACTAAACCTTTGTCATACCAGGCTAACCCTTGGCCTCCGAGCCCAAACCCTCTAGACCATGCACTTGACCTCCCCGTTTAACCAAGCCCTAGCCTCCAGGCTAGACTCTAAGCTACTCCGGTGCACACACACACACACTCCCCTAGCCTTGGCAAGGGCTCATGTACAAGAACTACGCTCGGTCTGATCTCATCCCATGTGAATACGTAAGCAACCCTACCCAGGTTCGACTCTAGTTAGAATTTTTTCTTTTCTTGGATTAATAAACTCTAAAACTTAGGTATTTGAATAAAACTTTGACATTAATTTAGCTTATACTTAGGGAGTAGGTAACTGAAAAAATCCGATGAGCTTCAAATCTAATGTTTGAGTTGAGAACTCACAAATTCAAGGGGTTGGTTAGGTCTCCCTACAAAGTCTATCTACCATTTTTAAGATTCAACAATTAGGTTATTAACTAAGGGATAATGAACTTAAAGTACGGAATAAGGGAAACAAGCAAACCACAACACAAGTAATTTTTACGTGGAAACCCTTTCGGGGAAAACCACGGGACCTAGTCTAGCAACGAGATATAATTAAGACAAAGAAACAAATACTTACAAGACTTGAACTATACTCCATCGGACTCGACACTACGATCCTCAGTACTCAGTCCTCCACGTCTCCGAAAGCAATCACGATCTCGCAAGCCTCACAATCTACTGTAATTGTATGTTCTTCCCTTTGTGTCTCGACAATCACGATCTCCACGATTAATCTCAGTCAATGACGGCTTTGGATTCCACCGACCAAATCACACATCCACGATCTTTCTCGGATCGATCTCCTTTGCAAAGGCTCCGGAACACTTCGGCCAATTTTTTCTTTCCAGAACAGGTTGATGGTTTGATTAAAATCAAATCCTAGATGGATTCCATCAATGGGAAAGTCCAACCAAGCAAGAATGGAACAATGACTTGCAAACTCTAGGATGGAAGTGAAACTAATCAAGGGAGGGAGAGAAAATAAAACATGAGTTTCTATGAACTCTAGATATAGCCCAATACCCTCTCAATACTCTCTAAAAGTCTCCCTTCACGGATTAGAAGGGTTCCAATTAATAGAGAAGCAAATCTCATAAGTTAGAAGTTGCCAAAAATCAAATTAGAAAGAAAAATAAGGATTGGGTCGACCCAAATTGGACTGGGTCGACCCAAATGTGCACTTCGGTCAACCCAAGTGCCACTTTGGGTCGACCCAACATTTGTTTGCCTTTTGTTAATTTTTCTCATACATTATTTTAAGGGACTAGGTTGACCCAATATGGTCTGGGTCGACCCAATGGTGGATTTTCACTATTTTTCACCTTTGTAAACCCCATGCTTTTCTTCATTTCAATCTAGGCATTTTGGGACCAATTTATATGAATATGGGCACTACCATTTGGGTACTTTTTGGACTCTAAGTTGATTTCAAACTAAGGTATCATGGTATCTAGGTCACTTACCATCCTATGAGAGAAATTAAGGATATGATCGGAATGTCTTCAATCGATCTTCTTCGACTTCATCTTCACTTGTCGTGGATGCTTGAAGGCAATGACACAAGATACACTAGACTCACTTGTTTTGACCCAGAATAAGCCAACACTAAAACATGGACTTTACAGTAACCATTGTATAATGGTGGTCCTAGGCCGCCTAACCCCTTCCCTGGGACTTAATCGAACCTCTTACCTAGACTCTCATATAGACCATAAGACCTTATCCATAATCTGGGACTTATTTCTCAGATTTAATAAGTGGGGACTCCTAATCAAATAACACAGTGAGTGGGTAACAAAATCCGTGCTCACATTGTCATTGAATTAAGTTGGCTAGGGAAGATATAGCCTCGAAGGCTCCAGCTAAAGTATTTTTGGGTGCTTGTTTAGGCGGCATCGCTTTCCTATTTCGAAAACCACAAGCAAGCTAAGATCAAAAGTCATCCAAAATATTTAACCCATATATCCTACATAGTCCAATCATGCTTAATCCCCATTAGGCATAACAAGACTACCTCTTACACCCTTCAGGAGATGATCTATATCTCTAGCATTTGTCCTTAATACAAACCTACAATTTCAAAATTTTAACCGTAGTTGTACACTACGATAAAACATGTTTAATATCCAATTAGACTTTTCACACAATAAGATTTTTATGATGGTTATGTTAGTCTAAAGGTTACAACCCTGTGTACCCCAAATAATTTTAATTATGACACAGTAATGCAATGAGCATTTTTGGTACTAATTGTTCTATCCTGTGTATGTCAATTTTAGATTTAAGGAACATTAGTCCACATTTCAAGAATTAAAAAAAAAAAAAAAAAAAAAACTCAGAAGGAGTGGGGGGTTTGGCTGACCCCTACCGGTTTTATTAAAATAGAAAAAATTGGGGGGGGGGGGGGGGGGGGGGGACATAAATCTTACCCCATACAGATAGACAACCGAGAGGAGGGGATATAAAACTTTATCCCTCCCTGGACAATTAAATTCCGGGATGGCATTTCCAATCCTGACAAACCGACCAAAAATATAAAAATAGGGGGGGGGGGGGGGACAAAAACCTTACCCCTACAATCAAATACTAACCAGACCCAACAAAACTAAGTAGAGGGGGACATAAACCAAAACTCCAACTAAAAACAATAATCTAACATCTAATATTTACTAGCTTCCGAACTGTGCATACGGATCAACCCTTTCATTTGTAAAGGGCACTCCCTGTAATCTCTGCAAACTTTTTTTTCATTCTTTTGACAAGCTTCTTTAAAAAGAAAATCTGCTACCTGGTTATTTTCTCTAAAAGTATGTTGGAAAATCAAATTGCGCCAATTCATCAATCTGTTAATCTCTTTCCACCAACAACAAACTTTCCATGGGGGATCCAAATAACCATTAATCACATCAATTACAATTTTGGAATCACTTTCCACCACCACATTATATAAACCCTGTTGATCACAGAGCATACATCCATCAAAAACCGCCCTAAATTCAGCATTTGTATTGGTTTCCACATCATAATAAGCATAAAAAGCTAAAACCACTTTACCATGAGCATCGCGAATATTCCCTCCTCCTCCACTCTTTCCTAGGTTGTTCCTAGCCATCCTATTAGTATTTAGTTTGAACCAGCCCGGAGAAGGGCATAACC
Source organism: Tetracentron sinense (assembly GCA_015143295.1). Taxonomy (NCBI): domain Eukaryota; kingdom Viridiplantae; phylum Streptophyta; class Magnoliopsida; order Trochodendrales; family Trochodendraceae; genus Tetracentron; species Tetracentron sinense. Next base: position 34,224,646 of record CM026563.1, on the reverse strand, counting down.
ATTTGGCGATGATAGGCCTCTTCATTCTTGGACTGTTGGCTTGAATATCGAAATATGAACCTAACTCTCTATCCTTAGAATTGAACTTTTTAATGAAATTCCATATATCAGCTGATCCTTTCACCCAATCATTGATTCTTTTCAAAATGTCGAGATGGATGGAGAGAAGAGGAAATTCTTATATTTCCTAGTGATATGATCCAAACGGTTAATAATTTCACCCTCGCTTTATCTCACCATGAAGACAAAATCATTTGGACTAAAGAAAGTTCAGAAAAATTTTCCTCCAAATCTGCTTGGGATTGTGTTCATGAAATTTATCCTAAGGTAAGATGGGCATATTATATTTGGAATGAGGCTATTCCCTGAAAAATCTCTATTCTCCTATGGAAAATTTTTCATAATGCCCTATTAGTTGATCTGAGAATCCAATATAAAGGGATATCATTGGCTAGTAAATGTGAGTGTTGCACTTTCCTTAACAGGGAATCTCTATCTCATCTTTTTTTCCAAGGTGAGCTAACCTCGAAGATTTGGAGAAGAGTGGGGTATGCTTTGAATATTCAGATTTTTGAAGAGGATGCCATTCAAACTAGATTGATGAGATTTTTCCAAGGTAGGAAGAATGGGTCGGTTATGGGGTTTCTGAGTTCTGTTCTGCCGGTGTTCATTTGTTGGGAGATATGGTTGTTCCGGAATTCTATGAGACACGATAACTTTAAAAGGAAGCTCCAAGATATTTTGAAAAGAATTAATGAAGGGATGAAAAGTATTGCAAAAGCTTGGAAGTTTACTAAGAGAATAAGTTCTAAGGAGACCGATCTTTGCAATTACTTTGATATCTCTTTTATTTCTCCAAAGAGTAAAAGACCTATTCTTACCAAATGGATAAGCTCTTCTCCGGGATGGTTTAAATTAAATTCAGATGGTGCAGCAAACAATGAATCAGGAGTTAGCGGTGGGGGAGGTATCATTCAAGATTCTAATGGTAAGATGATTATAGCTTACTATGATTTCTATATTCTAGAATCCAACACAATTGCGGAAATCAGGGCTATATGGGATGGTTGTCTTCTGTGTGACCAATTGGGGCTTTCTAATATCATTGTGGAAAGTGATTCTAAAATTATTATTGATATTGTCAATGGCATCATAGAGCCTCCATGGAAAATGTGGTACTAGTGGAAGAATATTCTCAGTTTGAAGATTAAATGTAATTTGGTATTTCGGCATACTTACCGTGAAAATAACCAAATAGCTGACTATCTTTCAAAAGAATCTTGCAGGAATTAGGATAGCAAAATTTTCAGATCCCTTAGCGATTGTCCATTGTCTATAAAGGGTATGTTGTGCACTGATAATTCTTCTCTATATAATGTCCACTACCTTTGGAATGGTTAATTGGATCTGTCTTTTGGTTATTGTCAATTTCAGATTCAAGAGATGGTCTTTAGTTGGGGTTCTGGTTCATATCCCCCCCAGCTTTGTATTTTTTGGTCTTATGGGTATTTCGGTTGTAGGGGTTGGGCTTATGTCCCCCCATTGTTTTTCTTTGGTCGGTTTTGTCAGGGGTGGAAATGCCACCACTGAGGTTGTTTGTCTTGGAAGGGGTAAGGTTTTATGTCCCCCTCTTCTGTCAGGTTGTTTGTATGGGGTAAGGTTTATGCCCCTCCCCCCAACTTTTTCTATTTTAATAAAACCGGTAGGGGTCAGCCAAACCTTCCACTCCTTCTGAGTGGTTTAAAAAAAAAAGAAAAAAAAGAACCACTTTGACTAACCTGAAAGAATCTCATGATTCTAGTCTGAATGGTATCCTCTTCATTATACTGGATATTAAGCGCATGCCCCACTCTTCTCCAAATCTTTGTAGCCATCTCTCCTTTACAAAAAAGATGGGACAAAGACTCACTACTTGGATTCGAATAACATTCACACTTACTAGGCAGATAAATACCTTTGGATTGGACATTGCTATCCACCGGAATAGCATTGTGAAAAATCTTCCAAATCAGCACTAGAATTTTTGATGGAATACCCTCTTTCCAAATAACATGACCCCATCGAACTGTTGGAAAGACTTCATGCACACACTCCCAGCAAGATTTGGAAGAAAATCTTCCCAAACTCTCTTTCTTCCAAATAATGCGGTCTTCTTGGGATGATAACACAATGGTATTATAGGACAGATTTTGCTGCAAATCTCTAGGAAGCAACCTCAAATCCTCTTCTCATAAACTTTCTTGAACCATAGGAAAAGCTTCTGGACAACCACTAGCCACTTCAATCAAAGGAACATCTTCCTACCAAGGGGTTTTATTTAATTTGTTTTAAATAACAACCCTATTGATTAAATAGCAAGAAGTATTAATGGTCTCAGCCCAAAAATAACTAGGTAGTTTATGTTCATTTTGCAATGTTCTACCCATTTCTTGTAAAGATCTACTCTTTCTTTCAACTACCCTATTTTGTTAAGGAGTTCTAGGGGCGAAGGAATTATGATTGAAACCATTTTCTTCACAAAAAGATTCAAGTTCTTTATTCTTGAATTCTCCACCTCTATCATTTCTAATATTATTAGTGGAGTAGCCTTTCTCATTTTGAACTCTTTTACAAAAATTTTCAAATAAAGTATGCACTTCACTTTTATGAGATAAAAATAGCACCCAAGTGAATCTAGAGTAATCATCAACAATAACAAATACATAAAGCTTACCACCTAAGCTAGCAATATTATTTGGTCCAAATAAGTCCATATGCAATAATTCTAATGGCTTAGAAGTTGATATTTTTAGTTTCTTTTTAAAAGATGACTTAATTTGTTTTCCTAGTTGGCAAGCATCACAAATTTTATCTTTTGAAAACTTGGTTTTAGGCAAACCTTTTACAAGTTTATTTTTAGACAATTTAGAGAGTAAATCCGTACTTGCATGGCCTAATCTTCTATGTCATAACCAACTAGTTTCATTGATAGCCGAAAAGCACATTAAGTTTTGAGAAGTTAATTCATCAAAGTCTATGGTGTATACATTTTCATTTTTATGAGCAATAAACATAGTATTAATGTTGTCTTTGTCTTTAATTATGCAAACATTTGATTTAAAAGACACATTTAGACCTTTATCACACAATTGACTAATACTTATTAAATTATGTTTAAGACCATCTACTAATAGAACATTTTAAATAAAAGTAGTATTTTCCTTACCAACATTACCTATTCCGATGATATTCCCCTTCGCGTTGTCCCTGAAGGTCACATGCCCTCCATTCTTAGGAGTGATTGAGATGAATAACTTTTTATTCTCTGACATGTGCCTTGAGCATCCATTATCTAAGAACCTTCTTGACTTGGAGGAGTTAGACTTCAAACATACTTATAAGATAAGATTAAAATAACTTCAATATATGTTCCTCCCGGTACCCACACAGTTTTGGTTAGTACCTAAACAGATTTTTGATTGATCTTGAGAGGATAAGTTCCTTTTGGAACCCAAACCATGTTTTGTAGAACCCCAAAATTTTTGTCATGTATTAAAAACCGTGCCAAGACATTTTGCCTTTGTAATCCTCCTATTTCTATGAAATGAGAAAATTTAAAGAGACTCTAAGTGTTAGGAAGTAGTATCCCTAAGTCGGACATATCAAAAACTCGAGTTACTGAAACCCATTTGTGGATCAGTCGACTTTAGGGGTAATCTGGTCAATAAATAAAGAAGAAATTGAAAATTCTAAAATACTAGGAATGTTCCCTTTCGAAAGATGAATCCAACGCAAGTTGAATCGTCCAAATCGGACAACCGAGTCACAAGTTATGGCCGAATTACCAAAGTAGGGAAAAATGGAAGAAAACACCGAAATCTGGGATGTGCAATCGATCGTAGGTTTGGTGCGATCGATCGCATGCAGGCGAAATAAGTCCCAAGGTCTCGGGACCATATGTGATAGATGGGGATCCCTGTGCGACAGATCGCAGTGATCTGCGATCGATCGCATACAAAGGGAAATCAGACCAATGTATTCGGGTTCGTGTGCGATCAATCGCAGATAAGTGCGCGATCGATCGCATGCGGTAGCAGGTTCCGAATTTGGGGGTTTTAAACCCTTGTCTTGTTTAGGGATTCCATTTGGAGATTTTCTAAACCTAAGGAGAGAAAGAAAGAGAAAAAGGAGGAGGTGAGATTGAAGGCAAAAATCCAAAGAGGGCTTTGGGATTGAGATCAAGAGAGCAAGCTTGAAGGATTCCAAGCTAGAACCATCCTCAATCAAAGGATTCCTCAAAGATCAAGCTTGATCTTCAAGGTTAGTACACTCTACTAACTTCTCTAGCAATATTCTAGGCTTTCTTCCTTTAAAATCATGATGTTGATCTTGTATTCCCTTTCCCTTGGAAATATACTATATACCCATAACCTAAACAAGATAATGTGAATGAATGTGGGATGTATGAATGGATGAAATGGGTTGAGGCGATTGGATGCCGTGTTAGTTGATGAATGGGTATTGGAAAATGGTGGATGGGCACTTCAAACATAATAAATACATTTTGTGTGGTGTGATGAAATATATGCATTAAGAAATCGAAACAAAATGACTAGGAATGAGATTGCATACCAAGTGTTTGATCAAATGCTTAAATGATGTATTGAATAAATGAACTGGAATTATGAAAGCATGTATTGAGCTATTATGTTTAAATGCCTACCTTGATCAAATGCCCTACATGTTATCCATATTTCTTTATGCTTGTATTCAAAAATGGGAATGCTATGCTTTTGTGATCCTCTCATCCAAGCATACCATCAGGATTGTCACTATTGGCACGCACACGAGCACGCATGGTTGCATGAACCGGGCTTTTCAAGAGCATATACGTATAATAAATCAACAAGAAAACATTGCATGTCAAGGAGGTTGGTAGTCCAGGGAGATTCGGGTACTAGCCTCTAGCTCACAAGAAAACCCAAAAACACATATTGTCAAGGAGGTTAATAGCCCAGAGACTTTCGGGTACTAGCCTCTGGCTCACAAGAAAACTAAACAAGTAATAAAAATCACATATTGTCAAGGAGGTTGGTAGCCCAGGGACATTCGGGTATCAGCCTCTAGCTCACAAGAAAACCATATAATCAATAAAAATCACATATTGTCAAGGAGGTTGGCAGCCCAGGGAGATTCGGGTGCTAGTCTCTGGCTCACAAGTTACAAGATGCAAGGTTACAAGATGATGACAAGACATTCATGCATGCACGCATACATGATTTCTACAAGGCATACCGAGACATGGAAATGGGTTTTCAAGCATGAGTTTTATCGGCGTTTTTGCATTCATGCACGTACATCAAGATGATAATATTACTCCATGTTTAATATGGTTTAATTCTATGATTTTACTATTGCCTTGAATTGATGATTGGTATTGTACTACTCTTTGCGTGTTTATTATTGTTATGGTTAGCTAGTAGCTTGTACTCGCTGAGTATTCCATGCTCAGCCGTACTTTCATGTCGGCAGGTACTGAGGGAGCCCTCGACCCGGAGCCTTGGGTCGAGGAAGAGTATATAGAGGAGAGAGAGCCGTCTATCCCACTGCAATCTCAGGCGGACCGAGACCTTGACGTGTGGCCGTATCTTGACTACTGTTAAGGGGACAGTACGAGAGGGTGCTTATGTATTTTGACATTTTGATAGGTGGGCCTGTCCACCTTAGTCTTAGGCATGTTTGTATATTTATGATCACTTGGAATACTATTTTGAAAATCTTAGAAGAAAATAAAAAGTTAGTTTACGCTTCCGCATTTATGTTTAGCTTCTACGCTCTGATTATCATTGTTTAGTACTATAATTATCTTGTTCATTACAGGATGGTTTGGCAGGTACGTATAGTCACACCTAAAGTATCCCTTAACTCCTAAGGGGTATTTTGGAGCGCGACATGTTTGGTCCTTTATGAATGGTTTAAGGAGTGAATGATCCCTTTGAGACCCAAACTTTCTTCACCATTTTCTTTCCATTAAAAGTAAAAAATACATTAGATGGTGGGTTTAAAACATTGGTTGATTTTGAGAAAAAGTTTTGATATTCATTTTGTTTTGCAAAGGGATTATAACCAATTCTGGCCTTACCAAAGACACATCTTTGTTGGCCCAACAGTCTCTCTAGGTTCTTTTCACCCGTAGACAAAGTGTGAGCTATCTTAGTCAAATCTTTGACTTTAGCTTGAAGTTCTTCACACTTACAAGATGATCCTTGGGATGAATTTTGAAATTCTTTTCATTTTTCATTTAAAATTTCATTTTCATTTTCTAAGGAGGCCTTTTCATTTTGTAAAGATTCACCAGAATTTGCAAGAGTATGAATGATATTTTTGAAAGATTTGTTCATTGAAGCAATTCTTTTGAATTCTAGGTATAACTCATTAAAAGCATCCCTAATTTCATCATAAGAAAGGGATTCAATAAGTGAAGGAGTTACCTCATCCTCATTGGCCATGGGCCACAAGTTCCTCATTTTTTCATCGCTAGAAGCATCCGATCCGCTTTCCTCAGAATCGTCCCAAGTAGCTTTGATAACCTTTTTCTAGAACCTCTTGCTTTTCTTTAGTTGAGGACACTCCGTCTTAATGTGTCCCGACTTTTTGCACTCATAGCAAATTATCGGTTATTTCTTGTTAGATTCACCTTTGAGTATCTCCTTAGTGACTTCCTTCTTGAAAGACTTCTTGAAATTCCTCTTGTTTTTAAGGAACCTCTTGAACTTTCTAGCCATGAACGCAATGTCTTCATCCTCATCGCTTTCTTCTTCTTCATTTTCTTCTTGATGAGATGACTTGAGAGCAGGTCCTTTCTTGTGCTTGGGCTCTTCTTCTTGATGCCCTTTCATGATCACTCCATGAGTCATCAATGACCCAAGAAGCTCATCCATTTGGACTTTAGTCAGGTCCTTTGCTTCTTGAATGACTGTCACTTTGTGAGACCATTCATTTGGCAAAAAACACAGCACTTTTCTGACATTTTCTGCACTAGAATAAACTTTACCAAGTACCTTTAGTCTGTTCAAAATATTTGTAAATCTAGTGAACATTTCATTAATTGATTCATCTTTTTCCATTTTGAAAAGTTCATATTTGTGAACCAACATACTGATTTTTTTTCTTCTTTCACTTAGGTGGTTCTTTCATATGTAACTTGAAGTTTGTCCAAAATTTCTTATGCTGAATCACATCCAGAGACTCTATTAAACTCCTGTGGACTTAGAGCACAGTATAAATTGCTAATTGTCTTAGCATTTATCTAGATGAGTTTAATATCAGCCTCATTCCATTCTTCCTCAACTTTAGGAATTACAACATCACTAACCACTTTTATGGGAAGATGTGGACCTTTGACTATGACTCTCCAGCATTCATAGTCAAGAGCTTGGATGTAAAACATCATCCTAGTTTTTCAATAGTTATAATTTTCTCCATTAAACAATGGAGGATGGGTGGTCGATTGGCCCTCTCCTAAGGTAGTAACAAAGATGTTTGCCATAAAAGATCTTTAACTCTAAGATGGTTAAATCTGAATAGCTAGAGTACTAGGCTTTGATACCAATTGTTGCCTAGCTAATGGACCCTAGAGGGGGGTGATTAGGGTTAATGGCAAATTAAAAAATTTCTAAGTTATTTTTGCGGAATTTAAAAGTTAATCACAAATACTACAAGCAATAACTAGATAAATAGAGAGAGGGAGAGATATAGAGTATCACACACATGATTTGATATCAGGATTCAGCAACTTGCCTATGTCCTCGCCTTTAAGCTTCCAGCTTTAAGGATTTTTTCACGATTCCACTAATCGTACTCTACTTTAAGGGTAGAGAGCAAGCCTTTACAATCCTTTTCACAGGCTCAAGATAAAACCTCTTCAAGAGAATCCCTCTCTTGGATACAAGAAGAACTCGTCTTCACTAGTACAAGAATCCTCGATTCTTGACTTGGCTTTTACAAAGAGTGGATGGATATTTAAATCTGAAATTGAAAGCTCCTTACTGAGCTAGATAAGAATGGAATACAAATTTAATAATCTATCAATGATGATTAGAATTGAATGCTCAAACACAGAGGGATTGGGATTCTAGGTATTCAATGAAAAACATAGTATTGATTGCTGGAAGATATTGAATAATTAAGGAATGAATGAATAGTGTAAGATCCTTGTTGTTTGTTTATAAATAAGCTCTATTTATAGCTGAACAATCAAATATGGCCGTTGTGTGAACATTTAATGTGAAATAGCTGTTGAAAACTAGCCGTTATACTCAGTTCCCGTAAGCACTCGTTGACGAGTAAGAAGGGGTCGTCGACGAGTGGTGTGACAGAGCTCAAACCTGAGCTACTATTTTTCCACTCGTCGACGAGTCACTTAGACTCGTTGACGAATTCTCTGAATTTTCACAGAGAACTCATCTTTGTAAGACCAAAATGATGGGAATGATGATGAGATCCAAAGACATTCATAAAAACATTATTTTAATCATTCTTAGGCCCTTAGAATGATGTCCAAACTATTCTAAGTATCCTAGGGTCTATCTAGGTATACTTTGAGCAATTACGTTCCAAGATCTAGAGGACTTTTATAAGGTCGTAGATACTCTTAAAGATAACACTAGACTACTTGAGAGTTGGTCTTCTTTCTGAACTTATGCAGCTTCAGTCTTGATGAGTCTTCATGAATTGGCTTAAGACTTTGAAGCTTTTTCCCTTGAAGTGGCTGATACTTGGACTTTGATTCCTTTGAGTTTTTGATCTTTTCACTTCTGCATATCTTGAATGATGAGCTAAATGCACTTTTTCTCTAAAAGTACACATACTAAATGGAAACATTAGTATCATAATGTCATTCCATTATTGTGTTATCATCGAAACTATCTAGGGTACTTAGAGTTGTAACCTTGAGGCTAACAAACATGACTGTCACTGTTTTAGCTGTCATATTTTCTTGTTTAAGCGAAACCCATTATTCTGGTTTGTTATATGATCAAGAAAGGTTGTGCCCCCATTTTAGTTGACACTCCCTATCAGGTCATACACAAACCTATCTACTATAAAAGTAAGGCTCTAGGAGTTTAATTCAAACTGAATTATGTCAATACCATTTGGCAAGACAAGACTCAGGCTAATTAATTCCTAGTCTTATTGCTAATGGAAGACCATAGGATTAATAATCCTATTTAAGATCACTTAATATTTTTCTTGAAGGGATTAATAAAATTACATGCACTTTCATCACATGAAATTTGAGAATTTTAGATAATAGGATTAATAGAGGAGTGATGAACTACCACTAGCCCTTACAGGGGGGTAGCCAAAAGAGCACTAGTAATGTGTTGTGTCTAAAATATAAACAATTTATAATTAAGCACAACACATTAGAAAAGATATAATCCAATTATCATACATTATCATAGAGGAGATAATCTCAATTATCAAAGCTTCCAAGCTTAAAAGAATTATTAATCATCATATGAATAATAATATATTATTATAAATATATAATAATCTCACAATGGGTTCAAAAAAATTATACGGCCTTATTTAATTACAATAAGGGAATTAAATAAAGACCTATAACTATTGAAGATCTTCTATCTCGTAATGGTTCACCGGGAAACTCCTTCGGTTGATATTCTCTACGAAAAATCAGCAACCATATTCTAAAATTATAACTTTTGTAAAATAAGAAAAAGGGGATAGGGGAGGGAAATAGAAGGATGTATGATTTGTGGAACCCATCCAGCATTTACAATAATAATAAATGTTTATCATGATAAATATAATATATTATTATTTGCTCTCTCGAGGCACTAGAAGATAAATTAAACAACTTAATTTAAATATGCAGAAAGGATTTCTCAAATCCTTAAAGGGCTTTAACCAAATTTATATCTCTATATACCTATCCCTATCAAATTTCGGGAAGTATTGAATTCATCCAAAAATTAGTATCACACTAATTTAAAAGGGCTTAATTACTCCCTCAATAATTAGAGGGAGGGGATCCCTTTAAAACCATAGGATAGTGATTATCCAATATTCATCAAGAATCATAAAGATTCAATTCCCAGGGCGGCCGAAATTCATAGGGGGGTTTATCAAGATATAAAATAGTATAAAGTTCAATAAAATCAAATAGAAGAATAGTCGGGGCTACCATTGAAAGTATGCCTCTTTTTAATTTTAGAAAAATAATTCTTGGGGGCATACATCGAATCCCAAGATTTGACTATAGTTCTAATTGATTTTATTCAATGAATAAGAAAAAACAATCACTTTTGCGACTTTGAAATAGAAAACCCTTAAACTCGTGGGTTTTAGGGTTTTAAAAATTTTAAGAATTTGAGAAATCCCAGAGAGAGTTTTGCAAAGGCTTGTGCAAAGGTTTCCATCTCAAGAAGAAGAAGAAGTTTGGAGATCACTTCAAGGCCATTCTAAAGCGAAAGAGCATAGGGAAACGATCAAGCAAGGTACTATGTACTGTACTTTTAATGATGATATGCTAATGTAAAAGATCTGAATATGCTTGTATGTTATTCTCATGTTTGGTTAAAGAAAATTGTATGATCTTGCATGATGGAAAAGGGATGAGATTCATGGTTTGTCATTGATATTGGGCAAATATAATGATAGAGTTGTTGTTTTATGGATTTTCCATTTGATATTGATAAAGCAAATTATTATATGAATGTCGAATGATGATTATAGAACTATGAATGTGAAATTATGGGATTCAATGATAATTGTGGACTTATGATCATGAATTTAGTGTTATGAGCTATGATTATCGGAATTGTGGTACCTTCTTTTTTTTTCCTTCTTTTTTTGAATTGTGATACCTTCATTTGTATAACCTTGTTTATATTAATTGGACATGACAACCTATGTATATGATAAGTACTATCGGTATGATGTTCGTATGCTAAATTATGATTAAATTATACATTATGATGGTAGAATTTCAAAAGGGTAAATACTTGGAGGATGATATCAAAGCCTTGAATTTATGATTCATAGTTATATGAGTGGCTTTGGTAGAATTCGATGTATTGATATTGGAATCTAAGGGATAACCCTAATGAAAGTTGACCATGACACTCAAACACATTGTTCACGGCATGGTAAGTTATTCAAGATACGAGTCTCACATGATCATGCATGGATATGGAAACTGACTTAACTCTAGTATGGATCTTGAATTTTGGTATGGACCTAGACGGACATGGACCTTGAACCCTGGTATGGACATGAGAATTAACTATTACTGTTATGACTTTTCATACAAATGCACACGTCTCACAAGTCTTGCATGGAATGATGGTATGGACACTGCTCTTATGTTTCTGCACTCTGATTATGTAAAGTGTGGATATGTATGAAAATACATGATATGTTATATTGTTAATTGTACTTTACATGCACTGAGCTTTCATTTGCTCAGTTATACCTTTATATCAGTAGTTTCAGGAAGGTTCGATATATATGCTCCAGGACCTTGGATTGAAGAGGAGTACGAAGAAGAACAAGAGGGTGATTATCTCGAGGTGGAGATCAATCCGGATTATCATCCATATTATTGACCTTTAGATAGTTTTTAATAATTCGGTTGAAAATAATGTAATAAGACAATTAAAGATGTTGCTTAGGTTTTAAATCTTGTATTTGAGATAACAATGGGTGATCGGATTGTTATGGTTAGATTGCTCATTATATCATCGGATTTTGATGTTATGGATTATGTTAATGAAGAAATTTTCAGTTGCACATTTAGTATGCCTATTATGCATGGTTATGGATATGGAACCCACTGTCACAGGTCCAAAGTCCTATTTGACCAAGGTGGGATTTTAGGGCATGACATCGAGCTCTAGTTAGGTCGAGCTTGGGTTAAGTCGGTCAGTTCGATCTTGGGTTAAGTCGAGCTTGGGATAGGTCAGTCAGCTTGAGTTCGGGTGAGGTCGAGCTCAGGTTAGGTTGGTCATTAGAAGTTCTAGTATTGGTGCAAAGGACAGTGGAAAGTGTGTTGGGTCAGCTTTTGACTATGAGACCTTTCCAGCCTATCGCAGTACCCACATTAATGTTAACTCAAAAGTTATGGTGGACACGCAAGGTATGCTAGGTATTATAGGCATAAAGGTGTAGACCTTGAAATCCTTTCATGGTCAAAGGTGCTCTCGGTTTAGGCTCAAAATCACCTAGTTTTTGTTAACAAGGCTGGTGAAGTTCTAGCCCTCTTTTGTGTAGGACGTCAGTGATTTCATTCCTCGAGAGATCTATTAGCCTTTAGGTTTTAACCTAAGGTAACATCAATGATTTTGATGATAACATAATAGTGTAATGTCATTTGTGTTACCAATGTCTCGTTTGAGTTTATATGAAAATCAGTTTACCAAGAGCATTGGCAAAGCCATTCAAGCAAAAATCATGAAAATAACTTCATCCATGAAGAAGATTCATTACCAAATCAAAGTAAGTCATTGATCAAGTTGGATCAAATTAAATATATTAAAGATCATATAAAAGCTCAACTCATGAAGATGAAGATAGAAGGAGAAGATTGATTTTGAAGTCAAAGAAGATAAATTAAGTCAAGATCAAGCGTGAAGGAATGAAGACTCTTTTAGAAGGTTTATAGTTTTATATTTTAGTTTGAGAGAGTTTAGGACTTTTGTAAAAGTCCTCAAAGTTTGGTTGATTGAAAGCTTAAAGCCTAGATTGACCTTAAGAGCCTAAGACTAAAATTGAATAACATCCTAAGACCCTAGGACATCATAAAGAATGATTAAAAAAACGTGATAAAGTCAAGTCAAGAGACCTTGCAAATCATTCCCATCATTTAGACAAGGTAAAGTTGAGATTTCAGATAAATAACAGAAATCTCGTCGACAATATGAGCTGCAGAGCCACTGTTTTTGTTCTGGCTCCATCTCGTCGATGAATTCACAGAGATCAACAAATCTAGTCAACGAATTCTTGCGGGAACCAGAAAACTCTGTAATGGCTAGTTTTGTTCTTAATGCTTCTCTAACGGCCATAAAACCTCTTGGGCTATAAATATGGATGATTTATGAACTAAAAAATGTACTCTTATCAATCCAATCATTCTATTACTCATTCTATCATTCATAGTCAATCATTTGAGTAGAAAACTTAGAAACCCAAAAGATTTCAAAATTGAACTATTCAACTTCATTCTTTGAGAGACTTTTAGAGAGCGTTAAAGTGATCATTCAGCTAATGTAAAGGAGCACATTGTGATTGTAATCCACTTTATTATAAAGTGAGAGTGAAATCAAGAATCGATAGATTCTTGTCCTTGAAGCGGTGAGTCTTATAAAAGTCAAGAGAGGGGATTCTCTTGCATGGAAAGGTCTGGTCTTAACTCAGAAGAAGATTGTAAAAGGTTTGATCTTCACTCGTAAGAAGGCTGTTCGATTAGTAAATCGTAGTGAATCCTCTAGCCAGTATAGCTTGAGGCGGGATAGCCAAACCTCATGAATAATATCTTGTGTTTGCATTCTCTTTCCTTACTTTTTACTTTATTGTCTTGATTGCTTGTGTAGAATTGCATAATTTCTATTCCCTTTAATTAGCAAAATTAAAATTCTGCTTATGAGATTAGGAATAATTTTAAATTGTCATAGACTCTATTCACCCCCCCCCCCCCCACCTCTAGGATTGAATCCTTGGGCAAGATCACTATAGCGAATGAAACTACAAAGCAAAACATAGGTGAAGATGAAACTAAAACACTAGTTGAAGATGAAAATAAAATGCAAGATATCGATTTGACTAGATGAATCCACAACTATGAGAGGTGGGTTTGCGAGAGAAAGTACATAAGTTACTTGCTAGGATGAGCGTGGATTACTTGCATCGTTCGATAGGCATAGAACCAGACCTTTATCTCTTTGGCGGCATCGTATTGATTCTAGAGATGTATTTTCCCACAGACGGCGCCAATTTTGTGGGGGATATATACCTGATGAGATACCTCTACCAAGGCTAGTCTGGTCTGGTCCTAGGTGGATGCAATACTTCTCGCTCCTCGGGATGGGGTGGTCGTCCAACTTGCAAAGGCACTGCGATGATCAAGTCAGTCGAAGGGTTGATAATTGGGGTTAGGAGGAAGAAGATGATCTGGCTAGAAGATAGTAGGTGCCCCCATTCGGGTTGAGTTTTTTGTATCCCTTTCTCTATCTTCTACCTATGTATTTATAGAAGACAGTTTAGGGTTGGCCAAGTTGTCTTTCTATTTCCACTCCTTCATGGAATAGAAGTCTTTCCATGCACGTTTGTCTTTGCCAGCAAGGTTGTAGATCAAATTTCCTATTTAGAAGGAGATTGTCGTGATATGTTACGAGATCTTTAGAGTTGGACTGATTCTGGCCGCTTTCCCAGTAGCTCGGAGGTTGAGAGGGCTTTGCCTCGGACCTTCTAAGTCTAAAGTCTAGGTCGGGTTGGTCAAGTCGAGTTTGTTCACCTCAGGTCGGGCATGGTTAAGTCGAGCTCGTTCACCTCGGGTCAGACATATAAAATCCAGTTTAGATATGACTGTTAGGTCGGGCATTCCTACCCTGAACCTAAAGTTGGTACTGTCAGTTGTCAATGTCCACAATTACCATTTTTTACCCTTACATATAATAACTAAATGTATAATCAAGTAATATTTGGAATAAAAATGATAAGTGAACTAAGAGCTAAAATTTAACAAATGGATTATGTACATGATTGTTAATTATATTGTAATAATAGTCAAATATTTAATAAATTATATTTACATAATTAAATATATTAGTTAATCATTACTAAAATTAGAGATGATATTTAAAATTAAGTTAAATATTTATTTATACAATTATACTTATAATAAATAATATATTTATATGATTATACATATATTAACTAGGTATTATGAGCCAGTGGATCTAGGTACCAAATCGCGAACCCAATCCAATTATATAAAGGATTGTAGGAATTCCTAAATTTGATCCAAGGATTCAAAACCACAATCCTTACAGAGCGATTTTGGGTTAGTTGACGGTCAAGTTACAAATTTTACCCCATGGGAGGAGCTAGGAAGCAACAAGGGGCGTAATCGGGGGTAGGGTAAGATACCCTACTTTTAAACAAATCTTTTATAATATATTATTTAATTATTTACTAGGGCATAACCATGGGACAAGAGAGCAGTTACACCCTAACTTTTGAAAAAAATATTATTTATAATATATACTCTATATTAATTTACCTTAAACAAGGAGAAACAATACTTGTAAGTTATATACGAAATGTATGGACGAGATAACCCACAAAATCCATTAGTAGTTATTAATATTATAAATTAGTTATCGCTTGCCTCCCCTATAAGAAAGTCCTAACTCCACTCCTAATTACTCCCATATGCATTCTAGTCTTTCTCCAAATGAGTTAGCATCTTATTTCATATATAAGTTTATGTTACCAAACAATCTTAATTAAGTAATTAACATTTTAACTATAGACCTTTGAAGCTACTATTAATTGTGCACGTGCTTTGCACGTATTATTATTTTTATTAAAACATAATTTAATTTAATTTATTTTTATTAAAACATAATAATTTCTTATAAAAATAATAATTATATATAAGAGTGTTAAGACCCCAAAAATTAAAACAAAAACAAAAGAATAAGAAAAAACATATATACACAGTTCATGCACCATATCATGCAGCCACACCGGCCACGATACTCCAGAATGTAGCTTAGTCTCTCCACTCCCAGATCAACTTGGATGTGATCTCGTCATATTCCGGGACATAATCATGGTATACAAGAGATGAAAATACTCATAAAGGACTGCTCTCACCAAACCCTGTTATGAAATCATTAAAACCAGGCACATCTTTATCTTCTCCCCCGATCCCTTCCTGTTTGAACTCTTTGATTCCGTATCTGTGTTACCAAAATTCCTAAGAAGGTCGTCGTACGGAGCACTCTATTTTAGGAGCGAGAAGAACACATCATCGTACTTGATAGAAGAAGAGACTTAAAAGAAATCGTCACCATAAACAAGCTTCAATATGAGGAAGATGACTTTCCCTTAAGAGTCCTCTATAGGATATGGAGATTACCTAGCTAGTTAGAAGACGTTTGTAAACAACAAACCTTCTAAGCTCATATATGTATATCAAAGACTAAATAGAATGGAGTTTTCTCATCACATGTGTATACGTAAATAGAATTTTAATTTAAATAGGATACTATTAATAGAATTCTAATTTACTCATTATTTACATAGAATGTCATTAATAAAATTTCTAATAACCATACTATCCCTAGGGACCACTATAGAAATTATTCCTAAACTTCACTCATTATTTATTAATATAATGCTTACTTTATCAACAATAAAATAAGATGAATGTTAATTATGTCTATATAAAATTTAGGTTACTCCTTGTACTTTTATTCGTAGAATGATATTCCTCAACTTAACCATTAAGTATTTCCAAACACTACCAAAAAAGAAAATAAAAAAGAGAGAGTCAATGAAATACACATTTTAATACTAATTTTTACAAAATAATTTACTTAATAATAAACAAGCCGAATATCATTTAATTCCATAAATGGTTTTAGCCTTTCAGGCCTGTCTTCTCAAAGGAAGTCTAGAAATCCAATATCCTTGGCTAGGCCCACGGAGTGCTGGGGTTTGACCAACTTTACATGGAATTCGTGTCCATATTCTCCCATTGGGATTATACGATAGGAGTTAGGAAAACGCATAATGTCGGTCTTCATTGGTTCACGCCTCTTTTTTTAACACTCAACAAGTGTGGTTAAGATTTACTCACCTCTAGAGTTAAGCAATCTAACCTTGAATTTGAAAAAAACAAAATTATATTTTAATTAAGCTTAATGGACACATGGACAAGGTGAGGTTGACTCGAAATTCTCTCAAGTTGTAACCGGACTCCTCGGAGTCCAGTTATGTCCCTGAGATTACCACGTTTATTTATTAACACTAATTAATTGTGTTTAAAATTCACTCACTCCTAAGGTTCATCCACCTATCCTTAATTTTTTTAATAAAAATATTGAAAATTTTTAACTTTAGGAGTAAGTGAATTTTAATCGGGGCTAAAAAAAATTTGTTATTTATTTGAAAAAACAAAAGATAGATGGGTAAACCCTTATGCTATGTTTGATTGCTAAGAAAAATAGGTGAAAATATGGAAAAGAAAAGAAAATTTCTAATTTCTAATTTCTAATACAATTCTTAGTTGTGTTTTCTATACTTTTTTTTTTTTTTTTTTATGTTTTCACTTATTTTCTCCGCAACCAAACATAAGGTTAGGGTGTGTGAATCATAACCACAGTTCAGGAATATCACTAGGGACACGTTAAGGAGTATCATTAGGGACACGTGGACGGTTACAACTTGGAAAAAATTTGAAGTCCCCGAGGTCCCCTTAGTCCCCTTAGTCAGTACTCTAAGGAGTTATTACTTATTAGTAACTCATAGGCAGAAAACGGTTAGAGATAATAGGCAATAGATACTTGGCGTGGGGCCCACTATTTCCCAAATTTACCCTTCTTTGAGTTTGGGCCTTCTTGGCTCTTGCAATAAGTTTAGAACTCCTGATATGATCGACCTCTCTCTTTTCCCCCCTCTCAATCCCGGCATGTAAGCATCACAGGCAAACCAAAACTCTCCATCTATCTTTCTCGATTCCTTGCTTTTTTTAAAAAAGAAAAAAATTTAATCTTTTTTCTGTTGATGGGTTTAGGTGGAAAAGTCTGGAGGAAGATCTGATGTTCTTGTTTCTGGATCGTAACTACGTTCATGATCATGATTGCTATAGAACATAAAGGTTGGTCTTTTTGTACTCCTGATCTCTTGATCTGCGTTTCTGTTGGTAATTTGGGTGTTATTTTCTTTCTTTTTTCTTTTAATTCTCCCTCTTGATCATGCAAAACTGTCACATTAATCTGGGGGGGATCTAGATGGGTCTGGAAGTTCTTGTTTTGTGAGATTCTCTGGTGTTTTGATGATGGGTTTTGATCTGAATGTTTATTTATTTATTTTTGTGTTGTGATCACTGTCTATTGTCGTTACATGTTGGAAATTTGCTCTGAACCGGCACTGGGTATATTTGAAAACAGAGGGGAATGTGAAAAGATTCAAAATTTGCATCTGGGTCCTGTTTATTTTGAGTTATTATGCTGTATTTTTACTATCATTGGACTTCAATTCGCCAGGAAGTAGAGGGAAAGGGAATGAAATAGGAACTTCCATTTATCTGAGTTAATATCATATAGTTTACTCCAATAATAAACTTTACGTCTACCCAACATTAGAGGGGAAGGGAAGAAATTGGAGATTTTTTGGTGGGTCGTGTTTTTCTTAATTAACTCTTATGCATTTTCCTTTACATGGATGTGTATAGGAAGCCTGGGAGTATTGGGTTCTATAATGTCTGGATTGTTTCCTGGTTCAATTTTTTGGTTATTCTTTTATTTACTTTTACGGTGTCCCGCTCGTTCAGTGGTTGATTTTGCATTTGAACCGGGAGTCCTGAGGATATCATCATTTACGCGGTACTGGATTTCTTAGATTTGGGTCTTAGAAATCAAGGATGAGGTTTTTTCTGGGTAGATTTTGATGCGCAACTTCAATTTGGGATCATCCCCATGATTTTTCTGGCCAGGGTTATATGCTGTGTTTTTTTAAAGTTAAGTACTTTCCATATTGATTAAGTAATTTGTGGTGCCATTCAAGTAGTTTATTCAGGATAACCCACACCTTTAATTTTTTGCTGTTCGCATTTCTTTAACAAATATTTGTAGTGTGCTCTAGCATTATTTTTGCATTGAGGAGTCAAATCAAGGGATGCTACATATAATCAGGCTAGAATTCAATTCCAAATAAAGAATAGCAGAAACAGACAGTTTTCTTCTTCTTGTGTGGGTTTCTGAGAAATGTTGAACTGTTTAGTTTGTAGTGGAATCCCTTTCTAATGTAGGCGGCAACTTCTTGGGAAAGCCAGCCCAGTCTGCTTCATAGTAGTCCGGAGCAAGGATCCGTTTGCCGATAAAAGAATGCCTTTTCTAAAGTGGGTTATATACCTGAGGAAGTATGTTGAGCACTAGTATGTGAATAGCAGTATAGTGAATGCGTTCAGGTGATGCCTAGGTGATTAGGGGTTGACTAGGCGAGGCGTGGCCCATGCGCTGTTTAGATGATGCCTAGGTGACCAGAATTTCCATTTTGCTGTGAAAATTATAAATATTATGTGACTGCCTGCCTAGATAATGATTAGGTGGTAGGCGACTAGGCGAGGCGGTGGCTTAGGTGACATGTTGACTACACTATTGAATAGTCTTACATGCATTATTCATTATAGTTTTGAGTAGCTGAAGATTGTTTTGATGATACGAGAAGAATAAAATCCATGATTTCCTAACTAAAATATAACCTTTTCTGCACAGTTTGAGACCTCCAAAGTGGATCATCATTGTTTATGCTTCCATCTTAGCATGGCTATTTGTTGGTGGGAAATATGTACTAGTAGAAAGATGAGGAGCTTCTATAAATTTTTCTTGTTGAAGTCTTGATCTTTTTCTTTTTAAGATAGATTAGGTGACAGAAAGGTGATGCAAGTATGCAACAAGTAGGACATGTCTAAGTAGGAGCGCAACTCATTTGGGTTGGATCAGTTTGTTGGACTATCCATATTGCAGTCTTGCAGAAGTTGCCTACCTGTAGCCTGACCCAATTCGATCGATCAACCCAAGGTTCTCATTACTCAACCTAGTCCAACTAGGGTTGAGTTGGATTTGGTCAACTTTGAGATATGGCTCGTGCTAGTCAGCCATGGACTTGGGGAGAGAGTTTCTTGATGTCTTCTACAAGAAGTACTTCATAGTGTTTATAAAGAAGCAGAAGGAGATAGAGTTCCTCACCCTGGAACAAGGGACTATGACCGTGGCTTAGTATGAAGCCAAATTTGCAGAGCTCTCTAGGTTTGCACCACACTTGATTGCTATAGAAGCTATGCGAGCCAGGAAATTTGACAGAGGACTGAAGGCTTACATCAGAGACAAGATCTCTATTCTACGACTAGAGACCTATAGTGAAGTCATAGACCGTGCTGTTGCCCAAGGTTTGGACCCTAGAGGGGGGTGAATAGGGTCTATGGCAAATTAAAATTATTCCTGATTCCTTTAAGCGGAATTTCAATTATACTAATTAAAAGGGAAAAAAATTTAGTAGTTCTACACAAGCAATCAAAATAATAAAGTAAATGAGAAGGGTAAGAGAATGCAAACACAAGAAGTTTATTCATGAGATTCATCAACCCGCCTACATCCCCACCTCAAGCTATACCCGCTAGAGGATTCATCACGATTTTACTCAGACAGACTTCTTCACGGGTAAAGTCCAAACCTTTTACAATCTCTCTTATGAGTCAAGATCAAACCTTGCAAAGGAACAATCCTCCCTAGACTTAGTCCACTTTCCGGGTAGTGACCAAAGCTTACAAAGCTCCCCGCTTCAAGGACAAGACTCCCACAAATGTCTTGATTTCAACACACTTGTATGGGAGTGTTTTACAATCACTTTTTGCTCCTCTATATGAGCTGGAGGATCTCTCTTAAGCTCACTAAGAGTCTCTCAAAGAATGAATTTGAATAGCTCAAGAATGACTCTTTTGGGATTCTAGATTCAACTCAATGGATTTTGAAATCTAAGTTTTAGAGTGTTTGATTGAATGATTAGAAGTATTGAAGTTGTTAATTTCATTCATAAATCAATCTTATTTATAACTCTTGCAAAAATATAGCTGTTGGAGGCATAATGGGGCAGAGAATGACCGTTAAAAACTAGCTGTTACGAGTTCAGGAAACTTTGTCCCGCATGAATTCGTCGACCATATTGAGTTAGCATTCTGAATTCGTCGAGATTGGAACATCAATAGAAAACAGTGGCTCTGAGGCCAGTTTCATTGACAAAACCATTTTCACTATTCCATTTTGTCGACGAGATTACTCTGTTTTCTCTGTAATGTCATCTTTACTTAACCAATACGATGGGTATGATTTCCTTGGTCTTTTCCTTTATCTTTATCATGATTTTTATCATGTTTTAGGTCATTAGAATGATATTCAATTGGGTCTTAAGGTATCTATAGTCAATTTAAGTATTGAGCATTCAATCAACCAAAATTTGAGGACTTTTACAAAAGTCCTAGACCACTTTCGAACTATAAATATAAACATTAAACCTTCTAAGGAGAGTCTTCAATCTTCATTCTTGATCTTGAGCAGATTTGTCTTTAGCTTCATGATCAACTTTCAATATTCTTGATGATCTGACTTGGACTTTGGATTTTGATATGATCTTTAATTATCTTCAATGTGATCCAACTTGATCCAATAGCATACTTTGACTAGATTTGAATCTTCTCCATAGATGGAGTCTTTTTCATGTTTTTTCCTTTAATTGCTTGCTAATGCTTTTAGTATACTGAATTTCACATAAACTCAAAGAGACATTTGTAACACAAATATCATTACATTATTGTGTTATTATCAAAATCATTATGAAGATTTAAGGTGAAAACCTATAGGCTAACAATCTCCCCATTTTTGATGATGACAAAATAATGGAATGGATTAGGAATAAGCTCCCCCTCAA
The DNA here is from genome assembly GCA_015143295.1 of Tetracentron sinense. Classification (NCBI taxonomy): domain Eukaryota; kingdom Viridiplantae; phylum Streptophyta; class Magnoliopsida; order Trochodendrales; family Trochodendraceae; genus Tetracentron; species Tetracentron sinense. The sequence goes on along the minus strand of CM026563.1, from coordinate 34,202,929 downwards.
TATATGAATCAATACAATTTGGAGGCAAGCTCCCCCTAAACATATGCATTTATATTTCAAGATATTTAATGTCAATTGCATATAGTTTAGATTAACCATTCATTAGTCATGATTCCAATATTTGATTCTTTTTTATCAACTCAATTTTAGAAATTGAAACCAATTTGAATGTCTTTTATAAGCACATAGATTCAATTTTAGTTATTCGTTTATAGGCTCAAGATACAAATTAAAATACCAATTATACTTAGGGGTTTAGAAATTATCATTCCATTATCATTTTTCTCCCCCTAACATCATAAAAAAGCATGAATACGCATTACATGATACCAATATAATATTCATTTTCAAATAAGGCACAAAAATCATCAAATAATAGTGAACAAGAATGTTCTAATTCCTGAGCATGTTAGGTAGTTGCTCTGTAATTGCCAGTGTGGATACCAAAGACTTACGACACCATTCAGTTAAACATTTGTGCAATGATACTTAGACTATTTCATTGCATTTTACCATAGCATTTTACATACAAAACATTTAAAACATCAAAGCATCACAGAATTTCATACAAGACAATTCATCATTTCAAACAATCAAACATACTTTTCCAAGCATGGAAACATAAAAAATATATCATCAAGCATACATGTTTCAAGCATTTCATCATAGGCCCATACCACTAATTTCATTATCAAACATATCATATCATGCATTTATATCATCCAAATCAATTTCAACACATATTTAGCAATCATCAAGCATAATAACATAAGGAAATCATTCAAATTTTGATCATTAAGCATATTTCTTTTTTTAAGGTGAAACCTACTAGAACAAGTTCAAGTAGTTCCTTTTAGTACCGAAACCTTCTTAGGTCCAACTAGGTTTGCTTTGGGAAGACATGTTCCCTTAGGCACCCAAACTTGCCTTACCCTCTTTTTTCCAACATATGTATAAATAGTACTTGAAGAGTTAGAGGTGGTAAAAAAGTTTTGATAATTCTTTTGTTTGATATTAAGATTGTAACCAATACCGGCTTTATCAAACGCACATTTTTGATTTATTAACATAGTATCTAAGGTCTTTTTACCATTAGTGAATTTTTTACAATGTTATTCAAGTCATCAACCTTTGATTTTAGATCATTGCATTCATTGGTTGATACATGAGGCATAAAAACAATTTCTTCTTCTTTATTTTTCAAAGCTTCTTTTTCTTTTAATAATTTATCATTTTCACTTTGCTAGAAGTCATTTTCACTTTGAAGAGAAGAGTTTTCTTTCTTAAGCTTTTTATTTTTAGAAGCTAATTTTCGAAATTCATCATATAGTTCATCATATGCTTCTTTTAATTCATCAAATGAAAGAGAATCATCAATGGAAGAAGTTACCTCGTCCTCATTGGCCATGAAGCATAGATTGGCTTCTTCACCATCATTTGAGCTCATATCCGATCCACTTTCGTTGGATTCATCTCAAGTAGCTTTTATTGCCCTCTTCTTGTAACTTTTTTGGCTTTTCTTGAGTAGAGGGCACTTCGATTTGATATGTCCAGGCCTTTTGCACTTGTAGCATATGATGTCTTCATCTTCGCTTGATTTGCTCTTGATAAGTTCTTTGATGAATTTCTTCTTGTAAGCTCTTTTCTTTAAATTCTTCTTATGCATCAAGAACTTTTTAAATTTTCTTGCCAAGTGAAGCATCTCCTCATCTTTTTCACTTTCCTCCTCTTCTTCACTCTCTTGAATAATTTTTAAGGCATGACCCCATTTTGGCTTTTTGGCTCTTCCTCTTGATCTTATTGGTTTCTCATTATGACTTCGTGACTGATGAGGGATCCAAGTAGCTCATCCATTGGTAGCTTGGTGAGGTCTTTTGCTTCTTGGATGACCGTCACTTTTGGAGCCTACTTCTTTAGAAGAGATCGAAGGATTTTTCTAACATTTTCTGCATTAGAGTAAATCTTTCCAAGAGATTTCAATTCATTAATAATGTTAGTGAATTTAAAAAACATAAATGAAATTGGTTCATTTCGTTCCATTTTAAACAATTCATACTTATGAATTAACATGCTAATTTTTTGTTCTTTAACTTGATTAGTCACTTCATAAGTGATTTGGAGTTTATCCCAAATTTCTTTGGCGGAGTCACAAACCAAGACTCTATTGAACTCTTGTGGACTCAATGCGCAATATAGGTTGCTTATAGCCTTAGCATTGAGTTGAACAACTTTAATGTCGGTTTGAGTTCATTCATCCTCATCCTTTGATATTTGAATACCATTGATGGTCTTGTGGGGATGTGGGGACCATTTATCATAGTTTTCCAACAATTATAATTTAAAGTTTGAATGAAATACATCATTCTAACTTTCCAATAGTTATAATTTTGTCCATCGAACAAGGGAGGTCTAGTAGTGGATTGGCCTTCTCTAAGGGTAGTTTCACAAATATTTTTCATTTTTGCCAATTAAAATCTTTCTCTAAGATGGTTAAATTTTCTATAAAAACAGAGACCTAAGCTCTGATACCACTTGTTGCCCAAGGTTTGGACCCTAGAGGGGGGGAGGTGAATAGGGTCTATGGCAAATTAAAAATATTCCTTATTCCCTGAAGCGGAATTTCAATTATACTATTAGAAAGGCAAAGGGATTTAGCAATTCTACACAAGCAATCAAAACAATAAAGTAAATGAGTAGGGTAAGACAATGCAAACACAAGAAGTTTGTTCACGAGAACCCGCCTACGTCCCTGCCTCAAACTATACCCGCTAGAGGATTCACCATGATTTTACTCGCACAGACTTCTTCACGGGTGAAGTCCAAACCTTTTACAATGTCGAGATCAAACCTTGCAAGGGAACAATCCTCCCTAGACTTAGTCCACTTTCCGGGTAGTGACCAAAGCTTATAAAACTCCCCGCTTCAAGGACAAAACTCCCACAGATGTCTTGATTTCAGCACACTTGTATAGAAGTATCTTACAATCACTTTTTCTTCCTCTATACGAGCTGGATGATCTCTCTTAAGCTCACTAAGAGTCTTTCAAAGAATGGAGTTGAAAAGCTCAAGAATGACTCTTTTGGGAATCTAGGTTCAACTCGATGGATTTTGAAACTTAAGCTTTGGAGTGTATGATTGAATGATTAGAAGCATTAGAGTTCTTAATTTCATTAATAAATCAATCATATTTATAGCCCTTGCAAAAATATAACCGTTGGAGGCACAATGGGGCAAAGAATGGCCGTTAAAAACTAGTCGTTACAGAGTTCAGGAAACTCTGTCCCGCATGAATTCGTCGACGATATTGAGTTAGCATTCTGAATTCGTCGACGAGATTGGAACATCAATAGAAAACAGTGGCTTTGCGGCCAGTTTCTTTGACGAAACCATTTTCACTATTCCATTTTGTCGACGAGATTACTCTGTTTTCTTTGTAATCTCATCTTTACTTAACCAATACGATAGGTATGATTTCCTTGGTCTTTTCCCTTATCTTTATCATGATTCGTATCATGTTTTAGGTCCTTAGAATGATATTCAATAGGGTCTTAAGGTACCTATGGTCAATCTAAGTATTGAGCATTCAATCAACCAAACTTTGAGGACTTTTACAAAAGTCCTAGACCACTTTCGAACTATAAATATAAACATTAAACCTTCTAAGGAGAGTCTTCAATCTTCATTCTTGATCTTGAGCAGATTTATCTTTAGCTTCAGGATCAACCTTTAATATTCTTGATGATCCGACTTGGAATTTGACTTTTGATATGATCTTTAATTATCTTCAATGTGATCCAACTTGATCCAATAGCTTGCTTTGACTAATGTTTTTTCCTTGAATGACTTGCTAATGCTCTTAGTATACTGAATTTCACATAAACTCAAAGAGACATTAGTAACACAAAATATTATTACATTATTGTGTTACCATCAAAATCATTATGGAGAGCTAAGGTGAAAACCTATAGGCTAACACTTGCTCAGATAGCCAAGAAGAATTTGAGAGAATTCTTGAAGAGAAGGGAAAGTGGGAAACTAGCCATAAAGAGAGAGTAGCTAAAGCTCAGCCTAGTAGAATAGTACCACTAGAGAAGAGGCCCAGGACTTCAGTTCAGCCTCAAGTAGCTAAGCCGACTCAGTTTCGTAGGCCTGCACTGGCTCTTCTAGCCCCTCGCCCCACTACTCAAGCACCATGATTCGTGTCGCCTGTATCTTCTGCACCTATGTTTGAGTTATGTACTCAATGTGGTAAGAGGCATAAGTGAGGTGAATGTCGGACAATTACTGAAGGATGCTTTCACCTTGGAGAGCCCGGATTAGAGATTGCCCAGCCCGCAATCTACAGCTGGAGCCACAGAAAGCAGTGCTACCAACTAGGCAGAATATTTAACAGAGGCTTCCTCCACAGTCGTAGTCGACTATTCAAGGCAAAGTCTTCGCCATCTCAGAACAGGTTGCCAAGACATCTGATAATGTAATTCAGGGTATGTGTTATTTAGTATGACCTTAAATAATATGTCATGACAAAAATAGTAGATTTCATGCTATTCAATAGTTATGATACTATATGCGATATATGATTATACGTGATTGTGCACTTACTTTGTTTGACACACTTAGTTATATTAACCTCAAGCACCTTGCTTGTTAATGAGTACTTGGCGCATGTGTTGATTGACACTGGATCAACGCATTCCTTTGTCACACCTAATTCCGCTCAAGGTTTTCCTTCGAGTTAATTGGATCTTGAACTATCCATTGCCACTCTTATTAGTAGTTCTGTTATTGTGAATAGGGTGTATCGAGCTTGTGTCATTTGTATTAGCAGGATGAGTTGCCCTTAAACCTGATCATCCATGACTTCTAAGACTTTGAGGTAATTCTTGGTATGGATTGACGTTCAGCCTACCATTGCAACGTTGATTGTTTCGAGAAAGTTGTCAATTTCAAGCCAATAGGTGAGGATTGAAGGACATTGCTCGGTTTGCAGCATTGGATATTATAACTCCAAAGGTACAAGATTCTTTTATCATTCCTGTGGTGAATGAATTCCTAGATGTTTTTCCAGATGATCTACCTGGTTTACCGCCAAATAGACAAATTGAATTTTTGATGGATTTAGCTCCAGCAACAACACTGATTTCTAGAGCTCCTTTTAGAATGGGCTCCAGCTGAATTAAAAGAATTGAAAGATCAAATTCAGGAGTTACCCGACAAGGGATTTATTCGACCAAGTGTATCGCCATGGGAGCTCTGGTTCTCTTTGTGAAAAAGAAAGATGGTTCGATAAGAATGTGCATCGACTATTGGCAACTGAACAAGGTCACTATTAAGAATTGTTATTCCTTGCCAAGGATAGATGATTTGTTTGACCAGTTGAAAGGAGCAAAGTATTTATCCAAAATTGATTTGAGCTCAGGCTATCATTAGTTGAAGATCAAGGCAAAAGATGTTCCTAAGACTGCATTCAGGACTAGATATGTTCATTATGAGTTCCTAGTCATTCCTTTTGGTTTAACGAATGCACCTACAACTTTTATGGATTTGATGAATAGAGCGTTGAAGCCAGCCTTGAATCTATTGTGGTAGTATTTTTAGATGATATATTGATTTACTCTAAGACACAATCGGACTACACTACGGACACTACGAGAGCCTAAGTTGTATGCTAAGCTGAGTAAGTGTGAATTTTGGATAGAGAAAGTGGCATTTTAGGGCCATATTGTGTCTGGTGATGGAATCTTAGTGGATTCTGCAAAGATTGAAGCATTAGCAGATTGGGATAAACCTAGGAGATCAGAAGTTTCTTAGGGCTTGCTGGATACTATCGCCGATTTGTGGAAGGATTTTCCGGTTTAGGAGCATTGCTCACTCATTTGACTCGAAAGAATGCTAAGTTCTCTTGGAATGATGATTGTGAAAAGAGTTTCCTAGAGTTGAAGAAGCGCTTCATTACGGCACCAATCTTGACAGTTCTTTCAGGAAGTGGAGGTTTTGTGGTGTATAGTGATGCTTCACGTATTGGATTGAGATGTGTTCTTATGTAGCACGGGAAAGTTATTGCCTATGCTTCCCGGCAATTGAAAGATCCTGAAAACAAACTAGCAGCCTACACATGACTTAGAATTGGCAGTAGTGTTTCTTCTCTTAAGATCTGGAGACACTACTTATTTGGTGAGCAGTTTGAAGTATTCACAGATTATAAGAGTCTGAAGTATTTTTTCTCACAGAAAGAGCCAAATTTAAGACAACATCGTTGGGTTGAGTTTCTCAAGGATTATAATTGCTCGATCCTATATCATCCTGGGAAGGCAAATGTTGTAGCTGATGCTCTTAGTAGGAAGCCTTCTAGATTGTTGTTCACATGATGCTGCAAGAGTGGAAGCTTTTGGAAGATATGTCTAACAATGACATGAATTTCAATGTAGGTACATCGAGAGCCTTGATGGCTAATATCATTGTTAGGCCGACTATCTTGGACAAGATTAGAGATCTTCAACAGGCTAATGAAGAACTTGTGGAAATTCGAGAGAAAGTGATCAGAGATGGAAGCTAGGATTTCTCAATTCGAGATGATGATGCTCTTCTTTTTAGAGGAAGAGTGTGTGTTCTAGATAATGAAGAGTTAAGGTGAGAGATTCTTAATGAAGCACACAAGTCCAGGTATACTATTCACCCTGAGGTACCAAGATGTATTAGAATCTCAGGAAGCATTCCTGGTGAAGAAATTTGAAGAGAGAAGTGACTTTATTTGTGTCCAAGTGTTTGGTGTGTTAGCAAGTTAAGGCCGAACACCAGAGACCTGCTGGACTTGTTCAGCCTCTTCCTATTTCGGAATAGAATTGGGAAAACATCTCTATGGACTTTATTGTGGGTTTGCCAAGGACATCGAAGAGTTATGATGCTATTTAGGTTGTCGTAGATCGATTGACAAAGTCAGTTAATTTTCTTCAATATCGTATCACATTCAAGGCTAATCAACTTGCAAACCTATACATGCGAGAAGTTTTTCGTTTGCATCGAGTGCTAGTAAGTATTGTATTTTATCGAGATCCAAGGTTTATTTCTAGATTTTGGCAAAGTTTTTAGTAAGCCATGGGGTCTCATTTAGATTTTAGCGCAACATTTCATCCTCAAACAGGTGGACAAACTGAAAGGGTGAACTAGATTTTAGAGGACATGTTATGTGCTTATATGTTGTATTTTCATGGTTGTTGGGACGAACACCTACCTTTGGTTGAGTCCGCCTACAACATGTCAACAACAGTTACCAGACAAGTATTCAGATGACACCATTTGAAGCTCTTTATGGTAGGAGTTGTCGCTCACCCTTATGTTGGGATGAAGTTGGTGAAAGAAAGATTTTGGGCCCTGAGCTCGTTGAACAAACTGCAATAGGATCCGTGTGATCAGGGAAAGATTGAATACTGCTCAGAATAGGCAAAAAAAACTATGGAGATGCTTGTAGGAGAGATCTGGAATTTCAGGTTTGAGACCATGTCTTTATAAAGACTTGAATTTCATCAATCGATATTCGTGCCATTTATGTGATGTATGTTAGTATTTCTATATACTTAAAGATTATGTTGCATGTTAAGAGGAAAAAGAAGAAAAAAGTGGAAATATAAGAACACATTGGATTTGGTTTGAACGAAACTCACTTTCATTCAAACGAAATATGAGCCTTATCGAATGTTTACAGTCAAAGGCTCAAAGCACTAAAACATACTCCAGTATATAAATCGTTCGAATGAAACCAAGTCGTTTGAAAGAAACCTAGTTCGTTTGAATGATCATTAAATTCGTTTGAACGAATTTACTTAGAGGAAAAAAAATATATAATTTAACGGCGGGAATCTGTGGGGGATTAGAATGCTAAGACCTATGAGTATTCCTTAAAGGTTTATTTCTTGTGTTTAGTGTTTTCTAACTAAACTAAGAGCTGCAGGACTTGAGAGGAAGAGAAATCTAAGGTTTTGAGAGAAAAACTTGAAGGAAATGCAGACTATCGGTCAAAGCTTTGTGAAAGGTAGAAGATATTGCATTATTCATATTAGAGGCTCGCCTTAAAGAAGATGTTTCTCTCTTGGGATTGGACGACATCCAAATTTGCAAAGATGGAAGAGGGGAAAGAGACTGAGAAAGTTATGACACGCTTTCTTTTGGCGGAAGATAGATCAAATTCATAATACAGCTATTCCTCTCATTCAGGTCTTGGAGTTTGTGGATGGTGAAAAGCCAATGATGGGTGAGTTCTATGATCAAATCGATAAGGCTAAGATGGAGATTGCAGAAGCTCGTAACAAAAATGAAAGGAGTTATAAAAAATATTGAGTTATCATTGATGAAAAATGGGATTCAACTCTCCACTCCCCCCTTCATGGTGCGGGTTATTTTATGAACGTGCAAATTCGTTATCAACCAGATGCCTCAAACCATCCTGAGATCCCACGTGGTTTACATTTTACAACAAGTTATTGTTGTTCTTGAACATGATATTAATGTTAAGATTGAGGCGATAAATTAGGTATATTATTATTTACATTGATTACGTAACTTAAATTATTATTTTTAGCTAGGTACATCATTATATCTTATTTTAACTTTTGTCCGATTCGTCATTTGTTGATGCAACAAATGCATTTGGAACTGATCAAGCCATTTGTAGCATACATAAGTTATCTTCTGGTATGTTAATTTTTCTAATATTGTATTTATCTTTAACTTCTTACAAGTTATTCTAATTTAATATATAATTATAATTGTATTATATATCACAGTTTCTTGGTGGCAAGCCTTTGGCATAGAGACTCCAGAACTCCAGCGCATCTCAATTTGTATCTTGAGTCAAAATTGCTCATCTTTTGGCGGTGAAAGAAATGAAAGTACCTTTGACTAGATTTATATAAGAAAAAGGAACCGCTTGAAGTAAGAAAAGTTAAATAACTTTTTGTATGTTCACTATAATTTAAGATTGTGGGAAAGGCAATCTAGAAGACATGCCTCAAGTTTTGCCTTGTCAATTTCGACAATTTCTTAATTGATAATGAAACTGATGAGTGGATTCATGACCATAGAGGGGACTTTAATGGAGATGACTTAAGTTGGTTTGATGCTGATGTTAATGCCAACTTTGCAGCGACTACACATCCTAGTGGAGAAAAGCATTTTAAAGAGACCAACTTTGAAAATGATATTTAAAGTTTAAATTGGTTAGAAATTGGAATGTTGATTTTTGGAGATACTTTTGTTTTACTTACCTTTACAAATCTATGTGATTGGATCTTGGATAAAATGACAAGAAATGTGATGTTTGATTTGACCTATGTTATATATATATATATATATATATATATATATTCTAGTCAGACCGAGTCGAGTTGTTTTTGGAGTTACTTGACTAAATTTCGAGTCAAGTTTTTGGGTTTTCAAACCATGGTCAAGATGCACTTTGATTGAACCATCATTGGAGATACTTTTAAGAATAATAAAGGGTGATTTCACGTGTTGTAAATAAGAAAAAAGAACAAAAAAATAAACAGTCTACAATGACTGTCCAAGGAAGGGGGGGGGGGGGGGGGGGGGGGGGAGGGGAGAGGGACTGTAAGGGATAAAAATAAAAAAATAATAATAATAATAGTCGACAATAACAGCCAAATAGTAGAGAGAGAGGAGTGAGAAGGGGAGAGGGGGAGAGTATGAGACTAAATAAAAACATAAAAAATAGTGACTGTGACTACCGAATAGGAGAGAGAGAGGAGGAAGAGGCTCTACCTCTTCTTTTTCTTTCATCTTTCTTCCTCTATTATGTTCTAGAAAGGTAATAAAAAAGTTTATTATAAGTGAAATATATATAACTATGGGGCTTACATTATAAAAGACCCCTATAAAAAGGAGTTTATGAGAGCTTTGGGGTCCTAAAGGGATTTTGGGCATTTAAAGGTTTTTTTTGTTATTGGGCCGCTTGGGCCCAACTCTGTGCCTGGTCACCCAGGTGACTGCTTCAAACAACGCCTTTTAACATCATTCAAAAAATATAGGGGGACAATATGATTCACCCACAAAAGAAGGGCGAGAGAGAGAGAGAGTGTGTGTGTGATCAATTGGTCCACCCATCGAGTGAGAGAGATGATAGGTTAGCTTAAGGGAAACATACTTGACACTATGCAGTATCTTTGGAAGTCGTTTTTTTTGTTGGATATACAAACCTTATAATAAAAGACATGGAAAGCATTAACATAGCATACTTTTTTGTTGACCAAACTACCATCTTTAAATAAAAAATATTTTTTATACACTTGAACAATAATAATATTTCATATATCAGTACAACGCCTAGTCGTCTAGGCACCCGCCTGAGACGATGCCTTTAACAACCTTTTTTTGACATTTAAAATTACACATTTTTTAATACCTTCATTATTCATGCAACATAAGTAAACAAACTCAAATAGTATTGATATGATTTTGTAGTTTTTTCTTAAAAAAAAACGAAACAAATACTTTTTAGTTCCCTAATTACCTAAACTATTTTGAGCATACTAATCAAAATTTCGAGACAAAGTAATGTTTTAACTTTCAACCATTATGTCTCTGTTATTTATATCTTTGGTAAGTACACTTCACTTATATATATATATATATATATATAAGAATAAATAAATATCTAATGGTTGACTATTTAGTAATATTTGTACTGAAATAATCAAGGCATCTATGCAGTTTACTCATTACATATTTTTTATGTTTATTTTTTGTAAATATACCTTGTTTTTTGAAAATTGTTTTATATCTATTTTAAAATGAAACATATTAAGATTAGTTTTTTACTGAAAATGTTTTGTCCAATCTGTGGACCAGGCCGACCGGCATTCAATCTTATCATATAGTTATGTAAGCCTAAATATTATGATTTAAGGTGAAAAATGAAATAAAAAGAGTTTCTCAGACATTTTCTATTCTTCACCTAAGAAAGATGATAAATCATCTTTAAATCTGGTATAAAGGAGTCTTCGATTTTATATATCTACTTTATTTACAAAATAAGCCTAATTCTATGAAAAATAAGTACCTTGTTTTAAAAATTGCCCCAAAAGCCATATGTCAAATTGGAGGATTAGATTGACATCCTCAAATGGAGTTGATTCTCATTAGAGAAGACAACCAAGCAAAAAAGTTGACAAAATGTGAATTTTGCTGTTTATTTATGAAATTATTATCCGAAATGGGCGTTTGGTCAAAATTTATAATAATTTGATCTAAATTCTGACAAGGGGATGAGTCATATTATAAGGATATTTTTAGAAATATTGTAATTTTATAAAGGAGATGAGTCAAAATGTCATGATATTTTGTGAAATGCGAAATATCAGTTGATAATTTAAGTATTTTCGGATGAAATTTTTACTTTGGAAATGCCCTGGGTTTCGTTTTGGTGAGGTAGAAAATTGGGAATTGCGGCCGAAATTTTGTGGTTTTGCAAGAAATTCAAATCCATTATTACAAGCCTCTAAATTATTTCAAAAGGAAACCTAGGTCGACATGCTTCTAAATTTGATGTAAGATAAAAAAAAAACCATGTGTAATTGCAGTTCTTTGGCAACTATTTACATTGTATAAATTCCGGTGAGCACATGTAGGATTTGACACTGCATGGATTCAAGTGCAACACTTTTGGATTTTCTATTGGGTTTTCCCCCTATTTGGAACTGTTCATACCATGGTTCAAAAACCCGAAAACTCGACTTGACTCGAAAGTTAGTAGGATTGAGTAACTTGAAAAACCCCAAAAAAAAAAACTCGACTTGGTCTAACTCTCAATATATATATATATATATATATATATGTGTGTGTGTAATTATATACATAACTCAAAATCAAACATCACATTTTTTGTCATTTTATCAAACATCCAAACACAGAGATTTGTAAAGGTAAGTAAAACAAAAGTATCTTCAAAATTCAATGTTCCAATTTCTAACTAATAAAATTTAAAACTTAAATATCATCCTCAGCGTTGGTCTCCTCAAAATGCTCCTCTCCAGTCTCCACTAAGTAGTGTAGTCGTTGCAAAGTCAGCATTAACATCACCATCCAACCTACTTAAGTCATCTCCATCAAAGTCCCCTCCATGGTTATCCACTCGTCAATTTCATTATCAATTAAGAAATTGTCTATATTGACAGGGTCAAAATTTGAGGTGTGTCTTCTTAATTGCCTTTCCCACTATCTTAAATTATAGTGAATGTACACTATTCAACTTTTCTTGCTTCAAGTGTTTCATTTTCTTGTATAAATCTGGTCAAAGGTACTCCAATTTCTTTTGCAGTCAGACGATGAGCAATTTTGACTCAAGATCCGAATTGCGATGCGCTGGAGGTCTGGAGTCTCTATGTCAAAGGCTTGCCACCAAGAAACTGTGATATATAATGCAATTATAATTATATATTAAATTAGAGTAACTTGTAAAAAACTAAAAATAAATACAAAATTAGATATAATAAAAAACATTCCAGGAGATAACTTATGTCTACTATGAATGGCTTGCTCAGTTCCAATGCATTTGTTGCATTAGCAAATGTCGAAATCCTACATCTGTTAAAATAAGATATAACATATAATGATGTACACACCTAACTGAAAATAAATATTTAAGTTACATAATCAATGTAAATAATAACATACTTGATCTATCGCCTCAATCTGAACATCTATATCGTGTTCAAGAACAACAATTACTTGTTGTAATTTGTAAACCACGTCGGATCTCAGGATGTTTTGAGGCATCCGGTTGATAACGAATTTGTGGGTTAAGAAAATGACCCACAACATCGAGAGAGTGGAGAGTCGAATCCTATCTTGCATCAATGATTTCTCAATATTTTTTATAACTCATTTCATTTTTGTTATAGGCTTCTGCAATCTCCATCTTAGCCTTATTAATTCGTCAGTCATTTTTTTCACCATCCACCAACTTCAAGACCCGAATTATAGGAATAACTTTATTATGAATTTGATCTATCTTCTGCCAAAAGGAGGTGTCTATCATGACTTTTTTCAATTTCTCTCCCCTCTTCCATCTTTGCAAATTTGGATATCCTCCAATCCTTAAAGAGAAACGTCTTCTTTAAGATACCCCTCTAATACAAATAATGCAATATATTAGAATTGAATATAAAATATTTGTGACTTTCAAATTTAAACTAAAATAGAAACATAAAGTTTGAAATCACCTACTCAATGAGACTATCAATAAGGGTAAAATTTGGAGAAAAACGAGTGACCCTTGGTTTAAGGATCGCTCTATCACCAGTGAAAGTCCTCATCATATGCAACACTTAACCTTTATTATAGATGAACTTTGTGTCATTTCTGCACTTCTCTATCACAAGTTTAATAGACTTCAATTTTTTCAAGAATAAGGTCAAAACAATGAGCTGCACACAAACTCCGAAATAAATGCTTCCTCTTTGCTGTCGAAAGCTTTCGTGTGGCAACGTAGTTTGTTGCGTTGTCTATGATGAACCACATTCTCTACCCCAATCTCCTCAACAACTTCATCAAGTAACTTAAATAAATTATTCACTTCCTTTATAATGTGGAATGCATCGACAAACCTGATGAACATAATATCCCGTAGACGTGACACCAAAAAATTTATGAGTGTCATTCCCTTTTGATCCCTCCACCCATCTGACATGATTGAAGAACCAGTTTCAGCCTAAGAAGTCATAAATTCATTCAAGATAAATTTGTACAGTATCCACTTCCGCTTTTAGAAAAAGGTCTAGAGAATTCATAAGGTATTGGAAGCTTGAAACTTTGTCCATACAATCTAACTGCCTCGCATACCTTCGAAAAATAAATTGAATCTGCTGCATTTTAAGGAATAGCGACATGATAAAACCATCTTGTCTATAACTTCACATAAACGTTTTCTTGAAGTTTTATTTAAAACATTTGTCTATTCTTTATTGCTGTGTGCAAAAATTCTACACTTCTTTACCTTTCCCTGTTTGACACATAACATCTTCCTCTTTGTTCTCTGAATTTCTATAACCAAATACCCCTAGATTACTTTTGCATTCTTTTCTCTTCTTTCTTTCTATGTTCTTTCTACCCAAATACTCTTTCATTGATGCAGCAATACTTCCTGACACAATTTTACAAGTCGCTGCATCACCGGGTATTTTAGCAAGATGATGCTTAAATCGATTAATACCCTAGACATCTCCTTCCCACAATAATTGCACTGTTACTCTCTTCTTATCAGCAGTGAGTGAGGTGCAATGAAGCCAACCTAGGTCTGATAGGTGGGAAGTGTCTACTTCCACTGACGGAGTTGCATTGACTGATACTTTGTTGCTGATACTTGGTAGTTGTCATTTCTAGTTTTTTACAATATGAAATTAATAATATAAGTTCAATACAACAACTAGGAGTTTGGGACAATGAAGGTACATTAGAAAAAGGAATGCTGAATTTAGTCAGTACTCAATGTATCTATAATACAAACAATGAAATGTCAACTACTGTGTCTAAAACTAACAATATCATACTTCATATGTTTTATTTGAATTTTGATAGTTCTAAAATTAATGGTTCATATGTTTCGTTGGAATATTGCAGGCCATAAACAGAGTGATTTGCCATTGCACATCATGGGGAAAAAAGATGAAAATGGTTAAAATATCAATTTTTTTATTTGTACTGAAATGTAAAGCCAGAGAATCACTTCAAATAATTTTAAAGCAGGGTTTCTTATTCTCTGCGTGTTAGTAAAGTTTGGAAGGGGAAATTTGACCCAAATACAGTAAATTGTAATACACTTTCTAGTCTGTACTAAGTGTTTACAAAAGCATGTATGGATGATTTGGTGCTGACATTAGCAGAGAGAGGGAGGGAGTGTGCAGCAGACAAAGATATAGAGATGGTGAGAGATGAGAACCTCTTCTTTTAATCTCTACTATGTAGAGATGGAAATCCTCCAAAACCGTGTAATTTTAAGTATAAATCCCCGTTTAATCTCTGTATGCAGAGATGGAAAAGATGCATAAAAGGAAAGTGTGAGAGAAAGAGTGAAGGCATGTGTGTATGTAGGAACACGCCACCACCAAAAGCAACTCAAGCTTTTCTGCAGGAATATGCCACCACCGAAAAAAATCTAAATTGATGCTGACATTAACAGAGAGAGGGAGGGAGGAGGGAAGTGGGTTAGCAGAGAGAGAGTGAGTGAAGGCATGTGTGTATGCAGGAAGCCAGGAACACACCACTACCGAAAACAACTCAAGCTTGTATGCAGTAATACGCAACCACTGAATTAATTCTAAATCTACGCTGACGTTAACAGAGAGAACGATGGAGGAGGGGAGTGGGTTAGCAGAGAGAGTGAGAGAGAGAGACGTTTGTAAGCAGAGACTAAGAGAGGAGAGAGAAGGATGTGGGTTAGCAAAGAGAGGGAAAGAGAGAACATACCCTACTGCCTGTAACAGTGTGACGGAGAGAGGGAGGGGGCTTCTGCCTGAAACAGTGTGAAAAAGAGAGGGATGGGGCTTGACTTGACCGAGTCCCCACGAGTTACCTGAGAATTCTTTGCCGTTTGAGTTTTGGGGCGAGTCGACCCGAAACTCAGTCTAGTCGAGTCTCGTAAGTTTTAATAGAAAGCTTTTACGTGGAAAGTATGACATTGCATTTTTTGTGTTCACAAGATTTCTTGCACAATCCATTATTTATTGACTATTGTTACCAAATATTCATTCTTTTACATCATTGGATATAAATTTGATCCACAAATCCCCTTTTGGGGCTTTGCCAATTTTATCATGTTGGACTTATGTTGGATTCCAATGACTTTACCCATATACTGTTGCATGGGTTGCTATTTTTTGGACTAATGAACACAGTATCTTTTGGCTATTCACTACTGTTTTTGTGATGCTTTCAATTAAGTTTATGAAACATACAACCGCACATAATATTTTAACATTTGTTTAAAACCTTTTTGTTGAAGCTCGCATGACTTTTAAATTAAGTTTGTGAAGCTTTATGCCTTCTCCAAGGTTTAAGATTTGCCAAGAGATTAACATTAACAGATCAGTTATTGAAGGTTATACTAGCATTGGTTTTAGTTGGGCAATGGGGGGAGAAAAAGGGTATTAGAAGGGGGGTCTCTCATATTAAAGAGATCCAAGTCCTAGTGTCCTGTACAAACACCTTGTTCTCTGCTGTCCCAAGATAGGGAAATGATGAGGCAGACTCTTGCTAAAGAATGGGAGACATTGAAATACAAATGCACTGCAGCTGGAGCCTTCTGTTGTAGCTTTGTCTTTCTGTAGTAGCTTTGTCTCTTTCATTTCCCCTTTTGTTCTTTATTTCACTGCATCTTATCTGTTTTAACAAAATCTACAGTTACAAAATTTTAAAAAAATAAAATAAAAATAAATAAATAAACAGTATTTGAAACACAAACTTTGTATGCAATTATCTTACATGGAAATGAATGCCACTTCATGTTATTTTCTTTCTCTTTTAATGAGGTGTTTCTTGCTTACATCTAGCTTTTGACTGCAGAAACAATGCAAAGGAACTATGAGGCATCCATAAGATGCCTTCAGAATAAGGCATTCCCTTACAACCTGCAATACAATGGGAATTCCATGGAAGGGTTTCCGGAGCTCAAGGATGAAATCAGTGCCCATTCAGGAGGTGGTATTGTGGAACCTGAGAGCTCATTCAGCAGTGAGTCCTTTGCATCTCCAAATGAAGGTTATCATAGACCCATGTACCAACAAGATTTTTGCATGTGGTCAACCTTCCATCCCGACTTCCAAAAGGTGCAGCAGAACCAATGGAATGCATCTGAGAGCCATTTTTATTCCATGAATCGCGAGTACCCTTTTCCTGTTGATAACCGGTTTCAATATCTGCCTTTCAAGATGTTCTCTCAAGGTTACCCACACGAGTTTCAATTCCAAGAATTCCAATATTTCGTGGTCATAGACTTTGAGGCAACCTGCGACAAGGAAAAGAATCCTCACCCACAAGAAATCATTGAGTTCCCATCTGTACTAGTAAATAGTATGACTGGGCTACTGGAAGCTTCATTTCAAACATACGTACGGCCTACATGTAATCAAACCCTGAGTACTTTCTGCAAGGAGCTGACTGGTATCCAGCAAATTCAGGTGTGTTTTTAACGCCACTAGCTTTCTGTCAGTTTATAATCTGAAATAACCCCCCAGCCAACGTGTACTTAAAGAATGGCTACGATATCTGTCTGGTAGATATCGAACGTATGGTACATGTGGTGCTCATGCTGGCAGGGGGATCCAGTTTTCCTCTATGGAGATATACATTGCTGAAAATCAGCTGAATGGATGATCTTACCTGTCTGTTCTGCGGACTCCTTTCGTTTTATTATTGGATAGTTTGTCTGTTCTCTTGACTTCTTTCATTTTATTATTGGATAGTCCGGCATAACTTTTCTGGATGTCCAAACCAATGAGTAGATTGGATGGCATCAGTAACCTAATCACTTTGATTTTTGCATAGGAGTGCTCCTATTTGGTGCAATGTCTAATGGTCGTTCTTGTAGTAACCTTATCTGGCAAAAAAATAAGGTGATATTTACGAAAACAATAATACTGTAAAGTGTAAACTATTAATATTCATAGAAATATCATAACACTGTAAATAATAACACAAAACAATTCATTCACTTTGATATCTTCCTTCAAGCTGGAGTTTACACCTCTTATCATCCATTACTTGATAGAGGCGATTTAGACCCGTCTTTACCCATGCCCTTGATTAAGATAATAATTTTTTAACTGTATTCTTGTAGGAGTCCTGTTATTCATTAGTTGATCTTTTTATGAACATAGTGGTGATACATTTCTTTACGTTCAGTTTGATGTAGTGAAAATGATGCTCGACATCACAATACAAGTTCATTGCACTTTTGTCATAGAAGTCAAATTATTTCAAGGACCTCATGAACTATACTAATACACTGGAAATGCCATCGCTGTGCCTTAAGTATCCTGACATCATTCAGCATTTCAAATTCTATTTATTCTACTAGACTCAAATTAATGTCGTTTCTTCTATTACACATGAAATTGCAGCCTAAATCTTAACAATATTCTATTGCAGATATTGATTGCCCATCTATATAAGAGGGAACTCAAAAATCAAAATAGTGATTCCAATGCAGATATTGATCTCCCATCTATGTAGGAGGGGACTCAAGAATCAGAAAGCAAAATTTCTCTCCTCATCATTTATCTATTGAAGGGTTTTTGAATGAATCATCTTTGATGGGGCTTCAGTTAGGGATCGAGCAATAAAACCAGCATAATAATCAAGCAAAATAGCCAAATAATTAAAGTCAAGCACAAAGACACGGATTTATGTGGTTCAGTCAATGTGAGATATGTCCACTGTGAGATTCAACCTTCATCATGATAAACAAGAAGAAAAACAGTGACGGAACAACCACCCTATCGTTTTACACAGCTCTTGCACAAACCTTGCACATGGTCTAAAATATTGAGTGTATTGATAGTTGATACATAACACACTATATGTGTCAGTATTTTTGGTGACTGATACGATACACTCAAGTACTTAACAAATTACATGAGTTTCGATCGTATCAGTGTCAACACGACTTATAGATCACAATAGAATTGAGACATTAAACTCAGGCTTTAAATACCCCTTTGAAAGGAAACAGAGTCTCAAGGGAAAATTCTAATGCAAACAAGAAATTGCGTGTTTTCAGAAAAACCCTATTTTACATTTCTGGGTTGTTGACCCCCACCATGGGGTGTTTTATTAGATTGGCACCGCCACTGTGTACCCTCAACTCCAAATAGTGGGGGGTTAAATACCCTTTGCATTGGGGTTGGGTGAACTGTAGGTCCAACTAACATTGTCCAAGACATAACCAGCACAAACCCCATTCTAAACTTGAAAGTAAACATGAATACCTCAAATATATAAAGCATCTAACCCCGGGGTGACTAGAGACCTAAATATATTAACGTTCTTAAACCCCAAAAAAACTATAATCCCCATAAATGAGAATCACATTTGTGATGAGGCTTCGCACATCCAACAATCTCCTACATGGAGACTAATCTCAGCAACTTTAACTATCGCTACAACCATAGGGGAAAATGTCATATTGTAACTCTAGCTTGAATCTCTACTCATCCTCCTTATGCTTAGAGTTGAGACCAATGGGACCTGAACATAAGTTCAGATTCTCTATGTAACCACCTAGGTTGAACATATTTGCAGGATTTTTACTCATACAAATCTTTTCCAATATTAGGAGTTTATCTTCTAAAAGTGAACGAATAAAATGATACCTCATGTGAATTGGCTCATCCTAAATTGAAAGGTTGAGCCTTTTGTATGATGAATGGAACTCTAGCTATCACTATAAGTTTATTGTTCTCTTGCTTGTCAAGTCCTCCATGAAGTCCTGCATTGATATTACTTCCTTGCATGCTTTCGTAGGTATGATATACTCAGCCTTTTTTTGTAGAGATAACATCATTCTTATGTGATTGAGAGACACAACTAATTGCTACATCATCCAATGTGGAACTATAGCATGTAGTATTTTTTGTATTGTCAATGTTCCCAACAAAATTCTGAATCAACATTACCCTTTAAAAGGATACATGATCCACCATAGAATAACCCTTTATTAGTAATACCTCTCAAGTATGTGGAAGTCCACTGAATTGCTATCCAATGAACTTTCCTCAGGTTTACTTATTAATCTACTTATTACTCTCTAGGGGTGTTAATGAGCCAAACTAGCTCGTGAGCCATCTCGACTCAACGCAAAGGAGTTGAGCTTAAACATGGTGAAATAGCTCGTTGAGCCGTGCTGAGCAGGGAGGGTGAACTCGTTTAATTTACGAGCCGAGCTCAAGCAAATGATAGTTCGATTTGGCTCGACTAATTTAATTAGACATTTGTACCCTTAGTAAAAATATTGATTTACATTGAAATAAGAATAAAGTTTGTTACAGTGAAAATCTAAAAATGTAATTTCACAAACCTCTCTCTCTCTCTCTCTCTCTCTCTCTCTCTCTCTTCTATGGTGAGAAAACCCAAATTCTTCAAAACCCTAACCTCCATTACATTTTGCCCTCCATAATTTCCAAGAAAAGCAGCATGGAAGGAAGTGGCTTCCACAGGGAAGGTTCCTCATTCTAGCGTCTAAGATCTGACACAATTGCAAACCAATTCCACAGCACCAGCCCCAATTGGTCATCGGTTCCTCGTTCGATCGTTCACGATCTGATCTAGATTGCAACATCGTTATCCATGGATCTGGCTCCCGCACCTACCAGCAAATTTTTTGCTCAATATGATAAAATGCTTTACTTTTTTTTCCTTTTATTTATAGGATTGCAATCCTTTTTTTTTGGAAAATGTTGCAATACTCTTTTTTTTGTGAACGTTGTAACCCTTTTAGTGATTGACTTAAATGGGAAAAAAAATCTGGGGTTAGGGTTTCTTTAAACTGTCAAGCTTGCAATCCAACTTGAGCTCAATTACGTTTTGAGGAGCCGAGCTCGAGCTATCATATCATACTTCCAATTGATCTCAAGCCGAGCTTGAGCAAGCCCCCATATGTTATGAGCCGAGCTTGAACAGTACCCAGCCCGGTTTGGCTCACCTTGTTTACACTCCTACTACTCTCATTGCATGAGCAATATCTGGTCTATCACATATCATTACATACACCAAAATGACAGTGTCTATGGCTGAAGCATATGACACATTTGACGTATTAGTAATCTCATCCTGTCTTAGGACACTTCTACTCCATGAAATTGAAGTATTGGCTGATGAAGCATATGACACCTTTGACACCATTCGCGTATATTTTTCCTTCGGAGAACTTCAACATGCGATTTACCTTGTCCCTACTAACTCTCATCCTGAGAATTTGCTTAGAAACACCCACAACCTTTATGGAAAATCCTTTGCTAATTGTTGCTTTAGATAATTATTTTTTAATATTTTGATCCTGTAAAAGGCATGTCATCAAAATACAAAAGCAGGATGATATAGGAATCACAAAACTTTCTTAAAGTAACAGCAATGCTCAGGATGAAACCTCTTGTAATTAATTACCAAGCATAAACCCCCAAACTTTACATACCACTGTCTAGGGCTTGCTTTAAATCTTATAATCTCTATTTCAACTTTTATACATTTTCTCTTTTCCAAAAACTTCATATCCATGTGGCTTATGCATCTAAATTCTTCTTCATATCACAATGAAGAAAAGCATTTTATACATCAAACTATTCAAGATGTAATTCTTTTATAGCCACAATACTTAACACATCTAATTGTAGTCAATTTAACAACAGTAGAAAAAATCTCATTGTAGTCTTTTATAGCCACTGCCTAAAGGCTTGCTTTGAATCATATAAGCTCTCTTTAAGTTTGTATACTAGTTTGAATTTTCCAGAAACCTTATCCCTATGGCTGATGCATTGAAATCATGATGAAGAAAAGCATTTTACACATCTAACTATTCAAGTTGTAAATCTTCTTTAAACACAATACTCAAGACACGTCTAATTGTAATCAATTTAACAATAGGAGAGAATCTTAGTGTAGTTAATACATTTCTCATTTTGAAAGCCTTTTACAACCAACCTTATTGTACCTTTTATCGGCATGATGTTTTTCCTTTTAACTTGTAAACCCACTTCTTGTGGAGAGCTTTTTTTTGGGCAATTGAACCACATCCCAATTCCCATGTTTGTTTGGATACTAAGGAGTCCATATCTTCAACCATGGCTCGCCCACTCACTCCCACTTAACATTGTAATAAACCTTGGCACTTCTTCCATGGTTTAAAATATGGACACATTTCCTAATGTTTCCTACGAAAAGCTTTAGTTTCCTTGGCTACCGTCAGAAAATCTACCTGAAACATTAAATTATAGTATTTCCTAACACATTTTCTGTTGTTTACTGCGAAACTCTTTATTTTCAAGATTACCAGTATGAAACCTACCAATGTGGTTTACAAAATCGACACAATTTGGTAAACTTTGGAGGAAATTTTTTGGCTTCATTATTGATTACCACTTGAAGTGTAAATAATATAGAGTTTTGACAACATTTTTCAGTAGTTTCAATAATGCTTCAGTAATATCGACCGAAATATTGGAAAATATTTATATAAATTACATGACTTTCGTCGACAAGAACCAAAGTACTTCATATGTTTTTGCTGAGAAAAATCTATTTTTTTCAAAAGCCCATGTTCTCCCATTTTCTTGAATCAATTCCTACATTGGGGGGTTTTAAACTTACTTTTAGTGATTTAACTTCAATATTTATAAAAACACTTATTTATATTTTAAGGATACAAACTAGATTTGTAGATGAAGTTCAAGAAAAACCTGAATTTCACTAAATTTTATCTCAAACTTTAATGTTTCCATTTGAATCTTTTATATGTTAATTAAATGTGCATGTTCTATAACTATCAAATTATTCTTCTTTTTTGGGGTTTTCTAATTTTTAGTTAAATATACTTTTTATTATACATAGTATACTAATTTAAGAAATATGTAAGTTATATCTATATGTTTGTAGATTAGTTAAGTAGTGCTATTATTTTGAACTGAGCTACAAGTTGGGTGGGGATTTGTTTTGAAAAATATATAATTACTTTTATAAAAAGATATTTAAAATATTATAGTTGGTTAGAAATTATACAATAATTAGACAAATAGTCTTACTCATTTATCATGATAATGAATGGGCCCTATGATTAGTGCTATGGGTCTTATGAATCTTGGTTATGAGCAAGGCTATGAGTCTTTTTATATGATTGCAGGTATAGCTCATCACCCAAATTACCCATAATTAGGGATTCTTGTGCGTATTGATGCTCAAAAGTAAGAGCAGTACATTTGGGATTATACCAGTTGCTAGCAGAGTTACATATCTTGGACTCAATACTGCCATTACCTAGAACAACAGCTTGTTGAACTCATTCGTCGAAGCATAAATGATGACTTCGAGCCACATCAGATCTCTATGTACTATGTAGTTATGAGTCTACTCATGATTTGTGAATTTTTGAGTGTTATCTTGTGATATACCTCTTTTTATAAATGTATTATCATATAAAACATCCATTTATGTATACATTTAGCTTTACGGTTTCAGACAATGTTTGCTACTTCGCATAATTCTTATACTTGATGTTATACATGCATATATTTTGTTATGTAATGAGCTATTGATGTGTATTTATACTTAGTTACATTCCCTAAAATTTTATTTTAGATTTTCAACATTTTCTTAATATTTCCTGCATTTCCTTAAATTTTACAGTGTTTCCTTGGACTTTCTTAAATTTCCTTAAAACGTTTCCACTTCCTTAGTAACCAAAATTTACACCGACGCCAAAGTTTAAAATCTTGACCTCTTCATAACATACATGTTCACCATAGTGAGTTAATAACAGGTAATAAAGACAAGGGGAAAATGTTCTTGAGGTCTGTGAACTCTTGTAGACGCTTTCATGACATTTTCAGATGTTTAAGTTTGTACCTTTGCATTCGCATCAGCACAAGTTTCAAAATATCTTTCTGAATTATTTCTTCAAGTTCCATATTTAGTACTAGAATGATGCCAATGATTATTAGTCTTATCTTTATGCATAACATTCTCATTGAATCTAAAATTCCTGCTCCTATGGATTTTCCTCTTTTCTTCATCCCAAAATTGGAAATCAAAATCATCTAAACCATATCCAATGAAAGTGCATTCCCTAGATTTGAAATTTAGTTTATTTCTATTTTCTTCATCATTATGAATATAAGAGATACAAGATGTACTTCTTTCTCAGATTATGCTTCCTTTAGCAAGTCTCCATACAAAGGAACTGAGGGTCTTTTGTTTATAAGGTATATTGCAGCATCAACAGCATCGGCCTAAAAGCATTTTGAAAACCCAACGTGCAGTTGCACGCTCCCTGATAGTTGTATTCATGCGTTTGGCTACACCTGCTAAGGTGTATGTGGAATCTTCTTATCTTTTGATTCCATTCATAGCACAATAGTCCTCGAACTCTTTATAATAATATTTTCCACTATTGTTTAATCGTAGACATTTAACCTTTGTTTCATTCTTAACCAAAGATTTACACTTTTTAAACACATTAAGTGCATCAGATCTGTATTTAAAAAATAAACCCATAATTTCCTAGTAGCATCATTGATGAAGGTGACATAGTAAGAACTTTAAAGAGGAGATACCTGAACTAGTTCCCATACATCCATGTACACAAGTTATAATTTCTCTAAATTCCTTATTGTTTGGTTCCTCCTGCTGTATGGTAGTTTAGTCTCTTTTATACATCTTTAGATTATTATGTTATAATGTTCATATTTCAATGGTACTTATGTCACCCTACTTTCTTTTATAATAAAGAGACCATAAAGGGATCTTGATTGATTAATTTACAATCCCCATTCCCCAACACTTCTCTTCTTCTCTTATTCCCTCTTCTTTCTCATCTTCATTTGCAATAACTTCTATTTTATACTTGGAATTAGAGTAAAATATTGATCGTGGACTCTCATTGGAGCTTCAGCCTTGAGAAGGCTAAAAGAGTTGAGAACCTAAGCGATGATTGTTGATGTCATTAGCCTGTACGACTACATCTGCAATCATTTGTACAGTAGAAACCCTAGACGAAACAATTGTACAGAATAAGAGTAGATTTTTTCAGAGAATTGTGGTAACTTTTCTGACTTTTTGAGAACTTATGATGATGTTTTATCTCCTTGTTTGATTCCGGGAAAAAAAATCAGATTTGAATTGATCAAATGGTGGTGATTAATGGGAGTTTTTTGGTGAAGCAAATTTTTAGTGTTTAATGCACTTCATATTTTTGGAGAGTTAGAAAGTAGTTTTATTAGATCTGGTGGAGGATTGAAAATTTCACATGAATTTCTCTTTTCCATGTTTACCCCTAATTTTTTTCGAGTTATTTGGCTTGTGTATCCGCTCTATGCTGTGGGAACTGGATAGTTGTGGCGTTAAATAGTTGTGGTAGGTCTTTTGGTGTAAAACAACCCTACAATACCACAGCACCAAAGTGGTGTGAAAAGTCGTAAGCTTTTTTTTTTATTATTATTATAACTAAAACATCATTATACTTGTTTATCAGGACTTTTTGGATTGCTGGTTTGTGTAAACCAGTCAAGAAATAGTTTTGGATGGAACTTTTGAAGGTATTGGAGTACCTAAATTGTTTTAGGTGTTATGGAGTAGTCGACATCTCAATTCACAACATTTCCAATGTTACCTCTCCTGCTTTGTGAGCATCTAGTGCAATTAATATTCTTATGGAGAATCTGGGTTTACTGATTTCCCTAGTAAAGTTGGATGGGACGAATTACCTTTGAATGTTCACAGTCTACAAAGATGTGTATTGGATGGAGAAGTTGGGCTATAGAAATGGCCGCATTAGAGAAACTCAGGAATATGATCTAATGTATGAAAAGAAAAGGACAAAGTAAAGTGGAAGCATATAATGATGTAGACTGGGCTAGTTCCAAAGATGATTGAAAATCTACATCAGGGTACTATACTTTTGTGGGAGATAACCATGTGACATGGAGAAGTAAGAAACAATCAGTTGTTAGTCATTTAAGTGTTGAAGCAAAATTTAGATCCATGGAACATGGTGTATGTGAATTGTTGTGGCTGAAAATTCTTGTTTAGGAACTTGGCTTTCTTGTTGTCAGCATCGTAACCATCGTTTAAAATATTAACATGTTTCCTAATATTTTCTATGAAACGCTTCCGTTTCTGTGGATACCTACACAAAACCTATAAGTGACATCAATATTACCGTCATTTCTGACACATTTCCTAAAGTTTATGTGCATTTTTTCTATTCATAATGAAATGTGTTACTTTCTTAAGTGACATCAATATTACAGTCATTTCTGACTCATTTCCTAAAGTTTATGTGCATTTTTTCTTAACTATATAGATCAATATTTCGGTCGACATATATGCAAATTTTGAATGTCAATCAGACAATAACATTTTAATACCCAAGTCTCTGAAACTCTTGATTTGTCCTATTTTTTCATCTTTTAGCCAATTTTTAAGTTTTTATGGTGAAAATCAACAACTCTTTTATGGTGAAAATCAACAATTTTTTCATCTTTGACATTCTAATTTCAGGCATTTGATATAACGCCTTCCTTGATATGAATGTCACATTACTACTTTATATTCTTGTGTTTTATCATATAATGAGTTTTGAGTGAGTATTTATGCTTTATTAATCATATTCTGGAGTTCCATCTGGTTTCTAAAGTTTCTGTAATATTTCCTATGCTTCCATACTTTTTTTACAGCATTTTCATAGATTCCACAAACTTCCATGAAATATTTCCATTTCCATAGTTACTGAAGTATACAGACACCGGAATTTTAAACTTTCGTGTTGGATCGATGAGCTTATATTGCTTTAAATATTTGAAGGTATCTATCTTTTATTTTAGAGGGAATTTTATGAACAGAAAGCAGATTTTTTCTTATGAGAAGGAAATGAGTTTTCTAGCAGAGTTTTTGCAAGAAATGTGTAAGACGATAGTGAGCTTATTCCTATATTTTTTTTCCTTCTTTAGTATCATAGTTAAGGTTGAATCTCTCCATGCACATAGCCCACACCATGTGAACCATGTAAATCTATGTCTTTGTTTGATCTTTATTTTCTTTGGCTATTTTGCTTGATTATTCCGTTGGTTTTATACTTTTATTACTCCATCCTTAACTGGTATCAGAACTTTGATTCTTGATTACTCGGTCTTTAATCGAGTGAGAGCAATGACCAAAGAAGAAAAGGCACACATTGAGAAAAAAAAAAAATGGATTTTAAAAGATGCAGATTAAAGACTACCTTTATTAGAAGGTTTTTTATCTACCGTTGGAGGAGAAATCAAAGTAGCCTAAGATGATGTCAGATACAGAGTGGAAGCTACTCGACAGGATAGATTTAGGTACAATTCATCCATCACCTATTGCATCTATAGCTTCTAATATTGCAAAAAAAAAATATTATTCAAGATCTTATGGATGCCCTATCAAATATTTCAAGAAACAATCTGCTACAAACAAGGTTTTCCTAATGAAAGATTTTTTAAAATGAAGTTGCCCGATGGTGGTGTTGCTGAATATCTGAATAAAATCAATATAGTAGCCAGTCTGTATGAATTAGTTTGATGTTATCTTCCCCATAAGAAAGTAGGAACGATTCGGCTATAACTGAGTAAATTCTTTAAGGACTATTACTCTAAAATTCGATGATGGTTTTATTTTAAGCGAGGAAGTTTACAAGAAATCTACAACTAAATCATCAAGGAATGCTTTGAGCATGGATAATAGGAGAACTCTTGAAATGTGGAAAATCGTGGAACACC
Source organism: Tetracentron sinense (assembly GCA_015143295.1). Lineage (NCBI taxonomy): Eukaryota > Viridiplantae > Streptophyta > Magnoliopsida > Trochodendrales > Trochodendraceae > Tetracentron > Tetracentron sinense. Next base: position 34,175,420 of record CM026563.1, on the reverse strand, counting down.
AAAATCTAGGAGATCCTAGTCAAAATCAAGAAAATAAAATTTGAATGTAGGCACTGTGAGCATAGTCACAAAAAACTGTGTTTTTTTTAATTAAAAGCCCCATTTAAAACGCGCATTAATACCCTACCATGGAAAATATAGTTTAAAACCCTTTTTTTTTTTAAAATGCGTATTATAGTTTAAAATGCGTTTAAAACTAATAATATGAATAAAACCCATTTAAAATGAATAATATGAAGAAAAAAAAAAAAAGGACAATCTTGAAATTTTTTTGGGAAGGAAGATAAAGCAAATATTGATGACGCTTTTGAGCGATTGATGAATATGAATGAGTGATTTTATTAATACACGTATTATAGTCTTGTTTTTAATCTTGATAGTTGATGTTTTAATGAATTTTGATGCCTTGATGGAATGAATTGGATGTTAAAATGACGTTATAAACTTATTATTATTGATTATAGTTATTCTTTTTGTATATTATCTCACCAAATTGTTAGATATATTAATTAACATCCTTTTTTTAATTTATTGTTATTAATTTTTTTCTCCGTTTTTTCACGAAGTTTTCCCGTATTTTCCCCAATATTTTTGTACTTGACCCTTGCTGAATTATTCCCGAAACCCGACTTTGTGACTATGACTGTGAGAAAAGAGGACATTTATGATGAGATTTAAGTCTTTGAAGAAAAAAAAGCCAATACAATAGAAAAATACCATCCTTTTGTAGATATCGCAGGTGATATTGTTTAAAATGCTTCTATTCTTTTGTTAGATAATCGTACTGAGTTTAAGTTTATAAATTCTAGTGCTTCTTTTCATCCTACTTATTATAGGCAACTTCAAAGACTACGCATGCTTATTATGGGAATGTCTATCTTGGTGATGAAAAATCTTGTAGCATCACTAGTAAAGGGGACGTCAATTTCTGTAGGGCAGTTAGTCAAATTTGGGTTTGTAATAATCTTCACAGAAAATTCATAGATGATTACAAAGGGGCTATGGTTGTAGCTTGAGGGAAGATAGTATGTCACTTCACTAGTCTTCTAGTAATAATGCCTCTATTGCAGTTGTAGAAAAAGAATACATTTCACAATGTGGCATCAAAGACTTGGGAATATGAGTGAGGGATGAAAAAAAAAACACTCAAAAGGAAAGCTACCTAGTTTATAATTTTTAGACCTGGAATTATGTGAGGATTTCATCTACGAGAAACAGAATAAAGTAAGTTTCTCTATAATATGGAAGAGTAGAAAATAGTCGTCCTTGCTAATGGAGATCAAAAAATTAGAAAGAAGAGAAGAAAAGAAGCAATAAAGAATGGGAATTGTGAATTAATCAAATATGATCCCTTTTTGGTCCCTTTTATTACATGCAAGGTTCTAAATGGCACGACATGTCGCACCAGTGGGATAAAGATATATCGTGGATATATCACAAGATACATTGTTTATTGGAGATTTTTGGAAAAATGAGTAAAACATTCTGCCAAATATGTAATTTTGCAGTGAAACTTTAGAAAATGTTAAAATAGATGTTAATACACATTTGAAAATAAAAATATAAAAAAAAAGCAACAATGTACATAAGAGATGTAATAAAAAAGGGGGCAAAGATGTGCGTTGACGACAATGTATGACTGCTTCATATTCAGCACTAACTTACATAAAATGTTTCATTCATTTCTCAATCAATCATAAATTTATAATTCATAAAAATATAAAAATACATATCATAATACTTCAACCAACCCCAAGAACTACAATCAAAACCAAAAAGAGTTATGTAGAGGCTCGAAGTCATCTTTATCCTGACTATGCTGGCAATAGTACTGGTTATCCACATATGTATAATACTGTGCCCTCATCACATTATGGTACATTAATGTATACCCATCGATGGATACTGTGGGTACTGAGGCACAATCGTCACTGACACTGGCACAGAGGTTGTACACCTCTATACCTATATGGATGTGACTCATACTCAGAAACATCCATATGGATATTGGCCCTCCGGTTGTGCATAGCTATGTTCCTGAGAGCACAATTATCATTGGCACTGTCACATAAGGTTGTACACTCCCATGCTCATATTCATACGAATCATGCTCATATTCATACGACTCATACTCAGAAATATTACGCATGATATGCTTAATTTTTTTGTAAAGCTTGAATGTATTTTTTAAAATTTTTTTTTTTTTTGCTAAACTGTTAGATGACTTTTTGACCCTGTAGATGAAAATATTTTTAAATACTAAAATATGAGACTTTTTTCACCGGACTTATTGGTTTTAGTAATGTTTTGATATGATAGAATTTATGAAATTTTAAGATTTAAGAAATACCTTAGCATTTCAAAGTTGGAATTCCTCAAAAGGGGAGATTTTGTTCTTGAACTAGAAAATTGATTTTTTATTCTTCAGAATTTTGGATCTGAGATAATTTTAATTGAATTCAAATGGGGGTATAACCTTATTTACATATAAGTACCATCCAAAAAAAAATCTTAAGTAAATGAAGGAAAATTAAAAAAAACAAGCAACGAGCTTCACTCTCACACCCAAAAGCCAAAGCCTTAAAAAAAACATATGTTGGTCGATATTTCATGATATCGTCAATATATCGTCAATTTATCCTTGATATCGTGCGATATCATGTATAAAATACCTGTGCCATATAGATGTGTCTAATCCATGTGATATCAACAAATATCGACGATATATCATCGATATTGTTTATATTTTGTTCCATGATTATATGTAAAAAAATGTGGTATGACATAAACATTCCCTAAAATATGGACATAATAACAAAATACTCTAAAGATGTACATAAGAGACTAAACTACCCTTACAACATTCCCCCTCAAGATGGAGCATAAATATCAACCATGCCCATCTTGTCTAAAGGATAGCGACCTTCGGGTGGAGGGCCCGCACAATCAAGTGTGGAGAACAATCATTCTTATACCAGAACTCACATACTTATACCAACCATTAAATTTCGGTGTGGTTAGGCACTAATAAATGAAAATGATAAAAATAAATAAATGATAATAAAAGACTCATTAAATCTGAGAAAATTGGGTCTTGTCATCGCCTCGTCTTGCAGTGCTGGAGGAATCGGACCACTTGGTCGGGATCTGCTTGATTGTGAAAAATAGTGTACACTTATTTATGCTCATCATTCTGTTTTACTAAAATACCGTCAACACTTGTCAACATAATGTAATGGGTTTTCCAGTTTTGTGATGAAATTTTATCATTGATCGATGGCTTGAAATTTTTTATATTTCAATAGCTTTAATAGGATTTTACAAACAATGTACTAGGACCGTATCTCAGTCCATGTATACCTTTCTTTTTCATATGATCAGTGGCATATATTTTGTTCATATGATCAACGACATCTTGAGGTTATGTACCGAGCCCGTGGAAGTCAAATGCTGACAGAAGCTACAAGCAAAAAATTTCTAGTAGTCTTCATCCTAACAACCGAAACAGAAGCTACGTGAACTACATCTACTGTGAAACCTTACAGCAACCTTATCATGTTTTTATGTTTCTTGGGGTAGCCATCTTCAGCTTGTCCATGCATTGGTTGCTCAGAGTAGTGTTAATGTGAAAGATCCCAGGTCCAATTATCTTTGTTGTTGACATAAAATCCTCCTAAAATTGCTTTTTCAACAATACTCAGAAACTCTATGATAAATTCTGTATTCCTTCACGTCCCATGTCATTTGAATATAGTATGGGTCATAGGATTATGGGTGGTTAGCAAACCATTAATATATCCCAGAATCACTTGCCTTCTAAAACATATCCATAGGTTGGAACAACTTTGGGTAATTTGATCATTTGTATTCTCATAAGTGAGCTTCTTACTGATGCTGTATGTATCTTTTTTGAACTCCTCTAAATCCCTTCTCATTTCTGCGCCATAGCTGTGTGCCTTAAAACCTTGCTCTTACTGTATTGCGTGGTTCCAGGTGGACAGAGGAGTTCCTCTAGGTGAAGCTCTACTTATGCATGACAAATGGCTTGAAGACAAGGGGATTAAACACACCAACTTTGCCGTGGTGACATGGTCAAACTGGGATTGTCGAGTAATGTTGGAATCTGAGTGCCGATTCAAGAAGATCCGGAAACCACCTTATTTCAATCGGTAAATGACCCAGAAAGTCTTTTAACTTGAATCCTTTCCCTCATGAACTAATGTTTATCAGGTTTCAAGAATAGTTGTATTGATATAAACAGAATCAAAGTCACTAAAGACTTCCAGATGGATATATTTCTCATTTGGACTTCTGTTGCCAGGTGGATCAACTTAAGAGTTCCATTTAACGAGGTATTTGGCGGGGTCAGATGCAATCTAAAGGAGGCCGTCCAGCTGGCAGGTTTGGTATGGGAGGGCCGTGCTCACTGTGGCCTGGATGACGCGAGGAACACTGCCCGCCTTCTCGCCAACATCATGCACCGAGGCTTTAGATTCTCCATAACCAACTCACTGATGTGGCAGCCTGCTGATCATCCATTGACATGTCAGCAGTCCCTGGAGCGGCCATCAGTACCCATCCACCTCCTCCAGAAGCTGAAGCAGCCGCTGATGCCCCAATTTCAGTTCCACCCTGCCCACCCCGACAATGGCAAGGATCGGCGCATGTACTGCTACTGTGGGGCGAAAAGCAGCAAACAAATGATACGAAAGCCCGGACCGAAACATGGGAGCTTCTTCTTCGGGTGTGGAAATTGGACCACTACCAGAGGTGCACTATGCCCTTATTTCGAATGGGCTTCTTCCTGACTCAAGAAAAAGGACTTGCTATCCTTCTAGATCATATCAAGCTTGGCTCAGGAAGAAAGGAAAAAAAAAAAGAGGAAAAAAACTAGAATAGATGTTGCTCTCCTACAGAAGCAAAGAATCCTTTACTGCTTTGTGAGGGTGCTGCTTCTTTAAAAAAATACATATAGTTTAGTCTGCAAAGTGTCTCTTCTAAGTGCCTCTTAAGAAGTCTTCTAGGGAAGAAAGGGAGTTCTAACCTGTAAAACTGACTTCTTGTTAACAGTAAGGAGAAGATGGGGAGAGAGAGAGAGAGAGAATGACTACTTAGGAGGATGCTTTTAGATGCTCAGACATGCTTAATTATCTGAAATAATCTGTGAGATTAGGGACAATTTGTTTTTCCATGTTTAATCAATGCCATTGCCGTGTTTGCACCCCAAACACGGCTTTTCCTTTGTTCGATTAGATCTTAGTTTCCATGTAATCTGATGTGTTTACTTACTTCCGTTCGGTAATATTCCATCGTTTACTTTCATTTGTGATACATTGTTGGGATTATTTCTAGTCTCAAATCAAATAATCCTAAGAGGACTGATTTCCAGGACTGCCATAGTCTGTTGCATTTCTTAAAAATGTTTCTTGGCATGAAAATTTTTATTGGTTTTAAAAAACACACTGAGACCTGACTGGCTGCAAGAAAATGAAAAATATTTTTCAAAAATCCAAATGTTTGTTTGTGTTTTCTCCTTTTCTCTTGTGAGGAAACAGCCTAACTTGTTTTCTGTGCTTTTGCCGAAAATATGTACATCGCTTTACAAAAATAGATTTTATTATGATATCAAACAAGTTCATAGAAACGTTTCATATCCATAAATACGTTTCTGATTTGAAATGTTTTATGGATCCAAAAAAATAAAAATAAAAAGATGCAGTGGCAAGTGCGTGCTCTCATACGTACACTCTTTTTTTCTTTTCTTTTTTATGAGTTATCATGTACCTACGTTAGTAATCTTGAAACGGTTAGGCTGTTAAGGGGTTAGCATTAGGCAGGGGAGAGTTCTTGCAACTCACACCCAAGGGGATCAGATTTGATCCCTGACCTCCCACATTTGGGGGCCACACCCAAACCACTGGCCCAAGAGGGCGGGGTGTACCATTGTTTTATGATACAGGGCTAGTAATCGGTACATGCGTTTTAGCAATGTTTTTAAATACGCCTCATCATTTCCATGTACAAAGAAGGGAAGGTTTTTATTATTATTATAAACTAGTGGGTGGCACGTGTGATTCACGTGAGAGTGAGGGGAAGGAGTTAACCACAGTTAATAGGAGTTAAAAGGGACACATGTTAACCCGCGGGTGTGATTGAACTCGCTAGTGGTACATGCGATGCACGTGAGCGCGAGGGGAAGGAGTTAACCACAGTTAATAGGACTTAAAAGGGACATGTGTTAACCCACAGGTGCGATTGAACTCTCCCTGAGTTCAATCGCGATTAGCTGTGATTCTAAATAGATAGATAGAGCAAGGGATAGTTTGGGAATTAAAGTAAAACATTAAATCAATGTTTGTTTTTATATAAGGGTAATTTGGAAATTTTAGAAATTTCATCTACGCAAGGCTCTCGCATTATAGTAGTAAAGAAAAGATATTAGGGAAGTGATTTAAAACTCTCAATAGTGGTACTATCGAGAGTTCAGGCCATTGGATTAAAATTCCAACGGCACCAAAGATTTATGCGGGGCCCACCTTTAAATGCACATATGCTTTGGGTTGTTAGATATTCAATCCACTGGCCAGCTCTCGATAGTACTTATTATCTATAGTTTTTTAACACTTTCCTAAATATTAATAAATTAGTCCGGATACTCTCAAAGTGTACTCCCAAATATAGACCAAATCTTAACCCTTGAAGTCAATTATTAGTGGGTTAATATTTGGAGTGAGGTGGCATTAGAAAAGAGAAAATAAGTCTAGTCAAATCCTGACTCTTGGCGATTAGTCATTGACGTTTAAGATTTGGGAGTATATTTAAGAGTACCCATAGACAGACTCAATATTAATATATGGGTGGGGTTTTGATTATTTTGACCATAACTAGGAAGCACGGGTACGGCGATACTTAGATATAACGACACAGCATAAATTATAAAAAATAGCTAAGTTTTACCTTAAAGTGCCGTATCAGATACATATCCGATACAACGATATGGGTAGTTTCCATTTTCAAAGTATCCATGCTTTCTAGACCATAACATTTAGAATATAAACATCCGAGATAAAACCAGTGAAAAAATCATTAATTAATATGTGGCTAATTAGTGACATAATAGTAACTGTTGCAATTCACGTATTTAAGACGGGTTTTGTTTTGTCGCTGATGATATGTTCTGTCACAAATATAAATTTTTGTCATTAATTCTTGTATATTAGGAAACCAAAAGCAATGCATTAGAGACTGAAATATTCTGTCTCTAATTATTGACGGATTGTGATTACTGTCTCTAAAACCCAATATTGATGGTTGCATCAGCAATAGAATAGCGACAGTCATATTTTCCGTATCTAATACTATTAACGATGAAAATCCGTCTCTAATCGGTAGATTTCTTTTCGTGTTAGGTCTAAATAATGTTTCATATAAAACTCCTCTCTTAATTTCTGAATCACACTTCCATTAGGTTTTGTTTGAATAGGAGTATTTATGTTCTACAGCTTTCAAGTATAGCATTAACCACGTTTAGATTAGATTTATTGTTTTTTAGAATAATATAATATCGTTTATTAGTGACATAAATTATATTATCCTAAAAACGTGGTTAATTCTATACTTAGGATTATTTTATTGGGACTATTCTAAAAACGTGACAGAAATTATATTATTGGGATTATTTCTAGTCTCGAATAAAATAATCTTAAGAGGAATGATTTACAGGACTGCCATAGTCTCTTGCATTTCTTAAAAATGTTTCTGGACATAAAAGTGTTTATTGACCGGACTGCCATAGTCTGTTGCATTTCTTAAAAATGTTTCTGGACATAAAAGCGTTTATTGACAGGACTACTATAGACTGTAGCATTTCTTAAAAATGTTTCTGCCCTAGGAGTGAATGAATCCACTTAAACACAATTGATGGGTGTTAAATAAAGAGGGACGGACCACACATTTGAATACATAGTCAACGGTGGTAAGTGAAAACATTTCCCTTATTGAAGTGGTTTATGGGTTAAGAGAGGAGTTAAAAAAACCTATTCATACAAAATCTAATCGAAGTGTGAATCAGAAATTTTTATTTTTATTTTTGGTTGCAAGTCTGATTCAGAAATTAAGAGAGGAGTTTTCTATATGAGGCATTATTTAGACATAGGTTGTGGTTTCCGGGTCTGGGTAGTGGTTAGATTAGATTTATTGCTTTTTAGAATAATATAATATCATAGCATTTATTAGTTTTCTAGATTAGGTTTTTAATTTAGATTAGGTTTTCAATTTAGCCCTTTTAACCCTAGAGACCCAACTTAAGTCGGGTGATCATGAATGCCTAACACCTTCCTATGTCGTAACCTGGTCACCCTATCCAAAATCTCTATAACTTTAAAATAAAATCATTATTGTTCTGGTTCTAAAAAACAAAAAAAATTGGTAGATGGATAAACACACACTCACATAGGCCAACAAAGACACTTGGTTCACATGAGGCTAAACCCAACTCATTTCACCAAAAGGGCCTATGGTCCACACGAGGCTAAGCCCAACCCATCTCATCAAAGACACCTATCTTGGTGAGAGGAAGGAACCTTATATGGATCATCCATGTCACGTCTCAAAACCTATACACAATAATACCAATATTTGTATAAATATCAAGGTGTGAACCGGAAACAAAATTCCAATATTGATGGAAATTAAAATAATTTATTAAACAGATTTAAATAGTCAGCATAACTAAAAAAACTCAATAACATGAGTTCTCCCAAAAACTAAATCATCCAAAGATGTCATATAATTTGCCTCACTACAATTCTCTCACTCTAACATAGAAGAACTCTTTAAGGTTGATCTCACTTGCTCAAACGAGAGCAATTTCTACTATTTTTAATCACCGCCTAAAAAAGAAGAATCAACAAAAGTGAGCCCACAGCTCAATAAGAGAATACAACTATAATTTAGATGTATTAACAATTCATATGATAAGATGACTAACAAATTATGTATTTTATTCAATTAAATCTTTACTTATGGTTCGGTCTGGTCAATAGGGGTTTTACACAACTTACCCTATTGACCAAGGGAATCCTTGGGGTTTCACACAGCTTACCCTATCCCTTGGGTCTCACATAGTTCACTCATCTGAGAATTGAGTGTCTTACACAACTCAACTTAATCCTTTATTTCTAGGTATGTACTCTACACCACTCTGAAATCATCATTGAGTAGTACACAATATCACTTTATGACCAATTTAAGGAGGTCTTACACAACTTACTCCTTGAATGACCCTTAGCCAAAATTAAAACAATGTTTATTGAATTACTATTATTTTAAAAGATGAATTCGAACTATTATGAAAATATAACAAAACATTAAATGATAGTTATAACAATCAAAATCATAATTCATAATTAAAATCTACAATGCTATAATTTACAATTAATATTTAGGTAGACATAACATACTTTATTTCAAAAGGAATTTCAGCTATCTTTCTACAACTGAAATTTTAATTATAAATATCATATATTATAACCCTACAAATTCTCAATCTCTCAAGATAATGAGGTTCAGGGTTTCACAAACCCCTAAGGGCTTGAAAAAAATATTTTTAATGCTAGTGAGTTTTGTAAAACTCTTATACTAGCATAAATGAGCTTAGTTACTAACCAATTGGTTAATAACAAATTAGTTAAGTTTGTTAGGGGTGTCTTTCAATCACCCAACAAATTAACTAATAAAATATAAGTTAAGTTACTAACAAATTATTTAGTAACTAATTATTTAAATTTGATAGAGGTATCTTTCAACCATTTAATAAACTAACTAATTAATTATAAAGGAATCCTAAGAAAGCAATCGTCCTACACTCAAATAATATATACATTTAATTAAACTATCTAAAGAAAATTAATGTGAAAAAATATCATTTTTCCCATTTTTGATTTTCATCTAAGGTTTTGACCCACAAAACTATTGATTTTGAGAAAACTTTCTTCACGAAAGTTATAGATCTTTTCGAGCTCTTTGAAAAGATATACTATCGGACCAAAATTGAACTTAATGTCTTAAAGTTATGACCCATATACCGAAACTGAGTAAATCTCATTTAAATTAACTCAATTCCGAAAATCACTAATTTTAATCTCCTAGATCTCTTATATTTTCTTTCCTAAAATCTACTATGTTATTCTATCGTTTATTAAAATCACCCATAACATATTTAATAAATTAGAATAATGTCTGTATAAAATATTTATCCGATCTATCATATTTTCATACACACAATCATTAACATAAGAAGAAAAATATATTAAAATTATCGTGTGATCACAACATACTTTATATCTAAACTATAGAAATATTCATTTGCCTTAGATCTGATTTCAAGAAGAATGCAAGAGGTTGATTGCTTAAGAGAGCTTCGATGTTAACTTGGATGATCCAATTCTCATCACCGGGTTCTTTATAAGATCCGACAGAATTCCAAACTCTACATCCGCTTTCCTCCTCTCCTCCCAAAACGATGGAATCTCACGATCTCCTAATTCAGGTTTAGCAAAAATATGGCTATTAGGTTAAACAATTCTATTTATATTAAACTTCATATAGAGGATTAGTAATATATCCTCACTAAGGTCTGTTTGCTTTTAACCTAGATTTAACCAATTTAACTCATTAAATTAAATCATTGGGTTAGCCCTACCCCACCAAGATTAACCATATGACCAAACACCAAAATATCAATTACTAAATTATCCTCAGAGTATAATTTATCAATTTACCTCTGAGTGTATTTAATTTAAATTAGGGTCACTACAATCCAGATGGGAAGTTGAATACTATTTTTTTTTTCTCTATAAAATGATGGGGAGATGGTTCCATACCGAACTCATGTCCCATTTATTAGCTCTATCGACAATAGCTGTTATTTTTATATCAAGATCAAGCTCCTCTTATTTATCCCAGTGGACTAATATGGAGGAGTTTATTTAGACCTATCTACTCATAAGAGGATTTCCTTTCCATCCCCAATGCTCCATTTGATCGAGTAGGGATGATATGAGATATCGAGCCGAGTAGTGAGGTGTTCAAGCTCATTAGTTAATTAAACGAGCTCTAAAATCAAGCTCGAGTTTGAATTGTTTATTAAATAAACAAGCTCCAACTTTAATAAATGAGCTTGAGCCATTCGCAAGCAGCTTAGTTTATTGGATATAGACATATAGCTATTTATATCAAGTGAAAATTTTTCTTTATTATCTTCATATAGGTAAAGAAATTACAGTGTTATGTAAAATTTTAGTATAAATTTATAATAGTATAAATGGTATCTTTCTCATGTATAATGCATTATATACTATTAATCTAATATATAATAAATATACTTGATTATAATATTTAAAAAAGTATATTTTAAATATTTTAGTAAGTCATCCCAAGTATTTATGTATTCAAGCTCGAGCTTGAATTGTTTATTAAATAAACAAGCTCGGTTGAGCTTTTGACACCAAACCCTAGTTGTGTTAATCAGCACTACATGTGAGGCCTTTGAAGAGAATTTTCCTTGTTTTTAAGATGCTTCTCCAGACCTAAGAAGCATTAGATTTGGGCTTTGGTTTGTTAAAAAAAATTACCCTTTGTTTGTTTGGAGGGAAAACTTTGTGGAAAAGGAAAAAAAATTTCTCTTTTTCTAGCAATTCTTTTCTTCCAAACATAAAGTAAAACTAGACAATTATTTATAATAAAAAAAATTAATTTGTAGTATGTCAACACAAAAATTTATTTTTTTCTACTAAAAAATAATTCATCACTCCAGACAAAGGCAGCCTTAGGTACTTGCTCCTAATTCAACTTATCCAAGGGTTGTCTTTTCAGCAATAATTCTCTAGTTTAATGTAATTCAATGTAGTGATGCTGGCCAAGTTTGTCATTTCTCTCATTTTCAAACCCACCTTCAACTTTAGGACACCATACGTTTTTTCCCAACGACAAGAGCCTTGGGTATTTGATTTTTTGTCCATTTTTCATAGGAAGTCTTTTTGAATTTTGTTTAGTTGGCCTCGAAATTCCTTATATGTTGTCGCTTTCCCAAGGTGTCACTCTCAATTTGAGTAGCCTTACTGACCTTAGAGAGCCTTACCCTTCCACCCTTAGTCTCAGTGAGCCATTGTTTCCATAAAGTAGCTTTTATTGATGTGCCATCAATGGTGGGAAATCCTAGATATTATCCCCTTTTATATTTTATTTATATTATTAAGTTCAAACTTGTCCATTCAATTTTGAGAAGACTTGGGAATTAGGATCCTCTCATACTTTAAAAGCGTCACATATATTTATTTGTATATGCTAACTAAAACACTATACATACAAACCAAAGTTTTAGTTGGCATGAACAGGATACATGGCGTTTTCAAAGTGAATGATGGTAGTCCCCTCACCTACAACTATTGGAGACACTATACGAAATCTATAGGATAGACACGGAAATTCTCCGTGTCTAATAATAAATTTTTGTGTCTGATAGGAAATAACGACCATGCCTAAACTGCGACAGTTACTCTCGTGCCTGATGCTATTACCCTATGTTTGGTTGCTGAGAAAATAAGTTAAAACATGGAAAAGAAAAGAAAATGAGATAAAACACAACTAAAAGTTGTATTAGAAATCCAAAATTTTATTTTCTTTTCCATGTTTTCACCTATTTTCTTGGCAACCAAACATAGCATTAGGCATGGAATTAATTTTCCATGTCTAATAATATTATTAGACACGGAATTATTCTCGTGTTTAATGATAATTACCATAAATGTAAAATTATATATGATGACACACTGTTCCGTGTCTAAATATAATATTAGACATGGAAAAATATTTGTGTCTAATAATTACAGCAACAGAAATTTTACCGTGTCTAATATTTTGACACGGAATTATTTTCGTCTCTAATACTCTGATATACGTCATATATAACATTAGACACGGAAATAAGTCTGTGTCTAATAATGTCTTTTCGTGTCAAAAACATATCAGACGAGAAATTATTTTCGTGTCTAATACTCTGATAATATTAGAGACGGACACATTTCCGTGTCTGATATATATATATATATATATATATATATATATATATATATATATATATATATATATATATTTTACACATCCAGTACCTTGAATCCCATATGTCTCCATACCATAACCTGTCACTTGTTTAAATACATTTTAATAATATACTTGTTTTCATACATTTGAATAATGTAACCTATTTTTCAATTGATTTCATTTTACACACTGCACCCATAAGCCATAACAACAAATAAACAAAATACTTATAATCGCTTTAATATAAACAAGATCGCAACTTCAATTACATTCCTTTCCACCAAATTCTTTTCTACCTATCTATGAATCCATGTTTGTATGGACTCTACCACGTGGCAACCATGGACTTGGAATGACACCGGCAGAAAATTCATCCATCTCAATCTGCAACTCTTTCCAGTTCTCTTCAAGCCTAAACAAAAAAAAAAGTAAATTAGAAGTGATGATCGGATCATCCATTTATGTGAATTATCCAATTATATTAATGAGATATGAGGAATATTGGATATATTTTTTTGGATCTTTACCTGAGCATTTAACTGATCAATATCTTCGTCAATAGAACTGCATACTATCTTCTCACTGTCACAACAGGAGGAAATAATCACGTCAAATAAATGGTGAGTTTATGTAAAAATATAATCCAAATGAAGTATTATGCTATTTGAAATGATCATTTCATGAAAAAAAATAAATCAAATCAACATCAATACTTAATGTCGGACAAAAGTAATTTCATTGACATTCAAATAGTATGATCTGTCATAATTTATGCTTGAATTTTCTAATTATTTCTTAAAATAGTAATTTAAAATTGTTTCGATTGAATCCAATGTCGTATGCCCGATTTGGACACCGAAATCCATGTTTCTCAACTATGCTATGACCTAAACCTATAACCTTCCACCATTTCCAAACCAGGGTTCAGAATTCGATCTCGTTTCTTCTAACACGTGTATTTCAATAATATGTAAGTGTTGGAGTTGGTTTTGAGCGAATCCGAGGTCGTATGCCCTATTTGGGCACTAAGATGGCCGAAATCCATGTTTCTCAACTATACATATTGATTAAACCTACAACCTTCCACCATTTCCAAACCCAGGGTCGGATTTCGATCATGTTTCTTCTAACGTATGTATTTCAATACATCCTAAGTGTTGGAGTTGGTTTCAAGCGAATCTGAGGTCGTATGCCCGATTTGGGCACCGAGATGGCCGAAATCCATGTTTCTCAACTGTACCATGGCCTAAACTTACAACCTTGCACCATTTCAAAACCGGGGGTCGGATTTCGATCCAATTTCTTATTACACGTGTATTTGAATAATATGTAAGTGTTGGAGTTGGTTTCGAGTGAATCCGAGGTAGTATGTTCGATTTGGGCACCGAAATGGCCGAAATCCATGTTTCTCAACTATACTATGGCCTAAACCTACAACCTTCCACTATTTCCAAACCGGGGGTCAGAATTCGATCTCGTTTCTTCTAACACGTGTATTTCAATAATATGTAAGTGTTGGAGTTCGTTTTGAGCGAATCTGAGGTCGTATGCCCGATTTGAACACCGAGATGGCCAAAATCCATGTTTCTCAACTATGCCTATTGCCCAAACCTACAACCTTCCACCATATCCAAACCGGGGGTAGGATTTCGATCATATTTTTTCTAACGCATGTATTTCAATACATCCTAAGTGTTGGAGTTGGTTTCGAGCGAATCCGAGGTCGTATGCCCGATTTGGGCACCAAGATGGCCTAAGGGTTAGTGAATCTTAATCACAATTAAGGAGTCCGGTTATAATAGTAGATGATTAATCTAAATTCTTAGTAAATTATTTTTTTTTTTTTAAACCGAGGGGTACCCACCTGAGATCAAATCACAGCCACTCGTGATTGAACTCGGGGAGAGTTCAATCAACACCCACAGGCAAACACATGTCCCTTTTAACCCATATTAACTGTAGTTAAGATTTACTAACCCTTGGTGTTTAACAATATATAAGCAGCTTAGTTGTTAGAAAAAAATTGCTTAACTCTAGTTAAAGAATTTTAACCCTTGGGTTAATAATTTTTTTAACAACTAAAGTTCTTAACCATAGTTAATAGAGGTTAAAAGGAACACATGATGGCCTGTGGGTGCATGCACATATTGCGCAATAACACTGTCCCCAAGTTCAATTGCAATTGGCTGTGATTGGATTCCATCCATCTCCATGCTAAGCCATAGTATTTTTTATTTTATTTTATCACTAATACGGTTAGGCCGCAACCCCGGTTAGCAGGGTAGAGTTAGTACTCAAGGTGGGCATCAACAGCCACACCCAAGACTGGAACTCGAGTCGGAACTCCCCAAAGTATACATGCATGTCTATGCATTAGGGCAAGAGTCCCATATTTACAGTCCTAATTCATACTTGAAGAGGAAACTCAACTTGAAGAGGTAAGCTTCGACATGGACTTACAGTGGCCGGGGATCGGAGCTTGACTGGGACGGTGATCGGAGCTTGGCGATGACGGTGATCAAAGCTTGGCGGTGGCGATTATCGGCGCTTGGCGGTGGCGGTGGCGGTAGCGGTGGCGGTGACCGGCGGGTGTCGTCGGAGCTGGAAGGAGAATGAGTGAGAGAGAGAGAGAGAGAGAGACAGGTGCGGTAGAGGAGAAAAGGGGGAAAATTTTGGAGTTTCGCGGGTTAGGGAAGAGGACATAACATAAAAGGTATTAGACACGGAAATATAATGATCATTCAAAATAGACACGGAAATATTACCGTCACTAAAATCATTATCCGTGTCTAATAATATTAGACACGGAAAATATTCCGTGTCTAATAAATGTATTAATCATCAAAGCTATATTCAACATTAGATACGGAATATTAGACATGGACATATCTCCGTGTCTATAAATAGGCCTTAGACACGGAAAAATTTCCGTGTCTATAATTCCGGGGTAGATTTCTTGTAGTGAGATCATGTGTCTTTTGAGAAATGTTAGCCTTACACAAGAACTTTTAAACTCTTACTATGGTCTCAACATGCGTTGGCTATATTTGTCGAGATCAAATCATAGAGGGAGAGTTCAATCGCTCCCATAGGCCAACACGTGTCCCTTTTAACAAGTGGGTTCAATAATATAACTTTAATTTTTAAAAATAAATACTAACCCTAAGGGTTAAAAATTAAGGTTAAATATTATTTCTAAAAACTAAGGTTATATTATTGAACCTAAGATTAGTGAATCTTAACCACAGTTAATAAGAATTAAAAGGGACACATGTTGGGCCGTGGGTATGATTGAACTCCTCCCGAGTTCAATCACAATTGGCTGATTCGATCTCATTTTTGTCTGTTGCCTTTAGAACCAAGTTATTGGGTTGGGTTTGGGTTAAGGATACATGCACCAAACCCCCTACCCGACCCACACCCTCACCACTTTCCTCTCCACATTCATGTGAGAAGTTTCATCCATCCAGATCCCCACGTGGTTGAAAGAGTCCTTCACTCCTTCTATCCTCGCCCATCCACTGATCCACAAAGGCACTAAAAAAGGAGATCGAATCACAGCCAATTACGAATGAACTCTGGATGAGTTCAATTACACCCACAAGCCAAGACGTGTTCCTTTTTAACGTTGGTTAAGATTATTCACTAGCCACTTGGGTTCAATAATATTATCTTGTTTTTTGAAAAGAAATATTAAAAAAATTAACCTGAGGCTTCAAAATTCTCAATTAGAGTTTTTTTTAAAAAAAAACATTTACCCTTTTGACGAGTGTAAGGGATAAAATTCGTAAAAATAATTAAGTGATGTGACGACGAGTCTGTTTTTGAAGTAATAATGGTGGATATGAGCTCATATGCGTTTTTGAATACATATTCGTTGTGCGAATGACAACGGGCTCGTTGTGCGACCCACAGCGGAAACGTTGTCTGCTAGACAACGGATTTATAGTCATTAAGACCGCGGTATCGTCCTCGTTACAACTACAGACCCGTACTTTAGTCAACAATGAGACTGACTCATAGGAGGAAGTGATCAGGAGGCGATCATTCTACTCTGATAGTTTGACATTTAATGCTAGTCACTTCTGCGTGCTGTCAAAACAAACCGACTCAACTAATAGTAGGCACCCATGTGTGAAGCGTAAGCTCCAAATCTGTCTGATATATTTGATAATGATAAACAACGGTCTTCAGGCAGCAACAGAACCTTCAGCAGCAAAAGAATCGTCAAGGATATGGACAATAGGAGACAATTTAGTAGTAGGAGCATCAGATGTTGGAGCGGCTGGAGGATCAGCAGGCATCTCTAATGGGGCAGAGGCAGGACCTTCAGAGGGAAGAGGCTTGTCGACCCCTTCTACTTCCAGTTCCTCACCAGGTTGAGAGATGAAAGAGCTTTAGAGCTCGGATTGATCAGCATCTTCTCTTAACTGTCCTTACTTATCCAGACCGTCCGTTGAACCCACGAAAGCTGTCAACCTGGGAACGGATGAAGAGCCAAAGATGTTGCAGATCGGCACTAGTTTAACAACGGATGAGGAGATCGAGCTGCTGAGCTTTCTGAAAGAGAATCTTGATGTCTTTGCTTGGTCTCACAAAGACCTAACAGGAATCAACCCGGATATCATTTGTCATCACTTAAATATCGATCCTGTTGCACCCCTGGTAAAGCAGAAGCCCCGAAGGCTTGCCCCAGCCTATCATGATGCCGTCAACGAAGAGATTAACAAGCTCATCCTGCACGGCTTCATTCAAGAAGTGCAATATCCCGACTGGATAGCTAATGTGGTCGTTGTGCCAAAAAAAATGGAAAAGTAAGAGTCTGCATCAACTTTACCAGTGTCAATAAAGTCTGCCCTAAGGTTGATGAGCACGACACCAAGTCCTGAGCCACTAGAGTTGGAGGATCCATCTACATATAAGACCCAATCACTCCATGCTGCTGATTTATCTTGCATACGTGCTCCGTTCTGCTCAACATTCCCATTATCTATCTCATCAGGGAGATCGTGAAGATCAGGATCCACCTCTGCACCAGCCTCGTCTACTCATTTCCTTTAAATTTAAATATCATGTCAGACATAACTGTGTGCAAGATGAAAGTATCCTTCATCCTCACCATACACATAAGAAAGAGCAGGGGCATGATTGACTTTCATACAACCAACGTAACCATAGAAAGAGATAAATGTGCCTTGAGCTCTGCAAAAAGTGATGATGACAGTCTGCCATACATTAAGAAAGCAATGACAGTTTCGTACGCATGGGACAGTTGGCGTGTCACTTCGCATTTCAGCTTATTCCTCATGCAACGTTTCGTTTATCGTCAAGGAGCAGGTATTCTTTGTGTGTTGAGCTATTGATGACACTTCGAACTATGTTCAATGTATCATCAAGGGGCAATTTGTAAGGGATAAAATTCGTAAAAATAATTAAGTGTTGTAACAACAAGTATGTTTTTGAAGTTATAACGGTGGATATGAGCTCATATGTGTTTTTGAATACGTATTCATTGTGCACATAACAATGGGCTCGTTGTACTTCCCACAGCGGAAACGTTGTCTACTAGACAACGGATTCATAGTCATTAAGACCGTGGTATCGTCCTCGTTACAACAACGGACCCGTACTTTAGTCAACAACGAGACTGACTCGCACAAGGAAGTGATCAGGAGGCGATCATTCTACTCTGACAGTAGGAGAAAAGCACTGTCTTGGCATTTAATGCTGGTCACTTCTACGTGCTGTCAAAACAAACCGACTCAACTAATAGTAGACATCCACGTGTGACACGTAAGCTCCAAATCTATCTGACAAATTTGGTAATGATCATAGAGCACGTGGTATGGGCATCTATAGCCATCCATGGGCATCCTGAGCTAAACCTATAAATACCCCCAGAGCTTCAGTGAAATATTGTGCGCATCTAGTTCTTCTTCGGGATGATCACCTGCAAGATCTTTCTAACGTACTCCTCTTCAACTCAAGACTCTTGCGCACAAAATTTCAAATCTCGAACCTGCCAACAACAAAAGTCATCGGTTGAGTAACAAGTTACTCCGCGTATATAACAATCCATAGTAAGCAATATCATGACGATAACATGCATACAAGTAACAGTTCAATTACAATTCATATACATAAATCAGAGTGTGGAAATATTTTTTCTTTTCAACTCTTTCATGTGCTCACTTATACTTATCTTTCTTACTTTTTATTTATTTCTTACTTTTCTTATATTCTTACTTTTCTTCTTTTCTTATTTTTCTTATTTTTCTTTGAGATATTTCTTAAAGTCAGATAACTAGTACCCTTAGAAATTTATCTTGAAGCAAGGCATAACATCTTTTGAGATCTTTCTTTTCTTACTTTTTATATTTCATACATTATCATTCCATGAACAACACATTCACATGCATCAGTAATAACTTAAAATACCGCTTTACCATATAAAGAAATTAGTTACTATACTTTACTTTACCGAGATACCACCCTTCGTACATTACCCGATACGGACAGCTTAATACATTTCCTGGTAAGACGACTTACTTACTTTGGCATACTTCTCGCCCTTTGATAGTATCCGGTGGTGCACAACATATACATGCATTATCGCTTTTGTGTGTTCTTCTTTCTTACTTACTTACTTTTATCTTCGGCCTTACTTATACTTTTCTTAGTGTCTTAGATTCTCTCTCTTAATCATTACATATCTTTTTCATTCGTGAGTGCTCAATGATACACCTTTTGTTTAAATTACACTTAAGAGTAACCGTCAAGGGTCATAGGACATCTCACCATAGCACCCCATCCCACTATGTTAACCAGGCTTAGGCAAGCTTGACTTTCCTCAAAGGCTCCTTTATCCAAATGTATATCACGTATAAAAAACATATAAGAAGCACACAAACTATCATATTTCCAATAATTCAACAGTATAAAAATCACAGTTGATATTAACATACACATAAGTCACAATTTAATTTAATATCAAATCCCTTTTTTGTTTAATCACAATCAATATCTTAATTATAACACATTTCATCAATGGTAATTCTCATGAATTATAAACATAAAATCAAACTCACATATAATTAAATCCTACAATAATTCATTCATTCAATTTCCATCAATTCATCAAATTCTCCTCATAAATCCACACTCTAATGAAATTTCTCAATCCCCTTGTTGGATCATAAATAATTTTTAATAGGGTTCTTCACATCTTAATTTAACGATTCAAAAATCTTGAAACATGAATTCATAAATATGGTTCTTCACATCCTATTTTAACAAATTAATAAATAATGAAACGGAGATCATAATTATGGTTCTTCACATCCTATTTTAATAAATGCATAAATAATAAGATATGGATCAACTCATGGTTCTTCACATCCTATTTTAACAAATCCATAAATAATAAGATAGAAATCAAATCATGGTTCTTCATATCCTATTTTAATTTCATGTTCTTACTTAGGTCTACTTCTTTCAATCCATCTTTTAGGTTAATACTCAAAATATTAAAGACTAGGTTTGTTATTTACATTATTCATATCTTAATCATGTTCTTTACATAGATCTTATCATTAAATTCATACTTTAGATTAATAGTTATAATATTAAGAACTAGGGAAAGTTATTTATCTCTCTTGATCGCTTCCCTACGATCTTACGCTTGCGAATGGGGCTCAATCTAGATCCTCAAGTTTCTTTCCTTCTTCTTTTATTGAATCCTTGAAATCTCTAGGATTTTCCTTCTTTGGATCTCTCAAAATACTCTCTTCTCTCTCTTCTATGTTTATAGGGCTCTAGAAAACCTAGTTCACGTGTTAAGGAAGTATTTATAGAGTTGGGAACCCTAGAAAAAGTAGAAATAGTCAAAAATCACGTTTCTCGGCAAAAAAACCCGTTCTGGGAGATCGATCGCCGGTGGTGTGCGATTGGTCGCCTCCCCCCCCCCCCCCCCCCCCCTTTTTTTTTTCTCAGAACTATTTTCGGTATTTTGGTCGTAATTTTTGACTCGGTTATCAGAATTGGATGATTCAACTTGCGTTGAACTCGCCATTCAAAGGGGAACAATTTCTTATCTAATAAACAAGTCTCAAAATTAAGTTTTTAATTACCTAAATGAGCTTTAAAGCTGACTAGTTTGAAATAGATTTCAGCAGCCCAGATTTTTCAGCAGACCCAATTTTGGAAATCCAACATTTAACCTATCTTCGACTAGAAATCTAGAAAAAATGAACCTCGAAAAGGGTTTCCATACTTTTCTAATGGTTCAATAATCATTCGATTCCGATTAAGGGTGACAAAACTAAAGCTTCTTAAAGTTAAGGGTATGTTAAGGCATTCCTTTTAATTCATTTTTTTTGAAACACATGCATTTAAAATCGGGTATATATTTCAAGAAATTCATATAAATGGCACGAATATTGATAAACTAAATTTTGGGTCTCTGCACTTACATTCTTATTGCTCTTACTATGTATCATCTTCTCCACATACTTACTTTAGCATCGGAGTGCAAGACAGGGTTCAAACCCTCCACCTTCAACCTTCGACCAGTAAATCAGAGCTTCCGTAGCAACTACTGACGCGTGGAGAGTTCGAGAATTTTCCCTTTCAACGAGCATCTACGTATCTGGTAAAAAAAAACATACGCTTTTATAGTATATGCTATGGGATATATTGTCTCTAGCATATGCTAGAAAATTGGTCACGAGTTCCACACATCATCCGACATGTGGCAATAAAAATGGGAGAGATTGATATCAAGAAGAGAAAAGTCAAAAACACGGGAGACTTTATCACCACATGTTGGATGTGTGGAAGCCCGAGACCAATTTTCTAGCTTATGCTAGAGACAATCCCATGCCTATAATTAGAGTCTAACTACAAACAGCAATTGGATGAAGAGAGAATCGGAGCTCTCCAAAACAGGCCTTAACAAGGGCATTTCGGGAATTATATAAAATAGTTAAATAAAGAAAATGCCCTTCTTTTATTTTTATAATTCTCGCATTATCCTTGTAATAAGGCATATTTGAGAGCTCCACTTCTCTCTTTTGAACCAGAGCTGCTGTTTCTATTTAAACTCATATAATTATCCTCATAATAAAACGAATGGCTGTGATCATTTCATTCAATCGATGTGGGTCCAGAGTCCAGACCACTGTATTTGCGCCTTATGTATCTCTAATATGATGATAGACCGTATTTATGGTCCAATTTTTATACGTGTATGTGAAATGTGAAATTTCTAGCGATTCAAAAGATAAAAGGTTTAAGGAGAAAGTGCTCCAGCTCTTGTGTACGTTTGTCTTCTAATGGCAGAGCTTCGTTTCAGTCTCTCATGGCGAAGAATAAGATTCATGGATTCGAAGATCAGAACTCAACGCACTGATCTCTTGTCTATTCTCTTACTTCTTCTTATCCTTTCTCCGATCTCCGAATCAAACCAGGTACTATGATGAGTGTATCCAAATTCTAGAGTTTTCAGTTTCTGAATTCTAGGGTTCTAACTGAAGAACTTAAATACTCTTTACAGTTTTGCAGTGCCGGATATGGAGATTTGGAGTGTGGATCTTCTTCGTCTTCAAAGCTGTTGATCAAGGGAGGAATTGTCGTAAACGCTCACCATCAGGAAATAGCTGATGTTTACATCGAAGATGGAATCATCGTTGCTGTGCAGCCTCATATAAAGGTGAATTCATTCAAAATATGCACCATCTCAGATGGTTTTAATTAAGTAAGATTTTTCAGTAGAATTTTTTTTTTTTTTTTGGGTTGATGAAGTTTCGCCTATGATAGTTTATGCATAAAAAATAAAAATAAAAGCAAGTCTGATCATTATTCATTACAAGAGTACAAGGAGAAATGTAATTAATGATCGGGCAAATGTGTTTGGTTGGTTAGACTTGGAATTCTCTACGGTTATAACCGCGAGACCGGTTGAGTTCCACAGGTTAACACGTGTCCCTTTTAATACCTTTAGCTGTGATTAAGATTCACTAACCGTGAAGGATTAACCAGGTTCTTAAAAAAATATATTAATAGATATTAACTCTACTGTACATGTTAAAGTTGTTAACTGAAATTAAAAAAAAAAACACTTTCTTTTTTTTGTTTGAAGAGTTAAAAGAACGACTTGTGATTCTCTCCGGTTGTAACAACACTCGTTGGAGTCCGGTTATGCCACTGCCGCTGCCGCTGCTACGTGTCCCTTTTGACACCTCTTAACTATGGTTAAGATTCATCAACCCCTAGGTTTCACCCCACGTATCCTTGGTTTTTAGAAAAAAATTAAAAAAGGTAATTTAACCCCGGTTAAAATTTACTAACACCTAGAGTTAATTTTTAAAAATATTTTTGTCTAAAAACCAAGGATATGTGGGTGAACCCTAGGGGTGGGTGAAAGTTAACCACATTTAAGGTTCTCAAAAGGGACACGTGGCAGTGCCAACTGCGTAACCGGACTCTCCGTAATCCGATTACAATTGGAGATGATTACGAGTCTAAAAGAACACTTAAGAAGGCTTTTGTCCAGAAAAGCCCAACGGATTGATCCATTGGGTTCCAAGTCCAGAAAAGCCCTTTGGATCATTTCATGGACCTAGGTCGGTTCAAAATGACGTAGTTAGGAATTAGGATGCATCGTTCTTGAACAAAAACTGGCCCAAGGGAAAAGGGCCCTCTAGCGGTGCGTAGATGTGATTGGGCCCATGCGTGGTGGACTTTGATACTCTCGATATATAGGGTTGAAACTTGTTCAGGATTGAGTGGATTTGGCTAATATCGAAATCCTATCCTATCCAATTAAAAATCCATCATATCCGAAGTTGATTTGAGATTTGTTAGATTCTAAAATGACCGATTTGAATCCGATTATTTATTCAAGATTCAACTTTGAGTCGATTAATATTAATATTTTAATTAAAAAATTAAAAAGTTTTGTGGATAGTTATGTAATATATATACAAAACCATGTTATTATTATTATTATTATGTAATCCAATCCATTCAAGGTTTCAAATTTTGGTTCTTTTGACGATTTCAGTCCTTCAACCCAAATCAAAATTTTGAAATCTTGATTATCTCAGCAAAATTATAGAATTTTATTTATTAAATTTAAATATATATTCCAATATTTACCGAAATAAAATTTGGAAAATAAAAATTCATTAAAATTTAATATATTTATAACTATCGGATTTCAAGGATAGATCTTCTGCTTACGAAAGAACGGAACCCAAACCTCATCGAAGTTCACAGCCTTGGCCTCGGCCATGGCCTCAAAGGTCAGTTTTTTTTTCCGAACAACACAGTCATCGCCACTACTACCACCACTACCCCTCTGACCCAATGATCGCCACCACCACCCAATCGCTACCCCACACACATGACACCACCACCATCTGTCCCCCCACCGCCAACACTACCATCAACACTCCCTACCCCCACCTCCACCCTCACCGTTACCACCACCATCGCGACCACCACTTCAACCCTCCCAACTCTCTACAAGAAAGGCATTACGAAACAAAAATAATAAAGCTTGATGTGTATAATATTTGACATTTTATAAAATTCCTAATATAACATGTGTTGATGATGGAAACAACAAGTATAATTTAGGCAATTTAATAAGACTTTATAATTAGATAGATGAACATTTTATTATGTAATCAAGTTGAAATAGTATAACAGTAATTCTGATTTATTTTTTCTTCCAAACGTGATTATGTTGTTTTTAGTCTCGATTATAGATTTTTTTTTTTTTATCGGTGATATCATTTACCTACTGTTATCAGTTAGTGGTTAGTAACAGGGAATGAAACTCTTGCAAGACATCACCAATTGATAATAGATTTCATGATATTTCTCATAAGAGAGGTCACACCTAGGGGTGGTGGTCGTGAGATGTCCGAGCTTATCAGCTCGACTCGCTTATCAAACAAGCTTGAACACTAGCTAGTTTAAGGCTTGTTTAGTAAACGAGCTCGACCACCTTTGTACTCAGCTCGTTAAAAGCTCGGCTCGTTTATATATATATAAATAATACATAAATATAAAATAATTAATAATACGTATATCAAAACTACATAATAATTAATAATATGTATTATACATATTTAAAAAAAACTTTTATTAAAGGGTTTTAAAAAAAAATTATAAGTTTTTAAAATTAATTATATTTAACTAAGCTCGTTAAAAGCTCGAGCCCGATTCCTTCATTTGCAAATGAGCTGAGCCGAGCTTGAACATTCCCAAAAAGCACCCGGATCAAGAAAAGCTCGGCTCGAGTATCACTCCTGGCCCATACCCTGCCAATATTGGAGTAAGCAGCGGGGTGTTTTACTAACTGTTTCAAACGGGTTCTTTGCATAGAATCATTTGAGAGAAACCACATTGATTCGTTTCTATATTAATAGAAAATCACCATAGTTGATGCAAAACGGACCCTTATACATAAACCTCTACCCATTTCATAGCTATGCACTTTGTAGTTTCTAAGATGCTTTAATAATAATTTGTTCATTCTGTTTTTGTTTCTTTCTTTGTGGTATGCTTTTTTGGCCTTTTTGTACTCCTTTAAGGATAGAACTTAGTCACATGTGTCTGAATTACTTAACTGCTCTATGCAGGTTGGTGATGATGTTACTGTTCTTGATGCTTCTGGCAAGTATGTCATGCCAGGTGAAATTCCAAACTTTTGGTACATGTTAGTAGTGGTGTTTTGAACTTTTAAAAGATGATGAAATACAATACCCAACGATCAAATTAAACAGTAGACGGACACTTTTCTTTTTTTCAATGTCTTGAGCTGGCGGAATTTTAGGAAAATTTTGGATCAAACCAAAATCAAAAATTTGAAAATTTCTGCAATATTTTGAAATTTTATTGAATTGATATATTCTTTTATTATATTATGAAATTTCAGTCGAAGTAAAAAAAATTTTTACCTTATATACCGACGGAAAACATGCATGTCATCTCAATTCCGATGGTACAAATAGTGTGGGTAAGAAATTTTCGACGGAATGTTTCCTTTGCGATGGATGTTAATCTTTCTGTAGCGACGACAAACATCCATCACTATACTATAGAGAGTCAGATGGGCTTGGGAAAAGAGAGTCAGATGTAGAAATTCACTAGGAGTACAACTTCGGCTAATTTGGGTTAAATTTTTTTATATTTTGGGGTAAATTATCGACCTACTTGATGGGCTTGGGTTGCAGAATTGTTTTAGAACTAAGTGAATTTCACGCCATTATCACTTGGACTAAATGGACTAATAATCTGTAAATGACTTCAAATGTTAGGAATTTTATTTAATTTTTTTAGGGTGGTACTACTGCTACCCGCACCCCCACAATTTGATGATTATACCCCAATCTTCAAAATATAACCTAAAAGCATGTAAATGCCAAATATGCCCTTACCTTCTTTGATCCTTAAGGATTCCTGCAATCCCTTGCCGAATCTGCTCTAGTTGACAGTTCGGCCGCCTTCATCTTGATCTAGATTGTTTTTGTCCAGGCTGCTGCTTTGATGGATGAGTAATCATTGTTTATTTGAATTTTCTTCTTTCTTGATTCGTTTATTGGACATGGTTTTTGGAGTTGGAACGTTGGCTTGCTTTGCACGAGAAAACCACAACCAAAGAAAAAAGATCTTACTTGAGAGATGAATGGTTGTGAATTAATCTTGTGTACAAGAGATGATGAACAAAACATTTCTTCGCCTTTTTTTGGAGGGATTTTGGAAACTTATCATTTATAGGTGGACTCTTCTCTTATATCATGTAGAGTAATTTGTCTCCCACAAATTCAATTTCAAAAGTTATGAATGCAGCAAAGAGTGCATTCCCAGGAAGGAAGAAAATTGAAGAATAGAGAGGAGTTTACGGGTTGCAAGGATGGGACCTTCAAGGTCATATTTGGTATTTAACTTCTTGTTAATTGTTTAGTCAAGATTGCATGGGGTGTTCTCATCAAACTTTGGGGTATGGGTATTACCACCATTTTATTATTATTATTATTATTATTATTTTATTTTTTGTAATGTAGGCGGAAACAAAATGTTGCAAGGGCATGAAATCAAAGTCTTGTAAAAATTCATCTATAGTCATTTTTGATTTTTATTTGTATTAGACTATTAAGTGGTTCGATACAAGGGCGTTTGATAAAACTTAAAATAAGAGCTTATTAAGTTATTCTACTAAATTAAGCTCTTATTTACTAATAAGACCGTTTGATAATATTTTAGCGATGTCTTAAATATTTGAGCAATAAGTGATTTTACAACTTATTCAATAAGCATTCTAAAGCTACTTAAAAAAAAAAAAAACCTTATTAACATTGATTTTCGAGTCATTCTATTATAATAGCTCTTAATTTTTAGAAACTTAATTAATAAACTCTTATTTTATAAGTTTTATCAAACGCCCGTCAATGAGCCAGTTTGAGCCGACTCGATTTGTCGAGAAATGAGTTGAGCTTGAGTTGGGTATTTGAGCTTGTTGAGCTAAATGATTGAGCTCGTTTGTTAATCAAGCCAAACACAAGCAAGGAGCAGGATCAAGTTGGCCCAGCTCGATTAATTTTATTGTATTATTTATAATACCCTAATAATATTAGTTTTCAAATTTAAATATAAATTTTTATTGTGATAAAATTTAAAAGGTAACTTCATATTTTCAAAATTTATAGATCTCTCCATATCATATTTTTTTCATTTAGACTCATGAGAATAACTATGCTCAGTTCTTAAGTTTTTATTTTTTTAGGGAGAATCTGATGAACATGTTTAACTCTTAGGATTTTGATTTAAATTCATGTTGTTAAAATTAGGATGAAAGAACCTAAAATAACCGTGCAAGCTTGCGAGCTAGCTCGAGCTCGATTATCTATAGACAAGTCGAGCTCAAGCTAACATTCGAGAGTTCGAATTGAGCTCAAGATGAGCTTGAGTCGGCATATATATGTCACGAGTTGAACTTAAGCAGCACCCGGGTCAATGGATCAGCTCAACTCGGCTCATTTACTTGTGAGTGTACACAAGAAAGAGAAAACAACTATAATTGTATCTTAGAGGTCGGTTGCCCACGCAACTTTTGCAATAAGGAAATATAATCTAAAATGAGAAATTTGATTTCGAGGTGAATGACTTCACTCGCACTGGGATCAAATTTAAAGTGATAATTTTTTTCTCATGTTATTTATTCTATTTTGTGTCATTCATTTTATATAGAATCCCAAAAGTTTTGAAATAAATTGAAATTTAATTTTTCTAAAGTCACATTAAATCTAATATTGACCCTTAATATTTGATTAGACAGATTCGATCGTAATATTTAGTGTAGGTTATTATCTTAAGTAGAGGGGGGTAATTATGGTAATTAGTATTTTAAATAAGTTTTGACCGTTGGGTCTTAAACCCTAACACGCCAAAAGCTTCTTTCCCAAACGCCATAACCCTCCCAAATCCCTGCTGGAACCAAAGGATCTAGCATTTCTGACTCGTTTCCCAGTCAATCTAACCGAAGATTTCGCCATAATAGGCCGGAAAATGATCGGAGACGGCGTACTCGATTAGAAGGACGCATTTGAAGGTTTCCCAATCCGGCAGCTGTAAATCTGGGATAGAGGGCATTTGGCTGCGCTTGTGAAGGTTTCTGAGATTCAAACCGTCGGTGTAGGGTTTGTTGTACCGGATACAGCGTCACGGGATAGGGAACCCATTCAATTTCAAAACGCCCAAGAGAGAGCCCCATTTGAATTGAAGAACTTTTGCTAATCTCTTCCCTCTCTTTCATTCTCAAGCAAGGAGAGAACACTTTCACAAGGCCTCAAAGAAAATGCTGATGAGAATCATGTGGGGTTATGTGGGAAGAAGATACATGCCAACCTCGGCCTTTGGATGGTGGGACAACCTGTGGCTAGCTCCCAAAGACCCCATCTTGAGGAATTAAACCCTAACAAGATCAATCTTGGAGTGGAGCTTACTGTGATGAAGGGCAATGCGTTTGAGATTGTGGGTATTTTCATTGTGAGTTTTATTGCACTTTTATAAATAATGGGTATTTTCATTTTGTCTTGCCCAACATCCCTCCCTTCGTCTGCCCTCTACGCCTCTCACTGTCTCAAGTGTTGGGCAGTCAATTGTGGCATGGGGCCTTGTGGAAATGGCCCCTTATGGGGTGGTAGTTTCGGTGTGCGCCCCTGTTTGGGAAGGGGAGTAGTTGCATATTCAGGAATTACTTGAGGAAGTAGTGTTTCTCAAAAGTTAGTTTGAAAACTGTGGGATGTGATGAGTATGAATTAAGGTCTTATTATTGAAAAAATTTAAATACTTGTTTTTATATTAGAATACTAGATAAAGACTTTTAACTAGTTCTTTGTTTACAAATTTAGGTTATTAACATATTGCTTTCAAGTTAGAGATGTGCAAATAACATAAGCTGATGCACTTCGTATGTTATGACTATATTTAATGCACTGGTAGATCTTCATCGAATGTTGGGCTAGGAACGGGTGAAATTTTTCTAGTTGATAGCTGTGTTGTTAGGCTTCGTTTCAACATTCTCATTGTGTTTGATTGGCAGATATATCTGTGCATGTTTCTATTAGGGTTCATGCTTACCTTGAAAATTTAGTTGAGCTCACTATGAGACCAGCATATGCACCACATTTCCAGATCAGACTCCTTAACTATTATAAGCATTGTGATTGAGGCTTGGTGGGTTCAGCCTAGTTTCACAATGAACTCAAATTTGTTCACATGTTTGCTACGTGTTTGTGTATATGTAAATTTACATGGAGTTGGACATGTATGCCTATATCATATTGATGTATTGAGTTGAATTGTGTATTCCCTTATAAGTTTTTGCATATGAAATTACGTGCAAAAGTGAAAGGTTAAATGTGTGTTTATTGACCCATGTGGCTAATGAAGCATTTTTTAGGCACTCTCGTAGAGAAATCCATTTTGAATTTTTGGTGTATTATGTAGTACTTGAAAGTGTAGGGGTGCTTTGCAAAAATGGGAGTATGAAAAAGACAATAAGCATATTCATTGCCAGCATAGTATTGAGTAATTGAATCATTGACATTGATTTCATGAGGTCAGAGAAGAGTCTCGCATATTCTTTGACTAAAGGACTAAATAAAGAAGTTATTCCTATATACCTCGACTGGAATGGGGTTAAGCCTAATTGATGAGCTACCCATGTTGGAAACTCAACTTATATGAATGGAGATCCTAGGAAATAGGTTTAGAATGGGTAAAAAATGAGTAAGGATGTGTTTTTTTCTTATAAACGCGTAGTGAATCCATTGCTGAAATTGGTAGTGTATTTAATTGTTGTGTACACTTGATGAAATTCACTGATATGGGGTCTCTTCCTTTGAGAATCTAGGCTAATTCTTTAAAGTGCTCATAAACATCCAAGTGATAGCGCAAGGCAGAAATATGCCAACCCGCAGAACTCCGAAGTAGCAAAAGAGGTGTGTGAGTTGCTTGCACAACTGATTTACACCAAAGGAATCTTGTTAAAGACCAATAGTCACTTGATTCCTATAAACCTGTCTGCATACTCTTAAGTGTTGATTATAGTCCAATAGACATCGGCACCCTTGCACGTCTTGTCCACCTCAACCCAAATTTGTTTTTAAATTTGAATCACTTAGGGGGATTGTGGGGTTTTTTTTTGTTATTTACTATAATTCAAGTTTTTTAAAAATTGTGCCTTTTGAGAAAGGGTTTTGTCACACCCTTTGGAAACATTATGTTTTCCTAGGTTGCACCCCTTGGGAACCATTAGATTTGCAAGGGTTATGTCTTTTATGAAGGGGTATGATGGTGCCTATATAATAGCATCCCCTCCTTCATCACAATGTAAGTCTTTGGTTCTTATTGAAAGGTTTCTCCTCTTGTAAACTTTCATTTTATCGTCACTCTTGATTTTTGTTCGGGTTATGCTGTTAAGTGGTTCAGGTTCAGGTTCAAGTTCGCAACTTGTGAGTGCACACAAAAGAGGCGGAGTGATAAGTTTTTCTTCTCTCATATAATTTTATTTTATTTTGTGTCAATCACTTTGTCTAAATTCCCAACTAGTGTAGCCCATGAGCCCATCATGGTCATAGTTCGAAGTTCTCCGATTTTTTCAAAAGTCCCAAATAATACGCTACTTTTTCATCGAACGACTAATTCTCGAACTATTCACGACTTTTTGAAAAAATCACGACTTTTTCAAAAAGTCACGAATTACACAAATTATTCACGAATTTTTGAAAAGTTCCGAATAAATATCTAATATATGAAATATGTGTGTTATTATTTTTTGTAATTTGTAATATTATTTAATATCTTTTCATATCTTGCCTATTTTTTTTATCGATTTATTTTATACTTTTGCCAATTTTGTCTTTTTTTTTTTTCAAAATTTCCCTAGTAGACACTGGAGGGATTTGGAGCCACTGGCCCACATGTTATTTTTTGTGGCATCTTTGCGATTTTTTTTTGGAATAATTTGCACATGAATAAATGAAAGAACATTATTTGTTTTTAGGATTGCATACAAGCCAAGCTAACTCGATGGCTCAGCTCGGTTTGGCTCGATCAAGCCGAGCTCAAGCTCAAAATTTTGGCTCGATCGAGCCGAGCCGAGCTGAGTTTTCAAGCTTGAAATAGGTTCAAGCCGAGCTCGAGCCAAGGCCTGTTTGATTTGGCTCGGCTCGAGCTCGGCTCGGTTTGAATATTATATAAAAAAATTAAAATATTATTTATATATATCATTGTTATATATATAAATAATATAAAATATTATTATTTTTATTTAAAAATATTTTTAAAATAAATCAAGCTGAGCTTGAGCCAGGCAATTTGAATTCGAGCCGAGCTTCTAGCCGATTTTTCGAGCAACATTTCGAGCCGAGCCGATCTGAGCTCGAACCTAGATTAAAACCATTTCAAGGCGAGCTAAGCTTGGCCAATTTCGGCTCGGCTTGAATACACCCCTATTTGTTTTTCAGTATGTATATGAACAAAAAAAGGTAAATAAAGTTGTTGATATTTTTGCTTCTCTTATTTTTTTATTTGATTGTTGAATCCTTTACACACACACACACACACACATATATATATATAATGGACCCGGAGTTGGTCAAGGTACTGCTATAGGACAAAAGATCAACCTCAACATTTGGCTCCACATCTTGAGGCTTACCTCACACTTCTTGAAATCCTAACGCTTTGCTTCATGCCTTTGCCTATCGAAACATTACTCCTTAATCCTTCTAAGTAAGAAAATATTAATTATAAAACCGTAAGTTATTGGTTTGTTGGATTTTCCAATCTAGGGTCATTCTGTTTGACTCCCATGTCCATGCCGAACACCAACAAGTAACTCTATAGATCTGACCATGATGTACAATACCATGACCATTTTTACTTGTAATTGGAACAGGAGGAATCGATCCTCACACACACCTATCGATGGAGTTTATGGGTACTGAAACCATTGATGACTTCTTCAGTGGTCAAGCTGCTGCATTAGCAGGTGGAACAACAATGCACATTGACTTTGCCATACCAGTTAATGGGAGTTTATCTGCGGGTTTTGAAGCTTATACAGACAAAGCGAAAAAGTCATGCATGGATTATGGTTTCCATATGGCCATTACAAAATGGGATGAAATTGTTTCAAGAGAGATGGAAATCATGGTTAAGGAGAAAGGTTAGCATGTTATATCTGCATTTTTATGGCATGAATTGGTTATCTACAACAAATTTATCTTATGTTGAAGTATCATAAGCAAATTACTTGATCTACTTATTCATTTAGAACGGGGTGAATCTTAAGTATTCATTGCTCACTCATAGGTATCAACTCTTTCAAGTTTTTCCTAGCCTATAAGGGGGCTCTTATGATCAACGATGAGCTTCTGCTACAAGGGTTCAGAAAATGCAAGTCTCTTGGTGCCTTGGCTATGGTTCATGCAGAAAATGGAGATGCTGTAGTGGAAGGACAGAAAAGAATGATAGATCTTGGTATCACTGGTCCAGAAGGACATGCGCTTTCAAGGCCCCCTCTGGTAATGCTTAAAACATGTTATCCTTTTCAATGAACTTATGTTGGTTGGGTGGTATTGCTCTTCTTTCCCAGAGTCACCACATTTATCAGCACCTCATTTTTGTGTTATCTTTTTCAATGAACTTATGCTTGCTTAGGTGGTATTGCTCTTCCTTCTCAGAGACACCACTCATCACTGAAGAGTAGTAAGATGAAATTCATAAATAGCATGCAAGATTTAGAAAACAACCATAAAGAAAGGCATGTAACTTTGATCAATAACCAGTTTGACAGTCCCATCTAGAGGAAAGTTATTGGGTAGAGAAAGAACAGAGCACAAGGAACGGAAAGTTAGAAAAGAACATAACTTAATGCAAAACATCCATAACTTCAAGAATGAACTTAGGATCTACTCGATAAAATTTGAGTAAAAAGAAAAGAAACATTTATCACATAGGTTATGTGCTAAGAAATAGAGTGTGTGTGAGAGATAGGGAGAAAGAGATATAATCCTCAATCATCATCATATTACAGGAAATAAAATGGACATTGGCAGGAGAATCATGAACCCTATATGTATCCAGTGTAATCTCCCAACAAACCGCAAACCTGAATAGATTACAAATGAATCGTAATTAAAACCAAAAATAGTGAAAATCGGTAATTTCATTAGGTATAAACCTTAAAATTAAACATCAAACACCCAAAAATCATTGAAGGATAATGCATAGAGAAAAGAACTAACATACCTAAAGCGAGGCAATGCAGAGGAAAAATTGCTGCTTTTGTACCATCTCCAGAATATGGTACAACACAAATCTGTAATGGCAAAATTTGATAACTTTTCAATGTGTCATCAAATGATATTCACGTAGAGATGCACATGCATAATTGATTGAGAGAAAAGTTCATCGGAAATTTATCATTTATAAGTCGGAATAGAGCGTAAACAATCCACCAAAACATTGCAATCTCAGCTTAATTGGAATGTCGTTTCTATAGCTTTCCTCCTCCTGTAAATGCAAACAAATCAGCATCCTAAGTAAATAAATGACTTACAAATATTCACAAACTTACTAAAAATGACAATAACACTAATTTATGAGGCAAATTTTAGCCTAGTAGCAAACAAATTAGCATCCTAAGTGAAAAAATGACTTACAAATATTCACAAACTTACTAAAAATGACAATAACACTACTTTATGAGGCAAATTTTAGCCTCATAGCAAACAAATTAGCATCCTAAGTGAAAAAATGACTTACAAATATTCACAAACTTACTAAAAATGACAATAACACTACTTTATGAGGCAAATTTTAGCCTCATAGCAAACAAATTAGCATCCTAAGTGAAAAAATGACTTACAAATATTCACAAACTTACTAAAAATGACAGGAACAGATTCCACTTTTTCAGAGCAGGGAGTTGTGAATTTTTAACCATAAATGGTTTTGTTTATACTTTGACAGTTTACTATTCTGTGTTGGATGAACTATTTAGACAATTTTCCCAGAGTTCTGATGATCCTATTTGTTATGAAATGAAAACTTAATGAGTCTAATTTCCATAAAACTAAATCTTATAGTTTATTTTAGTTATATAGATGGAGATACATATTTTTCATTGTCAGGGTGTCAATTTGGCCAAATGATTCAAATTGCATGTTATGTACTAGATAAATAAAAGAAAAAGTACAGCTGAGCAAATGAAAGCTCAGTGTATACAAAGTCTAGCTAACAATAGCATAGCATATAATCATGGTTATGCTTTATCATAAATAAACATATCTTACAGTTCATGTGCGGAAACATGTAAACATAGCATCATTCATTCATGGCATGTAAGACTCATGACTTGTGTAGACATGTAAGCATGAGTACCAATACATGTAAGATGATTCGACAATACATGTAACATGAATATTCCTAATGACATGTAATATGAATGATTCCCCTATGGCATGTAACATGATAATCTTGTGCTTGGGCTTGTGAGTGCATGTGCTTATAATACCTGTCATGCGGTGAGACATGTACTTGAGTGTCATGATCAACTTTCATCTAAGTTATCCATTAGGTTCCAATATCAACACATCGAATCCCTCCAAAGCCACCCATATAACTAAGGTTAGCGGATTCAGGGCCTTGATATCATCCGTAAGTATTTACCTCTCTGAAATTCAACCAATCGATATACATGTATAAATAGACATAATTTATATGGAGGTTCATACAAGATAACTTATGTACATAGAATAAAATCATAGTTATATTCACAATTTTTGATTTAAACATCGTTCAACAAATCACTCATTCCAATTTCATTCATGTGCAAAACCCCATAATTCATTCCTTCCATCACCATCACATACATTCACATATCTCCAAAGTAATTCTCAATCCCCTTGTTCAAGCATATAATATGATATTCACAAGGTTATTCACATCCTACTTAGGTTATTCACATCTTACTTTAATCATAAGGACATTAGATTTTCCAGAAAATCAATATAATATCGTGGATAATCATCATCATTATCTTCTAATTTCAATCATAATTTCAGAATTAACAAAACCCAACATTCTTCATCTAATCGGAAATATTCATCATGAAAACTCCCTTGAAAACATGCAATCCTATCCTTAACATGATCTATAACCCATACTAATATGTAAACATTATTCACATATCATAAAATACGTATTTGATACATATTATTAGGTTAGAACAATGTATAGTACAGAATTATTCATTCCCTTCCAAATCTTAACATCAAACCCTCTTTAAATCATATAACCCATACCTTCACATGCGCATTCAAACCATGATAACACATAAAGACATATCTAGATCTTGAAAGTACTTCTTTTATAAAAATCATTAGTTAAACAGTGTATAGTACCTCTCTTGATCGTTTACCTACGATCCCTCGCTTGAGAATGGCCTTGGATGGGATCTCCAAGCTTTTCCTTCCTCTTCAATGAGCTCTTTGAGAAACCCTAGGTTTTTCTTCCCCTTTCTCTCTAATAAGTTTTAGGATGATAGAAAACCTAAAACCCACGAGTTTAAGTTCTATTTATAGAATTAGGGACCCTGACGTCTCAAAAAGTCGGAAATCAGCGATTTCGCAAAAAAATCCTGTTCTCGCCTATCAATCGCCCATTAGGTACCGATCAATTGGCACCATCGATTTTTTTTTATAACTTTTTTGTTAACTTCAGTTTCATGCAATTCAATCATATAAACGAGCTAAAATAAGCAAAATATTTGGGTTTCTACACTTCATCTGTATTATTCATTATATTCTACATTGAATATAACGTCTTTCATGTCATATTTGTTTCCATGCAGTTCAAGATCTATTTTCATCATAGATTCTAGAATAAATGAAATAATTTTTCTATTTAAAATTATAATGAAAAATATTAGTCGAATGATTAAGCACCTCAATTTTAGATTCCTTGCAAGTGTTGCTAATTCTTGGAGTTTCCAGTATGTGCCTGGAATTGATAATGGAGTGTTCCCTCTACTTAAGTAGCTCAGTTGGTTCGGGCTATGGGAGAGATCCCCAAGGTCTTTAGTTCAACTCCTCCCGGGCTTACCCGATGCACGTGGTTTGCAGGTGATTGCATGCATCCAAAGGGACTAGTCCTTCCTTGTCTGGGTTGGGACACCCTCCATTACCCAAAAAAAAAAAGTATGCAATTCCTTAAGACAACAAATCTATTGAAACAGCTGCATTGGTGTGGGGAGACATCAAAATATTGTTGAATTCTTCTTCAAATTAATTAAAACTATCCAGATGAATAGTCCTAGGGATATTTTTACTTTCTTTGACCATTAATGGATGGTATCAATGGAACACCCACAAACTCTGATCGTTTCTTCTTATTCTTATCTTCAAATTGTATCTGTGACTATTCCGGACTCATGTCTTCTTGTGGAAACTGGCCGGAAAAGACCAAAACCCTTCGCCTTTACTTCCTTAAAGACACACAAAGATGAAGTGTTAAACAACTTTCTTTGTTACTTTCTTGATCACTATCCATATTACCCTTACCAGGAAGAGTGGTCAGTTTTTTGCTTCACAGCCTAGCATAGATCATAAATCATCATATACTAGGAGCTTATAATTTGGTCTTAACTCATTCAGCATTCCAATTAGAAAGAAGATAAAGAATTTTTTAGTTTTTTATTTTATTTTATTTTAAAGGGAAAAATCCATAGGGGATTGAGGCTTTGTCTTGATCGCATCCGTTTATTATTCAAAATAACACAGTACAGCCTAAATTTGCGGGGGGGGGGGGGGGCATAGTTACCAAACCCCCGTACTAAACCCATATAATACTTTTAGGAGGGGTCGTCGTTTAAAACGGCGTGCTTTTGCCGTGTTACGTATTATACGCATATTGCCGTATAATACTCGTTTAATACGCGAATTACTTATTAAATGCGTACAATATGCATATTTTTTCTGTACTTGTACCGTGTTAAACACATGGTATTAAATGAGTGTTATTAGTTAATATCATGATTTTTATTTATTTATAATCATTAGTTGTTTTTTTAATTTTCCCGTACTTTTGTCGTATAACACTCGTACATCCCGAATGGATCATTGCTGTTTTATACCCGTTTCCATACTTGGTAACTATGGGGGGGGGGGGGGGGGCTTCAAAAATTCCTATATATATTATGCAAAAGTGAAGAAGGTATATAAGTGTTATAATGGATATTAAATCCAATCCCATGAGCATTGCCATCCCACTGGTGGAACCAAAATTCTAAAATAAGCAAGCTTCAGAACCATTTTAAACTAATCTAGAGCTGTACCCTGTTGAATGTGGAAAGGTTCATGGCCATTGAGAGAGTAGATACCTGCATTTTAGTTGCATTACCATCTAGCTGTATCAACGTCCTCTCTCACATGTGTGTATGCTTATGCATCCCCAGCTTCACTACTTTATATATTTTAATATGATTTTGTGATGTATTTTTTTTTACATAAGATGCTAATGTCTAGATCTTCTGTGAAACAGCCATTTTTATGTTCTTTAAACATGGGTTTAATTTGTGTGCTAAGGGTCATTTGACTATTGTTCTATATTAATAAATTCTATCGTCAATGAGAATAATTTTTTTTTCCCATTTTTATGGATTCTCATGTGGTACAGTTTAGCCTTGTAGTTTCTAAACACTTGAAGGCAGAGATTGGAAAGTTTCTTCCACACTGTAAGAGTAGCAAGAAAAAAATAATAGAAAGAATTCTAAAGTGACTACAATGCTTCACAAAGGGATATTTGCCTAAGATATTGGGATTCTACATCAAGGAAATAGCTATGAATATAGCAAGAATATATCCTACAAGATCTTGCTATTCTCAGATGATAAGTCTAATACTCCTCCACAATATGATTTTGGCATATCTGACATTAGGTTCGACAGAAGTAACTTGAACTGTGGTCCCACTATTGACTTTGTGAAAATATTCACTTGCTGATGATGAAGGGAAACAAAAAATTCATAAGGCGCTATGACCATATGCTCAGGAACAAAATGGTAGTCTATTTCTATATGCTTTATGCGGGCATGAAAAACTGGGTTGGCGGCCACGTAAGTTGCAATAATGTTATCGCAAAGAGTGCTCATGCGAGAGGGAATAGAGATATCGATGTCTCGAAGGATATAACGAATCCTAATTGTATCAGTGTTGGCAACAGCTAAGGCGATACTCTGCTTTTGCACTAGAGAGGGATATTGTGGCTGCTTCTTGCTCCCCTATTGTAATGAGGTTTGATCCAAGGTAGATGGAGTAGCCATGGGTGGATTTTCCTCATTAGGGTTGCCAACCCAAATCCAAAACAGCATCAAAATAAGCAGTCAGATCAAACGACATGCACTTCGTGAAGGAGAGACCGGTACTCAATGTGCTGTTCAGGTATCGTAGAATTCATGTTTAGCTACTCCAAAGTGAACAAAAGCGGGTTTGTGCATGAATTAACATGGAATTCATGTTTAGCTACTCCAAAGTGAACAAAAGCGGGTTTGTGCATGAATTAACATGCCTGGTTAACTGTGTATGTGACATTTGAGGAAAAAGGTGTTGAACATGATTTGCTCGCGAAGGATCGGCTAAGGGTTATCCATCAAGTGATGAAAGCTTTGCTGGTGAGGAAAAAAGTGTTGGACATTGTTTTGTCCTAGCCATGTTATACTTTAGAAGTAGATTGAGTGCAAACCTCATTTGAGTGAGACTCAAGTGATTGGCAGAACAATGAACCTCCATGCCAAAAAAGTGGTGGATGTCTCTCAGATTTTTCATATTAAATGAGGATGAGAGTTGAGATGAACGAATGCATCAAGGTTTAAAAAAAGGGTTTCGTCCACCGTAACGGTATCGGCCGAAACCGTTACGTATAGGCGTTACGTAACGGTTTCGGCCGTTACGTTATTTTTCCCCCTTTTTTGGTTTAAAAAATTCCAATAAATGAGTAAAAATTCCAATAAAAAAGCAATAAATGAGTAAAAATATACTTCTAAAGCCAATATGAAGCTCAAAATGTAAAAATAACGAAATTGGATGGGTCGAGAGTCTCGAGACTCCAGATACTAATAGGTAGATACAAATATACAATGATACATACAGTCATAACTCATACACATCTGCTAAGTGCTAAAACCACATAAATTATGGGCTGGCTCATCATCATCATTTCTATTTGGTTGAACGTAAGGCTGGTGGTAGAGACTTTCATAGTGCTGGGCTTGGGCTTGAGCATAGTCATGTGGGAATCCGCTGAAAAAATCCTGTGGTTGATAGTACTGCTAGCCCTGCTGGGGATATGTGAGAGGGTATCCATAACCATAAGCTCTATACTGATACTGGGGAAACAAAGCATACCCTTCCATGTAGTCCGAAAAAGTCAAATATTGTTCAGCTTCAGCCTCAGGTTCCTGAACCTCTCCCCCCCTACTTGCATTAGGACTCCCTTGAAGCTCAGCTCTAGTCCAATCGACATTTTGCCCCTGACCAGCACTGCATCATAAATAACTGTTGTAGCACCTGCATCTCCACCTTTATCACCACTAGGTCCACTACTAGTACTACTAGTAGATGAGAGCTCCTGCCCTTCTCCTCCCACTGACCCTTCATTAATCTCCTCAATGGTTGCTGGTAATTGTGCCGATGCCTTGCCTTTGCCTCTTCATTTTCTGGCTCTGCGTGTCACAGGTCCATGGTTAACTCTCCCTGTCTCTTACTCGCCTATTTGAGCTTCGAAACCTACTCATTATTCGGGGTTGTTCTTTTTGTTGAAGAGAAGAACTGCACGCAGCAGGCTCGGTTGTTCCAGTGCGGGCTATACGAGAAAGGTTGAAGGTTGTTCTGTTCGCTACCGCTCCTCTTCGGTTGTTCTTGGCAGATCGCTACCAGCTCACTTGTCGTTGCCGTTATTTGGAAGAACCTGCATCAATTTCTTAGCTGGCCTCGTTCTTTGTCAACCGTTTGTCCATATGATAAAGCCCTTTTGTCCTACTTTTCATATAGTTCTTTGCACTTTGCTTCTTCGGGTTGGACCTGGTATAAATACAGGGAGCCCCTTAGGATCAATTTGCAAGTTTCAGACATCTTCCTCCAATGAATAGCCGAGTCCTTGTTTCTGCATGCATTCTTGAATGGGGATGGGGTGAAGCCTTCCTTGCTTTCTTTTCCCTAGCCCGGTACCCGGTTCGTAGCCAATTTGCCACATGATCTCCCAAGTGGGTTTACTATACGGAGTATGTTTCATGGCTCTTTCCATTCTCTTCCAACATCGAGGCCTCGGTACATATTTTAACATTTAATAATATTCCGAAAAAAATACTAATATTTAATAATATTCCGAAAAAAATACTAACATTTTCTAATATTTAATAATATTCCGAAATCAATACTAACATTTTCTAACATTTAATAATATTCAGAAATAAATACTAACATTTTCTAACATTTAATAATATTCCGAAAAAAACTAACATATTTTAACATTTAATAATATTCCGAAAAAAAATACCAACATATTCTAACATTTAATGATATTCCGAAATAAATACTAACATTTAATAACATTCCGATATAAATACTAACATTTTCAAACATTTAATAATATTTTGAAATAAATACTAACATTTTCTAACATTTAATAATATACCGAAAAAAATAATAACATTTTCTAACATTTACTAATATTCCGAAAAAAATACTAACATTTTCTAACATTTAATAATATGCCAAAATAAACTAACATATTCTAACATTTAATAATATTCCGAAAAAAATACTAACATATAATAATATTTTGAAATAAATACTAATATTTAATAATATTCCGAAAAAAACTAACATAT
The DNA here is from genome assembly GCA_015143295.1 of Tetracentron sinense. NCBI lineage: Eukaryota > Viridiplantae > Streptophyta > Magnoliopsida > Trochodendrales > Trochodendraceae > Tetracentron > Tetracentron sinense. Next base: position 34,133,851 of record CM026563.1, on the reverse strand, counting down.
TCTAACATTTAATAATATTCTTAACATATTCTAACATTTAATAATATTCCGAAATTAAAACTAACATTTAATAATATTCCGAAAAAAAACTAACATATTCTAACATTTAATAATATTCCGAAAAAAATACTAACATATTCTAACATTTATTAATATTTTGAAATAAATACTAACATTTAATAATATTCCGAAAAAAATACTAACATATTCTAACATTTAATAATATTCTGAAATAAATACTAACATTTAATAATATTCCGAAAAAAATACTAACATTTTCTAACATTTAATAATATTCCGAAATAAATCTAACATTTTCTAACATTTAATAATATTCTTGAATAAATACTAACATTTAATAATATTTCGAAAAAAAATACTAACATATTCTAACATTTAATAATATTCCGAATAAATACTAACATTTAATAATATTTCAAAATAAATACTAACATTTTCTAATATTTAATAATATTCTTAAATAAATACTAACATTTAATAATATTCCGAAAAAAATATTAACATTTTCTAACATTTACTAATATTCCAAAAAAAATACTAACATTTTTTAACGTTTAATAATATTCCAAAATAAACTAACATATTCTAAAATTTAATATTATTCCGAAAAAAATACTAACATTTAATAATATTCTGAAATAAATACTAACATTTTCTAAGATTTAATAATATTCTGAAATAAATACTACGATTTTCTAACATTTAATGATATTCTGAAAAAAATATTAACATTTTCTAACATTTAATAATATTACGAAAAAAATACTAACATTTTCTAACATTTAATAATATTCCGAAAAAAATACTAACATTTTCTAACATTTAAAAGCATTAGAAAGTAAACTAATATATTCTAACATTTAATAATATTCCGAAGAAATACTAACTTATTCTAACATTTAATAATATTCCGAAAAAAATACTAACATTTAATAATATTCGAAAATAAACTAACATTTAATAATATTCCGAAAAACATACTAACATATTCTAACATTTAATAATATTCTGAAATAAATACTAACATTTTCTACATTTAATAATATTCACATTTAATAATATTCCAAAAAAAATACTAACATTTAATAATATTTCGAAATAAATACTAACATTTAATAATATTCCGAAATAAATATTAACGTTTAATAATATTCCGAAAAAAATACTAACATTTAATAATAGTCTGAAATAAATACTTACATTTAATAATTAATACTAACATTTGGTATTCGAAAAAAAATAAAGAGAAAGAGGAATACCGAATTGACGAATACGAGAAATTGAGAGAAAAAAGGTAGCTAAGACCAAGTGCCTTGCTCTGCGACAAAGATAGATGGCGACGACGCAAGGAGGGAGGACTGGAGCTCCTCTTCTACCGTTCTACGGGATTCTTGACTCTTTAGTCTTTACTTGAGGGAATGAAGGATTGAGTCGTGAGAGGGTTTATAATTTATAACTCGGGATCGGAGAGAAAATGAAATGAGAGAAGAGAAGAGAAGAGGACTCAAGACTGACTCAGCAACTCAAAACCTGCGAAAAGCAACTGCAAAAGGAAAAAAAACAAAACCTACAAAAGGAAAAAAAAGAAAAAGCTCGAAAAAGCAGATTCTCGTGCTGTTACGATACCTGTAAGCGAAAATAGGTGTAGTGCCACGGTAACGGTGTTCACCGAAACCGTTACATAATGAGCGTTACGTAACGGTTTTGACGTTTTTTAAAACCATGCTCTCATTGAACCCACAAGCTTTACCTGGGTCTCATATCTCCCTCAATGGAGTGATGTTATAGTAGATGAGTTCAATGCTTTTCTTAAAAATTTCCCCTGGTCCATAGTATTGGTCCATCCTCGCCAAAACGCCATCATTTGCAAGTGGGTCTTTCGTATCAAAAGACATGCCAATGGATTGGCATAGAGCAATATAGAGCCTAACTTGTCGCCAAAGTTTTTATCCAACGTCATGGGCTTGACTATGACAAGACATTCAACTCCATGGTCAAGCCCACCACCATCCTCATTGTTCTATCCATTGTTGTCTTTAATAATTGGGTGCTTCGTCAACTTGATGTTCGCAATGCCTTCCTACATGGGTTCCTAGATGAAAGTGTACATGTCGCAACCACTGGGGTTCATTGATAAAGAACACCCAACTCATGTCTACAAGCTGTCTGCAAGCTCCACAAAGTATTGTACAACCTTAAACAAGCTCTTAGCACTTGGCTTTTGCATCTCATTGACTTTGTTCTTCAGCATGGGTTCACTTGTAGCCGAGCAAACTCTTCTATGCTCACACATCACAATCGGCATAGGTCTCTCATATTTCTTCTCTATGTGGATGACATATTCTTCACAACTCTCATGCATTCCATGGTTTTAAAAAACGCCGAAACCGTTACGTAACGGTTTCGGTAAACACCGTTACCCGTTACCGTGTCGCCACACCTATTTTTGTAGACTTGCAGTTGCTTTTTGTAGGTTTTGAGTTGGTGAGTCAGTCTTGAGTCTTCTACTCTTCTCTTATTTCATTTTCTCTCCAACTCTGAGTCTTATAAATTATAAACCCTCTCACGACTCAATCCTTCATTCCCTCAAGTAAAGACTAAAGAGTCAAGAATCCCATAGAACGGTAGAAGAGGAGCTCCAGTCCTCCCTCCTTGCATCGTCACCGTCTTTCTTTGTCACAGAGCAAGACTCTTGGTCTTGGTTACCCATTTTCTCTCAATTTCTCGTATTTGCCTATTCGGTAGAGCTCTATATTTTTTGGAATACCAAATGTTAGTATTAATCATTAAATGTTAGTATTTATTTCGGAATATTATTAAATGTTAGAAAATGTTAATATTTTTTTCAGAATATTAGAAAATTTTAGTATTTATTTCGGAATATTATTAAATGTTAGTATTTATTTCAGAATATTATTGAATGTTAGTATTTTTTTCGGAATATTATTAAATGTTAATATTTATTTCGGAATATTATTAAATATTATAATATGTCAGTATTTTTTTCGGAATATTATTAAATGTTAGAATATGTTAGTTTTTTTCGGAATATTATTAAATGTTAGAAAATGTTAGTATTTATTTCGAAATATTATTAAATGTTAGTATTTATTTGGAATATTATTAAATGTTAGAATATGTTAGTATTTTTTTCGAAATATTATTAAATGTTAGTTTATATTGGAAAATTATTAAATGTTAGTATTTTTTTCGGAATATTATTAAATGTTAGAATATGTTAGTATTTTTTTCGAAATATTATTAAATGTTAGTTTATATTGGAATATTATTAAATGTTAGTCTTTTTTTCGGAATATTATTAAATGTTAGAATATGTTAGTTTATTTTGGAATATTATTAAATGTTAGTATTTTTTTCGGAATATTGTTAAATGTTAGTATTTATTTCGGAATATTATTAAATGTCAGTATTTTTTTGGGAATATTATTAAGTGTTAGTATTTATTTCAGAATATTATTAAATGTTAGAATATGTTAGTATTTTTTTCGGAATATTATTAAATGTTAGTATTTATTTCGGAATATTATTAAATGTTAGAAAATGTTAGTATTTATTTCAGAATATTATTAAATGTTAGAATATGTTAGTATTTTTGTCGAAATATTATTAAATATTAGTATTTATTTTGGAATATTATTAAATGTTAGAAAATGTTAGTATTTTTTCGGAATATTATTAAATGTTAATATTTATTTCGGAATATTGTTAAATGTTAGTATTTTTTTCGGAATATTATTAAATGTTAGTATTTATTTCGGAATATTATTAAATTTTAGTATTTTTTTCGGAATTTTATTAAATGTTAGAATATGTTATTTTTTTTCGAAATATTATTAAATTTTAGTTTTATTTTAGAATATTATTAAATGTTAGTATTTATTTCGGAATATTATTAAATGTTAGTATTTTTTTCGCAATATTATTAAATGTTAGAAAATGTTAGTATTTTTTTCAGAATATTATTAAATGTTATAATATGTTAGTATTTTTTTCGGAATATTATTAAATGTTATTATTTATTTCAGAATATTATTAAATGTTAGAAAATGTTAGTATTTTTTCGGAAAGTTATTAAATATTAGTATTTTTTTCGGAATATTATTAAATGTTAGTATGTTTTTCGGAATATTATTAAATGTTAGACTATGTTAGTATTTATTTCAGAATATTAATTAATGTTAGTATTTTTTGCAGATTAGGGTATTCTTAGAGTACTTATTGATACTTGACATAATGCCGAGAAAGAGAAATAACACAGACATTGGTTGGGAGTTTGGGCAGAGAGTAGGGGATAATAAGCATAAAATCAAGTGCAATTATTGCGCTAAATTCATTACTGGGGGGATTACAAGATTCAAGGACAATTTGGCTCATAAAGCAAGTGATGTAGCAGGATGTACTGTAGTTCCGAAAGAGGTTCATATTGTGATGAAAGATCATTTGAAGGATGCTCAAGCAACTAAAGCTTAGAAAAGAAAAATTGCTGAGAGAATAGCTAACATGGAGAGAGTTTTAGATGATGAAGCTATTTTAGTGGCGGGTTTGAGGGCCAGCATGGATAGCTTTCACTCAGATGAGACTAGTCGACGATTTACTGCTGCTACTGGGAGACGTTTTGACTCTGGAGGGTCATCATCACAGTAGCCACCAGCAAACCGTTCATCACATTTGCCTAGGTCTTCAAGCTCACGAGTATCTGGTGAGAGTTCGCGTCGTGTTAGAGGAAGACGTGGTCGAGGTTCAATTGACCATTTCTTGATGTGACCCGAGACTGCCACTTAGCCTAGTGTGAAGTCCAGTTTCGATAAGGGGATAAGGGCAAAAGTGGGCAAGACAATTGCACGATTTTTCCATTGGAATCGCATTCCTCCTAATTCAGCGACCTCCCCTTATTTCTAGGCTATGATAGATGTTATAGCAACGGCAGACTTAGGGATTAAAGGACCTAGTTCTTACGAGATTGGGCGAAGATATTTGGATGAAGAAGTTCAAGACTTGAGGCTTTATATTCAAAAGTTTCAGAGATCTTAGGAGGAATATGGGTGCACTCTGATGTGTGATGTGTCTCGAAAATCAATTGTGAACTTTATAGCACACAATGGGCAAGGTACTATATTCCAAAAGTCGGTGGATGTGTCTGGAAAAGTAAAAGACCATAAGTTCTTATTTAAATTGATGGATCAAGTTGTTGAAGAAGTCGGTGAAAAATACATAATTCAAATAGTCACCGATAATGAAGCTGCTTATAAGGCAGTTGAGAAGAAATTAATGAAGAAGCGGAAACATCTATACTGGTCTCCCTACGCAGCACATTGCATAAACTTACTTCTGGAGGATATAGGTATGCTTTCTTCAGTAGAGACAATAGTTAATAAAGCTAGAAAGATTAGTGGTTGTATCTACAACCACAACTGGATGGTGGCGGTTATGAGGGAGTTTACTGGTGGCAGAGATTTGCTACGGCCGGACATTACTAGATTTGCCACAAACTATATTGCCCTCAAGAGTATTGTGCGATATAAGGCACAATTACTTCAGATGTTTTCTTTTGAGAAATGGGTGGAATCTAGGTACGCTCGTGAAGAGGGCTTGCGTAAGCAGATAGCTCAAATCGTCATCTCTGAACAGAATACATTTTGGACAAAGACAGAAGAGATTATGAAGACCGTACAACCCCTAGTAAAAGTGTTGAAATTAGTGGATGGTGATACAATGCATATGATAGGCTATATATGCGATGCAATTGACCGAGCAAAATTTGCAATCAAAGAACTTAATAAAGCATCGTATAAACAATGTTGGGCTTTGATTGATAAGCACTGGGATAAGCAGCTTCACCAAGATATCCATGTTGCAGGTCCATATACATAGTTATTTAATTTATTAACCGTCACTTTTCTTATTTTATTATTTGGTAATTGATGTATATATTTTTTCTTTATACAGAATATTTCCTAAATCCCGTCTGCTATTATTCAAACACTTTTTCCGACCATCCAGAGGTATTTTTGGGCCTGAAAAAAACAATCCAGAGACTTGAGCCTAGTAAAAAAGGGCAAGTAAGAGCCTTGAGTCAGGTATAATTATAAATTATAAGTTTATATATTTATCAATTTGTTAACTTAGTTGTATACTTATATACTAATTGAAATTCAATTTCTTTTAGCTTAAGCAGTATAAGCAGCAACAAGGCTATGTTGGAAGTGATACGGCACGACTGGCAAGAAAAATGACTGAACCAGGTATAACTGTATAATTTGGATTATGACTTATTAGTTATAAAATTATGACTGCACTATACTTTATGATATTTTCATTTTTTAGTCGAATGGTGGGGTATATATGGCGAGGATGCTCCAGATCTTAGAAAAATTGCAATGAGGATCCTTAGTTAGATTTGCTCCTCATCTAGGTGTGAAAGAAACTGGAGCACATTCTCATTGATTCACATGAAGCCACGAAATAGGCTCACTTCCGAGAAGTTGGACAAATTAGTATTTGTCCACTACAATATAAGATTGTGTGTACGTCATCTAACGAGGAGAGAACAAGACGATGATTTTTATGATCCAATCAATTTGGATTTTATTTTTGCCGATGATGATCCCATAGAACCATGGTTGCGTGAAATAGAAAAACCGGTTCTAACTGATGCATCTTTCCTTGAAGGACATGTAGATGCAACCAATGAAGAGTTGAGGGCCGCAGCAGGTGCCGCCACAGGCACAGACATACAACCACCAACTCTTACCCCTACTTCAGAGATTACAAGTACAAGCAGAGCCTGAAAAGAAAGAGGCAAAGGCAAGACATCGGCACAATTACCAGCAACCATTGAGGAGGTTAATGAAGGGTCAGCGGGAGGAGAAGGGCATGAGCTCTCATCTATTAGTAGTACTAGTAGTGGACCTAGTGGTGATAAAGGTGGAGATGCAGGTGCTACAACAGTTATTTATGATGCAGATGCTGGTCAGGGGCAAGATGTCGATTGGACTGGAGCTGAGCTTTAAGGGAGTCCTAATGCAAGTAGGGAGAGAGAGGTTCAGGAACCTGAGGCTGAAGCTGAACAATATTCGACTTCTTCAGACTACATGGAAGGGTATGCTTTGTTTCCCCAATATCAATATGGAGCTTATGGCCCACATATCTCCAGCAGTGCTATCAACCATAAGATTTTTTCAGCGGATTCCCACACGACTATGCTCAAGCCCAAGCCCAGCACTATGAATGTCTCTACCACCAGCCTTACATTCAACCAAATAGAAATGATGATGATGATGATGAGCTAGCCCGTAATTCTATGTGGCTTTAGCACTTAGCAGATGTGTATGAGTTATGACTGTATGTATCATTATATATTTGTATCTGCCTATCAGTATCTGGAGTCTCGAGTCTCTCGACCCATCTAATTTCGTTATTTTTACATTTTGAGCTTCATATTGGCTTTAGAAGTATATTTTTACTCATTTATTGCATTTTAATTTTTTTTTTTCTATTTATTGGAATTTTTTAAACCAAAAAAGGGGAAAAATAACGTAACGGCCGAAACCGTTACGTAACGCCCGTACGTAACAGTTTCGGTCAATACCGTTACGGTGGCCAAAACCCTTTTTTTGAACCTTGAATGGGAATGGTGGTGAGATGTGAGAGCAAAGCATAAGAGAGCAGATGATTGGTGTCCATAAGCACTTGAGGCTTGAGGTGCTGTCCTTGAAGCATGTGAGCATGGGATGAGTCTAATTAGTGGAAGACTGATCCGTATCAGAGGCAGGAGGTGCTGCAGCGGTAGGTGGTAGATCTTGTAGTTATTACTATATCAAATGCAGGTGCATTGGTGGATGGGGGTGGCAAAGTTGGTGTTGTGGTGTCTAATGGTGAGGTCGTCCCATGTATTGGTTGAAGATGGAGCAGTTGTTGCCGGTGTTAGAGACGGGCTTGTAGCAGTGGTGGAGAGACTTGGTGAGGCGATTGACATAAAAGAGGGCGGTGGAAAGGGGTTAAACATGCACGACAAGATGACCAGCTTCAGAGGAGAACATTGGGGATCTGAGTGCCTAAAGAGCTGGAAGGGAAAACAGTTTCCATTAAAAATAACATACCAAAAAATATAGATGGGATACGTCCGAGGGTCGAGTCACCTATAGCCCTTGTGTAGTGAGCTATAACCGAGGAAGATGCATCATAGGGACTTTGAACCATAGTTGTAGGGAAACCATATTCAAGGCGGGAAGATCGCTTCCCTAGAAGTGCGATCAGGAAGTGAGTTCGATTTGGTTTCCCAATTTTCCGAAGCGCCTGAGAAATTGTTGGGAAGCGACTAGAAAATGATTGGGAAATAATTGGAAAGCAATGGAAAACGATAGGAAATGATTTATGTATCGTGATTCTTGTTACCTGCATAGTATTATTTTTTAGATTATTTTGTTATATTAAGTTGTACCTATAGGGTGTAAACTTATAGTTATTTACTTTATATTGACTAGCGGAAGGCACGCGCGTTGCACATGTGTGTACGGTCCGATGCACGTGAGAGAGAGGGGTGGGGGAGAGTGACTGGGGTTAACCCTAGAGGTGAGTGAATTTCAACCACGGTTAAGGAGTGTCAAAAGGGACACATGTTAACCTGTCGGTGCAATTGATGAGAAAGGTGTAGTTTGAGGTGGGTGAATTTTAACCACAGTTAAGGAGTGTCAAAAGGTATAGATGAGAAAAGGGAAGTTTGGGAATTAAGTAAAACATTAAATCAAGGTTTTGTCTTAAGGGTAGTTTGGGAATTTATCAAAAATAGGCAGCGTTTTGAGAAAAGGGTAGTTTGGTAGATTGTAGATGACAAAGGGATAGTTTGGGAATTAAGTAAAAAATGAAATGAAGGATTTGTAAGGTTTGTATACAAGGGTAGTTTGGGAATTGGGAAAAAATTAGGCTACGGTTTGTTAAGGGGGGTAGTTTGGGAATTTCCATCATTAGGGGGGGCTTCTCTCATTATAGTAGAGATAAGTACATATTAATCTATAACTAGAATGTGGTCTGTGCATCGCACGGGAAATTATAAGAATAATATAAGTGATAGGATGGGAAATTCAAATATGCAAAGAAATAAGATTAATTAATCAAAAAGAAAATCAAAGGCACATTAAAAGAACAGAATACGTAAATATATGGTTATTTACTACAAAAAAAACTTAAAAATAATATTTATCTTTCTAAAAACAAAAGCATAACTGAAACACATTCAAATATCTATTATCTATTAAATTGAAACAGAACCCTGATACATTATGAAGAAAAAAATCAAGAGAAAATTATTAATCTATTTTGACCAAACACAAAATGGTTCTAAAATTAGTCATTAATATTACCATTCTAAATTCACACACTTTGCTCACCGCAATAGAAGAGTTGCAATACCACTCTCCATTCATGCCGGAATACCACCTTTCTATTAGTTTGAGAGACTAAACATTGAGAAAAAAGAAGGCTTGGGGTTATAAATATTTAGTTATAATTTGGAATGGTTCAACCGTCTAAGATGAATATCAACATGGACATGAATTATTATTCTCAATATTGTTAGACAACTAAAGTATTTAAACTGAAGAAAATAATAAAATCCAACGTAAAAAATAATATGATTATTATTGACATCTTTATCACTGTATGTTTATCAATGCAATATTTAATAGATCATATACATCTACCAAACAAATATATCTATTTTATTTTTCCATTTGCCCATCTTTTAATTTTTGATTCCTCTTCTTAGTGTTGCTTTGTCTATTTTATATATAGGAAAAAAAACAGTTTACTACATGAAACAAAATATTAATTCAAAGTAAAGAGTGCACTAAAATAAGAAACGATAAAAAGAATCATTCAGAAAAGTAATATTAAACAAAGGCAATAGGGCGCGCCCAGTTGTAATCCTTACAATATCGGGCCAACCATCCAATAATCGTTTGTACATTAGTTATCAAAAATTAAAAGAAAAGTTATTTTGTCATACGCACAGTTCCAGGGGTTGAGTTCTATCCCAAGACATGCCATGATGCTGCAAAGGCTTTGCTGCCACATGTATAGTGTTCATAATACCAACAAATCTCCGTGCTAGCCATTGATGCTCAGCCCCACCAAGCCATCTAAATGTCAAACATGTTGAATGTCATAGTTCACGTATAAATACACAATTGCATTGCATGCTCAGTCTCCAACCCACTGACTCTTCAACATAGTTAAACCATTGCATCCATTCATACAGAATAGTAGTGTCAATGCAGACAGAACTTTCATCCGTGATTGGACCATTGGAATTAAAAGGGAACGTCTCAGGACTTACAGAGAGGTGCATCCCTTTGAATCGACACATCCATCCCCAAACAATCTCTCTCCTGCCAACCATCTGAATCACCTAATACACCTACTAAAAGACTCAGCCGTTCGGATGGTGTCTTTAACTATCGGTTGTGAAGATGATAAAAGAAAGAGTCTGGAAAAGTATCCTAAATTCCCTCCCCATGTTTTTGACTTCTCCCCACTTGATATCTCTCATCTTTTTATCACCACATGTCAGTTGAAGGTGTGACGCCTGAGGTGTGGGCTCAGGTGTCTGCCAGAGGTAATCCGATGCCACCAAGGATAAATATGAGTCAAAGGTTGGGCAGACTCACGTACACATATACCATGATACACTTAGCAAGCATCCTAACAGAATTTTTCCAGTGTAGGGTAATTGTACGGTTTTATCATATCTGTTATCTGAATGGCATGAGTAAAATTGCAAAAGAGACTATAGACCAACAGGGAGGATGTTGACTTCAAAAAAAAAAAACTAGGAGGGATGTTATCATTGAAACTCTAGTAGCCGCTAGCTGCAAAAGTTATCCCTAATATAGAATCCTTTGTACCTGTAAAAGAAGGAAGGTTGAGATGAGTTTGAGAGAGGTTGTTAGCCATGTCATGTCTACTGGAATGTGGTACTAAAGGATAACTTGATGATAAATGATGAATCAATTTTCTTTGAACATGATGCATTATTTTGCCAAGCATATCTTACTTGGACAGTTCATGAAAAGTATAAGTTACCATTAGTTTCTATGGTATCTCGATCCTTATAACTTATAAGTTATAACCAAGATTGAAGCCCCATGACATCAAATTTTAGACCACATAAACACCAGCCAAGTATGTATGTTACTTTAAATAGACTTCTCCTATCTGGTAGTGATATTCCTGCAATTACAGAAAACAAAGGTTTTACTCTTGTCCAACTAAACCCAACATCTGAATGGGTGATACCGTCTGGTTTCTAGTTTCGTGATAGAAACCATCAAGCATTTGAGGGGATGATACCATCAATGTGATCAAATCCACTATTAGGGCATGGCACACTGGATGCACCGATAGAATGAGAAGATGAGGGAGGGTCCATCGTTGGTCGCTCCACAGGTTTTCACACGAAAGAGTGATGGAAAACTCTGAGGTCGTTTAGAGAAGGGAATGGAGAGGGAGGATAAGTGAGGGAGATATGGGTATTTAAAAGAGGAGGTGAAAGGGTTTGTTAAATTAGGGTGTGACGGTTCGGAACTCATGCTTACCTCTCAATGGAATCTAGAGGTGCAATTGTTCATTTGGTGCCGTTTACTAACGATTGTGAAGAAGATGAAAACAGAGAGAAAAGAAGATATATAGAAGGAAAAAGGTAAATATAAATTACCTTAAAAACCTCTACAGGGCAACGATTCATACCCTAAAATTGCTCAAAACCCTCCACATGTAAATATGGAGGACTCTTGAACCCGCAAGGATATAATCTCCTAAAACCCCTCCCAAGAGTTGCATCCCCAGCCGACGCCACGTGGACCTTCTAGGGCTTGGGTTTAATTAGATATAATTTCCATTTCATTCTTTAGTCATAATATTTTTTCCAATAGCTTTGAAATCGATTTTAACTTGCTTCTTAGTTTTCCGTTCTCTTCTTGCTCATCTTTTCAAACGCATTTTTACTCACTTCCACAATGCTTCTTGCTCGCTTCCCCAATTGTTTCTTTCGCACTTCCTCAGTCGCTTCTTAATTGTTTCTCACCTCTCATTTCCTAAGGATTTTAGGAGCCTCGCTTTCACTCCACTTCTCTATTTCCTTTCTTGCTTTGGTAACTATGCTTTAGACTAAGCTCGTCACTTCAATAGGGCTCAAGGAATGGAAAACATTCACACCCAAAGGCTTTCATATGCCATTAGTTAGGTTGAGACCCAAATTACACCTTATTAGGGGATTTGATGGAGAATTGGTGTGGGTAGGCGGGTGATAAGATAGATCTTCATAGTGAATGCTTTGACCTAAAGTTCCTTGCTAAGGTTTCCTTGATTTTGTAGATTATTCCCAGTCTCTACTAGGCGTCGATATTTACACACGGCAATGTCGTTCTGTTGAGGAGTGTTGGGGCAAGATTGGCAATGCCCAATGCGATGTAAAGTTAAATCATTCAAGAAGGATTTGCTAAAGAAATCGATACTTCCATTGGATTGAGAATTTAATTTGTTTATCGAATTCGAGTTTCGACCATCAGCCCATGAATTATCAAAGATAGTTATACTTCTAGATTTTTTTCGCATCAGATAGAGCCATATATATCAGTTAAAATCATAAAAAGATGTATCGAAACCCAAATAAAGAAGAGACTAGGGCCGGTCCCCAAATAGTTCAACCGATAAGGTGAAGAATAACATGACTATCATGAGTGACTGGATTAAAAGGAAGGTGAGAACTCTTAGAAAGTTTGCAATCACTACAAATATTATCAAATTTATTAAGAGTAAATCCTAAATTTTGAAGCAATAAACGAAGAACATGCAAGGAACAATGGCCGAGACACCAATGCCACAGTTCTGCATAGGAGGATGTTGCTGCAAGTGCCACTGAGTTGGAGGAGTGAGGCACTGGAATAGGGAAGAGGTTGTCCTTAGTCTCTTCTTCAAGAAGAATTTCCTTGTAGATAGATCCTTGACTTGGAAAGCCCATGGAGAGAAGGTGAATCAACAATGGTTGTCATTAGATAGTGCATGCTACTTTGCATGATTCTTACTATGATAATATACATGCTTCTATTTTATTATGAGCAATGCTATGTCCACTTTCTGGTTTTCCACTCTTCCCTATTTTTGTACAAGAAGACAAAATAGTATAACACTTTTTTGTGGGACCCATCACTTTTATTTTGTCTTTTTGTTTAAAAATAGGAAAGACTACCAGAGAGTGGACAACCAGAAAGTGGACATAGCATTGCTTTTTTATTATTTATTGAACTATGGATGTTATATATGCTTATTTATTCATTCTCTAACATTTCATCCTTAGATTTCCAACCTTTTCTTAATATTTTGTTGCATTTCCTTAATTTTACACTACTTCTTCGAAACATTCCACTTCCCTAGTGACCAATGTGTAAAACATTTCTTATGCATATACAAGCAAGGGGGAGGGGAGGGGAGGGGAGGGGAGGGGGGGGGGGGGGCGGGGGGGGGGGGGGGGGGGGGGGGGGGGGGGGGGGGGGGACGACTTGTACTTGATCTCTTGTTCTGGTGCAAACATTTATTGACATATAATTTTCCACTGAGAAGGAGGAATGTTAATTGAGTAGATATACTCACCTCTAATAACCATGTATGTTGTTTTTATGAACTGAGGTTGATGACAACACATTTGAGTAGTTCGGGTCTTCCAATTCTGTGGTTCTTCTTTTGTTTTCCAACTTAACAAATCTTGCCTATTAACATTTGCAAGATTATGATTTTGGTATAATTTGTGTTTTGGTTGAATGCTCATGCAGTTGGAAGGGGAGGCAACTTCTAGAGCTATTCGTTTGGCAGATTTTGTGAACACACCTCTCTATGTAGTTCATGTGATGAGCATTGATGCAATGGAAGAGATAGCCAAAGCAAAAAAATCAGGTCAGGAACTCCTTAATTTTTAACTTTCTACTCTCAGTGGGGAAATTCATTTGGCTTTGATAATGTACTACTACATTAATATATCATGACTCATGAGTTGGATTAGTTTGAATAAGTATTAGGGTTTGAAACTAGGGTTGTAGAGATTAGGGTTTGAGAGAGAAGAGGAAGAAGAAGAGAGAAAAGAATAGGTTTAGGGAAAATTAGTGAGAGAGATTAATTGTCTCTCTCGTGCTCTTTATATTTATACTCTCCACTAATGGTATACTATTAGTTTATAAGAGATATTAATAGTATACCCAAAACACAGTCTACAAGAGTAAATAGAGAACATAAAAGTAATGTCCAGCCCATTAAGGCCTTATTCAACACTCCCCCTCAAGCAGTGTTGTCAGAACCGGACCGGACCGGCCGGTCGAACCGGTGGAATCGGGAACCGGTTCCCCAAATCCTCAAAACTGGCCATAATTCAAAACCGGCCTATTTAATGAAAACCGTGGGAACTGGCCGGTTGAACCGGGAACCGGTGGTCAGAACCGGTCATATATGGGTAAAAATAGATTTAAAAATAATAATAAAAAAAAGGACACGGTTGAACAGGACCGGTCAAACCGATGGAACCGGGAACCGGCCACTCAACTGGTTCGAAGACCGGTCCGGACATTGCCCTCAAGTTGGTGCGTAGATATCACTCATGCTCAACTTGTCAATAATATTTCGAAACTACATACCACCGAGTCCCTTAGTCAACACATCAGCCAATTAATCTGACTTTACAAACGGGGTGCAAATGTAACATGCCTTCAACTTCTCCTTGATAAAATGACGGTGTACCTCAATATGCTTGTTCAGTCATGCTACACAGGATTATGAGCCATACTAATAGTTGCTTTATTATCACAATATAAGCTCATAGGACCTTCAGGGGCAATCGAAGTCAAAGCAGTTCACACACTCCGTGTGACATGACTCTAAACTCTGCCTCTACACTTGATGTAGTAACCACATTCTGTTGATTACTTCTCCATGTGACAAGATTATCTCAAACCACCAAAAAAGTAGAGTGTTTATTGGAAACGGAGTCAACTCAACCTGCATCGGTGTAGGCTTCAACCCTCAAGTTCCCATTACAAATATACAACAAGCCTTTCCTAGAAGCCGACTTTAAGTAGTGGAGAATTCGATTTACTGCATCTAGATGACCAGTAGTTGGTGAATGCATGAATTGGCAGACTATACTGACTACATAAGCAATGGTTGGGCTAGTAAGGGACAAATATATAAGTCTGCCAACAAACTTTTGGTACCTCCCAACATCTAACAAATGTTCCCCACTAGTTTCACTAAGTTTATGATTAGGTTCTATGGGTGTGCCAAACCATGCTCTAGGGGACTGCTTCAGTCCATACAGTGCCTTCTTCAGCTTGCATACCTTTCCTTCATCTAAGGGGCATTTGAACCTAAGAGGTAACATATACACCTCTTCCTCTAATTCACTATAAAGAAATTTCGTCACATCAACCTGAAATAGGGGTCAATCCTGATTGACACCAAGTGAAAGGAGGACTCTTAGTTCATTTTTGCAATTGGGACAAATGTCTCCTGATAGTCTATGTCGTAAGTTGGAGCATACCCTTTTGCAATCAAGCGAGCTTTGTATCTCTCAATTGAGCCATCTGAGTGGTGTTTCATTGTAAACCCCCACCTACATCCAACCGGCTTCTTTCCTCTTGGTAAGTTGACAATATCCCAGGTACTATTTTTTTCAAATGCACACATCTCTTCTTCTATAACCAGTTTCCATTCTGGTTGAGACAGTGCATCTATTATGAGGGATGATCACAGAAGACAAAGCCAAGGCATATAAGCGATACAAAGAAGACAAAGCATGGTAAGAAATAACATTCGAAATAGGATGTTGAGTACATGCTCTAGTACCTTTCCTAAGAGTAATAGGAATTTTAGAGTTAACAATGTCAGGAATAGAATGAACAATCAGAAGAGGTCTCTTGATGGGGCTCATGAGGATCTTTATTCCTTCTCTTGTATACTTGCAATTCTTTGACCATGGATTCATATTAGACTGTACCGCCAACTTAAATATGGTTAATTTCAATGTTGGTGGTAATTCATATATAGCAAACTATAATCCCTTGATTTGTTGCTTCTAGGCATAGTGTATTAAGCTGCATTCCAAAACTTGCAAAGGGCATAATTTGAGGTTTAAATTGTGCGTGCTTTGAACCCACGTGGTCAGAATTTAAAGGAGAATCTTCAGTAAAAACATTCAAGTTTTATCACTTCGGTATGACATGGGCCTAGTCAAAGTTTCGGATTCTTCTAAAAGTACCCGATCTAAATCTCACATCAGAATTTTGGGTTTGCAAGAGTCTCTATAATGATGAAAACCCTTGGGAAACCAAATTTCAGCAATTTTCCATCATCCTAGAGGCATGAAATGGAAGTCAAATTTTTTTGTCAAACTAACTAAGATTAACTGTGGAGGTTAAGCTGATCGAAAAATGATTTGGTCCATTAGATCCAGTTGTCCAAAGTCAAATAAGGTCCATAAACCCAACTTATCAAATTTCCAATTGGATTTACCTACATGAATTTATTTTAAACAATAAATGTTAAAAAAAAAACCTTAGAAATCGTATAAAAAAGAAGAAGAAAAACTCCATGAAGCAAGCTTAAGCCACTCAACCAAGTAGGCTCACATCATATTCTAACAGCCTAGCCTAATGTACAAAGCCCCAAAAACGTCATAACAAAGGAAGAATGTCATAGAAAGAGGAAATAAAAGGAGAAATCATTATAAAACAGGCTTCAAACACATACATAAGATCCAAACCAACCTAGAATGCTTTCTCTAGACAATCAAAGATAATAAATAAAAACAAATCCAAATCATGATTTTCTAAACAATTATAGAAAGAAAAAAAATCATGCAGAACAATACTAGCTTTGATTTTTGGCACCTCCAATTTAATAAAATAAATTCCAATGAAATCGGCATCCACGCTCCAAAAGTCCAGTTGTCCTTGAGTTTTGGCACCTCCAATATAATGAAAACCAGCCTTGTCTTCTTCAAAACTTTGAGAGAAGAAAGTAGAGAGAATTGATTTTTTTTAATCCGGAGCCTTGGAGGGGTTTATATAGGCCTAAGAATGTGAAAGAATTAGAAGTGGTAAGACAAAGATTAGAAATATAGGAAACTATGCATAGTAGTGGTAATTATTTTACCGCCATTGTGCAAATATAGGGCAATCTAAAGCTGGTGGTAGTTGTATTACCGCCAGCTCCAAGTGTTTCCAAAGTTTCAAGACTGGTCTTATTACCAAATACCTAATTGGCGGTAATGGTATTGCTGCCAACATGTGGATTTCCAAGAAAAAAAAAAAAAACTAATTTGGGTGGATTTGACTAGTTGACAGGCACATGTCACCCTTTGAATGGGTTAACACGGTTTTGGCCAAAACAAGATTTTTTAGGTCCTGGAAAAGCTGTTTTTTGACAGAATGGATATTTTTAATAAAATTAAGATCCGTAAAACCATTTTAGAAGGTCAGGGGTATTTTCTTAAGGGTCCATTCGCTTAATAGGAAAAGTGATGTAAGAAAAGAAAAGAAATTTACTTTTCTTGTATGTGTTCAGTTCATGAGAAAAATTTGCAAAAAAAATTATTTTCTTTTCCTAGATGTTTTAGTTTGCAAGAAATTTATATGGAAAAGTAAATGGAAAATAACTTTTTTTCTAAATTGCTCTATGTTGACTATGCATTTTTACATATTGAAATAATTAATGACGTGACCTTTGACAAGGGTAACATGGGATACAAAATTTGATCCAAATTTGTGTATTTATTTTCTCTGAAAATTACTGTCTTTTGGCTGAGAAAAGTTTTGAGGGAAAGTGCAAGAAAACTTGCACTATTTAGAAAATGTTTTCTCAGTAAAACCAAACTTCCTTGCAAATCAAATGCGTTAAAAAATGATTTGCTCGGGAAAACACACTTTCTACCTTCATTTTCTCTCCAACTAAGAACACCCCAATGATTTTTATAGGAAATTTTCAAATGCTTCAGGGACTTCTTTGGTAGGTTACAAGAAGTCCTATAGAGTACAAAATTGGGTGCTTACAATGAGCTTTCAAGTTGTATCGTTGTTCTATTTCGCTAGTACAGCTGATATTAGCAGCCATAGAGCTTGATGACATTAGCAGTCCATAGTGATAGTCAGATCTGAAGGGTCGCTCTGTTGGATATGATACCAAGTTGAGTGTGTGTGTATATATATATATATGAGTGTTTGATGGTGATTGAATGTAAATCAAGAGAAGGTTTAGGGAAAAAATTAAATCAGACCTTCATTGAGATAAAATGATTATTTATTTATCACTAATGATAAGAAAGACGTAAATTCCTTGTGTGCGTTCGGTTGTAGATAAAATGATGGTGGAAAGTATGTTGTCTCGAGTAAACCAACTTTTCACTTGTTTGGTTTGCGAGAAAGTTTGGTTTTCCTTACAAAACACTTTTTAAGAAGTGCAAGTTTCTTTCACTTTCCCTCAACTTTTTTCAGCCAAAAGATGACTATTTGAGAGAAAATAAATGCACGAATTTTGATAACATTTTGTTTTGCCAAGTTATCCTTGTCAAAGGTCACATCATTGGTTACTTCAACATGAAAATATGCATAGTTAAATAGTCAACATGGCAGTTTAGGAAAGAAGTTACTTTCCTATCTAAATTTCTGGCAAACTGAAACACCCAAGAAAAGAAAATACCAATTTTCTTCCAACATTGTCTCTTGAACTGAGCACACATAAGAAAAGTAAATTTCTTATCTTCTCTTACATCTTCTTTTCTTACATCATTTTTTCTAGTTAAACGAACGGAAGAAAGGCCTATCCTGCATAATATAGAAAGACAAAAATATCCTAGACACACATTCTCAACTGATTCAGGGTAGGGCTATTGAGTTGGTTTTCTGGAGATAGTTTCCCACTGTATTTCTACAGTGGTGCAATGTTGTCATCAATTTATTTTATTTATTTTTCTCAAGATGAGTCGAGCATTAGGACCCTGTCATCTAAAGGAAAGATTTGCTATATTTTTCTTATAAAAAAAGATTGATGGTTGTTGTAACAGAGGGTATAGTTTCATACTTAATGTTCAAAATAGCATTCCAATGTTTATATTATTCAGAGACAGTATACTTTATAGGGCTGGAGCAGTATGATATTGTTGTCATTACGTGTAAATTTGAATAATAACAAAATGAAATTTCCTTTTGATGGTGCTCAAGATGGACTGGATCCCAGGCTAGACCAGCTCGGATGATGGTCTACCACCAGACCAATTAGACTCAGTCCCAGGCTAGACCAGCTCGGATGATGGTCCTACCACCAGACCAATTAGACTCGGTCCCAGGCTAGACCAGCTCAGATGATGGTCCTACCACCAGACCAATTAGAATTGCGTAGGGCTAGGGGTAATCTTTGGAGCCCAATAAAAGATTACTCTGATCTCCTATCAGAAAATTTTCCATTTCCCCCCTTTCGGGGCTTCTACCCTGTTCACATATGTAATCTTCAAGTTTTTTATTTTTTCTCTAAAGACATACAGTTAGTTACCTATCTTCAAATCCTACGACAATGAACAATGTCTGATGCACTGTACTGATGATTTCATGATTTAGACAGGAGGGGTCACTCATTTCCTTTTATTTCAAACTGCAGGGCAGAGAGTTATTGGAGAGCCAATAGTTGCCGGACTAGTCCTTGATGATTCTGGGATTTGGGACCCTGATTTCTCCATTGCAGCGAAGCAAGAACCCATACACCTTTTATTATTTTCTTTGCTCTGCTTCAGTTTATAAGCTATGTCAAGCATCATGTGATATTTCCATGTTCCAGGTATGTCATGAGTCCTCCAATAAGGAAATCAGGACATGATAAAGCCCTTCAAGCTGCCCTTTCAACAGGAGTTCTTCAGGTTTCTTTCTCCTCATTGGACTAGATAGATTTTACATTGCCCCACCCACCCCATATGCAAACACAATATCTGGAACTTGGAATCACACTAGAAAACCCATTTTCTCTGTAGGACCTTAGGTGCTGTTCCTTGATCATGTTCCAGGTCTTGTCATTTTACTGTGGATTGATCCTGCTAATAGTTTATGCTCACCACATTACACCAAGCTGTGTTTTAATCTATCAACCTCAATTATAGTGGTCAAATATCACCCTCTAGCACTCTTGCCCAACTATTATTTTAGAGTTCCTCAATATTATCATATGATATGATTTCTACTGCATTGTTGATGTGCCAAGCAGTTGAAGCAACAGAAGCTCCATTGACAATTGGGCTTTTCCCTTTCCCATTTTTCCCCTTTTACATTCTGCAGCTTGTAGGAACCGATCATTGTCCGTTCAATTCCAAACAGAAAGCTCTTGGCATTGATGATTTTCGAAAAATTCCGAATGGTGTCAATGGTAATCACAAGTTTTGCTGGTCTCTAAGATATTTCTGAAGTGAATTTCTGTGTCTTGTGTTATTAAATGGGACTTACTTCGGCTATTCTATTTGTTAATCCTTTTACACCCTTGGCAATGCCGAGGATTTTCAGGTATTGAGGAGAGGATGCATCTGGTCTGGCATACGATGGTGGTAAGCAGCCATGGATTTGTAGCTAGCTTCATGAAAACTGAATAGCTCGAGTTGGAGTTACATTTTTCTATATGAACCATCTTCTCACTTTTTGTTTTCTTGCAGGAGTCTGGCCAAATATCTGTTACTGATTATGTCCGGATAACAAGTACTGAATGGTATGGTTTCGTTATGACCACATATATAATGCTGTAATGATGATCTCTCCTCTTAAGTTACCTATCAGTGCTTCAGATATACCAGAGAGGTTGTATCTGATATTGTGGTGCAATGAAAAAGCTGGGTTCTCACTTGGTGCACACAACCACTTAATCAACAGCCACAAAGTCAGGCTGTCCATAGGATTTTAACCATAGTTACCAGATAAAAGCGGACACGAGAAGAGAGTTTCAAAATATCCTTGGGCTATGAGAAAAATGAGATATGGGCAACTCATTCCCATTTTATTACTATGGGTAGTCATACCTTATATTTTGCCTCACATGAGATATTTGTGGAGAACTCGGCGCCTTGGGTTCCAATCTAATGATACTTGCTCAAGGTATACACCCTAGGCTATAGACTCGGGTATATCCTGTATTGGTCCACATGAGATTGGATCACAGCCAATTGCGATTGAACTTGGGGAGAGTTCATTTGCACCCACAGGTCAACACATGTCCCTTTTAACCCCTATTACCCATGGTTAAGATTCACTAACCCTTGGAGTTCAACAATCTAACCTTAGCTTTTAGAAGAAAAAATATTTAAAAATTTAGTGTTAATTTTTTTCAGGAAAAAAATTCTAAAAACCAAGGTTAGATTGTTGAATCCTAAGGGTTAGTGAATCTTAACCACAGTTAATAGGGGTTAAAAGGGACATGTGTTGACTTGTGGGTGCGATTGAACTTTCCCCGAGCTCAATCACAATTGGCTGTGATCCAATCTCATCCTATATACATAACTCTCTTTGACTACTGAACGAGACTTGATGGAAGTGAGCTTCCTAGAAAGCGAGATTGGAAACAAGCTTCTTGGGAAGCAAGCATCCCACCTTGAACAGAGCTTCCGTGCAACTATGATTTTAAGCATCCAATAGTTGGGACATTTTCTGGACCCTCCAGTTGACAATCCCCCCCAAAAGTTCCATAATTGTGTGTTAGCACTTGTGATAATCAGATTGCAGTTTGCATGACATTTCGGCTAGGAAATCTTCTTGGTGGGGCCCATTGCTTGAATGGCCAGGAGATCTCCTAGCTACCTGCATGTTTAGAGGCTTATGGGGATGTAGGACATGGTAATATTACACTTCATGCTGTGCCATATTATCAATTACTATTGCACATTTCCCACACCTTTTGCATTGTAATCTCAGTTTAGCTACCAGGAGTATATAGAAAATGATTTTAACTCCATAAAAAATTATGCAGTGCTCGGATCTTCAATATATACCCGAGAAAAGGAGCAATACTTGCTGGATCTGATGCTGATATAATCATACTCAACCCAAACTCAAGTTTCGAAATATCTGTGGAGTCCCACCACTCCAGATTAGACACAAATGTTTTTGAAGGGAAGAGAGGGAAGGTAATCATACCAGTTTGATTTATTCAAGTTATTGTGTATTATCTTGGTTATACACTTGATCTTATCACAGGGCAGAAGGTTCGGTCAGTCTTTATATAGTCTGTATTAGGCTATTAGCTGTCCAGCTTCTGATCGCAGCCTCTATCCATGCTGCCTAAGCTATGGGCATCATCTTGTAGAGCCATGCCCTAAAATGAGAGCAATTGGAAAATCATAACCATCCTAAGCTTCTTAATGTTGTAATGGTATTAAAAGTTCAGAAACAAGAGTAGAATATGGTCAGTAGTTGGACAATTGAATTGACCACTTGGTATGATGAGAGTTTATGGCTCATCCAGAAGGTATGCCATCAACTGACACCAACTTTTTTGGCTATGAACAATTTAAACATCTTATAAGACCCTCATTTCGAAGTTATGGCTTTCAACATAATAGAATAATGGGACAGAATTTGTCGCCGAACCCCAAGTATTCGGGATAAGGCTTTGATGATGATCATGATACAACTCTCATGTGATTTCACCTCTATAATATTCATACAGAATTATCCACCGGGTGTAACTTTAGTGCTGGATCTTCAAGGATATAAAGCTGGATTTGTTTATTTTTATTCAAATTGACACCAACAAAATGAAACGAGGAAATAATCTTTTTTCAAATGGACTTCTAGATTTCATCCAGGGGAATGTTGGGAACCATAATTTTTGGTATAATCAGTGCCTATTTATATAGTTTCATTTGCAAGTTATATATATATATAACTGAAATCCTGTGGAGTTTCAGGTTTCTCTTTGTTTCTCTTGTACCCATATTGCATCCTGAACCTTGCTATATTTTGTTGTTTGGTTCTGAAAGATTCATGATCTTTTCTTTACAGGGAAACATTGAAGTGACAATTGCAGGAGGAAGAATTGTATGGGAACACGGTGAACTAAAGGTTGTGCCTGGTTCTGGAAGGTACATAGAAATGCCACCTTTCAGTTATCTTTTCAGTGGTCTTGACAAGGTAGATGCCACATACATGGCTTCCCTGCGCGCCCCTGTTCAGCGCTTTAGAGCTGCTACTTGAGTTTTAGTTATTAATTTGTTTAGAAAACAAAACAAAAGTAAAGAAAATAAATTTTATATAGTGCTATAGTGTAAATAGTATTGAGAATCAGAACAAAATAAGAACTATGTGCATCCCAATATGTAAAATATATCTGAATTCAAATACGAATGTTTAAGACTAATGGCATACGAAAACCTTTTTTTTTTTATGATTTTAAATCAAACATCGTCTAATTAGGCTGGTAAACAAACCGAGCTGCTTGCAGCCCGAGCTCGGCTCATTTGAACTTGTTTATATAATAAACTAACCAAGCTCGAGCTTGATTTTTGAGCTCGTGTGGTTTACAAGATGGGATGTTGAATACTAATTTTTTTTTCTCTAAAATATGATGGAGAGGTGGTTCCATACCGAACTCGTCCCATTTACTATTTCCATCTACAATAACCCTATTTTTGTATCAAGATCAAGCTCTTATTTATCCTAGTGGACTAATATAGAGGAGTTTATTTAGACTTAATTATCTACTCGATTTTCTTTCCATCCCCGATATTCCATTTGAGTAGGGGTGATACTGAGAAAAGCCGAGCAGAGCAGAGTAGTAGGGTGTTTAAGCTCATTTGTCAACTAAACGAGTTCAAAAATTAAGCTTGAGCTTGAATTGTTTATTAAATAAATAAGTCAAAGTAAACGAGCTCGAGCCATTGGATATAAGCATTAGCTGTTTATATTGAGTAAAATTTTACTTTATTATCCTCATATAGGTAAAGAAATTACAGTGTGACATAAAATTTTAGTATATAATTGATTCGAGCTTTCAACGTGCCAAGTAGTGATTTGTTCCAGCTCAGCTCATTAGTACATAAGTGAGAGGATTTGGGATCTTCTCCGGTAGTTGTTGTTGGCGAGAAGACCGTCAGTAATATTTTGAAAGCGTCACGTATATTTGTACATGCTAACCAAAGTACTATACGCAAACAAAAATTTTAGTTGGCATGAACAAGATATGTGGCGCTTCCGAAGAGAATGCTAGTGGTCTCCTCACCTGCAACTATTGAAGATATCTTGTCTTTTGAGAATTGTTAGCCTTATACGCAAACTTTCCAACTCTTACTGTGATACAGCAACATGTGCCCGCTGTTTTTCGCTGTTTTTGTCTCTAACCTTTAGAACCAAGTTATTGGGTTGTGTTTGGGTTAAAGATACATGCAACAACCATGCCCACACCCGACCCACTTTCCTCTCGACATTTATGTGAGAAGTTTCATCCATCAAGGATGTGCCACGTGGTGAAAGAATCCTTCACTTGAATCACTTCTATCCTTGTCCATCCACTGATCCACAAAGGCACCAGAGAAGAGAGCTTTGCACATTACCTTTTGATAATATGTTACCCTTTCCTGTAATTATAAACAACACCAGAATAGGCTTAGCGGGTAATGCTATCACTTTCTTTTAGGACTTAGTTGAAAACGTGTCTTTCTCTCAATGAAAGACAATAACACTCATACTTCTCATACTAGAAAGTGGGTGAAAAAAAAGAAAATAAAATAAAATAAAAGAATGTGGAAAAAATAGAGATAGTTTTTGGGAAAAAGTTTATCACTTTTGAGAAAGTGGAAGACAACAAAAGTATTGTTCTTAAGAATAAGTAGAAGAAAAATATAAGAAAACCTACTTCTTTTTTTTTTACTTTTCCTCACTTTCTTGCCAAACAAACACACCCATGTTCGTAAATAAATAAATAAAAGTGTGATGGTTCAAAACATGACCAGGCCCTTTTGACGGTCAACGGACTCTTTCTAGTACATAGTTAGAGTTTAGCTACAAACAGAAGCTCTAATTGAAGAGAGAATCCCTCCAAACATACCTTAACAAGGGTATTTCAGGACTTATATAAATTATTTTAATGATAATGATGAAAATACCCTTCTTTTATTTTTATAATTCTCATATTATCCTTAGAACATAATTTGGGACCCTTGCTTCTCTCTTGAACCAGGGCTCCTTTTAAACTCGTAGAGTTGAGTACCGTTTTGTCACCCTAAACTTAAAATAACACTACTTGGGTCATGGTTTGAAATTATTTACGAAAGAATGTATGTCTTCTAATATTACCCCTATAGTGATCAACTTTTATATGCATAGCTTAAGGGTAAATATGTTAAAAGCATGCCTTTTTTAGTAATAAAAATGCAAAAGGTACCCTATTTGATAAATATGTCAAAAGCATGCCCTTTTAGGTAATAAAAATCCAAGGCATGCCCTTTTAGGTGGGATAAGTACCGTTTAGTAGCCCTAAGTCAAAAATATCACCTAAAAGGGCATGGTTTGAAAAGTTTTACCAAATAGGGTATGTATCCCAATTTTACCATTGCTAGTGTTTGGGTTTTATATGTATAACATGTCAAAAGCAACTTTTTAGGTAATGAAAATTCAAAGCATGTCTTTTTTAATAAATATGTCAAAAGCATGTCCTTTTAGGTAATAAAAATGAAAAGCCTGCCCTTTAGGTAAAGCACCCATAAAATGTCGCTTCACCTAAAAAGGCATGCTTTGCATTTTTATTACCTAAAAAGGTATGCTAAAGATATGTTTTTTTTTTTTTTCTTAAAAGGGTATGCTTTTGACACATTTACCCTTTAGCTATGGTTATAAAACCCAAATAGGCAATATTGGAATACATACCTAATTGGTAAAACTTTTCAAACCATGTCATTTTAAGTGATATTATTTTTTAGGAAAAAATACATTTACACCCCTGAGATTTGATGAAAATATACATAGAGCCCTCAGTTTCCAAAAAATACATTAAGTATCCTTACTTTTTAAAATAATGGCACTTGGACCCCTCCATCAGTTGAGCGTTAGTCAACTCACAGAAATGCTGATGTATGTTGATGTCATGTGATGAAGTATGAAAAATTCCAAAATTACCCTTCTAACTTTCAGAAAACACTATTCTTACTCCGCAACACTATTTATTTAATATTTAAAAATCCGGTTCTCACCCTTGAGGTCGCCACGAGTCCCTTTTGACACCCTTTAACCGGGGTTAAGATTCACCCACCCATCCTTGGTTCTTCTTTAATTAAAAACAAATTAGAGTTTTTTAAATATTAAAAACAGTTTTTTAATATTAAAATTTAAAAAACTGTTTTTAATATTAAATAAACTCTAAATATTTTTTTAATTTTCAAAAAAGAATTAAGATCTTAAAAAAAACCAAAGATAGGTGGGTGAATCTTAACCATGGTTAAGGGGTGTAAAAAGGGACACAGGGCCACCTCAAGTGGTGATATTAAAAAACTGCTTTTAATATTAAAAAAACTCTAATTTTTTTTTTTTTCAAAAATGAATTAATATTTTTTTAAAAAAAAACAAGGATGGGTGGGTGAATCTTAACCACGGCTAAGGGTGTCAAAAGGGACACATGGCGACCTCAAGGGCTGATATTAAAAAATTGTTTTTAATATTAAAAAAACTCTATATTTTTTTTTTTTCAAAAAATAATTAAGATCTTAAAAAAAAAAACCAAGGATGGGTGGGTGAATCTTAACCACGGTTAAGGGGTGTCAAAAGGGGCATGTTGCGACCTCAAGTGGTGATATTAAAAAACTCTAATTTTTTTTTTCAAAAAAGAATTAATATTTATAAATAAAAAAAAACCAAGGATGGGTGGGTGAATCTTAACCACAGTTAAGGGGAGTCAAAAGGGACATGTGGTGACCTCAAGGGGTGATATTAAAAAATTGCTTTTTAATATTAAAAAAACTCTAAAATTTTTTTAATTTTCAAAAAAGAAAGAAACCCAAGGATGGGTGGGTGAATCTTAACCACGGTTAAGGGGTGTCAAAAGGGACACGGGGCCACCTCAAGTGGTGATATTAAAAACTGTTTTAAATATTAAAAAAACCTCTAATTTTTTTTTTTTTTTTCAAAAATGAATTAATATTTTAAAAAAAAAAACCAAGGATGGATGGGTGAATCTTAACCACGGTTAAGGGGTGTCAGAAGGGACATGTGACGACCTCAAGGGGTGATATTAAAAAACTCTAATTTTTTTTAATTTTCAAAAATGAATTAATATTTTTAAAAAAAAACAAGGATGGGTGGGTGAATCTTAACCACGGTTAAGGGGTGTCAAAAGGGACACGTGGTGACCTCAAGGGGTGGTATTAAAAAACTTTTTTTAATATTTAAAAAACTAATTTTTTTTTAAATTTTCAAAAAATAATTAATATTTTAAAAAAACCAAGGATGGGTGGGTGAATCTTAACCATAGTTTAGGGGTGTCAAAAGGGACACCTGCGACCTCAAGGGGTGATATTAAAAATCTGTTTTTAATATTAAAAAAAATAATTTTTTAATTGTCAAAAAAGAATTAATATTTTTAAAAAAACAAAGATGGGTGGGTGAATCTTAACCAGGTTAAGGGGTGTCAAAAGGGACACATGGCAACCTCATGGGTGAGAAC
This sequence comes from Tetracentron sinense, assembly GCA_015143295.1. NCBI lineage: Eukaryota > Viridiplantae > Streptophyta > Magnoliopsida > Trochodendrales > Trochodendraceae > Tetracentron > Tetracentron sinense. The sequence goes on along the minus strand of CM026563.1, from coordinate 34,106,101 downwards.
CGGATTTTTAAATATTAAATAAATAGTGTTTTGGAGTAAGAATAGTGTTTTCTGAAAATTAGAGGGGCAATTTTGGAATTTTATATACTTCATCACGTGGCATCGGTATTTCTATGAGTTGACTAACGGTCAACTGATGGAAGGGGTCTAAGTGCCATTATTTTAAAAAGTAAGGGTACTTAATGTATTTTTTGAAAATTGAGGGAGTCTATGTGTATTTTCATCAAATCTCAGGGGGTGTAAATATATTTTCTCCTTTTTTTTTATTTAAGGTGACTAAACGAGATTTTTTTCAAAATAGGCCCCAACTACTTGTAAACCTTCAAAATAGGTCAAGACTTTTCTAGATATAACTTTTCTAGGCTTATTGTTCACTGTTCATTTTTCAATGGACCAAAATGTCATTCTTTCATCTCTCTCTCACAGTTTACTGTTACGAAGTTACGAAGGAAGAAAATCATTTTTGGGGTGTTCTCGGTTCTCTCTCTCTCATAGTTCACTGTATGAAGGAAGAAAACCATGTTTGGGAAAAGAAAATACCCCTTTCACTTTCGCGCAACAGTGAGGACAGTGTTTTGAGGTATTCTGTACGATTTTTTGCCTCTGTTTCTCTCATCGTTTGGTATGGATAATCTGCTGTAGAGGTATGAGTTTCTATATTATAAATTCATTATCTTCCACATTATAAATATTCATCCTTGAGTTTTGTAGCCTCCCTTTTTCAGTTCAATCCAAATACCATCTCTTCATTTATGTTTTTCTGTATTGAACTTGTTTTTGTCTCAAACACAATCTCTTCATTTAGGTATTTTTTTCCCCGAAGTAGTTTCTATCCCAAACACCACCTGATCACCTTTTTTATCTTATTCGGGACTTCAAATGAGATGTTTTAATTCCATTCCCGCACTGAAATATGTAATTTTACAATAGCCATCGATATCATATTGATGAGATCATTCAGTTATTATAGATAATTTTTTCAAATGGTAGATAACGATCGTTCGCTGGTAGATAACGATCGATCGCTATCTGTGAACGATCGTTCGCTATATCTCAATGATCGTTTGTTGATATCGATCGATTGATGTAATTGAATTTATGTGATGATATATTTGTTTTTTTTTACATTACTTTTTATAACATTTGGTGCAGTTTTGTAGACAATGGATCGATCGTCAGTACATTTACTTTGCTACTACAATGGAGAATGGATTCGCGAAGGTAGGAACTTCTTTTATGATGGTGGGACATCGAAATTTATATATGTATATCGGGATACTACGTACAAATCATTATTTTCAAATTACAAAGTTGAGGATGATCAGAGCAAACACATGCTTATCAGTAAAGATATCCCTAATAGCATAAATGTTGCTATCGGGCCTAAACATGGATTGTCGGTGATGTGGAACTATGAAAGGGTATACCTCCCTTTCCATAATGAAGGTCATTGGTCTTTGGCTGTGTTGGAACCTCCTAACAGAAACATTATACTAGTGTTAAGTTCGTACTCTAAGAATTCAAGAGAGAGGTATGAATCCATAATAACAGTCCTAAAAGAGTCCATCCCTATACTTTTTCATTTGTCTGGTGATTCAAGTGCCTTGGGAGGCAATGAGTAGAATGTAAAGGAAATTATATATTTTTTGAAGCAGTGTTTATGTCTTGATTGCGGGGTATACGTACTCAAGTCCATCGACTACCTGTGTTCCGATCTCTCCATTAGCTTTAAAAAGGTAACCACAATTGAATGTACAAAATTTATTTCCTCTTATATTTGTGTAGTTGAACCTCATATTTGAGCACATTTATTTCAGTCTGATATATTCTACTTCCGCAAGTGAATGACGTACAAGCTTATGACGGGAGGCGCATTATGAGGGTAAAGGTGAGTAGAGAGGTTACAGTGAAGAATTAAAAAAAGGAAGCAAAGTGCTGGGTGTATACAGGGTGTATGCATCTTATGTTCACTCTTGACCGAAGTATACCTCCGTACAAATCATGAAAGTTTGAGTCATGTAGTAGTCCATGGTGTAACGAGATTGTATTTGCAAGAAAGCTTTGTGGAAAGATTATCTTGTGGCCTAGATGGAATAGAAAATGTAACTTGGATTTAATTAAAGATTGAGCTTGGATTTAATGTAACTTGGATTTAATTAAAAATTGAGGGATTGAGGTTGTATCTTATGTACCTTGTGTTTGAATCGATTGAAAATACTCTGCTTGTATCGGACAATCGATATGCCAGAACGATCGCTATGCCAGAACAAACGATCTCGCCCAGAAATATCGGTCGCTCTCCCAGATCAATCGGCTTGTATAATAAATCTGCAATTGGAACATAATATATGATCACACTTAAATACCCTAGCGAGGACAATTAAGAGCACCCATTTTTCCATAATCAAAATCGAATGCATAAAGGTTTGACCTAGGACAATTAAGAGCACTGATGGATCCAAAATACAAACCCCAATGAGCTACCAACACCCAAACATAAAAGTTTTGCCTATTGTCATTACCTTTTGAAACTATATACACCCAAACATACATGGAAACAGTACTTTCAAACTATAAACACCTGATCGAGAACTCTGTCATAGCAATCGTCCTTGGATAGAGATCGTTAGTTCTTGCATAGCGATCAATATGAACACCGTTAAATGGAAAACTGTACATTTCATTCCAAAGTCATTAAGAAGTCATAAGAGCAGTGACCCACTATACATTTCATTCCAAAGTCTTGAAAAAGTCATTGCAGCACTGTGCTTTTCATTGCATAACTATACATTTCATTGCATAACTATACATTTCATTACAAAATTCTTCGCTATGGTATCTTTACAAAAAGAGATCGCTTTGAGGTATTTACAAAGTCACTACAAAAATCATCATTGTAGTATCTTTACAAAATGAAAGCTTTTTGAACAAAATATGCCAGGAAGACCAAAAAAGAATCGCAATCTCATTGAGGATTGAATTACTACATGTCAATATGTTATGACCTGTCTCTTTTGTCTTCTTAAGTTCATGAAAATAACTGGGGAGTTTAGCGTATGAGTGTTCGTATGATCCTCTAACATGTTCAATTGCAAACTCCCTAACCTTCCAAGCTTTCTTATAACTCATCTTCACACCATATTTTTGCCACAAGTCATGCATAATCACCTTTGATTTATATGCAACAAGCCCTTTTATACGTCCAATTACCATGTCGCTCACAACCCGACTAGTTGCTTGGTAATGGTCCTCCCCACCCAAATGCATCCCACAAGAGTATTGCGGTGTATACATCTTTAGTTTGAAGATAGAAGATCCATTCATTTTTACTGCACCCAGTCTCCACGTGTAATTTTTTATGTAACATTTCACTGTGTACTTTGATTTATTTGAATTTCCAACCTTGAATTGAAAGTTCTTTTGTATTGCATACTTGCTCAGCGCCTTTTGTAAACTGGTCTTGTCCTTGAACATTTCTCAAAGTGAAATTTCTGACGCATCTTTGACTGCAATTTCATATCATGAATTATCTGCATTTACATAGTTATCTGCATAACTAGCATAAAAGAAAGTTGATATAAGTATAAACTCCAATTTAAAGGATGCATATGGATAACTTTCCCATATTTTGTTGTTACAACTTACAACTTCATAAATAGTTGACTACTAAAAAATAAAAATATAATGTCAGATCGCTCATATATAATGTCATTATATTTGAGCAATCTGCCATTATATAAGATTGCTCATATATAATGTGAGATCGCTCTTATATAATGTCATTATAAGACATTATATATATGAGCGATCCCACATTAAACCTCTTCTTTTCTCTTCTCTTCTTCTTGCTTCATTAAACCTTCATATCAATCAAATATTATAATTAATATTTAATTCTGAAATAGAGAATTTTATGCCATGAGCTAGAGTTACCTTTCTCTTCTATACAAGTAAAAAAAAAACAGCAATTACCGGTCCAATGATTGATATCTAGATTACAGAAAAGCTATTGGAAAGCTAGTTTATTAATGAGTGTTCCTTAATATGTATCTAACTAGACATGTATAAATTAATCATTTTCTACTATTTACCATTTGACATCTATCTAAAGAATTGGACTTCTTGTAGGTATAAACTATGTAATGTTGAATATATGCTCTACCTCTAAAAGAACCTTGATATGTATGAAGGGAATTTAAAAAAAAGAAAAACCAGAAATTACAAAACTAATGCATATGGGATGTTGCTTGACAACACAGAATGTTCAAATTTAATGGAAAGAATGGATTGTTATCCAAGCCTGAAAAAAATTAAGGAAGAACCATCTTGTTTGAATGTTGGTATCCAAGGTCTTAGGAAATTGACCCAAGGCTCAACAATATATTCTTCACTTGCAGTCTCGATTATCTGTTGTTAAAAAGTTGGGTGAAAAAAATCATGTTTTCATTTGTCTATTTCTTTATATTTATGACTGAATGTCATTATATCTGAGCGATCTGACATTATATAAGATTGCTCATATATAATGTTAGATCACTCTCATATATATAAGAGCGATCTTATATAAGAGCGATCTTATATAATGACATTATATTTGAGCGATCTGAGCGATTTAACATTATATAAGATCGGTCAGTCAGATCGCTCTTATATATATAAGATCGCTCTCATATATATAAGAGTGATCCTACATTATATAAGACTGATCTTATATAATGACATTATATATGAGTGATCAGAGCGATCTGACATTATACAAGATCGCTCATTTATAATGTCAGATCGTTCTTATATATACTATTATAATAGGAGAGGCAGGCGTAGCCTGAATTTTTTTGAAATTCCTAAACTACCCTTATATAAAACAAAACTTTAATTTAATGTTTTACTTTAATTCCCAAACTACCCTCATATATCTATTTAAAGAATAGAATCACAATCAATCGCGATTGAACTCGGGGAGAGTTCAATCGCACCCGCTGGTTAACACGTGTCCCTTTTTAACTCCTATTAACTGTGGTTAACTCCTTCCCCTCGCTCTCACGTGCATCGCACGTGCCACCTGCTAGTATATATATATAAGATCACTCTCGTATATATAAGAGCGATCTTATATAATGACATTATATATGAGCAATCTGACATTATATAAGATCGGTCATATATAATATCAGATCGCTCTTATATAAGATTGCTCTTATATATATAAGATCGCTCTCATATATATAAGAGCGATCTTATATAATGATATTATATATAAGCGATCTGAGTGATCTGACATTATATAAGAGCGATTTGACATTATAAAATCGCTCTTATATATATGAGCGATCTGACATTATATAAGACTGATCTTATATAATGACATTATATATAAGCGATCTGAGTGATCTGATATTATATAAGATCGCTCATATATAATGTCAAATTGTTCTTATATATATAAGATCGCTCTCATATGTATAAGAGCGATCTGACATTATATAAGAACGATCTTATATAATGACATTATATACGAGCGATCTGACATTATATAAGATCGCTCATATATAATGTCAGATCACTCTTATATAAGATCACTATTATATATGAGCGATCTGACATTATAAATCGTTCTTATATATATATGATCGCTCTCATATATATAAGAGCGATCTGGCATTATATAAGATTGCTACGGATCGTCCACAACAAACACATTAGTTTATATTAATCTAACTACTTGTTAGTGTATTCCATATATTGAAGGAAAGTTCTTAAGATGTTTCTTTTTGTGAAGGTTGTCTTCCAGTTCACTTTTAAATTACTATGGAGGAGTTTGAATGGAGAATATGAGAAAAGGCAAAAGGGAAGAGAATGACTTATCATGTTTTTCCTTTTCTGTTGTTGGGGTGTCTTGGGACTAAGACATTCAAAAGTCTATGAATTTCCTTTTTGTAATGAGTAAGTATAAAATATAGGAAGCCAAACATTCAAAGGAAGAGAATGGCTTATCATGTTACGACACTGACACTTGATGGTAGAAACTACCCAGAATGGTGGCAGTCAGTCGGCTAAAATGTTTATTGGCAGCCATGGGAAAATTGGGTGCATTACAGGGAGGATGGTAGATACTTACTTTTAGTCATATCCATATCTCCCTTGTAGGGCTTCATAGATAGATACCTAGTCTGTTTTTGGATTTGGCTGCATATAATTCCCTAGAAATTGAACCAATCTTCTCTAGACTAGCAGCATCATAGTCAAGCAACATAAACGTCATCATTTGGGTACAATTTATCATAACCATATAATATACAAGTTCTGTTGCTTGATGGGAAGAATTGTGTTATAAGACATCATGAGAACAAACTTGGTACTTACGAGAGACCACACACTGATGCCTGGTTCTTAATAAAGAAGCTATTGCAATACGTCCTAGGGAAAGCTCTCTAATAGGGGTGATTAAACCACCTATACAATTAATTTATGTTCTTACAATATCTAGTACAAAACTTGTATCTAGTATACAACAGAGGAAGCCAAACACATTAACAAATAATACCTCTCTAATAGCTAGGACTAGTAAGTTAATAACTGAAATTGTATAGCATTGGCAGCATTCCCATATCATGACGTCCATAGTAATGAGAGTACCTTGACCCTAGCAAACAGGAAAGAATTAAATAAGAATAACAATGAGTTCTCCTTTGACAATAAATAGCATATCGAGGATGCCATTGCCTGCATCACATCAACTGCTGAACCAACAACATCCTCCACAGTTTGGATATCTGCCTGAGCAAAGAAAGTTCTATCAGCCCCCCTCCCCCCCCCAATGCAATTGTGTTGAGCATTAGAGATGTCATTGTTCAATTTAAAAATTGTAAAACATGTATCCTTGCTCCACCCACAACTAGAAGGCGGAGAGTACTAGCCTTCAGAGCGATCGATCGATCGTTATCTAAGAGCGATCGATCGATCGATCGCTCTCAGATAATGATTGCTCGTTCTCAGATAACGCTCTCGATCTTACTGTAAATCAAAATGCAGTATATGAAAAAAAAAATGGGAAAAATGATAAAAATGAAGAGAAATTCCTTGAATTAACGACAAATGAAAGGGTTGGAATGAATCAAACCTACCCATCTACGCTTGGCATTCTCCAAAATCATTTTTGGTTTTCTTCCTTGAATACGAATGATATTTTTTTTTAATTCTAAATTTGGTTTTCTTCCTTCGTACAATGAACTGTGAGAGAGAGAGAGACGAGAAAACCATTTTTGATTTTCTTATCCCAAACATGGTTTTCTTCCTTCGTACAGTGAACTATGTGAGAGAGAGAACTGAGAAAACCCTAAAAACCTTCAAAACAGTGAACTGTGAGGGAGATGAAAGAAGGGCATTTTGGTTCATTGAAAAATGAACAGTGAACAATAAACCTAGAAAAGTTATTATGAAAAGTCTTGGCTTATTTTGAGGGTTTACAAGTAGTTGAGGCCTATTTTGAAAAAACACATGACTAAACAGGAGAACGTGCTCCAGCTCTTGTGTACGTTTGTCTTCTAATGGCAGAGCTTCGTTTCAGTCTCTCATGGCGAAGAATAAGATTCATGGATTCGAAGATCAGAACTCAACGCACTAATCTCTTGTCTATTCTCTTACTTCTTCTTATCCTTTCTCCGATCTCCGAATCAAACCAGGTTCTATGATGAGTGTATCCAAATTCTAGAGTTTTCAGTTTCTGAATTCTAGGGTTCTAACTGAAGAACTTAAATACTGTTTACAGTTTTGCAGTGCCGGATATGGAGATTTGGAGTGTGGATCTTCTTCGTCTTCAAAGCTGTTGATAAAGGGAGGAATCGTCGTAAACGCTCACCATCAGGAAATAGCTGATGTTTACATCGAAGATGGAATCATCGTTGCTGTGCAGCCTCATATAAAGGTAAATTCATTCAAAATATGCACCATCTCAGATGGTTTTAATTAAGTAAGATTTTTCAGTAGAATTTTTTTTTTTTTTTTTGGGTTGATGAAGTTTCGCCTATAATAGTTTATGCATAAAAAATAAAAATAAAAGGCATCTCTACTACTATAATGAGAATTGGAGGGTTGAGGCGTTGATTGAATTTTTATTTTTTAAATCTCTTAAAGTGAGAATTGGTGGGCTGAGACGTTGATTGAGTTTTAAAATTTTAAAACTCTTAAAGATAACACATAACTTAATAACTGTATTCCTTTTATATAGCACTCGGATAGAGCACGACTCCTCAATTAAAATATCTCCCCTTATCTAACACCCACCTAATCTCTCTCTCTATTTCTGTCAATTGTGAATGAACGGGAGAGTTCAATCTTCACTCTCACATGCATCGCACGTGCCACCCGCTAGTTATTCATTACAAGGGTACAAGGAGAAATGTAATTCAGGATCAGGCAAATGTGTTTGGTTAGACTTGGAATTCTCAAGTTATAACCGGAGTCCGGTTGAGTCCCAAGTCAACACGTGTCCCTTTTAAGACCCTTAACTGTGATTAAGATTCACTAACCCTTAGGATTCAACCATGGTTTTTAGAAAAAATATTAAAAGATATTAACTCAAAAGGCTAACTAGACTTTTTAAAAAAACATTTTTTTTTATTATTTTGGTTTGAAGAGTTAAAAGAACGACTCGTGATTCTCTCCCGTTGTAATTGGACTCGTGGGAGTCCAACTACGCCACTGACGCTGCCAGGTGTCCCTTTTGACACCCCCTAACTGCGGTTAAGATTTACCTTGGGTTCACCCACCTATCCTTGGTTTTTAGAAATATATTAAAAAAGAAAATAAACCCTGGTTAAAATTCACTAACCGGGGTTAACTTTCTTTTTTATATTTGAGATATAGGTGGATGAATCTTAACCACTATTAAGGGGTGTCAAAAGGGATACGTGGCAGCGTCATTAGCATAACCGGACTCTCCCTACTCCGGTTACAACTGGATATGATTACTGAGCCTAAAAGAACAATTAAAAAGGCTTTTGTGAGGATTCAAAGTCGTTTGGTTAAGCCAACGGATTGATCCATTGGGTTCCAAGTCCAGAAAAGCCCCTTGGATCATTTCATGGGCCTAGGTCGGTTCAAAATGATGTAGTTAGGATGCATCGTTCTTGAACAAAAACTGGCCCAAGGGAAAAGTGCCCTGACATGGTGCGTAGATGTGATTGGGCCCATGCGTGGTGGACTTTGATACTCTCAGTATATAGGGTTAAAACTTGTTAAGGATTGATTGGATTTGGTTAATATCAAAATCCGATCCGGTTAAAAATCCATCATATCCGAAGTTGCTTTGAGATTTGTTGGATTCTAAAATGACCAATTTGAATCGATTCTTTATTCAAGATTTTGATTCCATTAATATTTTTACTTAACAAAAAAAATATTAATATTTTTAAAATTCAACATTTTAATTAAAAAAATTAAAAGTTTTGCAGATAGTAGTGTAACATATATACAAAATCCCTTGGCGTCGTACCAGGGACCTGGGATCGAATCCTGCCTATGTTTCTCTGGTAGGGGTCTGCCTAACCCTAGCTTATCTTTCAAAAAAAAAAAACCATATATACAAAATCATATCTATTACTAGTGGGCAACTACTAATGGGCAACACGTGCGATGCTCATGAGAGAGGAAGGGGATAGAGACTGAGAAGAGGGACCCTAGTAAGGACATTTCGATAAAGAAAAATTTAAAGAATATTTTGGGTATAGAAATTTAAGGGACATTTTAGATTTAAAAAAAATTGTGAGAGACATATTGCTTATTGAAATATGATGTTAGGATATTTTAAGAACCAAAAAGTTTTAGAGATATGTATAATTTAGACAATTTAATGAGACTTTATAATCAGATGGATGGACATTTTATCATGTAATCAAGTTGAAATAGTATAACAATAACCCTGATTTTTTTTCCTTTCAAATGTGATTATGTTGTTTTTGTTATCTATTATAGATTTTTTGTACTAGCGTTATCATTTACCTACTGTTAATAGCAATTATTAGTTACTGGTTAGTATCAGGGAGTAGAACTCTTGCAAGACATCATCCATTGAGAATTGCTTTCATGATCTCTCTTATAAGAGAGGTCACACCTAGGGGTGGTCGCGAGCTGTCCGAGCTTGAGATTCTGAGATTTCATCCATTGTCTCTGATATCTTGGTCGAAATCTGCAATTTCAAAATAACCAACATATCGATTTCGGGGGTAAGAATGAAACCAAGATTTCGCGGAATCCCACTGAGATTTCAAACCATGAATCCAATCCAATCATATCGTTAAATATACGAATTTGATCCAATTATAATATAATCAATATCTGATCCCACGGATCTATAATCGGATCAGGATCCGGGTGTTGATCATGACAGCCCTACTCATACATAAGGAGAAAAGGGTCTTGGTTATGACTCCTTCAAAGCTCTCTCAGTCCGATAGGCTTAATCCAGTTGGACCATGAAAGATGAGAGCCCAGAGCTCTGGGCTCTGCCTAGGTCTCAACAAAAGAGAGGTGGGGTTTTGAGCTCAGAACACATCCTAAGAAAGAGAGACCATTAGAGAAGTCCTGTCTGCAAATGGCTCGAAACCAACCCCAGACCTTGTATAGAAAGTAAGAAAGAGGATATTCGAATCCTGCATTTCAGGGTCCACAATCCCACTTTTGAATTACTTGTTTTTTATGCCCTCAAGGTCCTTTGTCGACTCTCATGTAAATTGAGATTGAGGTCCTTGTTTGGTTCGGCATTTTCAATGTGGTCATGCTTTTTTGAAGTAGGAAAATGCTTGTTGAGATATGTGATCCATCTAATATGAAGGATCCTATTAATCAAATAATAAAGTATAATTTTTGTGATTTAAAAAACAAGCATAATCTATGGGTATCCTGGGAAGGGCTTAAGTACATCTTCTCGAGTTCGGGCTGTTGCCCCATTGTGTCTTACAAAATGAGGCCCCACCTACTATTCATGATATGGGGCCCATTTTGTAATTAAGACAGGCAACAGCACAACAACGATCGTTGTTGCCCATCTGAACTTCCTCTTCTCTGCCATATGAGGGCAATCATGTATGACTTGGATCAAGCCTAAGCTCTGTTGAATCCTAAAAATAGTGTGCCAATATGCCTTGACCGCGAGGCTTTGATTATCTTTAAGGAGCGTATTTAGACGTGCTTATAAGCCTTGAATTCATGTATTAATTAGTTCATTTTAAGTTGCAAGGAAAATACCCAAAATCTAACAAGTTTTCTAGGTAAAAAAGACCCAATAATTCAAGCCGTCATATTTTTTCTTTTCTCCTTATCAACACAATTTGACTTTTTACAACTTTTATCTCATGTTCGGATGTATATTTCTTAAAATATCTGAATTGTAAAGACTTTTTTTTTTTGTCTCAAATGTAATCCACTTTATTGATCTCAAATAAATCTTATTACAGGTAATGTTTGGTTTGGCCAATCAAATTTTGATCTTTTTACTCCAGCAATTCTTCTTTCAAATAGAATTTTCCTTTATCTATAGATAGAACTCTAGATGTACATGTTTCGGAAATTTCAGCAAATCAATACAGTCCAGAATTAGAGTTTGGGCTTCAGCTGCAATCGAGATTATTGATCCAACATTAATAGCATCAACGACCACCTTTGCATCAGATTAAATTAAAGCATTCTCCAATCTATACTTATCAATCAAGTAGGGCAGATTTTTAAAGCCTAAGCTTCTACCAGAGTTGAAGATCTACCATTGAAAGAGACTATCAATGTAGTTAGTCTTCCACCTGAGTTATTCAGAATCTCCACCCCGGCACCAGCAGCTTCCCCATCCATTTGGGCAGCACAATCACATTTGAGAATAATCTCAAACTCTGACATTTCCTTCCTATTAACTGAAACATTCACATTCACTCTGGACTTCAGCAGTTGGTTCTTCTGATCATTCATGGCAGATTTATATTCTTCATATTGCAACCAAGCTTTTTTGAATGTGTCCTTTGTTTCTTCAAACTTATTAGAGAACACCCGATTATTTCTACCTCTCCATATTGTTGCCCAAGTATTGACCTTAGAGGGGGGGTGAATAGAGTCTTGGCAAATTTAAAGTTCTACTTCGATTCTTTGTGCGGAATTAATTTATCAAAGAATTAGCAACTAACAATTCTAAATCAAGCAAATTAGAAAGAGGAAAGAGTTAGAGAGTGCAAACATAGAGAGTTTGTTCTTGAGGTTCGGCAACTTGCTACGTCACCGCCTTAAGCTTCTAGCTTCAAGGATTCACCACAATTTTACTCGTACAGACTTCTTCCGGGTGAAGCCCAAACCTTTTACAATTCTTTTGCAAGCGAGAATCACACCTCTTACAATCCTTTTCTGGGTAAGGATCAGACCTTTACAATCCCACTTCCGGGTGAAGATCATACCTTACTTGCAAGAGAACAACTCTCTCTTGTCTTTTTCTAAGCTTTCCACTTCAATGCAAGAATCCACCGATTCTTGACTTACAATACAAGTATTTGAGATTGGAATTGAATCCGAAAATTGCTCCTTGATTGAGCTGGATAACATCTCTTTAAAGCTCTAATAAAATCTCCCAAGAGTTGGAGTTGAATCGATCAAGAACAAAGGATTGGAGATTTTTGGGTTTTTCATTAAGAATGTGTGAAATTCAGCTTCTAGTGAATGATAAAAGTTTATAGATTGATTATTAGTTGTTTTTCATTCATAAGAGATCTTCTTTTATAGCCCATAAGGATTTATAGCCGTTGGTGGAGTAATAAATGTAAACTAGCCATTTAAAAATTGTCATTACGAAGCATTTATTGCGCCACTCGAGTCATCTAGTCAACTGGATGATTCATCTAGTCGACTGGATGAGCGCAATGGCCAGATGAAGAATCTGGCCTTCATCCAATCGACTGGAGGACTCCATATAGTTGATTGGATGACTCCATCTAGTCAACTGGATAGTGCAATTGTTGGACATTATGCCCTGAAAAGTCATTTAGTTTGTAAGATTTTATTGATTAGATTAATAAAGACATCTTATTTATCTATTGTGAATTCATTATGGGTAATTGACCAAAGATTATGAGATGATATATACGATATGAGATATCGAACAAGGTCCCTAAGATATATTGTAGGAACGCTATGTGATTATTAGTTATGGACTGACACAAGTATATATAGCTTTCCAGTTCCTTATACCTTATAAAGTCATAGCTATGGGTGAAGTTGAACACTTTACTTATATGGCTGTCACAATGCTTAGATGTTCTTAATGGTTGAGATGTAGTTTTATCTCAAACTATTGTAGTGAAGACTACACATCGGCATATGGGTGCTTATATGTACATTGATTGATTGCATACAATGAGAGACCTCTTGAATAAGCATACTATCAGATAGAGGGTCTCTCATTCACATTGAACAGATTTGATGATCCCTTGATCTGATGAGTTCATTTATAATTGAGCAGTGATCTGGTTGTTTTGATTGCACCTAAGTACTCTCTACCTAAGGGACTACGATAAAGTGACAGTTGGATAATCAGAAAGCTGTTCGAGTCATGATGAATATCAAACAAGAAATCCATGGTCATTAAATTGAGAGATTATCCAAGTTCCGAGGTAAGACAATCCATTAAGCTAAAAGCCTGCGCAGGTGATTTTGAATCAAATATATTTGAAATATATTTTTAAATAAAATATATTATATTTAATAAAAGATTTTTCAAAATGTTTTAACATGAGAAATAGTTTCTCATGGCTTAATCAAATGTTTTGGAACTTCGGATGATGTGCATAGACTATGAGTTAGATAGTATCTTAATCTTGAAGGCCTAATAGGGATAATGTTAATGGAATGATTATTCGAATGCATTAGTTCATGTGGCAAGATCCTTTTGGTTTATGTTCTTTCACTGGGATTCAATTGCAATATGGATATCTCACGTTACTTGCAATTCTAGTGTCCTTCCTATTGAGGGTCAATGGGATAACACCGAGTAAGCTAGGGTTAGAATATCTCAGAGCAATCTGTGGAGATGCTCATAAAAGAAATACAAGCTCGTACAATAGATTAAATGTTAATCTATATTTTAGATTAAATGTTAATCTAAATTTAAAGAGGTACAATAATATTTATTTAACCAACCAAATATAAGGGAATATGAGTTTGATCCATATTCATAAAACCAAATTAAATGGACCTTATAGGTGGGCTCACGCCCATGGGATTAACACCCCTCAAAGTGGCGCCTACTTACCTTCCCTAAATCTTAGGGATTTTGGTTAGTGGATAATGGATAATTATATGTTAGTTATTTCTTATCTAATGAGATTAGATAATTAATTATTTTTGAAGAAACAAATATTACAAAAGAGATAAGAAAAATCACTTATCCCCTTATAGCTCACCCCCCCCCCCCCCTTTGTGGAGAATCTAGATTGTCTAGATTCTATTATCGCTAATTTTTAGGGAGTTGGTTATATCCCTTTAATTAAGGAGTCCTTTTAGGAAAAGAAAATCTAATTTAGAAGTTTTGTGATAATAAACTTATTGTGGATAAATTAGGATTCTATTAATGATAAGTGTTATCATTATTAAAAACTCTATTGGATAATGATAAAGATATGGATAAGATCTACATCTATAAATATACCACAACCCAAACCGCGTGGGGTAAGATATTCATTCAAAAGAATTTCGTGAGCTAAGTGTGTGGACACTCAAGGATTTTCGTAAGCAAGGGAGATTACCTCAAGGGATTTTCGTGAACTATCTTGTGGGGTTCTAAAAAGTTAGAACTCTATAATCTCCTTCATCTCTTTTGATCCAAAGATCTTCTTCAAAGTATTGATCCAAGGATAAGTTTGTTCTTTAAAAGCTAAGGAAAGATTCGAAAGCTTCGCGGAGATAGCGAAGAGCGAGGATTGAGCTTTGACTGTTTCTTCGAGAAATCTCTACAAAGAGTTTTGAAGTTCTATCGTTTTTGTCCATTACCGGTGAACATCATTCACCGAGGTATTCTTCTTTTTTAATGCAGTTAATATTAAATGTTTTCTATGGTGTAAAGATCTTCGGGATCCAGATTTCCGCCTATTTTTATCTGGAGTCCCTTCAGTAATTTTACCAAAATCCATTTTTCAAAACCTTAAAGATGAGAATGATTTGCTAGGTCAATTCCTTTGCCTTTAACATGATTTTTTTTATCATTGCTTATGATGTTCTAGGTCCTTAGAAAGATATTCAAAATGATCTAAAGGAGCCTAAAGTCAATATAGGATTTTTTTCCTTCATCTAGTTGGATGGCTTCATCTAGTCGGCTGGATGGTGCATGTTCTGCCTGAAATTCAGTTTTCAAAAGTTTAACGATTGGATTGACTTCCAAGGTTTTCTACCTTTTCTTTATCAATATGATTACCAACTTTTTAGGTCCTTAAAGTGATTTTTAATTTGGTCTTAAGGATCCTATGGTCATTCTAGGCTTGTGAGCTTTTCAACACCAACTTATGAGGACTTTTTACATTTGTCTTAAACACTCTTAAAGACTAAAAATAAACTTCAAAACCTTCTTGAGATTCTTCAAACTTGATTCTTGGATCTTCAATAATAGTTCCAATCTTGATATCTTCCAAGACTTGTTCTTCATCTTTTTATGGATTTTGGCATGAACTCTAACTTGGTCTTCTAGTATGATTGAAGCTTCTTGACTTTGATGTTTATTTGCTTCTACAATTTGACTTGTGTGCTTCTTTCAACAACTTGGATGGCAATTCCATGTCATTTGTGTTGAATGGTTGACTTATGCTTATGTACACTGTTTTACATAAACACTTTAAAGTAGACATATTAGTAATACAAAAGTCATTTCATTATTTAAGTTATCATCAAAATTAATATGGGTACCCAAGTTTGTAACCTTGAGGCTAATACATATAGTCCAGATGATGTTAGCCAGCAGTCTCAAAGAGTCCTTGTTCCAATCTCAATCTTCTCCATTCCCCTTCCCACCAAGTATTGAAGAAACTCAGCTCTTTCAGAGGAATTTTCACCCTCTCTTTGATATTGAACCATAGATATCTAGCATACTCACATGTTATGAACAAATGTGGTATAGATTCAGTCATGCTCTTAAAAATAGGGCACCTTTCATCTTCTTTAATTTTCCTTTTTCTTAGATTCAAGTCACTACCAGTGTGTTCTTCGGGCATCTCCACAGTAGATGTTTAACTTTATTTACTGAAGTCACTCTCCATATTTCCTTCCACAAATCCTTTGGAACAGTTGATTCAGAACAAGAGGCTTTGCCCTTACCATTGTTGTCTCTTTGCCTGCAAGTTTGATAACCAGATTTGACAGAGTATATCCCATTTGTTGTATAGTGCCACACTAATCTACTTATTTAATATTGAATGTCATCTTCAGGATCTCCAGAGCATCTTCTAGTTTTATAAGAATGATCATGGACTTGAAAAGACTTGTATCTTCTACCTTTTTCAAGTCTTTGAGTACTTTTAGGGGGCTGTTGGAATAAAATTGGATAAGGTGCACTTGAAAAGACATTTCTTCTTAATGTTATGAGCATGAGAATTTACCGCCTTTCCTTTCGGGTCGGGCCCTGCAGAGGAACGATGCTAAATGCATAATTGAGGAGTTGCCACCTATTTATTTATGGGGGAAAATAGGATCCTGGGTAAAGTGGATAAGGGCCTACGGTCTTGGTCAGAGTTCTAGATAAGAGACTTGATTAAGTCTCGGGGAAGGTGTTAGGCACCCCAAGGCCCTAATCCTAAGTTGGTTACCTATTCCCTAAGTTTAAGCCAAATAGTACCAAAATTAATGGAAATTGCCTAAGTCTTTTCATTATGCTAAAGAGGGGGTCGCTAACCTAATTGGAGGTCGGACTCTTGCTCAGGTTGCCAACATACCCATCTAGTGGGATCAGGCCAGTGTAGTTCTATTGCTCAGGGTGGGGTGATTAATTGATTGAGGATTGGTGGGATGTCGTAGCTTCGAGCAAGCAAGAAAGATTTTTTTAAAAAAAGTAGCTAGCTTTTGCTATGTCATATTGCTCGTTGCTTCACTCGAATCCCCAAGACTAAGAGTGATGTGGAGAGATGAAAGGTTCAAGGAAGTTGTTTCAACGGGTGATCCTTCAAAAGAGTAAGTACAATGAGGGTGATAAAAATGTCAATTCAGAGAGAGGAAGATCGACTAGCCAAAGCTTTTCATAAACTCCTACTCGAGCTACTTGGCTAACTCTGGTTCTTTCGAAGAAGACCTTGATTATAGAAGAGAAATCAAAACCTTGCTTGATCCATTAAATGATCAAACAATTTGTCTTTGAATACTCAAGGGGATTTGGAGGATCAGTGAAGTGGGAGGAAAGAGCGATTGCAAATCTCACAAATCAATTCAAGAGTAAACGTATGCGGTTTTCCAGGTTTTATCATGTTTTTTAGATTTTTAATAGTAGTTTAGGCTTGTTGCAGAGCAAAGCCAGAAATAGGCAAGCTAACCGGGGTTAGAACTTAACTTGGAGTAGAGGTTAAGGTCAAAGGGGAAATCCATAACCAAATGCAGGGCTTAAACTGGCCTCCTACAGGGGCTAAGATAACAGAGGCGGTGATGTTTTATAGCACTGCTTGAATTGGCAGTAATATTAGTACCACCAATTCCAGTTCTTCACAAAATGTAAATGTCGGTACTGTGATTGTCGCCAATTTCAAGCAATGCAGTAAACCAACATTACATCCAAAGGGAGTTTGACCCAGAGGGGAACAGAGGTTGACAAAGTCCTAGGAAAGGTCTGGAGACCAAGAGATGGTTCCAAAAGAAAGCAGGCATCAAGAGATTCAACTAGCTCCGGGATAGCAGTAATCTCAGTGCTGCCATTCTGTGTTCTTAGGAAATCCAGCAGTGCCTGCTCTGATGAGGCTCTCTTAATTGAGGTCAAATGATGCATAGAGAAAGAAAGGACCAGTGAATTGAGAAGCCAAACTCTGGAACAACCTAAAAAGCCAAACAAGAGAGGATTCTACTGCTGTTTTGGGCTTCTACTTAGAATGTTAGTAATTACAATACCAACATTCCCTTAATAGTTGAAAATGGGAATGTTGGTAATGCAACTGTCGACATTCTGGTGCAGAGACCAGAACAACACCAGTGGTCATTTTTGAGGTTTTAGATCACATTTTTTGGATTTACCTAGCCGCAAAAAAGAAATGAAAATGAACCAAGGGTGCATGGAAAAGAGAGAGAGAATAAACATCTTCTTCCTTATTCATGGGGACCCCTTACTTTGTTTAGAACAAGGCAAGGGGTCCCTCACTACCTTGTGAGGGTTGAAGGCCTTGATAGGCTCCTAGAGGTGGACTAGGAGGAAAAGAAGTAGAGATAACAAGGAGAGGGGAAACCTACTCTTAGAGAAATCCTCCAAAACTTCAAGGTAAGGTGTGGCTATCAGCTAGGAGGAGAGTGTCTTTACAAAGGAGAGTAGTCAAGGCTTTCCCTCAGGCCCAACTCAAGCTCCTAAGACCGAATTTCCCTCTAGTGGAGAGGTTTAATTGTTGGGTTTTTAGTTTGCATGGAGTTTGAGGCTGAGATTTTGGAATGGTCTAAGTGGAGGAGAGGAGGGGTGTATTTATAGGATTTAGAGGGCTTGAGGTATGGTGGTGAATAGAAAGGGGTTAGGTGGGTCGGAGGGAGGGAGGCAATTGGTGGGATCACTTTTAATGTCGGGATTTCGAGAATGGATCTTTTGCTTTCGACAAAACGGAACCCAAACCTCGGCGAAGTTCACAACCTCGACCATGGCCTCGAAGGTCATGTTTTTTTGAACAACACAGTCATCGCCACCACTACCACCACCACTCCTCCAACCCCATGATCATCACCACCCTCTACACCACCACCTAGATTGCAATTGCCACCAACCCATCACCACCCACTCACATTGGAACCACCATCATCAGTCCCTCCACCGCCAACACTACCATCACCACTCCCCACTCCCACCTCCACCTCCACCCTCACGCTACCACTACCACTACCACTACCACTACCACTACCACTACCACTACCACCACCACCATCACCACCACCGCTTCCTGCCACCACTCCAACCCTCCCAACTCTCTATATGATTCTGACTTTTAACAGTGATCCTGACTTTTTTCCTTCCAAACGTGATTCTATTATTTTTGTTCTCTATAGATTTTTTTTTACTGGTGATATCATTTACCTGTTGGTAGTAACAATTATCAGTTACTGGTTAGTAACAGAGAGTGGAACTCTTGCAAGGCATCACCCATAGAGAATAGATCTCATGATCTCTCTCATAAGAGAGGTCACACTTAGGGGTGGTCACTAGCTATCCGAGATCAAGCTCTGCTCGGCTTGCTTATCAAACAAGATTGAACACTAGTTTAAGGCTCGTTTAATAAACGTGCCGAGCTCGAGCACCTTTGTACTCGGCTCGTTAAAAGCTCGGCTCGCTTATATATATATATATATATTAAAAAATAAAATATATCTATTTAAAAATATAAATAATTAAAAATATTTGTATATTAAAAATACATAATAATTAATAATATATGTATTATACATATTAAAAATACTTTAATTAAAGGGTTTTAAAAAAAATATAAGTTTTTAAAATTAATTATATTTAATTAAGCTCGTTAAAAGCTCGAGCTCGATTCCTTTATTTGCAAACGAGCTGAGCCGAGCTTGAACATTCCCAAAAAACACCCGGTTCGGCTCTGCCCGGCTTGGCTCGGCTCAAGTGCACTCCTCACCCACACCCTACCAATATTGGAGCAAGCGGTAGGATGATTTACTAACTGTTTCAAACGGGATCTTTGCATAGAATCATTTTAGAGAAACCAGATTGATTCGTTTCTATAATAGAAAATCACCAAAGTTGCTGCAAAACGGACCCTTATACATGGCCTCGGATTCTCTCTAGCAGATGCTAGAAAAGTGGTCTCGGGCTACCACACATTGTGCGACATGTGGCGATAAAAAAGGGAAGAAGTCATTTCATTTTCTCCCATGATTTTGACTTCTCCCCACTAAATATCTCTCCTTTTTCTCACCACTTTATCGCCACATGTTGCATGATGTGTGGAGAAGTCAAATCATGTGAGACAATGATTTGACTCCTTCGCCACATGTCGCACACATTATGGTAACCCGAGACCACTTTACAAGCATCTACTAAAGAGAATCCGAGGCCCTTATACATAAACCTCTACCCATTTCATAGCTATGCACTTTCTAGCTTTCTAGCTTCTAAGATGCTTTAATAATAATTTGTTCATTCTTTTTGTTTCTTTCTTAGTGTTATGCTCTTCTTTTCTTTGGACCTTTTGTACTCCTTGATTTAATGATAGAACTTAGTCACATGTATCTGAATTACTTAATTGTTATATGCAGGTTGGTGATGATGTTACTGTTCTTGATGCTTCTGGCAAGTATGTCATGCCAGGTGAAATTCCAAACTTTTGGTACATAATAAAGAGTAGTGGTGTTTTGAACTTTTAAAAGATGATGAAATACAATACACTACGATCAACTTAAACAGTAGACGGACACTTTTCTTTTTTCAATGTCTTGGATGGGTGGAGATGACAACACTCATACCCTATCGGGAATGGAACCCGGATCAATGGAGTGGTGACTAGTACACACTACTGATGGGGTAAGCTTTAGATCCCAAGAGTTTTGGGATAGAAATTGATTTTTCTAAAGTCACATTAAATCTAATATTGACCCTTAATATTTGATTAGAGAGACTCAATTGTAATATTTAGTTTAGTTTATTAATTTAAGTAGAGGGGTAATTATGGTAATTAGTATTTTAAATAAATTTTGACCGTTGGGTCTTAAACCCCTAACACGCCAGAGGCCAAACGTCATAACCCTCCCAAATGCATTCCATCCCTGCTCCAACCAAAGGATCTAGCATTTCTGACTCGTTTCCCAGCCAATTGCCTGACGATTTCGCCATAATAGGCCGGAAAATGGTCGGAGATAGCGAACTCTACTAGAAAGGACGAGTGTTTCCCAATCTGGCTGCTGTAAATCTGGGATAGAGGAAGGTTTCTGAGAGTCAAACCATCGGTGTAGGGTTTGTTGTACCGGATACAGCGTCACAAGATAGGGAACCCCTTCAATTTCAAAACGCCCAAAAGAGAGCCCATTTGAATTGAAGCAACGGAAACCATGAAAGAGGAACTTTTGCTAAGCTCGTCCCTCTCTTTCATTCTCAAACAAGGAGAGAGCAATTTCAAAGGCCTGAAAGAGAAGAAGAAGAAAATGCTGATGAGAGTCATAGTCAACCTCGGCCGTTGGATGGTGGGACAACGTGGGGCTAGCTCCTAAAGACCCCATCTTGATTGATACCTTACAGGGGCTTTCTTTGTTAATGTCAACTTTAAAAAGATCAATCTTGGAGTGGAGCTTACCGTGATGATGAAGGGAAGCTGGGGTCGTAGTCTAATGCGTTCGAGATGCAGATGCGAAGATTGCCGGTATCGAGTTCTTGTGAGTTTTAATGGACTTCTATAAATAAAGGGTATTTTCATTATGTCCCTTCTCACTGTCTCAAGTGTTGGGCAGTCAATTGTGGCACGGGACCTGGTGGAACTGGCCCTGTATGGGTTGGTAGTTTGGTGTGCACCCCTGTTTGGGAAGGGAGTAGTTGCATATTCAGGAATTACTTGAGGAAGTAGTGTTTCTTAAAAGTTAGTTTTAAAACTGTGGGATGTGGTGAGTATGAATTAAGGTCTTATAATTGAAAAAATTTAATTACTTGTTTATATATTAGAATACTAGATAAAGACTTTTAACTAGTTCTTTGTTTACAAATTAAGGTTATTAACATATTGCTTTCAAGTTAGAGATGTGCAAATTACATAAGCTGATGCACTTCGTATGTTATGACTATATTTAATGCACTGGTAGATCTTCATTGAATGTTGGGCTAGGAATGGGTGAAATTTTTCTAGTTGATAGCTGTGTTGTTGGGCTGCATTTCAGCATTCTCATTGTGTTTGATTGGCAGATATATCTGTGTATGTTATGACCTCTATTAGGGTTCATGCTTACCTTGAAAATTTAGTTGGGCTCACTATGAGACCATAATCTCTGAGCATATGCACCACATTTCCAGAGCAGACTCCTTAACTATTAAAAGCATTGTGACTGAGGAATCACTTAACCCGGCTTGTTGGGTGCAGCCTAGTTTCACAATAAACTCAAATTTTAATTACATGTTTGCTACGTGTTTGTGTATATGTATATTTACATTGAGTTGGACATGTATGCCTCTATATCATATTGAAGTGAAAGGTTAAAACATTAATGCTTTGCTTCATGCCTTTGCCTATCAAAACATTAATCCTTAATCCTTATAAGTAGGAAAATATTAATTATAAAACTGTAAATATTGGTTTGTTGGATTTTCCAATCTAGGGTCATTCTGTTTGACTCCCATGTCCATGACACTGATGTACAATACCATGACAATTTTTACTTGTAATGGTAACAAGAGGAATCGATCCTCACACACACCTAGCGATGGAGTTTATGGGTACCGAGAGCATTGATGATTTCTTCAGTGGTCAAGCTGCTGCATTAGCAGGTGGAACAACAATGCATATTGACTTTGTCATACCAGTTAATGGGAGTTTATCTGCGGGTTTTGAAGTTTATACAGACAAAGCGAAAAAGTCATGCATGGATTATGGTTTCCATATGGCCATTACAAAATGGGATGAAATTGTTTCAAGAGAGATGGAAATCATGGTTAAGGAGAAAGGTTAGCATGTTTTATGGTATGGATTGGTTATCAACGATAAATTTATCTTATGTTGAAGTATCATCTGCGAATTGCTTGATATACTTATTCATTTAAAACTGGATGAATCTTAAGTATTCTTTGCTCACTCATAGGTATCAACTCTTTCAAGTTTTTCCTAGCCTACAAGGGGGCTTTTATGGTTAACGATGAGCTTCTGCTACATGGCTTCAGAAAATGCAAGTCTCTTGGTGCCTTGGCTATGGTTCATGCAGAAAATGGAGATGCTGTAGCGGAAGGACAGAAAAGAATGATAGATCTTGGTATCACTGGTCCAGAAGGACATGCACTTTCAAGGCCCCCTATGGTAATGCTTAAAACATGTTATCCTTTTCAATGAACTTATGTTGCTTCGGTGGTATTGCTCTTCTTTCCCAGAGTCACCACATTTATCAGCACCTCCTTTTTAGTGTTATCCTTTTCAATGAACTTATGTTGCTTGGGTGGTATTGCTCTTCCTTCCCAGAGTCACCACATTTATCAGTGCCTCATTTTTAGACTCCTTGCATGTGTTGCTAATTGTTGGAGTTTCCAGTATGTGACTGGAATTGATAATGGAGTGTTCCCTCTAGTTAAAGTAGCTCAGTTGGTTCGGGTCCTGGGAGAGATCCCCAAGGTCTTAATCTGGTTGAGATCACCCATTGGGTTTGTTTCCTTTCGAAGGGTTTGTAGCTGAAGGCGAAGGTGCATCATTCAAGTTTGAGATTGCTGCATGATAGTGGAGGCAAGGAGTTCCATATGGCCCATTGAGGAATCTGTTACATGTCTGTATCTTCTTCTACAAAAATAAAGACAAATGGGGTTCTCTTCACGTAGACCACTGTATTTGACATGCTACAATTGAAAGTCCTATTGACACCCAGATTACTTATGCATGGTGGACCCCACGGGCCCACACACTTGAGTGTTAACATAATCAAGACACACTGTTTGGGCAAGAACACCTAGGGCTGTAAACGGATCAGATTTGGACCGGATCTACCTAGATCCAAATCCGATCCGATTAAGAATCCAACAGATCCGAATCCGAGCCTATTACTAATCCGATCCGATTAACATTAATATATCTAAAAACTAACATTTTAATTAAAAAAAATAAAAAATTATGATTAGTACTATAGTATATTTGTAAAATTATATAAATATTATTATTGTTATATATAATTTAATCAGATCGATCACTATAGATCCAAACCCCGTTCCAATTATAATCGGATTCAAGATCTTGGATCCGACGGATCTATAATAGGATTAGGATCCCGTCTAATTGGATCGGATTCGGATGAGATCCGGGTCAAGATTTGATCCATTGATAGCCCTAAGAACCCCCCTATGAGGTTGCATTCAGGAAACTCATTACATATTTATCAATTCTCTGCTAGTACGAAAAGGTAGGGTTAGGAGAGCAATCACGATCAAGATGCATAGATAGATTATTGGGAAGGACTTCCATGAGATCATGTCCGAGTTGTATGTGACAGGGCGTTTTGATACGTGCTCAATAACACTTTTGTAGTGCTGATTCCAAAACAGAAAAGAGCAGTGGATATAAAAGATTTCTGGCCAATCAGTCTCGTGAGATGTGTTTACAAAATCTTATCCAAAGTTTTAGCACTTCGACTCAGAAGTGTGATGGTTCACATCATATCCCCCCAACAAGGTGCTTTTTGTGGGTGGCAGACAGATTCTTAATGGTATACTGATCGTCAATGAATACATTAATGACAGGCTCAAATCTAAGGTTTCGAGTATACTGTGTAAAGTTAATATGGAGAAAGCTTATGATCATGTTAGTTGGGAATTTTTGGGGTATGTGATGAAAAAGATGGGCTTTGGTCCAAAGTGGTGTCATTGGATGCAGGTGTGCATCTCATCAGTTTCATTTTCCATTCTTATCAATGGTAGTCCAACTGGATACTTCCAAAGCTCCAGGGGTTTGAGACAAGGGGATCCTCTCTCCCCTTTCCTATTCATCATTGTCGCAGAAGCTTTGAGCAGAATGTTGTCTCAAGCTGATGGTCCGGTCTTCGAAGGTTTTTCCATAGGTAGAGACAGACTGTGGATATCCCACCTTCAGTTCGCTGATGACACCCTCATCTTCTGTAGAGCATCTCATCATGACCTAGTTTCACTAAGAAGTCTCCTCCGTTGTTTTGAAGCGGTTTCAAGACTGCGAGTTAACATGTCCGGAAATAGTTGGGGTTGGGGAGGTCTCGGAGTTAGCCACTCTTGCAAAGTGTCTTGGGTGTAGGGTGGGACATCTCCCCTCAGTGTACCTGGGTATGCCATTAGGGGCCAGTTTTAAAGCTAAGTCAATGTGGGCTCCGGTCCTGGAAAGATTCGCTAAGCGTTTGTCAGGATGGCAATTATCCTTCTTATCCAAAGGAGGGAAGTTGACCTTGATTCAAAGTACGCTAAGTAGCCTGCCAACCTATTTTATGTCCACTCTCATCATCCTTCGAATGTTCGTAGTAGGAATTCCTATGGCATGTGAAAGTGGGACAGTTCAAATGTCATCTTGTTGATTGGGGTAGTATTTGTCGGCCTAAGAGCGAGGGTGGTCTAAATTTGAAGCCCCTCCCTATCTGTTGTAAACAAGGCACTTCTGGGGAAATGAATATGGAGAGGAAAGGGAGAGTCTATGGCGATCTATGATTATAGCAAGATATGGGGAGCAATCGCGTTGGGTTCTGAAGGAAGTTAAGGTTCACATGGGGTAGGGTTGTGGAAGGGGATCATGTCAGTTGACCGTTTCGTAGTCCTTTAGTTCGAGTTTAGGGTGGGTGAGGGGTTAGGGGTTAGATTTGGTTGGATGTGTGGTGTGGTGCCACTAGTTTGAAAGAGGATTTCGGCACCATTTTTCGGCTAGCCATTGATAGGTATGCGTCAGTCGGGGATTACATGGATAGGGGGAGTGGTGGGGCTGTCTGGTGCCCTATGTTGAGGAGGAGGGGGTTGAATGATTGGGAATTAGTCGAGTTCGATAGGCTTTTACATCGGCTGGGGTCACTTCCCTCGATCTCTCATGGTAGAGACAGTAGAACTTGGTTCAGAGGCTCTTTTCAGTGAGATCTCTAGCTCAGTTGATTGGGTCTAGTCCTCCCGTTTGCTTCCTCATAGGGCTATGTGGAATCCAAACATTCTTTCTAAGTATCTTTCTTTCTCTGGAATGCGGTGTTAAACAAAATTTTTCTAGGCAAGTTTGGTTTTAAGGCTTTCTTGTGTGATTTTCTTAAGACTTTCATAAAACATGAATTTAATGTCTTCTCCAGCAACTTAGTTTCTCTCAATGATTTCACCAGAATGTCGCCAGAGTCTTTTAGTTTCTCATTTTGTCAACATTTCAAGTCTCTGGGTGGGTGAGCGTTAGTCTTTTAGCTTTTTTCAGGGTTCTTTTGCCATATTCCGTTCTTTGTTCCAGTTTTTCTCAAACTCTGTCTTCTTAGCGGGGTCTCGTCGCCTCTTCTTCTTCTATTTCGTCATTCTCATCTTTGCCTTGTTCCTATTCTTGTTTGTCATCATCCTCTGCTCTGTTCCAGAGTATCCTTCTATCCAAGTTTGTCATCTTCATTAGGGGGCTGCTAGGGTAGGTGGTTTAGGTTTGCTGCTCTGGTGGCCGTCTTTTTCAGGTTTTCAGCGGCTAAGGAAGTTCAGCATGGAATCCAAATAGCGAAGGTTAGCTGTAGAGTCAAAGTTTGATCTTTCAGAAATTGTGAGAAAGGAGGGAGTTTATCTCAAAGTTTGGAATGCTAGAGCAGGTCAAGGGTCAGCCAGTACAAGATTTGGGCTCAAACTTAAGGCCCTTAAAGTCCGGCTTAAAGCCTGGAATAGAGAAGTTTTTGGTGACATCAAAGTTAGGCTAGCTAGCTTCCTGCAGGGTATAGGGGAGTTGGATTTAGCGGAGGACTCGAGATCTCTATCCACTGAGGAAGCTCACTTGAGGGAGGCAATGAAAATGGAGTACTTGCATATGGCCAGATTAGAGGAGATTAGTTGGAAACAGAGGGCTAGGGTTCGGTGGCTCAAGGTGATACGAACACCAATTTTTTTCACAAGATGGCTAACTTCCATCGGAAAAGTAACTTCATTTCCAGACTTAAGGTGGAGAGGGAGTGGCGGGAGGGTGCAGTAGAGATTTCAGAGAGTGTGGTGTCTTTCTATCAAGATCTATATAAGGAAAAAGAATCTTGGTGTCCCAAATTGGAAGGCTTACCATTTGAAGGTCTTCCAGCTAATTAGAGAGACTCCTTGGAGGGAGCTTTTAAGGAGGAGGAGGTCTTGGGTGCCATCCGAGATATGGCAGGGGACAAGGCTCCTAGCCCAGATGGCTTCACGATTGAATTCTACCATTTCTGTTGGGATATTGTTGGTAAGGATTTCCTAACGATGATGAGGGAATTGTATGAGTTTAGGCGTTTTGATAGAATGATCAACAATACTTTTGTTATGTTGATCCCGAAGCTTAAAGGAGCTGTGGATATCAAAGATTATAGGCCGATTAGCCTTGTTAGTAGTGTGTATAAGATCATTGCCAAAGTCTTAGCTTGTCGCCTTAAGAGAGTGATGGGCCACAATATCTCCCCCCAACAAGGAGCATTTATGGGTGACAAACAAATCCTTGATGGTATCCTAATTGCCAACAAATGTATCAATGTCTGGATTAGATCTGGGGATCTAGGTATTTTGTGCAAAGTGGATATGGAGAAAGCCTATGATCACGTCAATTGGGAATTCCTGGGATATGTGATGAACAGAATGGGTTTTGGTCCAAAGTGGTGTCATTGGATGTAATGGTGCATCTCATCGGTGTCCTTTTCCATTCTTATCAATGGGAGCTTGGCTGTACTTTCAAAGTTCTAGGGGTTTGAGACAAGGGGACCCCCTTTCCCCTTTTCTTTTCATCATGGTCTCAGAAGCTTTGAGTAGGATGTTGTCTCGAGCTGACTGAGTGTTTTTTGAAGATTTTTCTCTCGGGAAAGATACTTTAATTTGTCTGTAGAGCTTCCCCTTAGGACCTTGGTTCCTTGAAAGGTATTCTTCATTGCACTCAAGCCGTCTCCGGGTTGCGGGTTAATTTGTCTATCTGAAATAGTGGGGGTTGGGGAGGTCTTTGATATTGATTCCCTAGCAGAGAGTAATGGGTGTAAGGTGGGGTCCCTCCCTTCAGTTTATTTAGGGATGCCCTCAGTGCTTGGTTCAAATCTAAGGCAGCTTGAACCCCGGTGTTGGAGAGGATAGCCAGGAGATTGTCAAGATGGCAGGCTTCTTTTTTTATCAAAAGGGGGGAAGTTAAAGTTGATTCACAGCACTTTGAGTAGTTTGCCAACATACTTCATGTCTTCACTGGTTATCCCCCGCTCGGTGGCTATGTCTATTGAACGTATGCAGAGGGAGTTTTTGTGGCATGGGAAAGGAGGTCAGTTTAAGTATCATCTAGTCAAGTGGAGTCGCATTTGTTGCCCAAGGAAGGAAGGGGGTCTTAATTTGAAGCCGTTGTCTTTGGTAAATAAGGCTCTCCTAGGGAAATTGATCCGGAAGTTTGGGGAGGAAAGAGAGAGTCCCGATCTGTCATCATCACCAAATATGGGGAGGTTTCGTGTTGGGTTCCCAAGGAAGTGTTGAGGCCCCATGGGGTGGGTTTGTGGAAGGGGATAATGCTTCAGCCCACCTAGTCATTCCTTTCTTCAAGTTCAAAGTAGCAATGGGATGGGACTGAGATCAGTTTCTGGAAGATGTGTGGAGTGGGTCCACGAGATTGCTGGATGACTTTGCCAATATATTTCACTTAGCTACGGACAGGAAGGCGTCAATTGGGGATTATATTAACAGAGGTAGCGGGGGGGGAGGGGGCAGCCTAGTGTCCCAATCTAAGAAGAGGGTTAAATGATTGGGAAATTGGTGAGTTTGGTAGGTTGATAGAGCGCTTGAGGCCTCTCCCTTCGGTTTCTCAGGGTCGGGATTGCAGACTTTGGTCTCGAGACAACAAGGGTCGTTTTTCAGTGAGAGATCTCTAGTGCAGTTGCTTGAAGTTGGGTCTTCCGTTCCTTTTCCTCATAGGGCTGTGTGGAATTCAGGTATTCTTTCTAAAATATTATTTTTTCTATGGAATGCGGTTTTGAATAAAATTCTCACGTCTGATCACTTGAAAAGTCGAGGGTGGAGGATAGCTTATCGTTGCTTTATGTGCCTCCAAGCGGAAGAGTCGGTAGATCACCTTCCCTTGCACTACCCTATAGCTCGTGAGATTTGGGGGTTCTTTCTCTCTCGCATGGGCGTATCCTGGGTCTTTCCCTCTTCCTTTCAAAACTCCTTATCTTGTTGGGATTTGGTAAGTGGGGAAGGAGCATGGTTTGCGTTGTGAAAGATTTTACCAAGAGTCATAGCTTGGTCTCTATAGAGAGAGAGGAATAGGAGAGTTTTCGAGAACTCTTCATCCTCTCCTTCTTGGCTATGTGATAGGATTAGGTTTTTGGCTTTGGAATGAGGCTCGGTAAGGCAGGAAAGGGAGAGCCTAGGCTTGTTCTTGTTTGACCTGTAGTGTCAATAGGGGTTATTTTTGCGGGGCTAGCTCAGTGTTCTATGTTTTGCTCTTTTCTTTGTTTCTTTCATTGGTTCACGTTCTCATGAACTTTGTTCTAGGCCCTCTTTTGTACTTTCTTTGCTTCTCTCTTTAATATATATGCTTGATTACATATCAAAAAAAAGAGTCAAAAAGAGTCGGCGGAGTAAGATTCTTAGCATCCATAGAAGAAAATTTAGGGAAAATTAAGTCACACCCCCACTTAATCAAAACTTCATCGAACCTTATCCAAAGGTATTAAGTTTACCAAAAACATCCATGTAAGATGATGTAATACGCAAACAAAGTATAAAGCTCCTTTTAACATTGAAAATCGGTAATAATATGCTTGGAAAAATCATCATAGAGCCTTTAAATCTCAATCAAATGGAGTAAACTCAGTGTGGAAACGTTCTTTGCAAAAAACCGGTGCATCCATGATCAACAAACACCATTAAAATTGTCCCATTCAAGCAAAAACAGGTCTGAACTGAAACTGTTATTTAGCTGGAATTTTTCTGCATTTTTCTTCAAATCATTGTAACTTTCTCCAAAAAGAACCAACTCACAAGATATAGGGTTCAAAAATCCTCTAAAACATTACCTTTGGAGAGACCCAAATTAAAGATCTAGGCCATACAACTGAGTCAGCCATACGATTGGGACACCACAAGGGAGCTCCTCTTGTTGTGGTGGTTGCTTCTGTTTTAATCGAGCTCCTTATTCCTTTTATTAAGCTTTGATACCAAGTTGGAGAAAGGGTTTGGAGGATTTAGGGTTTAGAGAAGAGAGAAGAGAGAAGAGAGGAAGAAGAGTAATTAGGGTAAATTGCTTAGTGAGGGAAAGAAAGCCTTACTAACATCTTATATTAAGAGAACATTACATATATACCCTTTTACAAATATATTCTCAATATTACATATATCAACAATATATGCTTATTTATTCATTCTCTAACATTTCATCATTAGATTTCCAACATTTTCTTAATATTTTCCTGCATTTCCTTAATTTTATTCACTGCTTCCTCTAAACGTTCCACTTCCCTAGTGACCAATGTGAAAAACCTTTCTTATGCATATACAAGCAGGGGGGAATGACTTGTACCTGATCTCTTGTTCTGGTGCAAGCATATATTGACATATAACTGTCTACTGAGAAGGGGGAATGCTAGTCAAGTAGATATAATCACCACTGATAAGTGATAACCATGTATGTAGTTTTTATGAAGTGAGGTTGATGACAACTCATTTGAGTCGTTCAGGTCTTCCGAATCTGTGGTTCTCCTTTTGTTTCCAACTTAACAAATCTTTCCTATTAATATTTGCAAGCTTATTAGTATAATTTAGGTCTTCCGATTCTATGGTTCTCCTTTTGTTTTCCAATTTAACAAATCCTGCCTATTTCTATTTGCAATCTTATTAGTATAATTTGTGTTTTGGTTGAATGCTCATGCAGCTGGAAGGGGAGGCAACTTCTAGAGCTATTCGTTTGGCAGATTTTGTTAACACACCAATCTATGTAGTTCATGTGATGAGCATTGATGCAATGGAAGAGATAGCCAAAGCTAAAAAATCAGGTCAGGAACTTCTTAGTTTTTAATTTTCTGCTCTCAGTGGGTAAATTCATTTGGTGTCGATAATGTACTACTGCATTAATTTATCATGTTATTGATGGAGCATCATGTGTTTTGTCAGTTTATTTTGAATCGGCTGCATAATGTTTGGATATTGTCCGCTTGATGCATAAGTTTATTTTGTCTATTTTTTAAAGTTTAAACCATGATCTTGTCCCTAGGATTCATTGGCTCTATTTTTTAGTGATCAACTATTGGAATCTTCATGTCATCATGTGTGCCTTTAGGAAAACGTTGACATTAAGTGAAAGAAAACAGGTTGATGCTCAAACAAACAAACAAAGATGAAATGAAAAATATACAGTTGAAGTGAACAAAAGCTTTTATGAGAGTTGGGTTTAGATAAACAAATTTGACACTCTAAAATTATTAAATGAGATAAATGAAAATATTGGGGAGATCTTGGAAGCTCATTTTGGTAAGCAGTATATTCTGTCATAGATTTGACATGCGTATGTGATAGTTAATTCCTGATGAAAATACTTGATACTCTAAATTAACAGAGATGAATAAAATAATAAATGAGATAGAGGAAAAATAGAGGGGTGCTCTTAAAAGCTTAAGAGATAAGAATTTTGTTGTGTCACAGAATCTTATAAATGTTTTATCATGGTTTAAAATATTGGAATTGATGTGTGTATCAGTAAGTAAAAATTTAGAAACGCATTGTGGATGCGCACAAAAACGCTTTTTTAATAAACATAGGAAACGAATGGAAACATAATACCACTTTTGTTTTAGTGCAAACTGCAAAGAAAAGCGAAAATAGAATATGACAACTATTATTTTAACTATCTATATCACTATTCACTATATGAGGTACTACAATGCATTATCTTAAAGAAATGTAGATATGCTATGTGTATATGTATAAATATACCAAATAACCTAAGTCTTGACAACTAAACACATAGCTCTATGATAAAACAATTATGGGATGTACACAAGTACATAATATTAATATACCAATTAACACAAGTGTAAACAATTGGAACACAATAAAGCCATTCATTATGTGGGACATACACAAGGATATTATACCAGCTAATACAATTGTAAACAACTAGAAGCACAATAAAGGCATTTAGTTCTAGGAAATACAATATTTAGTAATTGACTTACCTAGATCATATATAAGTCAAATGCGGAGACTTGGGGATTTCATATTCTGTCAGCGATTGATTGATGTTCCTTTGCAAGGAGCTCGGTTCACTTGGTCTCAACCAGCTTCTAATTCGAGGGAGAGTAGATTGGATAGGTTTCTTCTCAGTCCGGCTTGGGAAAATCAATTCCTGAACATTATTTAAATTGTTCTTCCTAGGCCTATATCGGATCATGGTCCAATCGTTTTGGAGTCTGGATGCTTTAAAGGAGGGCCCACTCCTTTTGGATCGAAAATATGTGGCTCGAGGACAAGATATATAAGGATATATTGATAGGAGTGTGGCATTCCAAGGATGGTTGGGGGTCTGCCAGCACTAGATTCAGACCTAAGCTGAAAGCCCTCAAAATCAAACTTAAAGAGTGGAATAGGGAGATTTTGGGTAATATCTAGGCCAAAATTTAATCCATTCTCAAGGAAATTGGTGACCTTTATATTATCGAGGAATCGAGATCCCTTTCTGATGATGAAATTCCAGTTAAAGAGGAGAAAATCTAGAATACTTATAGGCATTGAGATTAGAGGAGATTAGTTGGAAACAGAATGCGAGAGTACGTTGGCTTATAGAAGGGGATCGAAATACAAAGTTTTTCCTTAGAATGGCTAATACCATAAGAAAAGAAATTTCATATCCAAGCTGAGAGTGGATGGGATTTGGAAGGATGGGAATGGGGAGATTACAGAAAGTGTTGTATCATACTATAAAGATTTGTATAAGGAGAAAGAAATGGCATCCCAAGTTGGATGGCCTTCCTTTCTTTATTCTTTCCCCTGAGCAAAGGGAAGCTCTGGAAGGCCGCCCTTTTGAGTTGGAGGAGATCTTGAGAGTTCTTATAATCAAGGCCGAGGACAAGGCCTCTGGGCCTGATGGTTTCATCATTGAATTCTATAGATCCTGTTGGGAATTGGGATATAATGATTTCCTAGAAGTGATGAAAGAGCTTTTTACTTTGGTAGATTTGACAGAGTGATCAATAGTACGTTTGTGGTGTTGATCCCCAAAAAAAAAGAGCAGTGACCTGAAGGATTTTCGCCCAATTAGTCTTCTTAGTAGTATCTACAAAATTCTCTAAGGTCTTGGCAGTTAGACTACAAGTTGTGATAGGCTTAATCATTTCTCCTGAAACAAGGTGCATTGTTGGGGGTCGTCAGATTCTAGATGGTATTTTGATTGCCAACGAATGTATAGATGAGCATCTCAGGTCAAAAGTGCTACAAATTTTATGTAAACTTGATTTGACAAAAGCCTATGATCATTTGAATTGGGAGTTTCTGGATTATGTATTGGGTAAAATGGGTTTTGGCTTAAAGTGGCGGCATTCGATGAGGATGTGTATTTAAACTGTAATATTCTTCATTCTTATAATTGGTTGTCGAAAGGATTATTTCTAAAGCTCTAGGAGATTAAGGCAAGGGGATCCTCTTTCTTTGTTCCTCTTTGTCCTAGTTTTAGAGGTTAAATAAGTTGGATGTTGGTCAAAGCTAATGGTCTTGTGTTTGATGGTTTTTCGATAGGCAAGAATCGCTTGTATTTCCCATCTCCAATTTGCAAATGATACCCTAATCTTTTGTTGTGCTTCGTGTCAAAATTTGGTCGCTCTCAAATGCTTATTTAGATGCTTCAAAGCCATTTTAGGGCTGAGAGTGAATCTGGCCAAGTCCGAGATTGTGCATATAGGTGAGGTGGTGGAGGTCGAGCATTTAGCAGCTTTTTTAGAGTACAAAGTGGGTTCTCTTCCAACAGTGTATCTTGACATACCCCTCAGGGCGGGTTTTAAAGCCAATTTGGTAGAGATTTTTCAATCGATTATCAGTTTGGAAATCATCCTCCTTATCAAATAGGGTGCGGGGGGGAACTAACCCTGATCAAAAGCACCTTCAATAGGCTGCCCACATACTTCATGTCCACTCTTGCCATCCCTCGTTCGGTCATTGCATCCCTTGAGAAAATGCGAAGGGAGTTTCTATGGAATGACAAAGGCAATAGCTTTAGGTACCATTTAGTAGCCTGGGATAATATCTGCCATCCAAAGAGTGATGGGGGGCTGAACCTGAAGCATTAGTCCAAATGAATAAGGCCCTATTAGGTAAATGGGTTTAGAGATTCAGAGAGGAGAGAGTTTGTGTCATTCCGTAATAGTGGCCAAATACAGGGAAGAGGTCTCTTGTTGGGTCCCGCGGGAGGTAAAGTGTCCCATAGGGTAAGGTTGTAAAAGGGTATTATGGCAATCGCTAACTTGGTCGTCCTTAAGTTCTTAGGTTCAATGTGGGTGAATAGTCAGAGGTTCGGTTCTGGAAAGATGTTTGGTGCCGTTCCGCAAAATTAAAGGATGATTTCAAAATGAAGCTATGCAATTAAGAAGATAGTGTCCAAATACAACATATCAAAAAATCCATAATGTCAATGAATGAGGGATGAAAATCCATACAGCAGACCCTCTTGTCCTACTGTAATTGCTGAACAATGGGTACTTGTCGAAAAAATTTTGCTGTTGAAGCTAAAACATTCGAGATATCAAAAGAATATGGAAGAACGGGAATGGGTTTCAAGATTGTGGAGCATGGCAGAAGGATTTCGGTTGATCTATGGGTAGGAGAAGAGGGACTTCATTGGGTGGTGAGACTCTTTCAAATTTGTATTCGAAGCCAGAAAGAATCATACTTTGTTCAGAGGATGAGGAGCTCAAACTCGGTGCTTCTGTTCTAGAGATCTTCAAATGTATCCGGAATCCTCATAGCTATAACATCCATCCCTTTGTCCGGGGGCGGTGTCGTTGGATCTCTTTTCCTGAAGGGAAAAGGAAATTCGGGTAGAAGATAGTAGAGGAGGCCATGCGGATGCTCCGCCCAGGGAAGTCCAACTCTGAAGATTTCAATACCTACAAAGCACCCTGTACCAAGTCCCAGTAAATGGTTGAGTTTACCCACCTCTCTAACCAAGTCAAGCCTACCTCAACCCCTCTACCTAATCATAATCCTGACCTGTTAGGCCCTTGGGCCAAAGCTCTGATATGTATATTCATGAATGGGGTGGAAGACTGGACTCTTAGGGCAAAGGAGGTCAATCGTATCCTCCCGAATGATGACCAAGCCCCTCTCATCCCTTTTTGCGGCAAATAGAGGAATCATCGTGGTAAAGAACCTTTCCACCTTCGCTGGACTGGTAGAGAGTGAACCCTGGTATCTGCCTCGAGGGGGAACAGTGCATTTCAATAGATGATGGCCCCAGTCCAATGCTCAAACCTCGGAATCTATCCACTTTGGTTCCTGGATAGGAATTGGGAGCCTTCCTTTTCACCTTTGGACTGCTAGCATGCTATCCATAATCGGAGACTCTTGTGGGGGGTTTATTGAAGCCGACCCTATTACCTTGGCGCTGGTGGATCTCAGGGAAGCTAGAATCAGGATCCAACCAACGGATTTGGAATCGATCCCTTGTTCTTTGAGCATCCCGATTGAGGGAAAGTTTATCACAGTTTCGATTCATATCAGATCTCCTACCTTTAGTGGGTTCTCCGGTGAGCTAGTGGATTTATGAAAGTTAGGCTCCGGAGAAGTCCAGCTCTCCGGCGATGCTGTAAACCTTACACGTGGAACCAATTCATTCGCCAACATTTCAAATCCCATGCGCTAGGACACCATCCCCTATCCCATCCTAGAAGAGGTCCCATCCCAGAAGAGGTGCCTTGCTAGAACCGGAAATCCAAAGAGGAAGTTATAGTGGTCAATCCCAGAGGGGCCAGAGTACGGGTTGGTCGTAGAGGTTTCTTAGGCAGCCCAGTTCCAGCTCTTCGAGCCAATGGTGGCAGTGGATTCAAAAACCTCTGCAGAGGTCGAATAGGTTGCGTGTGGATGGAGGTGAAGTTTTAGGTCGAAAAACGGCACTTTTTAAAGAAACCCTTATTTCTAGAGGCTCGGGTAGGATTGCAATAACTAGCGCAATCAGAGACGTTGATCAGTGGGCTAATCCCAGCCCTTCTGAACCCTGTCATGGGCTTTCCCAGCGGCCCATGTTGGAACCCAATCGTCTTGAGCAGATGGACTCAATTATGAGTTTACTCAATCTGAGTGGTCAGGGATGGGCAGTCTCTAAGCCCAACCCAATTATTAATAGGTCTGGGCCTTTACAAAGCTCAGATCCGAACACTGGGTCATCGAATCCAAATCCATGTAAGTTGGACCACTGTCTTGTTCGTAAGGGATCCCTTTTACCCAGGGATTCATGTCTGAAGCAACTCGTGAAGTCTCTGTAATCATGCTTAACAGGCAAAGGTGTGGCGGGGTTATCTCCGAGGAAGGACTCTGAGGTACTACCTTACCTGGTTTGGTTTCCTCACCCTCTGGGGTCTGATTCAACCACAGGTATCGATGGTACCTCTACGCCCAACCCCAAGGTCTCACCCAAGGGCTATAAAGGTAAGACTCAATTCTCTTTTGCTTCAGTCACCATCTCAGGTGATTTCTTGGAAGCTCTTCAGGACCTCCAAGAGTATGGGTATCCTCCACACTTGTATCATCAGAATGGTCCAGGCTCTCAATCTTTGTTGATGCAGTCAGACTGGAGGTTAGAAATCAGACCCTCGAATGGTCCCATATCAGGTTCGGATGAGGGTGGAACTCCCAAATTAGTGGAAACCTGTAGTCTCTTCAAGCCAGAGGTGGGAATTCATGACAGGGAAACCTCCCTATCTGGAGATTCTTACGTTGTGGGCTGGAGCTGAATTTAGTTGATTACCCCTTTGGATTTTGGATCATCCGATAGGATCATATTGACTGATCTCGAAGAGACAGTAGCCCCTACACCCACCATTTTGAGGTGCTCCAACAGACTCGACTCTGTGGTGGTTAGTAGTGGTACTGTTTAGTTGGCAAATGTATCTCAACTTACCCTAGAAGATCAAGCCTCCAACTGCCTTGAAGTAGTTCAACCAGACGGATGCGGCAATGATAATTCTTTTCTTGTCCCAGAGTTGAGTCAACTTGGGTGTTCAAATCATCCCAGCCCATTGTTGAGTTTTTCTGCTAGACAAGTGGATATCTTATCGCCCCCCCAGATTCAGGGGAAGAGCCAGGTGTTGCTTCTGCAGATGCGATAGGAAGATGTGTCTGAGTGGGTAGTGAACCAGATGGAGGGGATTGGTAAGGAGTTGGGAATATCTTTGGAAGGGAATGAAGAAGAGGCCAGAGATTTGTTTCAAAGAATTGAAGGGGGAGAAGCGAGGGGCAGGGATAAATCCAGAGCTAAACCTTTAGCAAGTCAGAGAAGGGCCTCGACGATGGAGTTAGTACGGCTAGTTTTCGAGGTTAACTATGATAAAGTCCGAACTAGAGGAGAGTATTGCTGCCCGAGGCCATCTAGGGAGTGCCAAGTTGGTAGATGGCAGGTCTCTCCATTATCTCTTAGAATATTAGGGGTTTGGGGCAGTTGGAGAAGAGAGTGGCGATCAAGAAGTTTGTTCAATAAAAGCATCCATCGATCCTTTGTATTCAGGAAACCAATTTAATAGTGGCTCAGGATCATCATGTTAGAGATATTTGGGGGAGCCAGGTCCTAGGATGGATTGAACTTCCATCGTTAGGAGCATCTGGGGGTATCTTGCTAATGTGGGATCAGTCGAAAGTGGAGGTGGGCGCCTTTTCGATATCCATCTTATGCCGAATTATTAGGGAGGAATTTACATGGGTTTTCTCAGGGGTTTACGATCCGGTGGGGGGACAGAAGATCTGGACTTGTGGACTGAGTTGGATGACGTTAGCATGAGGTGGGGGCAGCCGTGGTGCCTAGCGGTGACTTTAACAATATCAGATTTTCCTCGGAGAAGAGAGGGGAAAGTGTTCTCATAGCTAAGATGAGAAGCGGTTTGCGGTATTTATTTTTCGTCATGGTTTGATAGACTACCCAACGAGGGGGCCCAATTCACAGGGTCTCAAGCGGGAAATAATTAGTTCGTAAGCCGTCTGTTTGATCAAGATTGGGAGTCTCACTTCCCAAACGTTACCCAAATTTCTCTTCCTAGACCCATCTCAGATCATGTACCAATCTTATTCGAGTCGGGGAGTTTTTTGGGGGGGCCGAGTCCTTTCTGCTTTGAGAACATGTGGCTTGAGGACGAGAGATTTAAAGCTCTAGTAGCGGAGGTGTGGAAACAAAACAGTGTTAGGGGGTGAGCAAGCACTAAATTTGGGCTTAAACTTAAATCCTTGAAGGCTCGTCTTAAAATTTGGAACAAAGAAGTCTTTGGACACATTGAGGAGCGGCTTTCCAGGCTATTAAGGGACATAGAAGTATTAGATGAATTACCCGAGGATCGTGACTTATCGCCTTCCGAAGCTAGAGAAAGAGAGGCCAAGAAAATGGAATACATTTCCACTCTCAAGCTTGAAGAAATCAGTTGGAAACAAAAAGCTAGAACATGATGGCTTAAAGAGAGAGATAGCAACACAAAGTATTTTCACAGAATGACGAATTACAATAGAAAGAAGAATTTTATTTCCAAGTTGAGGGTAGAAGGGTCGTGGAAGGAGGAGAAGAGTGAGATAGAAGCCAGCGTGATCTCTTACTACAAGGAGATGTATCGTGAGAGGAAAGTTTGGCGGCCTCAGGTGGATGGGCTCCACTTTGATGGGCTGTCCCAAGATCAAAGAGTGGCCCTTGAGGCTCCGTTTAGGGAAGAAGAGGTGCTTTGCATAATTCGAGGGATGGCCAGTGATAAAGCCCCTGGGCCAGATGGATTCACCATTGAATTCTATAAAGGATGTTGGGAGATAGTGGGAAGGGATTTCATGGCAGTGATGCAGGAACTTTTTGATACAGGGCGGCTTGACAGGGTGATGAATAGTACGTTCCTTGTGTTGATTCCAAAGAAGGAGGGGGCTGTTGAACTCAAAGATTATTGTCCCATTAGCCTTGTTAGTAGCTCGTACAAGATTCTTTCTAAGGTGTTGGCGGCTCGTCTCAAGGTGTTGATGACTTCTCTTATCGCTCCTCAACAAAGTGCGTTTGTAGGAGGGTGTCAGATTTTATATGGGATTCTTATTGCTAATGAATGCATCGACTCCAGGGTGCGATCTAGGGCCCCAAGTATACTATGCAAGGTTGATATGGAGAAGGCTTACGACCATGTTAATTGGGAATTTGTCATTTATGGTATAGGCAGAATGGGATTCGGAATAAAATGGAGGCAATGGATGTGGAGCTGTATGTCCACAGTGTCTTTTTCCAT
Source organism: Tetracentron sinense (assembly GCA_015143295.1). Classification (NCBI taxonomy): domain Eukaryota; kingdom Viridiplantae; phylum Streptophyta; class Magnoliopsida; order Trochodendrales; family Trochodendraceae; genus Tetracentron; species Tetracentron sinense. The sequence goes on along the minus strand of CM026563.1, from coordinate 34,066,639 downwards.
TATTGTCAACGACAGTTCAATGGGCTACTTCCTTAGTTCAAGGGGCTTGCGTCAGGAGGACCCGCTCTCCCCTTTTCTCTTTATGATTGTCTCAGAGGCCCCAAGTCAGATGTTGTCTAGAGCAGAAGGGAGATTCATTGAAGGCTTTCGGGTTGGGGCTAATGGATTGAGAATTTCTCACCTCCAATTTGCAGATGACACTCTTATTTTTGGGCGAGCATCACGAAGGAATCTTCTACACCTCCTGTGCATTCTTCGATGTTTTGAAGCGGTGCCAGGATTGAGAGTCAATCTTGCTAAGTCTGAGCTCCTGCAGGTAGGAGAGGTGCCTATCCTAGACCATCTAGCCATGTGTCTCGGATGTCAAGTGGGATCGCTTCCTTCAGTATATCTTGGCATGCCTTTGGGAGTAAGTTATAAAGCGAAATTAGTCTGGAACCCGGTGCTAGATTGAATTGCAAAAAGATTATCAGGGTGGAAATCGTCTTACTTATCAAAAGGGGGGGAAATTAACTCTTATAAGAAGCACTTTAAGAAGCCTCCCCATGTTCTTCATGTCTACTCTTACCATTCCACGTAATATGGTCACTTCTATCGAAAAGCTCCAATGAACATTTCTATGGAATGAGAGAGGAGACAAAGTCAAATATCACTTAGTTGCATGGCCTCATTTGTGCTGCCCTTTGGAAGGAGGTTTGAATCTCAAGCTGCTCATCCAAATGGACAAAGCTTTGTTAGGCAAATGGGTGTGGAGATTTGGAGAAGAGAGGGATGGTCTGTGGAGAACGATGATAGTAGCCAAGTATGGGGAATTGTCATGCTGGATTCCTCGGGAAGTCAGAGGCACACATGGATTGGGGTTTTGGAAGGGAATTATAGCAATGGCTAACCTGGTTGTACCCTACTTTAGTTTTCGGGCAGGGGGAGGGTTGGAGGTTAGGTTTTGGAAGGATATTTGGTCTGGTTCTACTCTGCTAATGGATGATCTTGGCAATCTCTTTGTCTTAGCTTCCAACAAGGAGGCCCTAGTGGAGGATTCATATGAAAGGAGTTCAGAGGGGGTGTTTTGGTGTCCGAGGTTGCGTCGGGACTTAAATGATTGGGGAATCGATGATTTGGCTTGGTTATTGGAGCGCATTACCTCATCTGGCATTTGCCCTGAGGTGAGGGATTGTACGAAGTGGTCTAAAAATAATCATGGGCGATTCTTAGTTAGCCTTTTACTGTAATCTTTGTTTCCTATTCCAGAGGAGTCTTTTTCTCATAAGGTGGTGTGGAATCCTGGCATTCCCTCAAAGGTATCTTTCTTCGTTTGGTCTGCAACTTTGGATAAAATTTTAACAAGTGACCACTTGCAGCATAGAGAATGGAGTTTGGCTAACCGGTATTTCATGTGTCTTCAAGCGGAAGAATTGGTGGCTCATCTGTTTTTAGACTGCCGCGCAGCGTAGGAGGTGTGGGGTTTCTTCCTCTCCCGTATGGGGGTTTCATGGGTTTTCCCCTCTACCCTCCATGAATCTCTATCTTGTTGGCATGTGTTTAGGGTGGAGGGTGCTTAGGAATGGATTTGGTCTATGCTACCTGGGGCTATTACTTGGTGGATATGGAAAGAGAGAAACATCAGGGTTTTTGAGAATGCCTCTACCGCTGTCCCCCGTTTTTGTGAGCGCATCTGGTTGGGAGTCTTGGAGTGGGTAGGGATCCATGGTTCTGGGGAGGATATTCAGGGTATTCTAGGGAGCTAGGAGTTTGTTTGTCCCTCTGTGTTGAGTTTATATGCTTGTAAACTTTTATCGTGTTTTATGTTTTGTTTTCCTTTCTATTTATAAATATATTGAACTGCATTACCGATAAAAAAAAAACATCTTCCTTCTAATTGTTGATAGGGACACTCTAGTGGGGGACTATGTTGAGTTGAGAGATGAGGGGGTGGTGTGGTGTCCGACTTTGAAGGAGGATTTAAACGATGGAAAATCAAGGATTTGAGTCACCTTCTATTGTGCCTTGGGTATTCCCCTATGAGCCTTCAGGGCTGAGATTGTAGAATTTAGTCTAGAGGACGTGTTGGTCGATTCTCAGTGAGATCACTTTTTCAATCACTTGGGTCAACATCTTACGTATTGTGTGGGATCCAAATATTCCCTCCAAGATATCTTTCTTATTATGGAATGCGGCATTGAATAAGATTCTTACTTGTGATCACTTAAAAGATTCTTATTTGTGATCACTTGAAAAATATAGAGTGGAGGATGGCTAACCGTTGTTTTTTATGCCTTCAAGCGGAAGAGGCAGTAGACATCTACTTTTGCACTGCCCTATTGTGGGTGTGGTTTACGGGTATTTCCTCTATTGAGTAGGGGTGGCTTGGGTTTTCCCTTCCTCTTTTCACAAATTCTTGTCTTGTTGGTCTCTGGTAAGTGCGGATAGTGCGGAGAGCAAGATTGTTAAATCATAAAATTGTCAATTTTATGACCGATTCAAATCGTAAATCATAAGATTCAATCCGATATTTTTAAAATTTGTATAAATAATACAAAAAATACTTATAAATCCGTAAAAAATGAAATATTAATTATCCAAAATATTCCATTCATATCTATTGATAAAAGCAAGTAATGAACATTTCATTGCTTACACTGTACAAAATGCGAATGAATTTCAAAAAATAAAACATAATATCATCAAAGATAAATCAACGAAAGTAAACTCATATAATCATGTTGTATGAAATCAAGTATCAAAAAGACTTGTGCAATCAAAAAGACTAATAAAATAAACTTTCTAGTTTTCCAGGAGTCCAACTCTCCAACTCCACCTTTCTTCTTCCTCCTTTCTTCTCTGTTCTTTCTCTTTTTTTTCCGTTTCACATCAACAGAGAGAAAACCTTAATAGGGTTTTGGCATGTCCGTAACCGAGGTTTTCTCGTTCTTCCTCTCTTCGTAAAAGACATAAAGTACCTTTAAAAAATTAAAAGAATAAACAATATTAAAAAAAAGAGTTTAATTATCGGTTCATTACAAAGGTTTCATGCTCAAATCACTTGTATCGTACGATTTGAATGGCAAGCAATCTAGATCGCAAATCGAATGAGATTTATCTCAATTACGATTTTCACATGCAAATCTCAACGATTTAACAACCATGGCACGGAGGGCTATTTGGTCATTTTCCCCTGCTCTATCTCATGGTCGATATGGAGAGAGCGAAACAAAAGATTCTTCGAGGATTCTCCCTCTTCTCTATCTTACATTCGTTCATATATCCGGTTACTGGTTGTAGAATGGGTTTCCATCCGACGCGATAGGGTGGTTCTGGGTGATTTGTTAGCTTGAGTTTGGCTAAGCGTAGCCATTGCCCCTCGCATCCTAGGGGGGACTTGATGAGTGCAAAAGTACACTCTAATCTAGTTATTATGAAGCTTTTGGGCATTCCCCTTAGTTTAATTCCGGTATTTTGAGTAAGAATTCTAAGCTTAGTTCCCCAATTGTGAATTATGAATTCTAATTGCTTTTACATTGTTTTATGTAGGGAATGTAGGAAAAGAGTTCTGTGGGAATCAACTGGATCCGGAATAGAAAACAAGCACCCAGCGCTCGAGTGGCCAGAAATCTACGCTTGAGCGGAAGTAGGCACCAGTCCTGAAGAAAATAGAAGAACTTCCCTACCATCAACCGCTCAAGCAGTCGTTAGGCTCCGCCCGAGCGGCAGTATCCCCTACGCTCGAGCGGCTGCGAGTCACCGCCCCAGCGAAAGTTGACAACAATTCCTGACTTCCTATGCATTTTAGCTAGCATGCCCTGTAGCCAACCGCTCAAGTGGCCATTAGGCTCCACCCGCGGAGGTCGACGCTAAACTGTTATTTTAGGGTGTTGGAGCTTATTTGAGAGTGTTTTCGGTATTTTCTAGACTCTTAGGTATAAATTGGAAGAGGGAAATGACCCTTAGGTCATTCCTTCTTCTCATTACCATTTTTTCCTTTTTTTTATATATCGGTAAATCAGATATTATATAAAAAAGGAAATAGTTTCCAGAAATGTAAACTAAGAACAACTGATGCTAATAATAACAAGACAAAGAAAGAACACAAAGCCAAAAGCCCTGGACAATGGAGCACTCGACTGCCTCCTTAAAGTACAAGCTATCCCTCACTTCTTGATCAAGTTGGGAAATAGAGCTCCAATCCACAACCGACTGATGTGCCCGAGACAGGATACGATTAGATGAGAAGGAGTTGTGAAATATACGGCCATTCCTCTCTTTCCAGATATCCCAAGAAACCTTACTAGACAAAAAGTCCAATTTGTTTCATTAGCACCCACCAAAATTGTCAAATCCCAACCAGATAAAAAGCTCAGAAAGGTGAATGGGAAGACCCACTCCCACTCCACACCCAGCCGAGACAAGAAAAAAGCCCAAAGTCCAGAGACAATCAGACGATGCAGAAACAAATGATTCACACTTTCTTCTGCATTGAGGCACCAATAGCAACGGTTAGCAAAGCTCCACCCTCGCCTCTTTAATTGATCCGTAGTGAGAACCTTATTTAGTGTTGCAGACCAGAGGAAGAAGGATACCTTCGTGGGGACCTAGTTAACCCACACAGCTGTATAAGGAAATGAATTCAAAGGTGTCGAATCAAAGAACTGCAAGAGTGATCTCACCGAAAAACAACCACTGTTGCTTCGAGACCAAATCCGACAATCACTAATATGAGGTCTAGGGGAGTAGGAACGCAGCCTAGAGAAGCCTCTACATGTCATCGACTTCCCAATCATTTAAGTCCCTTCTTAACCTAGGACACCTGACTATCCCATTACCCAATCTTTCCACACACTCAATAATAGACACCCCCTGATGGATAGTCAGGGGAAAGAACCGAAATCTTCTCTAAGCCTCGACTGACCACACCAGATATCGTGCCAAAACCCCATTACCCAGTTAGAACCTAATGAAGGAATCTAGAGACTTAGCCACACTCATGATACCTTTCCACAGACCCACCCCGTGGGGGCCTCTAACCCCCCTAGAAGATCAGGGAGATGCCAGACCATATTTGGCCACGATCACCTTCCGCCAAAGGCTCTCCCGCTCCTCACCAAACCCGCCAAACCTACTTGCCTAACAAAGCCTTATTTATCGCACTGAGAAGAGCGATGTTGAGGCTCCTAACCCCTAGAGGTTTGCAAATTTGGTTCCATTCTACCAGATGGTATTTCCGATTGTCTTCCTGCCTGTGCTAGAGAATTATGCTGGAAACGCTCTAGGGACAAGGCGATGGACCGAGGGAGGGCTAGAGAGGAGAGGTAGTAGGTTGGGAGGCTTCTAAGAGTACTCTTGAAAAGGGTCAACTTGCCACCTTTGGAGAAAAGGCAGGAGTTCCACCTGCAAGTCTCGAGGCAAATCGTTCTAGCACTGGGGCCCAAACGACTTTGGATTTAAAAAGAGCCCCTAGCGGGAGACCAAGGTAAGAGGAGGGGAGGGACCGATTAAGGCAACCTAGGCAGCTAACTAGGAGACCAAGATGGGGAATATCACCGACATGCACAATTTCACTCTTACCCAAATTGACTCAAAGACCTGACACGGCCTCAAAACATCTCAAAATACAACAGAGGTTGATGAGCTGAGAACAAGAAGCCCCACAGAACACTAACGTATCATCTACAAATTGAATGTGCGAGATGTTCAACTGCTCTCGATCGATGGAAAAGCCTACAAGCAACCGCCCATTCGCACGAACCAACATCTGGCTCAGGGCCTCCGACACGATGAGGAATAGTTCCGGGGATAACGGATCCCCTTACCTTAACCTCTTCGAGCTATGAAAGAAGCCTTTAGAGCTCCCATTGAGGAGGATCAATAAAGATTCTGATGAGACACATGCAAGAATCCACGAACACCAATGAGACCCAAATCCCATCCTCCCCATCATATAGAGGAGGAACTCCCAATTGACATTATCATAAGTCTTTTCCATATCGATCTTACAAACAAGGCCAGATGTGTTAGATTTCAGACGCTTGCTTACACATTCATTTGCAATTAGAATGTCATCTAAAATCTGTCTCCCCCTAATGAAGGCACCTTAATGAGGGGAGATTATGGATCCTAGGACACTTCTAAGACGGACGACCTACACTTTTGCCAAGATTTTGTAAGCACTGTTGACCAGGCTGATTGGATGGAAATCTTTCAGATTCTGGGCCCCAACCCTCTTTGGGATCCAGGTCACAAATGTATTGTTGATCGCACGATCAAAATACCCTCACTAATGAAGTTCCTGCAAGATAACAAGAAAGTCACTTTCCACAATGTCCCAACACACTCTATAAAATTCAATGGAAAGCCCATCAGGATCGGGGGCCTTGTTTCCAGCCATAGATTGAATGACACTCAGGACCTCATCTTCCCGAACGGTCGTTCCAATTCCTCACTTTGGGATGGGGAAATGGAGGCAAACAAGAGACCATCTAGCTTGGGACGCCACGATACTTTTTCCAAGTACAAGTCCTTATAGAATCTAACCACACTATCCTTAATTTCTTTTTGATCAATCTTTAACTCACCATAAACTAAGAGGCTAGAGATGAAACTTCCGACAGTAGTGAAAAAACTTAGTGTTACAGTCCCCCTCCTTCAACCACCTAATCCTAGACTTTTGTTTCCAACTGATCTCCTCAAGTCGCATTGTATTCAGATACTCACCTTTCAAGAGCTCCCTATCATGACTCTCCACTTTAGAGAGAGGACAGGAACTCTCAACTGAGTCAAAGGATTGAATGTCAAGTAACAATTTGGCTTTTTTCTCCGATATGTTTCCAAATACCTCCTTATTTCAGGTCTTAAGGCTTGCTTTGAGGTCAATTTTAGACCAAATCTCGTACTTGGAGGCCCCCAAGGTGCAAAGGATGACTACACCTCGAAACCCAAGGCTTTGAACTCCTACGATTGGAGCCACATTCTTGAACCTAAAGGATGTCGGACCTACCCAAAACGTACCTAAGGCCATTAGGATTGGTACATGGCCTGATATGGGGCGAGGCAAGGATGATTAGACAATATCAGGTAACATGTCCTCCCACTTAACAGAGAAGAGAAACCGATCCAACTGACTAGCAAGAAGACCCAACAGTAACTGAGACCAAGTGAATTAGACTCTAATGGGGTAATCAAGCAAGCTATGGCGAGAAATGAAACTCTCAAATCTCTGCATTTTTGCCGTTGTAGACTGGTGACCGCGTCTCTCATGGAGAAACCGGGTGCAATTGAAATCGCCACCTATACACCATGGGGCATCCCACCGAACATCACGTCATCTAATTCTTGCCAAAAATCGGCATCGGCCAAGGTCCCAAAAGGACCATAAACCCCAGAGAAAACCCAGTTTGGTCCCCTACTAGTTAAGCAACAAATAATAGAGATCAAGTACGCCCCTAATTCGGAGTCCAAGACAACTATCCGCCTCCAATCCCAAACAAGTAAAATGCCCCCGGAGGCGCCTAAGGAGGCAACACTGAGCCAAGATGTTGGACCCTGCCCCCACACATCCTAGATCAACTGAGGGTGGACAGACACCAATTTAGTTTCCTGAATGCAGAGTATTGATGACTTTTTGGAAAGGACGAATTTTATGATTACCACATGTTTGTCGGGGCAACCCAGACCTCGAATATTCCAAGATAACAGACTTAGATATGACATGGACCATTGTGCGGACCCTTACTCAACCTCTTAGATCTAGGAGAAGCTCTACTTCTGGTCCTATCATAGTTAACGACATACTCGAATCTCCTCAACTCCATAGTTGATTTCCTCGCCAACCCTAAAGAAGGACGAGCTTTGGGATTAGCTTTGACCGTCGACCCACACTTGGATTCTTCAAAAGATTGAAATAATCTTCTAAACTCCTCTTCGTGGCCCTCAACAGGAGAGGTCCAAGAACTTACTAATGCCTACAATCTTACTGGTGACCATAGTAACCAAACACCCGTATTATACCTATAGTACTCGTATAATACTTTAGGGGGGGTCGCCGTTTAAAACTCCGTACTTTAACCGTGTTACATGTTATACCCGTATCGCCGTTTAATATGCGAATTACGTATTAAACGCGTACAATATGCGTATTTTTGCCATTCTTTTACCATGTTAAATACATATTCCACATTAAATGATTGCTATTAGTTAATATCATGACTTTTTTTATAATAATAATTATTTTTTAATTTTTCTGTACTTTTGCCGTGTTTTTGCCGTTATAACACCCGTACTTCCCGAACGGATCATTGTCGTATTATACCTATACCCGTACTTGGTAACTATGCTGGTGGTGACCCATGGGGAAACCCCTACAGAGACAACGACGGACAACAAAATTGACTTCCCACCTAGAGAAACAGATGAATCTTTATGGATATAACCTAGAAGCCTGAACAGCTAGCGGGTTTTATTTTAAGTGAAATTGGTCAAGCAGGGCAGTGACGTGGACCTTAATATGATCATTGGTTCCTCATCCGATTGTGGTAGCAGACCTCCCTAGGATTACAAGCTCAAATAGGAATTCAGACTAGTAGAACGATAAAGAGCCGATCTCCCGACCCTATTCAAAAAACTCTGAATAGAGTAGGGAGATGGGGCAGAGAAAGGGTAGTCGTACCTGAGAGGGGAAGAGGAGGTGAAACCATAGTCCTTTGACTGCCTCTTACCAATGATCCGGGATGCTGAGGGACCAAGGCTGAGATCAAGGACGGCTCGAGAGAGAAAAGATCTTGCCACGTCCACCAGACGTTGCTTCCACACAACAAGTTGGAGCTTGACTTCCTGTTGCGAGATCGGAACCAACCCCATACAATGTTTCTCGCAGCAGCTGTCCTCTACTGGTTGAGGTCATCTTGTCCCTTTCTTTATGGATTTCTAAATCTCCTAACGAGGTAATGTTGGTTTGAATTAACACGATCAAATGCTTTTAATGTTTATAATTTCTTTTTAATTGTTCATCTATCTTGATTTCCTCTCTTTCAATTGATTCTCTTGGATTTAAATCGTTTCACGAGCTTAGTGATGCTTTCCTCGTAGTTATGCCATAACTCTAGATTTCTCAAAAAGAACTCTAATCTCATCAAACTTCATTCTTTGTTGCGGTATTGCCTACGGGTATATCGTCGTCCTTGGATCTTTCCGGTGAAGTTATTGTATGGGTTAAAACTTAATTGAATAGCTGATTTGAAATTGATTTAGGTTTTTCATTGCAAATTGTATTTCTAAACCCTCTGATTGGGGATTTGGGATGTGAAATCCCCAATTGAGTAGTAATTTGGATTAATCCGATTAATATTACACCGTTAGGAGGAGGAACCCCAATGCCTTGGCCCTTTTAATCATAGAACTTTTTCCCCAAATTAAACTGCAAATTTCTCTACCAAACTTCCACAATCCCCTGTTTCCATACGTGTTCATTGTTTTCACTTCTCCTTGCAGATCGACAACCCCTAACTATACTGCAAAAGTACTGCATATCTTTGAGCAACATCAGGACCTTTACATAATTTTGTTTCTCTATTTTTGTTTTTGAGTTTATGTTCTTGTAAACTCTTTTCTTTGTCGTTATACCTCTCTTTTGATTAATATATCTTTCTGATTACTGATCAAAAAAAAGTGAGGGAGAATAGAAACCCATAAAGCTAACCAATGGTTGAGGCAATAGTCAAATTAGAGATTTCGGTAAGTTATGCAATTAATTTAGGGGAATGAGTTAGGAGTTAGGCACCCCTAAATATCCACTAAAGATGCTTAGTTACTTTTTAAATCTACTTCAGACTAAATTGAAAACTATATATATTTCTGAAAAAACATGCTATAATTGAATCATGTTTGTAAATGGAAACTTGCTAAATAAGTCATCATATCAAATATCAAGCATGTTATCAAATTAGAAATGTCCAAAAAAGCAACATTCTAATTAAACATCCACCTAGAATATTGCAAGCAAGCATTCAAAACTAAAACAACGAAAAGAAAACACTTAAAAAGGGAAATAGATACTACCAAAAAAAGGAAACAATCTGAAAATAGAAACAAACGAAACAAAGAAACTTACATGGGGAAGTTGAACCCAATCAAGGCTGCTTATGTATCCATCAAGATGGAATCATGTGACACATAGTTCCAACATGCATGAAATGGTAAAGAAAGAATTTTGTTTTGGTTTTATGATTTTCTAGTTTATTTTTTGGGTTTTTGGCGTTTATGATTTTCTCACGGTAGTTACATACTTACATCAGGGATCATCTATGAGTTTGCATCTTTTTACATTGGCTATGGATGATTGACGGTTCATATTTAAGAGGAGGTCCCTTGTTGAATGTTATTTACAAATTATGTGGTATTAATGGGTGAAACTAAAGAGGCTTAAATGTAGAACTAGAATGATAGGGGGATAAACTTGGAATCTAAGGGTTTCAAATTAAGTCAAGACTAAGGAAGAATATATAGAATGCAACTTAAGTAAGAACACAAATAAGGTGGAGACTATTTTTAAGATAGACCAATAGATATTCCAAAGAAACTAGTTTTGGTATCCTAGCTCTATTATTCATTATGATGGAGAGATTGAAGATTATGTTACCCATAAATCAGAGCTTAGGGAGTGATATATGACTGACTCATCCTGATCAAACTAAAATAAATTTTTTATAAGACAACGATAAGACTAGCTATGCTTTATGAAGTAGGCTACTAAGAAGCAACATAGTACCAATATTAATGTAGTCGAGATGAGATGTTGAGATGGATGAGTGGTAAGACAAGGAAAGATAAAATGAGAAATTAGCACATTTAAGAGAATCTGGGACTAAGAGTCTCCAATAGGTGATAAAATAAGAGATGTTTTGACACATTCTATGAAGATCACTAACAGCTCCAGAAAGAAGTGAATGGATGCTAGTTGAAAGCTCCAAAGGAGGGGGGGGGGGGGGTGGGGGGGGCCAAAAATGACATGGATAGAATTAGTGAGGAAAGATTTGATAACATGCGACTTAATCGAAGTTATGGATTTCAATTGAACGTAATAGCGGAATACCATTCATGTTGCCGGCCCAAATATTTGGGATAAAGCATTGATGATGATGATGGGTGTCTTACGCAGTTTAAGCTCATGCGGACTTGAAGCATGGCAGAGTAACAAACATAGATCAACTTCCTAAAGCAAACAAGTGCATGGAAAAACAGGAGAAAAGATAAAAACATAAGGCAGCAAAACCAAAAACATTTTAAAATTCCTGAACTAAGTCGGACAATCCCAGAATGCCAGGCAAAATAGCCCAAATAATTATTTAAAAAAACGCTGTTTGTGGTAGTCTCTGTACTGCCAGCTTAAGTATGGTTAATTTCAATGTTGGTCATAATTCATAAATAGCAAGGTATAAATATAATCCCTTGCTTTGTTGCTTCGAGGTATAGTGTATTAAGATGCGTCCCAAAACTTGCAAAGGCTGTAACTTGGGCTACAAAGGTTTAAATTGTGCGTGCTTTGAACCCACGTGATCAGAATTTAAAGGAGAATCTTCAGTAAAAACATCAGAATTTTATCACTTTGGTATGACTTGGGCCTAGTCAAAGTTTCAGATTCCTCTTAAAGTACCCAATCTAAGTCTCACATCAGAATTTTGGGTTTGCAAAAGTCTAAAATGATGAAAAACCTTGGGAATCAAATTTCAGCAGTTTTCCATCATCCTAGAAGCATGAAAATGGAAGTCAAACTTTTTGGTCAAACTAAGTAAGATCAACTGTGGAGGTTAAGCTGATCGAAAATCGGGTTGGTCCATTGGATCCAGTTGTCCAAAGGGTACATCAGGTCCATAAACCCAACTTATCGAATTTCCAATTGGATTTACCTACATTAATTTATTTTAAACAAAAAATGATTTTTTTTAAAAAAAAACCTTAGAAATCATATAAAAAAAACTTCATGAAGCAAGCTTAAGCCACTCAACCAAGAAAGCTCACATCAGATTCTAACAGCCTAGCCTAATGTACAAAGCCCCAAAAATTCGTCATAACAAAGAGAGAATGTCGTAGAAAGAGGAAATAAAATGAGAAATCGTGATAAAACAGGCTTAAAACACATTCGTAAGATCTAAACCAAACTAGAATGCTTTATCTAGACAATCAAAGATAATAAAAAAAACAAATCGAAATCATGATTTTCTAAACAATTAAAGAAAAAAAATATTAATCATGCTTTTCTAATCAACCAAAGAAGAACAATACTAGCTTTGATTTTGGGCATGACCAATATATGGAAATGCATTACAATGAAATCGGTATCCACGCTCCAAAATTCCAGTTATCCTTGAGTTTTGCACCTCCAATATAATGAAAACGAGCCTTGTCTTCTTCAAAAAATCTTTTTTATCGATAAAGAGATGCATATATTAATAAGAAGAGGAATGTACTATAGAGCAGCAATCAAAGTTTACACTAGCGCAAACTGAAAAGCATAAAGCATAGCCAAGCTAGAACCCCCACTAATAAAAGATTGGACCCAATATCATCCCAACACAAATCCCAAATCAACCCCAACATTCCGAATAGAAACCCATTAAATTATCAGTAAAAGAATTCGAGCTTGGATAAGAGAGATAGAAGAGGTGGAGTTGTCAAAAACTCTCTTATTCCTCTCCTTCCAAATAGACCATAAGATGGCCCCTGGTAGAACCGTCCAAATTTCCCTCTTGGCACTATCCGCACTAACCAATTGACCAACAAGATAAGAAGTTCTGAAAGGAAGAAGGGAATACCCAAACCATGCCCGCTCGGGAGAGAAAATACCCCCAGATCGTACCCACAAAAGGGCAGTGCAGGAGCAAATTATCCACTATCTCTTCCACTTGGAGGCACAGAAAGCAACGATTAGCCAACCTCCACCCTTTAGATCTTAAGTAGTCACAAGTAAGGATTTTATTCAATAATGCATTCCATAAGAAAAAAGATACCTTTGAGAGAATACCTGGATTCCACACATGTCAATGAGGAAAGGGGACGAAAGACTCTAAACCAAATGACAGTAGTAGTAATCTCACTGAAAAGCATCTATTGCTGCTTCCAAACCAAATTCTACAATCGCGGCTTGAGGGCTCACAGAGACAGACCCAATGCTCAACAAAAGTTGACTAAAATCCTCAATTTCTCAATCGTTCAAATCTCGTCTCAACTAAGGACACCACACGACTCTCATCTCACATATCAAAGTAGGCAGCCACTAGGGTGTCGTTATTAATGGCTAGGAGAAACAGATTACTATAAACATTTTTTTGTTTCTAAGAACCCCACCAGGGATCTTTCCAGAACCGAAACCTCAGACCCACATCCCACCTTGAAACTAAATTTGGGCACAACTTGCTTTGCCACCGCCATGATACCCTTTCGCAACCCCAACTTGATATCAAAGTCAAAGGAAAGACCCAGAGAGTACAACTCAGTAGGACAAACTCAGAGTGCTGACGTCATGCTGACGTCAATCGTACGGACAATCAGAACCTTACGGATTGTCAGAATTTTTTGCGTAAGAATTTTTTTATCGTTCCATGTGATAAATCGTGATTTTTTGAGAATTGGGGTTATTTTTTTAGATCCCGAGATATACTTTTTCTGAGTTTTAATAAAAAATTTTAAAAAATTCAGACCTGATTTTTAGGATTGTGCAATTGATTTAGGAGTTTTTTTGGGACTCAAACCTATTTTGTTTGATCCATATGATAAATATTGACGGATTGAAACAAGTGTCGTGAAGATCGGAGAAGCATTGAATGCTTGGCGAAGGTTTTTCACCACCATAATTGTTGTTTTTTACTGTTAGGACCCTTTTTTGTTACTTGAAAATCGGTATATGGCTGGTGGGGGCTATTTCATGGATTTCTATTATCTCGAATACTATTAGGTTGTTGTCGGGTTGCTATTTTTGGTGTTTTTGACTATTCTACCTATTGTGGAGGTACTTTTGGGTTGTGGAACTTTAGCTTGTTGCTAGTTTTTGAAGATTAGTACTCTCTTCGGGTTGATTTGTGTAAAACAGTTTTGTAACATTCATGATGGATAAATTTGAGGTTAGCCATTCCTCTAGTGTCCCTGTACAGGGTGGAGGGAGTACTTGGGTTAGTGCTAGGGATGCACCAAACCTCCAGATTACTACAGTTAAGTTAGATGAGACAAATTTTCTTACTTGGTTTCAATCTGCGATGTTGTTTGTTAAAGGCAAGGGGAATATGAGATACTTAAAAGGTACTATCTCCACTCCCAAGCATAGTGACAAAGTCGGGGTTCGGGAATAATTCGACAAAGGTCAAGTTCGGAAAATTTTGGGAAAATTCGAAAAAAAATCAAGAAAAAATCAAAACAAATAAAAAATAGACATAAAAATATACCAAATAATTTGATTAAAAATATACAAAAGAAATAGTTTTTTGCCAAGTTTGAGAAAATGATTCGGGAATAATTTGGAAAATTCGGGAATAATCTGGAAAATTCGCAAATAATTAGCCTATTACGGGAATCCAATAATTCGCGAATAATTCGGCAAAGCAAAATGTGCAAATAATTTGCGAATTTTTGAAAAAAATGGAGTTTTTTGTTACAGAGCTTCCAAGTCTACAGATCGAGTCTATGCCAAGTGGGAGGCTGAGAATGCAATTGTAATGTCATGGTTTCTCCATTTTATGCAGCCATACATCAGTAGTGCCAACCTGTTCCTTCCTTCCGCAAAAGCTATATGGGATGCTGTGACACAGACCTACTCTGAGATAGGGGGTACAACTCGTGTTTATGAGTTGCGTTAGAGTATCTCACAACTCAAGTAGGGGGATGTCTATTCCCACCTACTACTCTACTCTTCCCCGTCTCTGTGAAGAGCTAGATTACTATCAAACCTTCCAGGCTAAGTACCTTGAGGATGCGACTGCTTATACAAAATTGGTTGAACAGAATCGGGTGTTTGAGCTACTTGCAGGGTTGGATATGGACTATGAAAAATTCAGGGTTCAAATACTTGGCAAAGACCCGGTCCCACCCCCTAATGAGGTCTATGCATACTTACACCGGGAGGAGCGTCGTCGGAGTGTTATGCTCCCTCCTCCCATTATTTATAGATCTGTACTAGCCTCCTTATTCCAGTGGGGAGGCAAGAGTGGTGGTCGTGGCAGAGGTTGTCGTTTTGGATCTTCTGGACCTTCTACTGATGATTAGAACAAACTTAAATGTGATCACTGTAGGCGCACACATCATACAAAAGACACCTATTGGGATCTATATAATCGTCCACCCCCACTAGGTTCTGGTGATGTATGAGGAGATAGGGGCAGAAGACTTGGAGGGGGTTCGAGTGCAAAATCTGTTACATCCATAGGCCCAGTATCTACTATTGTACCTCCATCTGATAACCCTTACCTGTCGAGATTAGATCGATGTCTTCCGCTGTTTTATGTCCCAGTTGGAGACACCGAGTATCGCTAGTGCCGCCTTAGTCCCTTACTCAGGTACCTCAGCCTCGGTTCTCAATGCATCTGATCATATGACTGGTATGTCTTCCTTTTTTTTCATCTTACTTCATTGATTCTGATAGACACAAAATTAAAGTTGCGGATGGTATGGGAATGTTGATGTTACACCCTCTATGTCCCTTTCCTCTGTTCTTCATGAACCTAAGTTCACCTTGAATTTTTTATTCGTTAGCCATATTACCAAATCATTGAACTGTAGCGTCACTTTCTTTCCTTCTCATTGTGTGTTTCAGGACTTGGAAATGAAGAAGATTGATACGGGCTATGAGGAGCGAGGATTGTATCTGCTCGACCCTTTGCCTTACATTACTTCATCAGTCTAGTAGATACCTCATGGTGTCGGAGTATTAGTAGTACGGAGGAGTTATACCGGTGGCACAAACGTCTCGGTCACCCCTCCATTTCCCTTCTTAGGCATTTGTTTCCGTATTTATCTGTTTCCAGTGTGTTTTTTCTTCTTCTAGTGTGCTTTCTTCTTTTCAGTGTGAAACTTGTGAATTTACAAAACATTATCGAATTTCATATCCCTATAGTGGTAATAAATGCAATTCACCATTTTCTCTCGTGCATTTTGATGTGTGGGGACCATTCTCAGTTACTTCATCGGGTGGTTTTAAGTATTTTGTTACTTTTGTGAATGATTTTTCTTGTACTACATGGGTGTATATGTTGAAATCTAAGGGTGAAGTTGGCATTGTTTTTCCTTCTTTTCATACAATGATTGTCACGCAGTTTAACGCCTCAATTAAAGTCCATTCAGATAATGGGGGGGGGGGGGCAGAATATATGTCTACTAGTTTGGCTACATTTTTTATTCTCATGATATCATTCATCAGACTTTTTGTGCTGGCACACCTCAACAAAATGTTGTGCCTGAGTGACAGACATCTGTTGGAAATCACTCGCTCGCTTATGTTTGCTATGAATGTGCCTAAACTTTTCTGGTCTGATGCCATTTTGATTGTTGTTTTCTTAATCAATCGGATGTCTTCCTGGATTTTAGAGTTTCAATCTCCTGTTTCCCTGTTATCCCCTTTCACTCCTTTATTTCCAGTGGCCCTACGGATTTCTGGATGTATTTGCTTTGTGCATATTGCTCGTTCTGCTCGCACAAAGCTTGATTCTAAGGCTCTTCCATATATTTTTCTTGGGTATGTTCCTAATTAGAAGGGGTATTCATGCTATCATCCTCCTTGTTGGTCCTTCGTATCATAGATGCCACCTTTTTTTAGTCTACTCCGTATTTTTCTACCAATGAGACATCTCTTCAAGGGAAAGCACCAATGAAAAGATATCTTCTTCTCTTAACAATTTTATTTTCTCCTCTGACAGTGATTGTAGATAGGGGGAGTGTGAACCTGTCGTCAAAGAATTATAGTTGTACAAGAGAAGGCAGAAAGAACCTCATGATCCCCACCAAAAGACCTCTTCTGATCCAGGTAACATTGTTGTTTATTCTATTCCTGACATTATTGAGTCTGAAATTCCTATTGCCCTTAGGAAAGGCACTAAAACATGTACTCTAACATCTTATCTCTAATGTTGTATCTTACCATATCTTGTCTTCTTCGTATTGCTCGTATGTCTTGGCTTTGTCTTTTATGTATGTTCCTCGCAGTTTAACAGATGCACTGTCTCAACCAGAATAGAAACAGGTTATAGAATAAGAGATGTGTGCATCTGAAAAAAATTGTACCTGGGATATGGTCAACCTACGAAGAGGGAAGAGGTCGGTTGGATGTAGGTGGGTGTTTATAGTAAAACACCACTCAGTTGAGAGATACAAAGCTCGCTTGGTTGCAAAGGGATATACTCAGATGTACGACATAGACTATCAGGAGACATTTACTCCAGTTGTAAAAATGAACTTAATGAGAGTCCTCATTTCTCTTGCAATCAATCAGGATTGACCATTGTTTCAGCTTAATGTGAAGAATGCATTTCTTCACAGTGATTTAGAGGAAGAGGTACTTCCTCATTGGTTCAAATGTTCCTCAGATGAAGGGAAGGTGTGTAAGCTAAAAAAGGCTCTATATGGACTGAACCAGTCCCTCAGAGCATGATTTGAACGTTTTCACAATGCTATGGTGAAGAATGGTTACTGACAAAGTCAAGCAGACCACACATTGTTTCTCAAGCGGTCATGCCAAAAAGTGACTGTCTTAATTGTTTATATGGATGACATTATTGTAACAGGTGATGATTTGGATGAGATACAATCTCTGAAGGGCAAGTTAGCAAAGGAATTTGAGATCAAATATCTGGGTCTTTTAAAATATTTCCTTGGAATAGAAGTTGTCAAATCTAAGAAAGGCGTATTTGTCTCTCAGCGTACTTGACCTACTGGAGGAGACAGGCATGATGGGTTGTAAGCCATGTGATACACCTATAGACCCTAATCATAAACTCAGTGAAGCTAGTAGGGAACATCTGCCAGATGTGGAAGGTACCAAAAACTTGTTGGCAGACTTATTTATTTTTCCCTTACCAGGCCAAACATTGCTTATGCTGTCAATGTAGTCAGCCAATTCATGCATTCACCAACTATTGGCCACCTTGAGGTAGTGAATCGGATCCTCCACTACTTAAAGTCATCCCCTAGAAAGGGTTTGTGTGTATACTTGTAATGGGAACTTAAGGGTTGGAGCCTACACTGACGCAGATTGGGTTGACTCGGTTTCTGATAGTCGCTCTACTTCCGGGTATTGCACCATGGTTGGAGGTAACCTTGTCACATGGAGAAGTAAGAAGCAGAATGTAGTTGCTATATCCAGTGCAGAGGCAGAGTTTAAAGTCATGGCACACAGTGTGTATGAATTGCTTTGGCTCCGATTACTCTCAAGTGAGATTGGGCTTCCTACTGAAGGCCCCATGAGCTTATATTGTGATAATAAAACCGTTATTAGTATTGCTCATAATCCGGTGCAGCATGACAGAACCAAACATATTGAGGTAGATCGTTATTTCATCAAAGAGAAGTTGAATGCAGGGTATATTTGTACCCCGTTGTAAAGTCAGAAGATCAACTGGCTGATGTGTTGATTAAGGGTATTGGTGGTACTCAGTTCTGAAATATTGTTGGTGTTGGGGGCGGAAGCGATGCTATCAAGGGGATTTTTAAGATAATATGACAAACACACAATACACTAGATATACGTGGTTCACCCATCTCTCGGGCTACATCCACACTAAAAACGGTCCAAAATCTCCAGATATACTTCCACTAATTAAAAAGAAGATGAACAAGAATATACACGCTAAGACTCTACCACAACCCTTAAATGACTCTCACACAGTCCACATCTTTGTTCACTTTCTCTAATCTGAATCTGACTAAAGCCCTACCCCTTTTAGGACAAAGGAGACACAAAACCCAAACTAACAATCTCTCCTCCCTTGAGAGCACACCAAACCAGTACCCTCCACCATGAGAGCACACCGAGATACAGCCGTGAGAACGTTCTTCTTCACCCAAGAGCTAATAAAGGGTCTTCCATGGGAGATGCCTCTCCTCTCCATGGAAACTCTACCACACCTCACATTTTCGTAGCCTTTTCTCTTCCTCTGAAGGTTCTTGCTTTCTTGGTTATCTCTATAAGCCTCCACCCTAGGCTTATTTATAGGCAAGGAATAAGTCCTAACCCTTTTAGAATTTCCCTAATATAGGAATCCCAAAATAAGGCAACTTCCTATTCCAAAATAGGGGTCTCCAAACGCAACTCAAATTTCAGCCCCGATTGCTTCCTGATTTTTTGTATTCGAGCCAAAATTCCCACAATTAGCAAGTTGGGTATGAGTGATATCTACGCACCAACTTGAGGAGGGAGTGTTGAATAAGGCTTTATAGGCTTTATTCCTATAGACCTTGTCTTTATGTTATCTCTTATATACTGTATTGTGGTTCTACTATTAGTAGCTCATTATACTATAGTAGACCATTAGTAGAATATAAATAATAAAGTGCGTGAGAGAGATCATTAATCTCTATCACAATTTTTCCTAAACCTAATCTCCTTCTTCTTCTTCCTCTCTCTCAAACCCTAAACTCTCAAACCCTAACCTCACAAACTAAACCAACTATACCAAGGTACACCGAAGGCAAAGATCCTACTGACACCCTAGACAAATAGAAAAACTCACTGCATTTGCCACCTCCCAACACTCACAATTTTTTACTTAGCCACCTTAACCCGCATACCTGAAACAACCTCAAAACATCTAAATAAGCACTTGAGGGATAGTAGACTCTGATAAGAAGCTCCACTGAAAATTAAATTATCATCCGCAAATTGGAGGGGAGATACGAAGATTGGATTTGCCTATCCGAAAACCATCAAACATGGACCCATCTGCCTTGGACAACATACGGCTTAAGGCCTTCGAAACAATGACAAAAAGGAAAGGGGAGAAGGGATCTCCTTGCCTCAGGCCCCTAGAACTCTAAAAAAATCTCGCTAAGCTGCCATTAATGAAGATGGAATACGACACTAAGGAGATGCACATCCTCATCCATTGTCTCCACTTAGATCCGAAACTCATACGACCCAATACATAATCCAAAAACTCCCAATTTACGTGGTCATAGGCGTTTTCTAGATCTACCTTACATAGCAGACCTGATACTTTCGACCGGAGGCCCTCATCTATACATTCTTTGGCAATTAATATACCATCTAGGATCTGCCTCTCTCCCACAAATGCCCTTGCTCTGGAGAGATGAGATCAGCCATCACTACCTTTAATCATGTAGCCAAAACTTGGGATAGTATTTTGTAAACACTACCCACCAAACTAATAGGTCGAAAGTCCTTTAGATCGAAGGCTCCATCTTTCTTGGGAATTAAAGCCACAAAGATACTATTGATCACTCTATTGAATCTTCTTGAGATATATAGCTCCTTCATGACCTTGAGGAAATCACTACCCACAATGTCCCAACAAAATCTGTAAAACTCGATGGTGAACCCATTAGGCCTAGGAGCCTTATCCCCTGCCATGCCTCTTATGATTCGCAACACCTCCTCCATTTCAAAAGGTCATTTTAAAACCTCGCTTTGCTCCTATGAGAGAGTCGCAAAACGGAGACCATCCAACTTTGGACGCCACATTTCCTTCTCTCGGTATAAACCTTGATAATAGGGGACAACACTATCCTCAATCTCTTTGCTTCCCTCCCTCCATCTTCCATCCGCCCTCAAGGAATTGATTCTTTTTATTTCAGAGCCTTGGAGGGGTTTATATAGGCCCAAGGATGTGAAAGAATTAGTCGGTAAGACAAAGATTAGAAATATAGGAAACTATGCATAGTAGTGGTAACTATTTTACCGCAATTGTGCAAATATAGGGCAATCTAAAGCAGGTGGTAGTTGTATTACCGCCAGCAACCAGTGTTTCTAAAGTTTCAAGACTCTTCTTATTATCAAATACCTAATTGGTGGTAATGGTATTGCTACCAACATGCGGATTTCCAAAAAAAAAAAAAAAAACTAATTTGGGTGGATTTGACTAGTCGACAGGCACATGTCACTCTTTGAATGGGTTAACATGGTTTTGGTCAAAATAAGATTTTTTAGGTCCTGGAAAAGCTGATTTTTGACAGAATGAATATTTTTTTTTATAAAATTAAGATCTTTAAAACCAATTTAGAAGGTCAGTGGTATTTTCTTAAGTTTTCTTGAAATCCCAAGGGTCCATTCGTTTAATAAGAAAAGTTATGTAAGAAAAGAAAAGAAAAGAAATTTACATTTCTTGTATGTGTTCAGTTCATGAGAAAATTTTGCAAGAAAATTATTATTTTCTTTTCCTAGTTGTGTTTAGTTTGCAAGAAATTTATATGGAAAAGAAAATGGAAAGTAACTTTTTTCCTAAATTGCTCTATGTTGCCTATGCATTGTTACATATTGAAATAATTAATGATGTGACTTTTGACAAGGGTAACATGGGAAACAAAATTTAATACGAATTTGTGTATTTATTTTCTCTCAAAATAACTATCTTTTGGTTGAGAAATGTTTTGAGGGAAAGTACAAGAAAATATGCACTATTTAAAAGGTGTTTTCTCAATAAAACCAAACTTTCTCGCAAATCGAATGCGTAAAAAGTTGATTTGCTTGAGAAAACACACTTTCTACCTTCATTTTCTCTCCAACTAATAGCACCCCAAGGATTTTTACAGGAAATTTTCAAATGCTTCAGGGACTTCTTTGGTAGGTTACAAGAAGTCCTATAGAGTACAGCATTGGGTGCTTACAATGAGCTTTCAAGGTGTATTGTTGTTTAGTGCAGCTGAATAGAGAAGGTTTAGGGAAAAAAAATTTGAATTAGACCTTCATTGAGATAAAATGATTATTTATTTATCACTAAAGATAGGAAAGACATAAATTCCTTGCATGCGTTCGGTTGGAGATAAAATGATGGTTGAAAGTGTGTTGTCTCAAGAAAATCAACTTTTCACTTGTTCAGTTTGCGAAAAAGTATGGTTTTATTTAGAAAACACTTTTTAATTAGTGTGAGTTTTCTTGCTTCTTTCAGCCAAAAGATGGCTATTTTGAGAGAAGAAATGCATGAATTTGGAGAAAATTGTGCTTTCCAAGTTACCCTTGTCAAAGGTCACATCATTGGTTACTTCAACATGTAAATATGCATAGTCAACATGGGCAGTTTAGGAAAGAAATTACTTTCCTATCTAAATTTCTTGCAAACTGAAACACCCAAGAAAAGAAAATAACAATTTTCTTCCAACATTGATCATGAACCAAACACACACAAGAAAAGTAAATTTCTTTTCTTTTCTTAT
Organism: Tetracentron sinense; assembly: GCA_015143295.1. NCBI lineage: Eukaryota > Viridiplantae > Streptophyta > Magnoliopsida > Trochodendrales > Trochodendraceae > Tetracentron > Tetracentron sinense. The sequence continues at coordinate 34,044,292 of CM026563.1, read as the reverse complement.
ATCTTTTTTTCTTACATCACTTTTTCTAGTGAAACAAATGGAAGAAAGGCCTATCCTGCGTAATATAGAAAGACAAAAATATCCCTAGACAGACAGTAGACACTCATTCTCAACTGATTCAGGGTAGGGCTTTTGAATTGGTTTTCTGGAGCAAGTTTCCCACTATATTTCTATAGTGGTGCAATGTTGCCATCAATATTACCTATTTTCTCAAGATGAGTCAAGCATCAGGACCCGGTCATCTTAAAGGATAAATTTTCTATATTTTTCTTATAAAAAAAGATTGATGGTTGTTGTAATAGAGGGTATAGTTTCATATTAATGTTCAAAATAGCATTCCAATGTTTAAATTATTCAGAGACAGTATACTTTATAGGGCTGGAGCAGTATGATATTGTTGTCATTATGGGTAAACTTGAATAATTACAAAATGGAATTTCCTTTTGATTGTGCTCAAGATGAATCGGTCCCAGGTAGACCAGTTCAGATGATGGTCCTACCACCAGACCACTTAGAATTGCATAGGCCTAGGGGTAATCTTTGGAGGCCAATGACAGATTTATTCTGATCTCCAATCGGAAAATTTTCCATTTCCCCCTTTGGGGGCTTCTACCCTGTTCACCTATGTAATCTTCAAGTTTGTTATTTATTCTGTAAAGACATACAGTTAGTTATCTATCCTCAAATCCTACGACAATGAACAATGTCTGATGCACTATACTGATGCTTTCATGATTTAGACAAGAGGGGTCACTCATTTCCTTTTATTTCAAACTGCAGGGCAGAGAGTTATTGGAGAGCCAATAGTTGCTGGACTAGTCCTTGATGATTCTGGGATTTGGGACCCTGATTTCTCTATTGCAGCGAAGCAAGAACTCATACACCTTTTATTATTTTCTTTGCTCTGCTTCAGTTTATAAGCTATGCCAAGCATCATGTGATCTTTTCATGTTCCAGGTATGTCATGAGTCCTCCAATAAGGAAATCAGGACATGATAAAGCTCTTCAAGCTGCCCTTTCAACAGGAGTTCTTCAGGTTTCTCTTTCCTCATTGGACTAGATAGATTTTACATTACCCCACCCACCCCATATGCAAACACAATATCTAGAACTTGGGTCACACCAGAAAACCCATTTTCTCTGTAGGACCTTATCTTTCTATATTCAAGTTGCTTGTGTTCCTCACATCACCTAAGCCATGATCTTTAGTATTGTCATTTTACCGTGGATTGATCGTGCTAATAGTTTATGCTCACCACATTGCACCAAGCTGTGTTTTAATCTATCAACTTCAATTGTAGTGGTCAAATATCACCCTCTAGCACTCTTGCCCAATTAGTATTTTAGAGTTCCTCATTATTGTCTTATGATTGATTTCTACTGCATTGTTAATGTGCCAATCAGTTGAAGCAACAGAAACTCCATTGACGATTGGTCTTTTCCCTTTCCCTTTTTTCCCTTTTACATCCTGCAGCTTGTAGGAACCGATCATTGTGCGGTCACTTCCAAACAGAAAGCTCTTGGCATTGATGATTTTCGAAAAATTCCGAATGGTGTCAATGGTAATCACAAGTTTTGCTGGTCTCTGAAATATTTCTGAATTGAATTTCTGGGTCCCGTGTTATTAAATGAGACTTACTTCGGCTATTCTACTTGTTAATCCTTTTACACTTGTGGCAATGCCAATGATTTTCAGGTATTGAGGAGAGGATGCATCTGGTCTGGCATACGATGGTGGTAAGCAGCCATGGATTTGTAGCTAGCTTCATGAAAACCGAATAGCTCAAGTTGGAGTTACATTTTTCTATATGAACCGTCTCACTTTTTGTTTTCTTGCAGGAGTCTGGCCAAATATCTGTAACTGATTATGTCTGGATAACAAGTACTGAATGGTATGGTTTCACTATGACCACATATATAATGCTGTAATGATGATCTCTCCTCTTAAGTTACCTATCAGTGCTTCAGATATACCAAAGAGGTTGTATCTGATATTATGGTGCAATGAGAAAGCTTGGTTCTCACTTGGTGCACATAACCACTTAATCAACAGCACCAGATGGAGAAGCGGAAACGAGAAGCGAATTTCAAAATATCCTTGGGCTATGAGAAAAATGAGATACAGGCACCTCATTCCCATTATATTACTATGGGTAGTTATACCTTATATTATGCCTCACATGAGATATTTGTGGAGAACTAGGCGCCTTAGGGGCCAATCTAATGATACTTGCTCAGGGTATACACCCTAGGCTGTAGACTCGATCGGGTGTATCCCGTAATGGTCCACATGAAATTGGATCACAGCCAATTGCGATTGAACTTGGGGAGAGTTCATTCGCACCCACAGGTCAACATGTGTCCCTTTTAACCCCTATTAACCATGGTTAAGATTCACAAACCCTTGGAGTTCAACAATCTAACCTTAGCTTTTAGAAGAAAAAATATTTTAAAATCTAGTTAATTTTTTTCAGAAAAAAAAATCTACAAACCAAGGTTAGATTGTTGAATCCTAAAGGTTAATGAATCTTAACCACGGTTAATAGGGGTTAAAAGGGACACATGTTGACTTGTGGGTGCGATTGAACTTTCCCCAACTTCCATCGCAATTGGTTGTGATCCAATGTCATCCCATATACATAACTCTCTTTGACTACTAAATGAGACTTTATGGAAGTGAGCTTCCTAGAAAGCGAGTCTGGAAACGAGCTTCTTGGGAAGCAAGCATCCCACCTTGTCCAGAGCTTCCGTGCAACTAACCATCCAATAGTTGCGACATTTTCTGGACCCTCCAGTTGACAATCCCCCCAAAAGTTCTGTAATTGTGTGTTAGCACTTGTGATAGTCAGATTGCAGTTTGCATGACATTTCGGCTAGGAAATCTTCTTGGTGGGGCCTATTGCTTGAATGACCAGGAGATCTCCTAGCTATGTGCATGTTTAGAGGGTTTATGGGGAGGTAGGACATGGTAATATTACACTTTGTGCTGTGCCTTATTATCAATTACTGTTTGCACATTTCCCACACTTTTTTGCATTGTAATCTCGATTTAGCTACCAGGAGTATATAGAAAATGATTTTAACTTCATAAAAAAATATGCAGTGCTCGGATCTTCAATATATATCCGAGAAAAGGAGCAATACTTGCTGGATCTGATGCTGATATAATCATACTCAACCCAAACTCAAGTTTCGAAATATCTGTGGGGTCCCACCACTCCAGATTAGACACAAATGTTTTTGAAGGAAAGAGCGGGAAGGTAATCATATCAGTTTGATTTATTCAAGTTATTGTGTATTAACTTGGTTATACACTTGATTTTATCACAGGGCAGACGGTTCCGTGAGTCTTTATATAGTCTGTATTAACTGTCCAGCTGCTGATTGTACCTTCTATCCATGCTGCCTAAGCTATGAGCATTCTCGTGTAGAGCCATGTCCCAAAATGATAGCAATTGGAAAATCATAACCATCCTAAGTTTCTTAATGTTGAAATGGTGGTTCAGAGACAAGAGTAGAATATAATCAGTAGTTGGACAATTGAACTGACCACTTGGTATGATGAGAGTTTATGGCTCATTCAGAAAGTATGCCATCAACTGACACCAACTTTTTTGGCTATGAACAATTTAACCGTCTTGTAAGACCCTCATTTTGAAGTTATGTCTTTTAACAGAATAGAATGACGGAACAGAATTCTTCACCGAACCCCAACTATTCGGGATAAGGCATTGATGATGATCATGATATAACTCTCATGTGATTTCACCTCTATAATATTCATAAATAATTATCCACCAGGTGCAACTTTAGTGCCGGATCTTCAAGGATATAAAGATAGATTTGTTTATTTTTATTCAAATTGACACAATCAAAATGAAAAATGAGTAAGTTATCTTTTTTCAAATGGACTTCTAGATTTCATCCAGGGGAATGTTGGGAACCATAATTTTTGGTATAATCAGTGCCTATTTATATAGTTTCATTTGCAAGTTATATATATATATATAACTGAAATCCTGTTTGTGGAGTTTCAGGTTTCTCTTTGTTTCTCTTGTACCCATATTGAATCCTGAACCTTGCTATATTTTGTTGTTTGGTTCTGAAAGATTCATGGTCTTTTCTTTACAGGGAAACATTGACAATTGCAGGAGGAAGAGTTGTATGGGAACACGGTGAACTAAAGGTTGTGCCTGGTTCTGGAAGGTACATAGAAATGCCGCCTTTCAGTTATCTTTTCAGTGGCCTTGACAAGGTAGATGCCACATACATGGCTTCCCTGCGCGCCCCTGTTCAGAGCTTCAGAGCTGCTACTTGAGTTTTAGTTATTAATTTATTTCGAAAACAAAACAAAAGTAAAGAAAATAAATTTTATACAGTGCTATAGTGTAAATAGTATTGAGAATCAGAACAAATAAGAACTTGAGACCTGTGCATCCCAGTATGTAAAATATATCTGAATTCAATTATTCAAATATGAATGTTTAAGACAAATGATATATATTGTCACACGGAAACTTTTTCTTTTCTCTTTTTTGATTTTAAATCAAACATTATCTGAATTAGGGCTGGTAAACGAACCGTGCTGCTTGCAGCTCGAGCTCAGCTCATTTGAGCTTGTTTATCTAATAAACTAACCAAACTCGAGCTTGATTTTTGAGCACTTGTGGTTTAAGAGCCAAGCTCAACATGCATGTATTCAGCTTGTTTAATATTGTAATATATATAAATATTTAGTTAAGTATTTGTTATATGTATTTCAGTATTATAAGATAATTATTGAGTTAAGTATATATTATATTTATTTAAATATGTTAAGTATCTAAGATAATATACATGTTTTAAGTTTTGATATTGTCCAGTTATCTAAAAAAAGGATCTAGACCTTTTATCTAAAAACTATAAAAGATAACAAATAAAATAAACAAGCTGGAGCTAATAGTTTTGTTCACGAGCCGAGCTTGAACACCTTGTGTGTTCAACTCCCACTCCTCGACTTACCCTGGTGTTCCTATGAGAAAATTCTGAGTGGGTCGGTGCGGGCACTATTTAACTTCCAAAAAAACTTGATTAGCTGAGCCTAAACCCCACTACTCGGCTTGATTACACCCCTACAACTGATTTTTTTTTTTTTTCATTTTCTTATTGGGTCATCATGTGAGTGACTTTCTTCAATCGACTATACACGTCACACCACCATAGATCCTGCAATTAAGGTTCAGGTTGACACCAGTACTATACAACACTTGCCTGCAAGATCCATTATTTTATGTCCCACAAGATCATTCCTTGTGGTAGTTTTAAAAGATAAAAGTTCTTATAGGAATCTAATAATTAGACTCATTTTTATCTACTGGGTTGTTGATCTGTTTACAGTGAAGCTCAATCAATGTCTGCTACTCTGCTTTTACTCTTTCATTTTCCATATGTGAAGCCAAAAATAAATGACAAACTGGAATTTTATCCAAGTATAAAATTATATATGCAGTCCACACAAAGATTACAGAAGTCTTTGATGATGAATTTGCCTCATCTATAGCTTTACAAGGTGCAGAAACCATCCATGAAGCTCAATATTCAATCCAATAACATCAAAATGATCAGAAGTTCGCAGAGCTAAATGGATTTTTACAAAATCAAGCCTTTATACAACAATTAAAGTAGCTCAGAATCTTCTTTTTCCTCTGCACATAAATAAATTAAAAGGTTAGAAGGTGGTGATTGTATTGATTTATTTATTTATTTTTATTAAACAAAGTGAGGAGAATATATGTTGCTTGTAAGGGGTACTCTAGCGTAAAATGATCCATATGCATCGCCCAAGGGGATATAAACCAATACAAGTATCGAGTTTTAGTTCTCCTCGCTCGAGCGAGGAAATCCTTTTCCTAAAAATGAAAGGCATAAATACGACTATACATACATACATACATACATACATACATACGAGAAATTATGTAATAGATTTAGTAAAATGGTGCTTTACCACAACAGTGTCTTCTTGATTTTGTGATATGAGTTGCTCTTCATTTCCAATGTTGGCATGGTTGATGTCGGTTTTGACCTGCTTCCTATTAGCACGAGCTCGAGAAAAAACCATGGAGTAATCTGTCGCTCCGGCAGCTTTATGTTCCCATCCTCCAAATTGAGGAACAGACATCCAACCTTTTTTCTGTAAAGTAGTATATACAAGTAGTTAACAAATAATCTAGAATTTTTAACTAACTCACATTCATAAATTTAGTAAACTAATGACTTTTGGTATAGCTTTTGTTATGATTTTTAATATATCGAAATGGTGAACATGATTCCTAGCCTCGTATTAGAGATAAGGCATTGAGATGATGGTATAAATAGAGAAATAATTCCCTCAGTTAGAGGGGGCGGAAATAAAATAGCATACCAAAACTCGTATTGGTTTAAATCCCCTTTAGCAACACGCACATCGACCAATATAAGCTCAAGTATTATAATTGTTCCATCAAAAATAATTTGCAAATGCTCTACTAATTAACACAAGATTTGCAATCAATTGAAATATAAACATAAGAAAGAAAATTAATTCATTCCAAATAATATATATATATATATATATATATTCCAATAACAGCTTAGAAAAAATCAAGAAAACATAAAACCCCAAAGCTCTTAATCTCAACATGCATTGATTCAAATAAAAGACTATTTCTCTCTCTCTCTCTCTCTCTCTCTCTCTCACACACACACACACACACACATATATAATAGGCATTCATAGAGAAAATGAAGAAAAGTTAAGACAGCAGAGAGGAGAGGAAGAAGAACAAACATCATGTTGGGATCGAGCCCCTAGCTCAATTGGTCGCGGCTTTGATATCAGCTTACCCATCAAAGATCAAAAGGAAAAAAAAAAAACATGTTAAAATAGTTGAATTTAAAAAAAAAATCAAATCTTAGAACAATGGGATTCAAATTTTTTTTGTTTTAAATCCACAATTTGAAAAAGAAAATTAAAAAGAAAAAAAATTGAGAAAGAAATTGTTGTTCTCTATGGAATTTGCTTAGCATACCTCCTTGCGGTTTTCCATGGTGACGTTGAGAGGAGAGGGTTGGAATAATCCCTGTCCTGTCCTAACGATCTCTCTTTTATAACTTATATACAAGCTTCTATTTTAACGGTTGATGGTCATGAAATACCACGTGGAAGCATCTAATTGGTTAACATGCAACCGTTTTCACACCTCATTCAGGACGGCTTCAACTGAACAAACGCGTTTTCCGTTAAGAACTTTCCATGCTAAAAAGTACGTGGGAATTAGGTAAAGTCCACTGGTTGTAATGTAAACTGATAGTCCTGTGGCTCGTAGCCATTGGATCTGGAGATAGAGACATCAGATCTCCGGAGTCATGGTGGACCATGCTATTCTATTATGCTTCATAGTTTCTTTTCAGCTCAAAGAAACTGTTGTCAATACATAAATTCCAAAGGCTTCTAAGGGTGTCAACGGGCAAGGCCGAGCGCTTTTAAATGGGTGGCCCAGCCCGCATAAGGAAGAACAGGAAAAAATAAGGTTGTATTGGGGGGTTTGGAAATCGAGCATTATCAGGCCGGGCCGGGCCGGGCCGGGCCAAACCCGGTTAGAAGCTTATCGAACAAGCCAACGGGTCTAAGCCCAAGCTCGATCGGGTTCCGGAGGTCAGATTGCAGGTCAGCACAACCAATTGTTGAGAGGAAAAAGTGAGAAACACATTGATGAAGAACCGCAAAACAAATTTGAATTGCCAAATGGGATCAGGTCTATAAATTTGAATATGTCATGGTCTGCATTCTACAATTAAATAACAACTTTATTGTATTTGATGAGATTCATTCAATGCAAATGCTTCCAAAACAGAGTATTTTTTCACAAAGTAAACGAAATGTAGATAATAGAGAAGGTTCTAAGAAAATGTATCATGAAGGAAGTTTCTAGTTTCTGACAAGGGGTGAGGCATGGCCTCTAGACCCTTTTTAAAATGAGTCGCTATTTGGTACTCCCAAATATACTCCCTAATCCTAACCATTTATAATCAATTACTAAGGGTCAGGATTTGGGTTGACTTATTTTGTCTTTTCTAATGTCACATCAACTTTAATCCTAATTGTTTAATAATTGAGATAAACAGTCAAAATTGGAAGTACATTTGGGGAGTATCCCTGACTAAGGGGCATTTGATAAAACTTATCTAAAAAGTGCTTCCTAATTAAGCTCTAAAAATTAGAGTTATTTATATATGATAAAGTGGTTCGACGTTGTCCGTATAACTAAAATAAGTTCTTTTTAAAAAAGTATCTTTATTTAGACTGCTTATTGAATAAGTGGTAAAATCACTTATTGTTAAAATATTTAGTTATCATTAAAATATTATTAGTCTTATTACTAAATAAGAGCTTAATTAGTAAAATAAGTCATTAAGCTCTTATTTTAAGCTTAATCAAATGCCCCCTAATTCTTTTAAAATGGCCAAAATATATATGCTTACTTTTTTTAAAACCAAAATACGCCTAACCCTTTTACAATGGGAAATGATTCTTTCCACCTTTCCACTTTTACAATGCACCATGTGCCCCTTTTAACTCCCTTTACCTGGTTAAATTTCTCTAACCGTTAGGGTTTAAAGAATCTAGCCTTCATTTTTATTAAAAAAAACTCTCTTTAACTGTGATTAAGAATCTCTAATCCTTATGGTTAAAAAATCTAACCTTGGTTTTTAGATAAAAAAAATTATAAACAAAGGTTAGATTTCCTAAGGGTTAGGAAATCTTAACCACAATTAAAGGGAGTAAAAGGGATCTCATCCCCAAGCTAAGCACTAATCCTGTACTAGCGTAGGTAAATGAATCCGAAGCCAAAAACAAAGTCAATACATCTTTCTCCTTTTGCAATCTCAAAAATCAAAACATCAAAAAGCCCTTGAAAAACACAACTTTTCATAAATAACCCATAACATAGGGTGGTTATCAAACAAAATGTTTGTGAACTACTCGGGTTCGGCTTGTTAAATGTTCGGTTCACTTATTTAGTAAATGAGCCGAGCTTGAACACCATTTTCAAACTCGTTTAGTAAACGACCCAAGCTTGAACACACCCCTACTCGGCTCGATAAAAGCTCGGTTCATTAAGGGGGTGAGAGAGAAGTGATTTAACAACCCATGTAATGTGTTCTCCTTCAACAAAATAATCCCATATCAGTTGCAAAACATAAGAAAGAGGGAGAAATGGTCTATATATCTGGGTGTCAAAAAGAAGGTGTAAAACAATAATGAGAGAAAAGTTGTAGACTAATAATGGGAGAGAGAAAAGTTATTTTTGTAAAGCAATAATGAGAGAGTTTTTAAAAGGGCAAGTCACCATTTAATGCTCGTTAATGATCTTATCACCGTTTCAGAAGTGGTTTGAAATATCTCGATTATGCTTGAATGACATTGCTGTAAAAAAATGTGAAACGTAAAAATATCATTTTACCTTAAAAAGACTATTTTTCACTTAGTATATAAGACATTTTTCATTGTACGGTGTCATTTTTTCCCAACTTTAGAGTTGGAAGAGAGCTCTGGCGATTTCGACGACAATGAAGTCGACTCCGGTTATTTTTCATTATCGAGATATAAGAAATATCTCAATAATCTAAGATAAATCTCGATAATCTAAGTAAAAACTCCATAACCTAACCATAAATCTTGATAATCTAAGAAATATATCGATAATCTAATAAATATCTTGATAATCTAAGAAAAATCTTGATATATGAAATATTTTTATTGATAAATCAATAAAATTGAAGATCGACACTGTTATTTTTAACATATCGATAATCTAATAAAATACTCGATAAGAGTGTTTATCTAAGGAAAATATTGAAAATCTAAGAAAAATATTGAAAATATAGAAATTTTTTGATAATTTAAGAAAAAACTTGATAATCTAAGATAAATCTCAATAATCTAAGAAAAAGTTAGATATATCGAGATTTTTTATTGATATATTAAGAAAAACTCAAGATTGAGACTATAATTTTTAACATATCGATAATGTAAGAAAAAATTCGAAAAATGTTATCTAAGAAAAATCTCGATAATTTAAAAAAAAAGTTTGTTAATAAAAAAACATCTGATAAATATAAGAAAAAATTAGATAAGTCTAATAATTTTTTTGATATATCGAGAAAATTGACCTATAAATCTAGAAAAAAATCGTTATCTGAGGAAATTTTTGATAAATGGATTTAAGAATTTGAGGGTAATGAGATCCGATTATTTACTGGGGAAGAGAATCGATATCCCGATGTACTGGTCTTAGAATGACGGTTACCTACTTGATCAACTCATATTAATTCACCTAAAATACCAATTCGGAGAATAACATATGTATCTTACATATTAGATTATACGTTACTCTAAATTATCCAATTGAATTAATATGTGGAAATTGTCCTAAATAGTATCAAAGTTTAGGTAAGCTAATGATTATCCTAAATTAATCTATAAGTAGTTATAATTTGATAAACTCAAAATTATCTTAAAAATCAGAATTTAATAAGTCTAGCACTATCCAAAGATCTACTTATAAATATAAAAAAGTTTAATCTAAAAATCAAGATTAAAATGATTTAATTAATAAAACTATCATTAAAACTAATCTAAAACTAGAATGGATAACTTTTAAAATTCAAAAATTAACTCCATTTAAACTAAACATAAAAATTAGACAAACAAATATTAGATTGGAAACTAATGATAAAAAGGAATATAATTAGAATAAAAACTAACAAAAAACTATACTATATCCTAATTTTAGAATTTGAATTAATATAAAAATAAATTAATCTAATTATAGAATTTGAAAAAAAATATTCGTCATAGAATTAAGGTAATCTAATTAAGAAGATTTTTAACTCATAAATCACAAATTTCAAACTACTCTAATTACAATCTAACAACAAAATTAGACAAGGTTAAAGTAAACTTAATTATAGATTATCAACCAATAGTAGGGTTGCAAACGGATCGGATTTGGATCAGATCTGCCTAGATCTGAATCTGAATCCGATTCGAGGTCCGTCAGATCATGAATTACCCAATCTGAGTCTGATAACCTTTTCAAGATCTAAATCCGATTAACATTAATATATCCAAAAATTAATATTTTAATAAAAATAAATAAATAAATATGATTAGTATTGTAGTATATTTGTAAAATTATATAAATATTATAATTGTTATATATAATCTAATCGGATTGGATTTTAATTGGATCTTAACATTATAGATCCAAATCCGATCCAATTATAATCAAATTCAAGATCTCATATCAATACCTAGGGCTGTCAATGGGTCAGATTCGGATCAGATCTGCCTAGATTTGAATCCGATCCAAATCCGTCGGATTATGAATTAATCGATCCGAATCCGATTATATTTGTAAGATCCGAATCTGATCCGATTAAGGTTAATTTTTTAAAAAAAACTATTTTAATTTTTTTTAATCTAATAATACCTTAATTAACTCTAATTAATGTTAATTTATTTTAAATTAATACTTTATGCATAGAAAATCTATTTAATATATTTAAAATCATTTTTAAAAAGTTATTATAATCAGATCGGATTTTAATCGAATCGGATCACCCTATTTCCGGATCCGATCCGACGGATCACATATAGGGTCCAAAGTCCGACTAATCGGATCCATTGACAGCCCTATCTGTATCCAATCCAACATATCTAAAAAGAAGTCTAGGAATCCGTCTATTCGGATCGGATCCGAATCAAGATCCGATCCATTAACAGTAGGGTATTCTATCTTCTTACGAGAAAATATAAGAGGATGTTTTGTAAAACACTTAAGAGCGTTCTATAGAACCCAATGTTGTCCATATAACTATATCATAGCATCTTATCTTTTCAAGATGAAAAATATAAGAGGGCGTTCCATAGAACACTTAAGAATGGCATTCTACTAGTGTTGCTGATATACCTACTTAATAGCGTCCAATCTTCTCAATTAGGAAAATATAAGACGACATTCTAAAGAACACTTAATAACATTCTATATGTCCAATGTTGCTGATATACCTATTTAATAGTGTTTTATCTTCTCAAATATATGCGGTCATTTTATTAAAAATACTGTAGAATGTTCACTGGATAAATTCATCCACGCTTAGAATATGGGTGGGAGAATCTTATTCAATCCACACATCACAATGTTATCCCCAAAATAAGGATCCATAGCAAATATCTAAACATCTTCCATGGAGATCTCATGTTGCAAGAGCATTGCCAAAAAGAATGTATCCATTGGATCTGAGAGCTATGGTCAGAGTCTCGGGTTCTTGATCTTTGATCCATTTCTCTAAAAATTAGCACAGAAGAAATCAGATTTCAAACCGCAATCATTCCGATTTATAAGAGATTAGGAGTCACCATTGAAGGAGATTTAAAGTTTTGAAGATGAAATCTCTAATTACTGTAAAGGCTCTTGGAGACCTACTCTTTCATTCAAATGCATAAAAAAGATCATAGGCATCGCCGGAATGCAGCTTGCTGGAGAGTAACTTCCGCCAGAGAGTCGATAAGGACTATCCCGTAAAGCATTTGAGTTCATTTTGTGCCCTAACATACCTTCACGGAATTTCTAAAATGAAGATAAACAGTGATTAAATGATTTATGTATCAAGGATATAATTGACTTTTCCACTTTTATTTAAAGGATATAAATGACTTTGCATTTAAAAAATTGTTATAAAAATGCCCTCAAGATATTTTTTATATAAGGGGTATAAATGTTTGTTCACTATCTCCCCATAATTATCATTATGTCATTCAAAGGCTATAATGGTCTTTTCGTATTATGTTTTTTTCTTCTTACAAAACTACCCCTTAGTTTTGTAAGAAGAAAAAATATGATACTCGATGTTTTTTTCTTTTCGTATTATGTTTGTTCACTATTTTGACTACCCTTTAGTTTTGTAAGAAGAAAAACTATCTCCCCTTAGTTTTGTAAGAGCTTGAACATTTTCAAAAAATATGATACTCGATAAAAGCTCGGCTTGTTTGGCTCAGCTTGAGTATCACCCCTACCATAACCCCTGCCTAAAGCTAGCAAATGGTAGGGCCTAGGTCTTCTCAGTTCGACCCTTACTTACAAGGGTAAGGCTTTGGCCTGGTCCTAGGGTTTGACTAGCAAGGCCCTTACTCTACCCTCAAGGGCCGAGGTAGATCTAGGGTCGGGTGATGGCCTAAAAAAAACATTAAAGCCTTTTCAAATAATAATATAATAAGATAAAACATCATTTTTATATATAGTTACACACACACATATATATACTTAAATTTATTATATATTTTTTTAGGATTTAGGGCCTAAAAAAACATTAAACCCTTTCAAATAATAAATATAATAAGATAAACATTATTTTTATATATAATTACACATATATATACTATAAATTCATTATATATTTTTAAGGATTTAGGGTTTACTTTTGGGTTTTTAGGTTATAAGGGTTTAGAGTGTAAGGAAACACCTCTCATTGCTCCAATGGTAGGAGTGTAACCTTCATGCAGGTCGACTCTGAGTCCATGGTGAGGCTGTTGATATACCCACCGATTTCCCAATCTTAGATAAACCAAGCCTAATTATCATTTATCCTGAAATAAAAAGAGAACAATTAATGTATACATGATTTATTGATCAAACCACCCAAATTTAATCTTGCCTTCACACCATTATAATCCAATTTTTTTGAACTTGGTTACAATTTCATTGATTATACAAGCAGCAACATATGCAGATTATTACAACAATAAAGTGAGAATGAAGCATACAAGTATACAACACCTCCATGATGTGATGACCGTTACATGTGGGAGAGGCATGACTCATCCTGATCACTATACCAAGAAATATGGATTTACAAGCAATAGTAGGCAATGCAATGTGGATTAATGGCAGTGATAAACCTGTGTTGCCAGTGGGATCCTGAAACTGACTGATAATGAGAACACCCAGCAGGATCCATTGTTACTCTCGCGGGCGCGCAAGCCAGAGAGAACTAAGAGCCCGAAGCCGGGAGAAATACTCATTTATCACGAGTAGCGCACGAGCCGACTGGCGGGTCGTCAATATGCGGTGCAATTGTTGCAGAGTTTGCTGCCGCAGATTGTCAGCCTGGTATTAACAAACAATAAATTACATATATTTTTCATGAGAAATTATAATAACTGGAAAAGAAAAAAAGAAAAGAAATATGAATGCTTTAACGAACTTATGGTAACTGCACACTATGGTATGTTCAGCTGTAGTTGAATATTTATTTTAAGAGATAAAAAGTAAAATATGAAAGAATAAATATAAAAATCATTAGAACATTAGCACGGTTTATAAACACTGGGGATGGATATATAGACGATAAAGTATAAGGTGAAAATAAGATCCATTCCCTTCGCCGGGGCAGAAGTCCTGCTCATTGCAAAAACGATATATAGACAATAAAGTATAAGGTGAAAATAAGATCCATTCCCTTCGTCGGGGCAGAAGTCCTCCTCATTGCAAAAACATGCCCCTACTTTTTTCCAAGGAGCAGAGACCTACCTGAACGTAAATAGAACTGTAGTGTTTCTCATACAAATACAGATTACTTTTTTGGTTTCGATCAGCAACAAAAATATTATTAAGACAAAAAAAAAAGTGAGAAATGCTTATAGATTCCAGGGGATCTAACTGGGGAATTAAATAAATTTAGAGCAAGAACTAAAAGGAGAATTACCTCGCGAATGAACCCCTCAAGAGTTCCTAGCTTTCCCATGGCCATTGCCATTTGACCCATGTAGTTTGCCACATTCCCAGATGAACCTGAGGTGCCAAGAGACCCACTAGCCAATGTTTCGGCCAGGGACTGCTGCAACGCCTCCATCCCCTGAGACAGGGCATCTTCTCCCAGTTGGGATGACTGCTGCAAGTTGTCGATGCCCACTAACTGCTGCTCAGTTAGGGGCTCCAATTGATTCACAAGAAGCTGCAACCACAGAGGTTCAATTCAACATGCAAATAAGAGGAAAATTAGAATTAAATAAAATCAACAGAATCAAAGAGAATTCAAACTAGCTTGGACTACGTAATAACAAATTTTCAGAAATAATCAAGCGACTGGATGCTGGAGTTCATCATTCAAGACGAAACAGCTAATATGGAATTGAAAACTTGATTGGATAAAAGAAAGAATATCAGGAAAGAACTCAAATAAAAATTCAACAATAGGTACATTTGGACCACATACTAATAACAAACCTCAGAAGTTTCAGTTTTTGCAAAGTACACCAGAACATGAATGCACCCGAGTAGTGTCTAACAATAGGTACATTTGGACCACATACTGATAACAAACCTCAGAAGTTTTAGTTTTTGCAAAGTACAACAAAACATGAATGCACCCGAGTAGTGTAGTCAAAATGTCACCCAGGCCACCGCCTCCCCTAGCCAGGACCCTATCACCTAATTGGGGTTTGGGCGAGAACACATTAAGACAAGGTCACCTATTGGTGCCTAGGCTTTGTCTCCTAAGCACTAAAGCACTAGACATAAAGGCGCCCAGAACCCACATAAGATTAGATGTTATTTACACTATATATTTCTATGTATGTGTGTGTATATATGTTGTATGTATCAGTGTTTTAAAAGGAATGAAAGGCTTACACCTCAAGGCTCGCTTTGAGGCGAGACTTAAAGAAAATGCCTTGAGGCTTAACTCTCATGATGCTAACACCTCAAACTGTGAAGTTCACTTTATGTATGAGCAGGGGTGGGGAGGGGCCATGGCCCCCCCAAAATTTTTGAAAATCCCTTTATGTTAGGTATATTTAAAAAAATAAAATAAAATAAAATCAAAATTTTATACTTAGTGGCCCCCCCAAATTTCCACGCACGCTCCGTCCGTCTCCCTTTAACTGTGGTTAAGCTTAATCAAATTAAGCTTAATATGTTTTCTTCTAAAAATAAAGATTAACCTTAGGTGTGAGTGAATCTTAACCACAGTTAAAGAAGGATCTGCTAGCTGCTATGTGTCCCTTATAACATCCTTTTTTTCTAAAAACCAAGGTTAGATGGATGAACCTTAGGGTGAGTGAATCTTAACCAAAGTTAGTGGGTGTTAAAAAGGGGCATGCGGCGGTTATAGAGGCCTACGCATTCAGCTGAAAATAATAATTTTTCTTATATATAAAATATTGAAAAAAATTAAAAATACATTTAATTTTATTTAAATAATAGCTCTACTAAACCCATTGCCCAAAAAAAAAAATCGGGGGCTACGCCTCCAAACGTTAAAGACCCATACTTTGGCCCACCCAAGAAAAATATCCTGGCTCCGCCCCTGTGTATGAGTCATGTGCCTCATGCATTAATAAAAAAATAGGGTTCTAGCCACATAACTGAGACTTCATTAAATATTTTTTAAGACGTGTGCCTCATACATCAATAAAAAATAGAGTTCTAGCCCCATAAATAAATAAGACTTAACATTAAATTATAAGGTGTCTGCCTCATAATTTCTTTTAGCAATAAAAAATATTAATTTTTTTCATTTTTCATTTTGTTATTAGTCTAAATTAACACTAAATTTATTATGTCCAATGTGTTTAGGCTTTTTAAAATCTAGTTGAGTACATTTCATTATAATTTTCATTATAGACATTGCAAAGATTTGGAGCCATTGTTTAACATATGTAGTTGGTGACTACTTTGTAATTTTAAAATTGCTCCCATCATATGATTTATCCATCCAATTACTTGCATTATTTGTATTTTGGACAATAGACAAACATACTAAAAAGAAAATAAGGAAAATAAAAAATTCACACATTCTTCCCTATTCCATTACATTTTCCAGAACCACTTTGGACATATGGCAACCAGCAAAACATCAAAACGGCTCACCTTGAGGAGTTCAGATGATCGGAAGCCACCAAGCCACAGGAAACACCTCTCTGCAGGTGTCTTCCACATGCCTGACAGTATGTTGAAGACATCAGCCTTGGCTGCAATGCCCTTCAGCCTGAAAATGTCATCATAGTGCACCATGATTCCATCCACAATGATGCGAAGTTCATTGTCACTTGCATGAGAATTGACCGCTCCCCTCAGCTCATTGATCTGTCGGTTGTGCTCTTCCAGCCACCGTGCATATTCTATTTCAAATGCCAAGGCCCCTGCAAAGAGATGCAGTCAAGAAAATAATTTTTCTTTTAGGAATGAAGTCCTGTAAAAAAAAACATAAGTCTTCTGAAATGAAAAAACATGTAAATTTAAAAGTCAGAGAAGGCAATGAGTGAGGGAAATTTATGTGATTATGTGCACTATTCACTCATACTTCACAATTATCCCATACCAACCATCCTTGGTCACAAACTACTCTATTCACTCATACTTCACAATTATCCCATACCAGCCATCCTTGGTCACAAACTACTGTGTTCAAAGATTAAACTAACGATTTCGATGTGCGTATCAGACCCTGCCAAAATAATTATGTGATGGCGTAACTGTAATGGGTGTTACGGTTCAAAGCGTAGGAGCCAATTTATTTATTTTTGGGGTCATTTTTAGTATAAATGACCAAAATTTTCGTTTATAAATATGATAGTATTTAAAAAAAAAGTTATAAAGAAACTGATGCGGACATCCATGAGTCCAAGAAATTTCAAGTTTACCAAAGGAGAAAGAAGAAAAAGAAGACCCCCATGTCACTTTGGATAGATGACATGGGGCATTGAAGACCTCATATGCACACACAGAGCATTAGGAGGGCCCCACATTGGGAAGGTGTGCAGATAGCATGAGTTAGTAGGTTCTATTTAGTTAGGAAAGGCTCAATGGGATGGATTAGTATTTAGGAGGACTAGTTTATTAGTTATGTTATTAGTTTGGGCTATTATAGTCTTTTTATTATGTTTTAGTTATTTTGGTCTTTTCATAATTAGGGCTTCACCTATTTCAAGCCCTCTTTTGCTGTAAACTTTTAGTTAATGAATAAGAAACAAAGAAACGTCAACTTTTGGGTATTCTCCGGTGATTGGAAATTGGTGTGATGGCATGGGAGTGATTCCCTAAAGTTCTAGGGTACGTTCTTCAGATTTTCCTCTCTTCTTCTCCATCCTTTCTCTTTATTTGCTGCTTTCTTGGTGAAATCCTAACATCTCAAGCCCTAGAGTTCATTATCCATTGAAACTACCAAACCCTAACCCTACTATTGTTGCCGCCAGCCATTCCCCTTGCTGTCCAGACCTTTCCCCTTTGCCTACAGCCTATTCAGGCCACCAAACCTTGCTGCCCAGATCTGCCCTACCTTCCTGCAGGTTTTTATATTGGTGCTACAACCCTACATCATCTCCTTTGCTGCCACAGCCCCCTTTTCCCTTGTCCCATTGCTGTCACAGCCCATCTGCAGCATCCCAGTGCTGCTACAACCTACCTGCAGCATCCCAGTGTGGCCACAACCACCCCTAGTGCTGCCACACATCATACAACCCTTTTTTCTTTGCTGTCCCAGTTCCCCAACAATCCTACAAGCCTCCTACAACCTGTATTTTCATCCCACAACCCTCCTACAGCCTGTCCAACCCAATACAACCCTCCCCCTTCAACTGTTACAGCCCTAATACATTACCCTATTGCTGTTACAGATTTTCAGCAATTGAAAAAAAACCTAAAACATCACAATCCCAAACCCTAATTCAGTTCCAAACCCTAGAAAAGGTTAGAAACCCTACATTGAATTAAGAGATAATCCCCTAAGCTTATGGAATCATAGAATTTCATTAACCCTCACAGATATAACGGAGGGTTATTATTGCAGGTTTGTGACATGACCTTGAATCTTCCTAAAATCGCTTTCTTGAATTTTCTGGATAATTATTTGTGATAAGATTGCTGATTTTATAATTTTCATTATAATTGTTAATTCAATCTTGATCTCAGCTTAGTAGATTTTAGGTCATTGCATTGTCCTGCATCAGAAACCATCCTATTTTTCAGTCATGTTTAGTAAAAACAACCCATTTTAAGTCGGTTTAGTATAAACAATTTATTTTAAGCTGCTAAAAGTCATTTATACTAAAAACAATGTTGTATATCTACAATTCTATATACATCCATCTATATATATATATAAACTATTTTAGTAAAAACAGCACATTTTATGTATTTTTTAGTAAAAAATAACTTCTTTTTTTTGGCATTATGGTATTTTATGGTACCGGTGACTGTTTCTGTTCGGTTTCTACCAAAACCATTGTGTAACGATTTGACAGTATTATGGTCCCAACCAAGAGGGCTCTGAGCTTAAACATGACTAGAATATCCTTAGTTCCTTACTGTCCACTCTACTGAACTCCTCTGGAAGGTTAAGTTTTATCCTCCATTGGGTCTAGTTTTTGGCCGAAGATCTCTAAGTTAAAAGTGGCCATGGAATGCATGGTCCAACTATAGAGACCCAAAAACTTGCATGTCTTATGTTTGTGCACATTTAATGATAATCTTGGTATTCGTGTCAAATTACTTCATATTATGTTCCTTGATATTAATAAACATGTTATGGCAATTAACTAACTGTTAAAATGGAGAAAACAACTTAAGCAAGCCAAAAACTAAGTTTACCTGTCGACCCATCTCAATACGGGTCGACCCATAGTGCAATCAAGTTCAAAAAAATGTGGGGAAATTGGACAGAGAGTGTGCAGATGGCCAGTCGACCGCCCATCAGCATCAGTCGACCCCTTGACCACCTATCGTCCGCTCATATGCGTGATCGACCGTCAGGCCACCGGTTGACGGCTCCAGCACACCGGTCAACTGCCCACTTACTAAATTGCCCAGAAATTCTTCTAAAAAAAGATTCTGAGAATTAAGCCTTAAGCTCGTGGGTATAGAGTTTCCAACTATTCTAAGAGCTTTTAGAGATCCAAGAGAAGAAAACCTAGGGTTTTTGAAAGCTCTGTTCTAAAACTCGCCGAGTCGACTCGACTCGGCCAGGTTTCGAGCTGAGTCCTTATAAAAACTCGGAAGTAACACATTTGGGCGAGTAACTCGGTCAGGTCGACCGAGTTAACACGACTCGAACAAGTCAGGTAACCCGACCGAGTTACTAACTTTTTCTTCTTTTTTGTGTTTTCGTACCCCGATCGATTTAAAAGAGGGGTGGGTTTCATTTTAGGGTTCATTCAAACCCAACGGAGAAAGGAACTGCTCTCCCCCACCTCTGGCACTCTTCTCCTCCGGCTCTTCCCCTCCAATGCTCGCCTTTTGTTTGTTCACCAGTAAGTCTCATCTCCTTTCTTCCCTCTTTTTCTTTATTCCTTTGTATTAAGTGCATTCGGCTCTCTCATCTCGCTTTCTTCCTGAAGCTATTCATCCCTCATCTTGGTTTCTGCTTTGAGTCTTGCAGAGTGGCCACCAATGAAGTTGTTCATCTCTCATCTTGGTTACTTCTTTATCGTTTTTACTTCCTTGAGCGGGATCTTAGTTGTTTCTCCGAGTTTTCAGGAATAGAGCCGTGGTTCTCTGAACTGTATCTTAGGTTCATTTTTAATTAGGGTTTTGTTCAATTGTTCTTAAATGTTGCATTTATTCCTTCTGTTTTTTGGCTGATTGGTCATAGTAATGGTGATTGAGTTCGTTTTGATCTTCTAGAGAGTCTGGTAGTTCTGATTTCTTTCCTTTCTTATGCAAATCTTTTATTTTTCTGTAATTGTTATCATGTTAGACCTTGCTTAATCATGTTTGTGTTGTAATGGAATGGTTTTTCATTTTTCCTGTTTAATGGTCCATTTACATTGTGTTATTTGTCAATTATTTATTGATTCAATTTCTATGTCTTAGACTCTGTCATATAGTATTATAGTTAATTGATTTTTTTAATAGGACTGTAAGTGCAAATAAGTAAGGTTAATAAGGGAATAAGTACCTAATATGAAGGTTTTTTTTAATTGTTGTTTATGTAACTGTAAGTGGAATTATGCAACTGCAAATACAATTTTTTTTTTACATGTGACATGTCAATTATTTATTCAATGTGTATAATTGAATATTACTATATATGTGGGCCATATAATTAATTGCTTTAGGATATAATGTCCTATTTTAGATATATTTTATCATTAATTTTGAATTTGTACCATATATATAGTATTAGAAAAATATTATATTTGTTCGAGTTTTAGGTGTCATTACTCGGACGAGTTTTGACCGAGTTTTCGAGTCGACTCTACTCGGCAAGGTTCCGAGTCGAGTTTTCAGATTTTAAAACACTGTTTGAAAAGGCTTTCAATCGGAGAAGAAGAAAAGGTTAGAGATCAAAATCGAAAGTCATTAGCAAGCTTGTGATCATAGGAAAGCGATCAAAACAGGTAAATATGGATCACTTCCTATCAATAGCAAGATCATTAATGCTAATAAGGAGTATAAGGTTAAGTTTTGAAGTAAGAACAAGATTAAAGCATGTTTTCATCGTATGAACATTCCTTATGTGAGATTTCCATGATCTTAGTGAGATTTTCATTGTAATTCAAATATGTATGATTTAACAAGGGGGAAGGGAATGTTATTATGGAGTATGAATGATTGATTATGGAAGAAGTGATGTATGCCGGAGTGGATTGAATGATTTATGATTGTAATGCAAGGTTTCGATGTTTTGTGCAATTAGAGTTCTAGTCAAATTGATTATATAGGAATTGTGCATGCAAAATTGAAGTATGATGATTGATTTGGTTATATGATTTTATCGTAAGAACCATGTTATGCATGTTTTAATTTACCAACCATAAGATGAATGTATACCATGATCTGATGTATGAGGTATGATTTGCATGTTGTGAACTTGTGATATATGTTCGGTTAAAGGAGCCTTGGATTAGGGTCTTGGTTGTGGATTACGGTCTCAGTTGCTTAGGATTTTTATCATGGCAAAATGGGCTATTATGATGGATCTCTGATGGCTCTTGACTAATAATCTAGGGCATAATCTAACTGAGGGATTATCACTTGTTCACGCACTTCACTCACGACAATGATGTATGCACAAGCATGATATAATCACTATCACAAGTACGACACATGTAAGTATTGCACAAGTATGATTGCATGATTGAGTTTTACACGGCCCGAGTACCAATAGTCTAAGATCAAGAGGCATTGATGCCCAAGTAAGTTCGCGCGCACTAGAGAAAGTGCCAAGTAAGCAGTAACTCGGTAAGGAATGTATAGTTAATTTTTATCCATTTATGGTGCAAGTTATTTTAAGTTATTGCACAGTGCATGTAAGTTGATGTATGTAAGTAATCGTCACTCACAGGAAATGTAAGAAAAGTGAGAAAAGTAAGCATTGAAAAAAAAAAAAGATGTTTCCGCACTCTGAATTATGTATGTATGTTGGATTAATGAATGCATGACTATTCTGTTTAACCATGATAATTAATTGATATTAATGCTTATGACATTGTTAGCTAGGAGTTCATATTTGCTGAGCGTTTTCGTTATTCATCCGAACTATTATTGTCGGCAGGTTCAAGTTTCAACATTTGCATAACGGAACCTTGGATCGAAGAGGAATACATCGAGGAATCTGAAGATCATCCCGAAGAGGAGAGGGATTTAGATCGATGGCCCCCCTATTACTGATTTCAGTTATTTAGACTTTTAAATTCATGTTTGAGGAATTGTAAATCGGATTTTATGACGGATAATGGTTAGGTTAAAATTATGATTAAGAATCACGATGGATGATTCAGATGATTAATTATATTTCAGTTTTAGTTATGGATTTTTAGATTTAATCAAATATTAATTGAAGAAATTTTCAAGTTCATATTTTAGTATGCCTTGTATGTTCTAACAGGACAATAGGATAAGTAAGTCACGTGCCTGTAAGTTATGTATGCCCTCGAAAGCCATATCACATTAGCTTAATCAAGATTAATGTCTTTTGCTTAAGTTCATTGTCTCTCTGTCATGCATAATAACTGGGTATAATGTAATCATATCTCACTTGCTGAGATAGTGATTGTTCCTTACACAACATTGTAGAAGAACCTCGTCATGGTTAGGGAACCATGGACACGAGATGAGGATCTTCATTGACCTTGTAAACCTAAAACATCTCTGTACTGAGAGTGATGACAAAATCTCTCTCATAAGTTCAGACATGTGGTGTTGTCATATAGATGACATGATGAGTCTCAATCATGCAGAGTATGGACTCTGAGGGCACACATGTAGGTGTATGTAACATGTACATGGCACTGAGGAGGTTATGAGAATACTCAATGATTTGATTATTGTCATAATTAAAATGAGTAATTCTCAGTGCAAGACACCAATTAGTTTGATGTCTGCACACAGTCCTTAGACCTGAGAGATCTATATCTCTTGATGAATTGTATGTATGACTTTGATGATACCAATCATTGATGTCCAATAAAGAGGCTATATATGGGTACGTTGGGTCATGAACATAGTGCATTAAGGGAGTAGGATGCTCAACAAGGAATCCACTACTCTTATTCAAGGTTAAGATATTCCATTGACATGATCACAAAGTTGAACCAATAAGTCTGAGCTCAACATTTGATAAAATGGTTTTATCGTATTGTTTTATAATATTATTATAAAAATAATACCTATTTTCTAAAGCTTTTAGAAATTTGTTTTGGGGTTCAATATAGTGATCATGGTCATGCTCCTTAAGCCAAGGGTTTGACAGTAATAACTAAACCTATCCCTAGTGGTTTATGTGGGATATAGTGTAAGTGGAAGGACTATACTACATAGGAAGTTGTAAGAAATGGTTACTTTATAATTTCCTTAAGTGTTGGGTTACTTCATAATATTGGGATGGACATTATTGTGATATGTAGTAGTCTAGGGACTTTTCTATAAAATTAGAACGTCTTTGGACCTAAAAAGAAAAAGGATTTTCTTAAAGGATTATAATTGGATTACAATTACCTAACTACATCTAACACTTAAGGAACCCTAATTAGTCTCAAACACTAAGCTCTCTCTCTCTCTCTCTCTCTTGACAGGTGTCATGTCATGTGATGACACACCTACTTGCAATGAGTCACCTACTTAGTATGACAAGTGTCTTGACTAAGACTAGTGTGACAAGTGTCTTGACATGTGTCATGTGATGACACACCTATTTGTAATGAGTCACCTGCTTGTGATGAGTCACAAGTGCATAGTGTGACAATTGTCTTTAACTTGACATGTATCATGTGTAAGCACATGAGATAAGCCTATATATATGTGGTGGAGGTGTACAGAATTGTTGGAAGAAATTCACTCTAGTTTTTCTAAAAAACTTGAGAAATCCTTCTGCATATATTTCCCAGTGAGGTTTCAAACCTCCAGTTGTTAAAGCTTAGTTGAAGCTTGGTAAAGGTCATCCTTCTATCTTAAGGCTGTCAAAGAGAGATTCAAAAGGAGCTGTTTGGACTTCTAGGATGCTTTACACTTGAAGAGCTCCTTGCGTAAAATTCTTATTCTTTCCTTAAACTCATTAACACATGAGACTTTCAGTGGTATCAGAGCCATCCTCATTAGTTTGTTGTACCTCTATTGTGGCTGCCATGGTATGTAGAGAGTAATAGTCATGAGCTCCATATGAGACCGTAGAATGCATTAATGGTTTGGTTGTTCTTGTAGATGAATATGGTAACTTGTTTTGAGAATCCTACTAACTCCATAAAGCATCTTAGACATGACCATAGACTGTTTTTGACAACCCTTATTAAAACCTTACATTCAATGAAATCCATAAGAACTTACTTTCATATGAGAATTACATCCATGATAGAAGCTCAATGGCTCGTGTATCCTCTGTGTCCTCTGTATCCCACATTTCCTTCCCTCATAGTTACGAAGTACGGGTACGAGAATAATATGGCAATGATCCGTTCAGGAAGTACAGGTGTTATACAGCAAAAATATTAACTAATAACAATCATTTAATACGGAATATACATTTTTAACATTGTAAAAGTATGGTAAAAATATACATATTGTACGCGTTTAATAAGTAATTGGAGCATTAAACAAGTACTATTCAGTGATACAGGTATAATACGTAACACGGTAAAATTAAGTGATACGGGTATAATACGTAACACGGTAAAAGTACGCAGTTTTAAACGGAAATCCCCACTAAAAGTATTATACGGGTACTATATGGGTATAATACGGGTGTTTGGTAACTATGTCTCCCCTTGCTTGAGCCCCCTACCTCACGCAGTGAACCACCAAACCCATGTCTTAAAGCTTGAAATCTTTGCATGTCCGGGCGTCCTGTCTAGAATGCCTCATAGCTGTCTGCATCTGCTTCCTCTCGAGTGGGGTCATACCATCATCATCATCATTATCACTGTCACCACCCCCGCCCATTAGAGTAGCCCAAAGGCCTGCCCTCAACGCTATTGCTCGCTCCCTCTCAGCCTTCTCTTTCAAATGTGTTATCATTGCTAGGCTAATCTCTCGGGGGCACTTAGGGCATGCATGGATGGTTATCTTACACCCACCAAATGTTATTTCAATCGAGTGATCCCATCACCCTTAGACAAAAATCCACAGTACTTACATCTTATGAGATACGTCGACCCGTCTACAAACTCCCCATACTCCCACCCTATATTTTCTTTGGCGTCATGTCAAACCTATATAAAAAGAATTAATGATCATTACTATATATCATTTCAAAGTTAAGAATTTACGTTGTGTATACTTAACTTAATGCAATACACATAAAAATATATTTTTTAATTAAAAAAAATTTCAAAGTAAAATTTCAAAAAATAGGGTTAGTACATGAATCTTGTAGATCATCAATAGAATTAACCTATTTCAATTTTTGAACCCTATATTGTCAATATTTATAAAAATATTGAAGTTTTTTTTTTAATGTTTGGATTTTTGGAAAAAGTGTTCAAAAATAGTCGAATTCTATAAATAAATAAATAAGAGTTTTGATCTATGAATTTCGCGTGAAATCGATAGATTTACTCATTTTTGGTTGATTACAACCAAATTTCATGAATTTAAAGAACTAAAATGAAAAAAATATGAAATTTTACATACCTTTAAAATTTTGGGGAAAACCTTTCAAAACCAAAATCAAATACCGAGATCTTCGCTTTTCAACCTAAAATAGAAAATGGAGTTGTTATTTTAGGTTTAGAATTTGTTTATGGGAGAAATTTTGGGGAAAGAACGGGGTTTAGAGATGTTTTGAAACACCTCAAATGAAAAAAAAAACACCTCAAATGGCCTGAGACTCGGTTTTGTGCGTATCGAAGATACTGTACAGTATCGTGGCCATATCGGTAATATTGACCAATATGGTACACTATCGTTCGATAAAGTTAAAAAAAAAATATTGGTACTGTATCATGCGAGAGGGCGAACTGTACGAATATGGGGGATTTTTTTTACTACGTATCTATATATCAGTTGGGCCAAAAATTGGTACATACTGGCCCGTATCAGCCGGTACATACAATATTTTGAACCATGCACCCACCCCGATCCTGTTAATATACTTGTGATATATCCTGGCATCAACCCAGTAATAGAAGTACTTACGAAGCCTTCAATAGTTCAACCATTGAATTCTAGACTTCTGCCTCCAATTGATCTCCTCTTCCAAAATGAGCAAGGGCAGATCCTTCTGCCTCCAATTGATCTCCTCTTCCAAAATGAGAAAAGGCAGATCCTTCTTCAGTTATGCAAATTGGATGCTATTACAAGCTTGTTCTATGTAAAAGAAATGTGATTTTCAAGCTTGTTCTATGTAACCTAATGGTAAATGCCTTACGCAATTATACAAATTAGGATACTAAGAGAAACAAGAGAAGACGAAACACATGAAATGAACAAAATAAGTTAAAACTGGAAGGAATAAAAAATAGTAAATGTCTTAAACAATATTGTTTATAGGGATAATAAGAGAAACAATAGAAGAAAGACATAACTGAACAAAAGAAGTTAAAATTGCAAACAAATATATGAGGTTTCTGCAAACAACTCCTGAAATATAAGACATTAAAACAAAATCATTATGGTTTTATTATGTCAATAGTTGAGATACACCACTGTTCTTATGCATTTTATATGTTCAATAAAACTCTGCCTGCTTGGCAATTTCTACTGAACAATAAATAAAGCATTGATATTAGTTAACAAAACATTCCATTCTCTGAATAAAAATGTGTCGTTAAATTAATGTTTAGACTTAAATTATAACGTCATTCCAGAAATCAGTAAATTACATAGGAAATAGCTATGAACATATATTAACTATATATAGCAGAGTAGCAGACATCTCACTACAAATCAAAAGCTCAGTTTGCAATCATCAGAAACTTGTCTCCCGTGCCATTAAAAAAAATGTTTCCCAGTACAGAACAGAACACATATACCTTATTAGAAGAAGAAATGAGAGGTCTAAGAAGAAAGTGGGAATACCATTTCCGCTCATTGAATGAGTCTGATCTCCTGAGCTTGAAATGATTCCCTATAGAAAAGAAAACAATCCAAAGAGTAAAACACGAGCTTTCTAAACCTGTTGGAAGGAAACTGGAAAAGAAAAATCAAAATACATTGAACAACGGAATGCTAAAAGGATAATTGAATTGAACCTGCTGACGAGCTCGCTGGAGCTCCTGCTCAAGTTGAGTCAGCTTTAGTCGGCTACTCTCTAGCTGTTGGACATATGCCTAAAGAAAGAAAGAGGAGAAGAATGGATGCGCGTTAATACAAGGAATGCATGAAAATAAAGCAACTCCTTACAGCTAAAAAGAATGCATGAAAACATAGTATTTCATGATGAAACATAAGTGCATGTGTATGCCTCTAGGAAGAGGATTGAATTGTCAAATGCAATAAGATAATACATAAATAAATAGGCCACAGTACACTCCATGGTAGCCAAACTACAGTCAATTAGTTTACCACACAAATATAGATAGGATTCGATCTATTTCTTTCTTCTCCTAAAGTTCTTTAGCTTGAGGAGTATGACCCAAGGTCTTCCAGGAGCTCTTAACAAGTTAATTTTCCTTAGATTTCCCATAGTACACATGAAGGTGATCCAGTATGCTTCTTGGAAGAGAGGTGGAATTATCAAACAGCTCACAATATGGTAGCACATAAGAAGAAAATTAACCCCATAAGTACAAATGGGATTCAGTCTATTTCTTTCTTCTCCTATGGTTCATATTAACAGAATGAAGACTGTAGGATGTGAAGAACCATATTTCCATTCCTATCTTATTAATTATGGATTAGGTAAAATAGAATGTGAAGAATATGTTAAAATTATTTATGATTCAACGAAGGATTGGGAAATTTTATTGAAGTGTGTGGATGATTGGGGAGAATTGATGGAATTGAATGGATGAATTATTATGGGATTTTAACAGTATGTGAGTTTGATTTTTTATTTATAATTTATGAAAATTTTGATTGATGAAAGGTGTTATAATTAGGATATTGATCTTGATTTAAACAAAAAGGGTATTTTGATATTTACATTAGATCGTGATTTATGTGTGGTTTGATATAAACTGTGATTTTATATTGTTGAATCATTGGAAATATGATATTTTGTATGCTTCTTTTATGTTCCTTATACGTTATATACATTTGGGTAAAGGAGCCTTTGAGGAAAGTCAAGCTTGCCTAGGTCTGGTTAACATAGTGGAATGGGACGCCATGGTGAGATGTCCTATGACCCTTGACGGTTACTCTTAGGTATAATTTAAACAAAAGGTGTATCATTGAGCACTCATGAATGAAAAAGATGTATAATGATTAAGAGAGAATCTAAGACACTAAAAAGAGTATAAGACCTAAGATAAAGTAAGAAAGAAAAACACATAAAAGTGATAATGCATGTATGTGTTGTGCACCACCGGATGCCATCAAAGGGTGAGAAGTATGTCAAAGTAAGTAAGCCGTCGTACCGGAAAATGTACTAAGCCGTCCGTACCGGGTAATGTACGAAGGTTGGTATCTCGGTAAAGTAAAGTATAGTAACCCCTTTCCTTATACGGTAAAGCGATATTTTAAGTTATTACTAATGCATGTGAATGGGTTGTTCCTTAAACGATAAAGTATGAAGTAAGAAAAGTAAGAAAATAAGAAAGTAAGAAAAGAAATTAAGAAAAGAAAGAAATTGATGTAATGTATTTGGTTGTTTTCCTCACTCTGATTATGTATGTGAACTGATGTATGAATCCGTAAACTGCATGTAATGTAATATTCATTATATTGTCCACTATGGTTTGTTATATACGCGGAGTAACTCGTTACTCAACCGATGACTTTTGTTGTCGGCAAGCTCAGGTTTTGATATTTGTGCGTCCCGGACCGTGGGAAGAAGAAGAAGAATTCGAGGAACCGAAAGGTGATTATCCTGAAGAAGAGTGGGATCTTGATCGCTGGCCCTACAGTTGAATTTAATTTATTTGTGGTCAAATTTCAGGGAGACTTTAATTGACCTTACGGATATTTATATTTAGCTCAGTTTGATGAAGATCATGATGGATGATCATGATTTATTATATTTCAGTTGCAGTCAATGATTATGAATTTAATTGATGTTTTAATTGAAGAAATTTTTAGGTTCGTATTTTAGTATGCCTTAAATGCTTTAACAGGATGGTTTCTTAAGTAAGTCATGTGCCAAGATCTCACATTCTCCAAGGTGGGGTTTTGCGGTGCGACAGTGTGTCTATTATTTAATTATTATAGATTGTTATTGCAGGTTTTTAGGCCCAGCAATTGTGTAATAGCACTTGGCCAGGCCGCAGGGCCCAGAGAAGTCATTTGGAGCTGGACCAGGACTGGAACTTATCTGCCCAAAGCCAGGCCTGGGCTGGCATAATGCTGCCAAGGATGGGGTTAGTCTGACTCCTGGCCCATTGCAGTCCCTACTCTACTCCTTAGTATACACCCATAATATTATGAATACAATATTACAGGGACTATCTTGTAATCCCAATTTCCCATAGTATAGCTAGATGCATAGAGCTTATAGTGAGACAATTTCAATCAAATAGCATTGCTAACTATGAAATATAGATATAGGGACATTATTTGAGATATTCAAGACAGGATAAGCTTCATTCAAATGTGGATTCTTGATATGACCATCTGCCAATTCCAATCACTACTGGCCTTTCTATCATTGCAACAATCATTACCAACTTTTTATGCAATGTATTCTATTACTACAAATAGGCACAAGCAGGAAAGTAAACAAATAGTATGTGAACCTACTTTCTTCCTCAATCGGCTTTTTCTTGCAGCTTCACGATTTTGAGCAAGCCTGCGAACTGCCTACAAAATAAGAGTCAAACAAAAGGTTATTACACCATTGAACTCAGCTCGGGTAATATGCATATGATAAGTTCGAACTATATAACCTTCTGATCCCCTGTTTTTCCCTTTGATCTGTCACTGGATTCGTAAGCCATAACAGCAGTAGATTGACCCGCTTGAAACTGCATATAGACAGTAGTTAATGTCAGTTCAACAATAAAATTCACTAACAATTCAGCATTCCAATAAGAGAAGATTTTCATTCGAAAAATAGGACGGCATATAGCAACAAAGGAAACAAATCAATCTACAAGACCTGCACTAGAGTGGTAGTCGGCATGCATAATTGGGACAAATCACTGGAGATGCAAAATTTTGAAACTAATATGTTATAGAAGAGAGAAAAAGAAAGGCATCACCCTCTGATTCTTATCATCTGTGTCCACATCTGTTGATGTATCTGTCCTAGGACTGGCATCTGCCATTGTGGACTCTCCCCAGTTCTCAAACTGACCACTATATATAGAAATCAGATGTCGTTGTTGACCCTTTTGCAAAGATAACCCACGTGATCCCACTCCAGTGGTGGATGGACTTCTATCAGTAGAAGCGAAAGACTGTTCCACAAAAAGAACAATCAGAACAAACAAAAAAAGACTACTACTTATAGTCAAAAGAGGGAAAAAAAATAGAACTTCATTACTTAATGATGTGAAAGCATAAAACTCTGAAAGAAAAAATTGAAGTTAACCTTGTTCAAAGTGCCAAATTGGAGAGGATCAGAAGCAACTTCCTGGCCACTTGACTTTGTTGAATTGAACATGGGGTCTTCATTGCGAGAATAAGTCAGAAAAAGAATCCAATTCAGCATCTCGTATGACTGATAGCACAAAGGACTTCCATGGTGACTCTTAGTCAATCACTATTTCCTTTCAATGCCGACACACCTCAATTTTAAATAACCTAATATTATGACTAGTTGATGAATAAGCAATGCAAATTTTTAATATATATATATATATAGCATGGGACAGCACCCCATGAATTGAGCATATCCCTCAACAATATTTGGTGACAAGAACTTGTTTAAATATTTACTTGATGGAGCACCAATTAAATTCACAGCCCATAAATTAGTGAACTAAATAAAAATATTGTCCAAGCAATTCTTTTTGCAAAAAAGTTAATATATCATCCTAGTGCCATCAAACAGACATTGAGCATGCTATCGCAGATTCAAAGATGGATCACCAAATAAGCAATCATAATTTATGAGCCCATCCACTTGTTGGTGCATTGAGAGGCAAGTCCCAGTATTAATCCTGGGCCAATGCCCCATGTTATGTCTCTTGTACATATTCAAGGAAAGGAAACAAGATGAAGGCTAAGTTCTCATGACTTCAATAGGAAATATTGCAAAAGATTGTGCAACAAAAGAGCAATACCAGTGTCTTTAGATGTTACTGGAGACAATTCATTTCTAATCAAATCTAAACAGAGGAAGGAGCACAAGATGTTGATAGGCATGCATTGAAGTTGATCTCTTATAAAAAGCAGGAGTATCGAATATGTACTTCTACTAAGGTCAACAGCATCTGTGACGTGAAAGCCAATGGATTGTTCAAGTGCCCGAAAGTCAGAAACTCGAGAAGAATGGATGGTGTTTCCCTCTGTGCAACTGATATCCATAAAATACCAAAATAACAAACATATGTTAGCTCCACAATGTATACTCAAGAAAGAAAGTAGTAACATTAGAAGTGTCTTGCGTAATTTAGGCTCATGCAGACTTGGTGTATGCTATAATATAAGCATGCACATTAACTTAGAGTAGGAGACAAAAGGCATTTAGACAAGAAAACACATAACCAAATTGAGTTACCAGACTGACATGACTCAAAATAACTAAGAAATAAAATTGGTCTTCTGGGCAGGGCCACTGTTAAGAACGGCGGCCAGCCTTCATTAGAATCTTTTTTGTGGTGCCTGTAGCGATTTAACTAAGTTGCAGCATTCACTTTCTAACCAGGATGTGTCAATACAGATATCTGATTTTGAATCTGTTTGAACCAATGGATTAGAACATTAAAAATATAAAATCAATGTTTTTAAATATTTCATGTCTATACATACCATTCATGCTTTGGTGGCTGACAAATTAGAAAAGATTCAAAGAGATTTCTTGTGAAATGATAGAGTGGAGTCAAAGAAATACCATTTGGTGTCTTGGAGTCATTGTGTTGGCCAATGCATGAGGGTGGATTGAGCCTGAGACCTCTAGTGATTGGCAATAAGGCTCGTTTTGGAGAAATGGTTGTGGCGGTTTGCGGAGGAGAGACAGTCTAAGCTGAGGGAAGTGAAGGAACCATTTGAAGAGGGATTGTGGAAAGGTATTCCGAGTGTCAAAGAGATGTTCTCTCACAACATTAGTTTCAAGGTTGGGAATGGTCGGGAGATCCGGTTTTGGGAGGACGTGTGGTCTGGTGAGTCGAGCCCTAAAGGACAATTTTGGGAACTTATTTGGTTAGCTTTAAATAAGAGTAGCTCCGTAACTCCGTTGCGGAGAATTTTGAGAGCATAGCCATGTTGTTGCATGGAGTCCTACGTTTAGCCAAACGACTAGGAGTTTAATGACCTACTCAGACTTCTAAAGCATCTTCTAGATTCCAATCCTTGTACCCAATCTAGGAATGCCCGATTATAGTCTAGAAACAACAATGATCAGTTTTCAGTGATATCATTCTTACATCCTTTTGGGTCGGGTTCAAATATGCATTTTCCTTAACCAACTATGCAAAATCTTGGGATTCCATCCAATGTATCTTTCTTTCTATAGACCGCAGGCAGCATAGGATAAGATCTTGCATTGCCCAGCCCATTGTGGCTGTGATATGGGGTTCGTTCCTCTCTCCAATAGAGATGAGTTGGGTCTACCACCCTCTTTTCAAGACTTCTTATCTTATTAGGCCTCAGTTAAGTTGGAGGCCCCTTAGGATGTTTATGGTCCCTTCTTTCAATAGCCCTCTCTTCGGCTATTTGGAAGGAAAGGAACCAGAGAGCTTTTAACAGCACTGCACTCCCTATGGAGGAAATTGAATCCAAGATTAGATACATCATCTTAGCTTGGTCTTCAGACTAGAGGGATGAGGTGGACTCATGGTTCAAAATATTGGTATCGCCGTATCGGTATGAGTATTGGTAAGGCAATTTTAGGATATCAGTTTGATACGCAAGAAAACAAATGAATACCTTGCATAAAACTCCTTTTAAAGCAAATATAAGCTAAAAACAAACTAAATGAAGTCTTTCAATTACATTTATAACCATACACATGAGATGAAGGCGAGCATGCTGATAAACAAGTATGAAAACACAAAACTTAGTCACTTACCAAGTATAAGCAATACAATCTAAATATGATAACCTTACATTTAATTAAATACATAAGAAAGTATTAACTTTACAATCATAAAGTAAATGACATACATTATACAAGCTCAATACCCCATTGAACTATGAGTCGTTTTGAACATTGTGGACTCAAGAACTGAATAGAGTGATAACAATGGGGTTCGATCTATGGACTTCTCATAAAATCAATAGATCTACTCATTTTGGATTGATTACAGCCCATTTTCATGAATTTAAACAACTCAAATTGGAAAAAAAATTGCATACCTTCAAAATTTTAGGGAAACTCTTTCAACCAAAATCAAACACTAAGATCTTCGTTTTTGAACCTATAATCGACAATGGAGTTGTTTTTTAAGGCCTAGAAATTTAGGGAAACTGCCTTAGTGATGTTGATTAGTGGAGCATAAATGTCTATCATGCCCTACTTGCCAAAAGATAATGATGTTGATTAGACGCAACCGTGTTTGTGAGAATGTCAACCAATTGCTCATTTGTTTTACCAAATGGAAGATTGATTATTCTTGAAGTCACTTTTTTTCGAATGAAATGTCTGTTCACCACGATATGTTTGGTTATATCATGCTAGATTGAATTGTGGGCAATGTTAATCGTTGCCTTATTATCACAAAATAATCTCATCCGGAAATCCAAGCTCTTTCATAAGAATCTTAATCCATAGCAACTCACAAGCTCCATGTGTCATTGCCCAGTATTTTGCCTTTGTATTGAACCGTGCAACCACTTCTTGTTTCTTGCTCCTCCATGTCACTAAGTTTCCACCTACAAAAGTGCAATACCCCGAGGTGGATCTTCTGTCTGTCACAGAACCTGCCAGTCGGCATTTATATAACCTTCAACTTGTAAATGCTCATTTTCCCGAAAAAGTAATCCTTATCAAGAGAGGATTTTAGATTCAATACATAGTTGTTAAAGGCGTCGCCTCAGGCGGTCGCCTAAGCGACCAGACACTCAATTGGGTTCAGGCGACTGGCCACCTAGGTAGTCATTCTTAAAAATCTGATATATATATATATATGTATATATATAATTTTATTATTATTTAAGGATATAAACAATTATTTTATTTGAATATGGCAGTTTGGTCAACAAAAAAAACATGTTATTTTATATACTTATCATGTGTTTTACCATATAATATGGCAAGGTTTGTATATCCAACAAAAAAGATTTGCAAATTGAAGAAAAAAGAAGAGACAAACGGTGTGAAGTATATTTCCCTCATGTTAACTTGTCATCTATCTCGCTCAATGGGTGGACCACTTGGTCTCTCTCCCCCTTTGTTTGTGGTGGACCACATGGTCCCTGACTTTTTTTGCATGGTTGTTAAAGGCATTGCCTAGGCCACCAAGAATACATTTGGGCTTAGGCAACCCAATAACAAAAAAAAAACCTTCAAGTGCCCCAAATTCTTTCTAGGACCCCTAAAACTCTCATAAACTCGTATGTAAAGGGGTATTTTATAATTTCAATAAGTGCATGCTCGATAATTATATATTTTACTTATTATATTTATTACTTTTCTAGAGTATAATCGAGAAAAAAGAAAAAAGAACGAGAAGTAGACTATCGGGTTATTTTTCTTTTTCTATTCAATTTTATCCTCTCCTCTCCTCTCCTCTCTCTCTACCATGTTCAAGGAAATACATCATACACAGATCTCATATTAGGAGGATTTCTGGAGAAAAAGATTATCAGGCGACACCTCAGGCATCCATGGGATATTTCGCCTCAAGTCGCTTGGTTGCCTTGACAACATGCCTCAATACTCTTTCAGATGCCTCAAGATTTATCATTCTCGGTTTGTGTATGAATTGACTAATTACACTAACCGAGAAAGACATTAGGATGAATCGATGACAAGGAAATCAATTTCTCAACTAGTCTCTGAAACATACTAACATCCTCTAGTAGCTTCTCACCCCCCCCCCCCCCCCCCTAATTATCAAGTTTGAGATTGGCCTCCATAGGTGTATCAATTGGTTTATCACCTAACTTCCATGTGTCTCGTAACAACACATTTTCGTTGGGAGAGGAATCTTTCAGATGCCTCAAGATGTATCATTCTCGGTTTGTGTATCAACTGACTGATTAAACTAACTGAGAAAGACATGTTAAGACAAGTCGATGACAAGTAAATCAATTTCTCAACTAGTCTCTCTGAAACATACTGACATCCTCTAGTAGCTTCTCACCTCCCCCCCCCCTAATTATCAAGTTTGAGATTGGCCTCCATAGGTGTATCAACTGGTTTAACACCTAACTTCCATATGTCTCGTAACAACACATTTTCTTTGGGATATGAAGATTCCTCTCTTGGTCTGGCAACCTCGATTCTAAGAAAGTACCTCAAAGCCCCTAAATCTTTAATCTCAAACTTATTTGCAAGAAACTCTTTTAGACTTTTTCTTGGGGACTATCACTTATTATCACAATATCATCAACATAAACAATAAGGGTTGTAATAGTGTCTCTCACATGCTTCACAAATAGTGTATGATCTACATGACTCTGAATATATTCAAAATTCTTCACTACACCATTGAATCTCTCAAACCATGCTCTAGGAGACTATTTTAAAGATTGCCTTCTTCAGTTTACAAGCGTTGATTTCTACACCCTAAGCTCAAACTTCTGGAGGAAGATCCATGTACACTTATTCCTGCAATTCACCATGGAGGAACGCATTCTTCACATCCAAGTTCCAACTAATTAAGGGGGCAAGATAAATTAGCAACAAGAGATGGTAATACTCAAATAGAATTCATCTTGACAATTAGAGCAAAGGTCTCCTGGTAATCCACGGGTGAACCCCTTTGCTACTAATCTAGTCATGTACCTGTCCACTATTCCATTTGCTTTATGCTTCATAATAAACACTCTACTAGTTTCTTGTCCTTAGGAGAGTCAACTAGTTCTCATATATGATTTTTAATAAGAGCCTTCATTTCCTCCTACATAGACTCTTTCCACTTGCTCTGTTTCAAAGTTTTTGTAACACTAGAAGGAATTGACACAAAAGACAAGGAAGACACAAAAGCTAAAAGAGGAGATGAAAGTGAATTATAGGACACAAAATTAGAAATAGGATGAGAAATGGTACACGTACGTTTCCTTTTGTGTAAGGCAATGCGAATATCATCATTAGAAGTAACAAGAACAAGCTCAGGAACAGAATTACCCAAAGAAGTAGACTCTGAATCTACAATTGCAGACTCAAGTGATCGGTCAGTTAGTGTAGCTTGTACTTTAGTTTGCACCTCTTTCTTCTCACCTTCAGTAAACTCAAGCAATGGTAAAGGAATATCAAAAATCACCGGAAGTGCAAAGTGGACTTCTTCAATCCTATTATTCACCCCTTGAAGAGGAACACCCAAAAAAATGAGTCGAATCAAAGAATGACACATCCATATAGAAACAAACATTTTCTGATAACAGAGTCAAAACAATTGTACCATTTCTGAGTGGAGTAACCTAAGAAAAGACACTTCATGGACTTTGGGTTGAGTTCAGAGCAATTAGGACCCAACACATGAACATAGCAACTCCCAACTATCAGTTAAGGAGGAACCCCGACTCTTAGAGACCCGCCTCTCCAGACCTAGTCAAAGAAGGACCACAGATAGCGTTTCACACAGGTTATGTTTTCTAACCGTAGGAAATCCCCAATTATTCAAGCCCTGCTTGAATAATTGAACCAGTTGGGCCTCACACCCGTGGACCAAGTCCGAGGGTATACCGTCCCAATATGGAACATTACCCGGCCGATGGACCATTCCATCGCCTTACCCTGTCCCAACAACATCACATCACTCAAAGATTATCCCGAGGTGGGACTTTACCAGGCCAATGGACCCTACCATTGCCTTTCAAGCATTCAATAACACCCCACCATACAAGTGTCGTTCCGATAGAGAACTTAACTAGGCCAATGGACCCTACCATTGCCTTCCAATGTCCAAATGATCAATATATCATCCAAGGGTACATCACAATCCTTTTCAGGAGCCAAAACTGGCTTTCCGAAGAAATATGTCTTCTTGTGATCGATTGCCCTTGGTCTGCGATCGATCGCCCAGGGAGTTAACAAAACCCCAGGTGATTTGTCATATTTACGATCGATCGTCAGATCGATCGCACCATCTATCGCACGCCTTCTGCATGCCTACAATCGATCACCACATCCCTGCGACCGATCGCAATTCACCCTGAGCCTAAATTTCGAGCTGTAAACAGCCTGAAACTTAGGACTACACCCCTCTACTAGATTCCAAACACTTCTCATCCATTCCGCACCACAACGGGTCTCCGACCTTTATCATCCTTGCCATAAATCATCAATGTGAGCCAAAATTCCGGGCTAACAAGCCCGAAACCGAGGGCTACGCCCCTCTACTCAATTTTAATCCATTTCCCTACATTTCATACACCAACCATGGGGTCTCCGACCCTTTTACATTCACGCAATAAATTAGACACACAATTCTATATAAAAGTATAGCATAAATAAGGGAAAAAGAAGAGATGGAGAGGGATTTTACCTCTCACACGCTGAACAAGGCTCCTGAGGGCAAAATAGACGGCGCGGTTGCATCCGAAACGTTGAAAAACCTCAAGGTGAACCTCTTCTCTCTTTATCTCCCACTTTCTCTCTCTAGAATTTTCTCTCTCTCTTTACACATCGATCAAGGCACCGAGGAGGAAAACGGACGTCGCCAGCACGTCTGGAAGTCGAAAAACCCCAGGTAGACTTCCTCTTTTTTCTCTCTCTTCCTTTCTCCCTCCTCTTTTTCACTCCTTTCTTTCTCTCTCTAGCTTGAACTCGGGCAGAGCTTCGGCTCTCTTGGATTCGTGAGAAAAAATGAGGGGGGATACCCCTCCTTTTATAGGCAAGGGAGAGGGTGAGCCGGTGAGGTGTCCCTCCTAATGATGTCATCAATTTTGACTGGTTTCCCACTTTTCGCACATATGTCATTTGAAACCATACTATATGACACCCGATAGTGACGAAACTTCAGGTGATCGAACTTGGGACAGTTCGGCACCTACTGTAGAAATTTCGGGGATAAATACTGAGTTTTGATAGTAAAAAGTAAGTCTGAAAGTTTACTGCAAAATTCACTAATTTCCTGATTTTGGACACAAAACACATTGTCGTTTCTTCGTTTAAGATGATTAACTGCTGAAACGACAAACAGTCGTCCACACGGTCAACCGACACGTTGTGGTACCAGTTTCACAGATTTCTATCAGAACACCCGATAAATATCGAGTCCCACTAAATTTCGAGAATTTGTGAATTTCCTAGTTTTCTCGATTTTCTTACATACAAGGCCCCCGCGGTCTCGTGAATCGATACGCGGCGGAACCCGTACGACAGACGATCGACCCGATACCCAATCGGTACATTGTGTGCAATTTTCGAGGAAAAACATTGAAGTTTTATCGGTACATTTCAGTCTCGAACAAAACCCACTTTTCACAAAATTATCAAACATTTAACTAATTAATCACAATTAGGGACCCATAAACTCATAATTTTATTATAATAAAATTTCGGGTCGTTACAAACATCCTGTCCATTTTTTTCAATGAAAGACCTTTGCAAATAATAATATTATTGGCCGAGTTCTCAAGATAGTCAACACTACCAGATCTTGTACCAAACCTAGTGTAGCTAGGGTTTGTATCGAGATATATATTGAGAAAGAAAGCACTTCTTGGGTGTGGCTTGGTATGGGATTGTTTGGTCAACAACATGAAAATCATACGTGAAAATCAATTTCTTATTCCTTGCTCTGCTCAAAGCTAGGCAACAACCTCTGTGGATGTAAACATCAGCCCAGTGTCAAGAAGATGGAGAAGCCGGTGACAGATAATACACAAAATTTGAACATTGATGCTACCAAGGTGTGGGTTCTGAAGTCTTCCTATAGTGACAGCAATGAGACTAGCACAACCGCCGACTCCACTGATACCATGGTTCTTTCCCTTAAAGATGATATGGGTACCATAGATGCTACTGAGTCGATTGCTATGAACCCTGCTGGAAATCAAGATATCTAAAAATGATCCAATATCAGTGCAAACCTCGATCTCCAAGACGGAAATTCTTCTGATCCCCTTACTGTGTCTGATCCAAAGGTGTGGGTTCTGTTTCCCAAGCTGTGTGAGGTTCAAACTATTTTGATTACATGTCAAGGTTGCTGTTATTTCATGCGGTGATACACAGTGAAAAGTGGGCAAGGACCATGAATTTGTCAATTCCAGCAAGCATTTTGAGAAAAGGTCTTTGCTTTTTGTGACATTTGTGAGGAATTTGCTGACAAAGTCTCCTTGGAATGGCTTCCCTACAGTACTTCTAATAAGATGCAGTGATATCATGAATTGCCAGCTGATCTCTGTCCTGGTTTCCAGTTTATGATTTGATAATCCTAGTGATGCTGGAAAAATTATGTTCAATCTCGGAAATTTTATTATCAGTGTTAAAGATTTCTCATCGAGAATTTCTAACTATCTTGCTATTTGAAGTTTCTGCCATGGTCTTGATTAAACCTCTTTAGAAATCATTCCCAAAAATGGATGAGGACACTCATCTAGGATTTTCTGTGAAGGACATCCCATCTTCTTTTACATATTCAGACCAATTAGTCTATATAATTTCCTCTACAAAGTTTTTAGTAAAATCATAGCTTCTACACCTAGTCTAATTCTGCACAACCTCATTTCAGAAGAGCAAGGTGCATTTGTGAACAGCAGGAACACTGTCGAAAATATTTTTATTTCGTAGGAGTTGATTTCGGAACTGGACAGAAAAACCATGCGAGTACTGTTGTCTTTAAGTTAGACATGGCCTTTGCACGTGACAAGCTTGAATGAGTTTTCCTACTTTTGATTTTAAGGAAATTTGGATTTTTTGAGCAGTTCATACACCTGACATGGGGTTGCCTTGATCAGTAGTTTTCTCTCTCTCAGTATTGGTTAATAGCATGATGCCTTGATCTATGGTTTCTTTAAATCATCTAGAGGTCTTTGTTGGGGTGACCTGCTATCACCGGCTTTATTTATGCTTACAGAAGAGGTTCTTAGTAGGGGAATTACGATTTCTCTCTCTCTCTCTCTGATTGGTAAAGATAATGGATTAATATAAAACTAGAAAAATGTACAGTGTGAGGTACAGTCGGGAAAGTTAGGATGACATTGGGCCTATGGGCCCAAGGTTGGATTGGGGTCTACGGAACCAGTGATGTATTCAGTTTACGAATACAATGATGTAATGATGTTATCTTGAGGGGGCATTGGCTTGTGTTGGCAGATATGCACCCAACAGAGGTTGTGATAACCTATGATGTTTGCCTTGAGGGATGACGTTCTGTTGGGGCCGATACATCCAAATAGAGGTTAAATTAAGCGTTCTACTGTCATAGGTGTTTTACCTGATAGGATTTTGTCAGATGTGTTGTGCCTGACAGCATTTGATGTCAGAGGTGTTGTGTCTGACAAGATTTGATGACAAAATTTGATGTCAGAGGTGTCGTACCTGACATAATTTGATGTCAGAGGTGTTTTGCTGGCATGGATATTGTCAGAGGTGTTTCCTAGTAATCAGATGAGTGTTCCTGGCATGTCAGATGTGTGATTCTTGATAGGTCAGATGTGTTTCCTCATTATCAGATGTGTTGCCTGACAAGGGTGTTATGTCATATGTGTTCCTAGTAATTAGGTGTTTCCTGATAGTCAGGTGTTTCGTGGTAGTCAGAGGTGTGTCTCTGGCATGTCAGATGGATTTCATTTCCTAGCAGGTCGGATGAGTTTCCTGGTTTATCAAATGGATATCCTGGCGATCAGATGTATATCCTAGTTATCAGATGTGTTTCCTGACAAGGGTGTCATGTCAGAGGTGGTATGCCTGATAGAGTGATATGTCAGATGTGTGCCTGGTAGACAGGTGTTTCTTGGTAGTCAGGTGTTTCCTGGTGGTCAGGTGTTTCCTGTTAGTCAAAGGTGCGTTCCTGGCTTGTTAGATGAGTTTCATTTCCCTAGCAGGTTGGATAAGTTTACTGGCTATCAGATGCGTATCTTGATCGATCAGATGTGTATCCTGACAATCAGATGTGTATCCTACTTATCAGATGTGTTTCCTGACAAATGTGGTTGTCTGAACTAGTGTTTCCCACAGAGGGAAAATATAAAGTGTTATGTCAGAGGTGTTGTTCCTGGCAGAGTGTGATATGTCAGAAGAGTTGTATAGTTCCTGACAGCTATCGGGTAAAGACCCGGATTATGGAAAATAATGATTTAAGGTTAACTGGGTCTGCATACCCAAGGAATGGTTATAATCAGGAGAAGTCCCAATTAGTTGATAATGGAATCTGTGGACTCGGGGATAGAGATCGTTGAAGGCCTAGTCAATCGAGTCTGTGGACTCAAGGATAGAGTGTGATCGGTTATTTGACACGATAACCTGATGTTGAGGACAATGATTGGATGAACTTGACAATGGAAAACACTTAGAGATTGGGAACCTCGGATAGGATAAAATAGCCCTGAGTGACCACGGGTCACGAATTACGATATTATATATTATTATAATATGAGAATTGAACTGAAATACTATTTCGTTATTGATGATTGTTACTATGTTGAAAATAGTCTAGATGAATTGTGGATTTTGTTGGGCTCTATAGCTCACTCCTCTCATTTTATGTCTTCAGATTCTGAAGCGGTTGCCGATTGGCAAGGAGCTACGCTAGATAGAGTTTGGAAAGTGTACCGACACAATTGTGGCGCCAAAAGTAAAGGCTACTATAGCCAGTGAGGTAATGCATTTGCTTATGATGGGTTATTGTGATGACCAGTTGTTATTGTTTATGTAAGCTCATAAGAAAAGTTAAAAATTCCCGCATTTTCGCAGGTAAAGTGTGACTCCCCGAACCTGCGCCTAGGGAATCAAGTTCTGAGACGCGTGTCCGTTCGTCAAATCATGCAAGCGGAAGACTTTACCCGGGAAAATGCGAAAAATTTAAACATTTATCAGCTGCTTCCAAAAAGCAAATAACACATGTCATCATAATAGTCATCATACAAACCATATACATGTATTATTT
Source organism: Tetracentron sinense (assembly GCA_015143295.1). Taxonomy (NCBI): domain Eukaryota; kingdom Viridiplantae; phylum Streptophyta; class Magnoliopsida; order Trochodendrales; family Trochodendraceae; genus Tetracentron; species Tetracentron sinense. The sequence continues at coordinate 34,001,361 of CM026563.1, read as the reverse complement.
ACATCTAATTTGTTTTACAAAAGTAAGCGCCTCTATCACGCCAGGTACAACTTGTACAAGCTTCCTAAATGTCCAGATAGACTTTTCACTTACTGGTCAGCAGCTCAAAGATCTGTTGACACAAAAAGTCAGTGAGCTATGAAGCCCAATAAAACCACAATCCGTCTAAACTATTTTCCACATAATAACTCGCATCAATAATGATATAATAAGCAGTTCAATTTGCATGTTACAGTAAAATAGAACAGTATATAATAAATTGTGACCCAAGGTCACTTAAGGTTACGTCACCCTAACAGAGGTTCCCGACCTCACATTACTTTCCAATTATGAAGTATGTGTTTATGGGTCCTTAATGGAGGTTAATTAGTTAATTATTTATTAAATTAATAAAAAAAAGTGGATTTTGCTCGGGATTGAAGTGCACCGAGGAAATCTCAGTATCTTTTGGCGAAAATCGCACACAGTGTGCCGGTCGACTGCTGGAACACACCCCTACCGTATCGGTTCCGTCAGGTACCATTTCGCGGGACCGCGGGGCCATTATGTGTGCTAAAATTGAGAAAAAGGGGAAATTTCCATATTTCCAGAAATTAAGTGAGACCCAATATCTGTTGGAGATCCTAATAGAAATCCGTGCGATTGGCACTAATGCGTGTCGGTCGGTCGTGGGGACTAATGTCTGTCGTCTCGGCAGTTAGTTATCTTAAACGAAGAAGCGACAGCGTGTTTTGTGTCCGAAATCAGAAAATTAGTGGATTTTGCAATTTTCTTCCGGACTAAAGTGCAGCTGTCAAAACTCAGTATTTTTCCCCGAAATTTTTACAGTAGGTGTCGGACTGCCCCAAGTTCGGTCACCTAAAGTTTCGTCAAAATTGGATGTCATTAAGTAGGACTACGGAGGCCGTATACATAAGATAAGGCAAAAAAATAATCAAATGGTCAACCGTTGACTTGGTCAACCGTTGACTTGGTCAACCGTTGACTTGGTCAACGGGACCATTAATTATGGTCATGTGCTATGCACATGACCTTATCTATATATAATGGAGGCCAACCTCCCCCATTTTCTCACGTTCTGTAAACAGGGGAGGTTCTACCACACAGCACTTTAGAGAGAGAAAGTGAGGAGAGAAAAAGGAAGAGAGAAAGGGAAAGAGAGGTCCCCTTAGGGTTTTTCGACGTCCCCGACGCGTTGGCGGCGTCTGATTTCTTCTCCGATGCCTCGATTTACGTGTAGAGAGAGAAAAAAAAGTAGAGAGAGAAAGTGAGAGTTAGAGAGAGGAGCTTTATCTTGGGGTTGATCGCCCTCCCGAACGTGTTGGTGATGCCCGTTTTTGCACTAGCTGCCTCGAAACACGTGAAGCAGGTAAAACCCCTCTTTTCTTCTCTTTTTCCGCTTATTTTGCCATATTATTTAATGTGATGTATATGCATGTCTTTTGACGTGAATGAAAAAGGGGCGTAGACCCCTATGTGATGTTGTGATTTTATGTGGTCCCTCGGGGAGCCCAGATCGGGTCTCGGGTAAATTGTATCGTCACTCTAGGGTGACGAAAAATTGTTTTGCATGTCTTGTAAGGCTATGGAGACATCCATTAGCTTGAAAACGCTCCCTAATGGGACGGTGTGTTACTGGAGTTAGTTCACGGGCGCAAGGCCAAAGTATTTCAGTTAATCAAGCGAGGCTTGGGTTAACTGGGGTTAACCTATGGTTAGAAAATCTAACCAGGGTTAAGTATAGTCCGTGGTTCCTCTTTGACTAGGTCAGGAGAGACGGTATCCAGTAAGGCCCGAGGTTCCTCCGTGACTGATAGTCGGGAGATGTCGGTCTGTTTGTCTAGGTCGTCCGTGATGCCTCTTGGACTAGGTCAGGAGTGGCGGTATCCTACATGGCCCGTAGTTCCTCCGTGACTGATAGTCAGGAGATGTCGAAGTCCTAAGGAGTTTAAAGTGGCTGAACATCAGATAGTGTATAGTCCAGGGTTCCTCTCTGGGTGGGTTAGAAGATGTCGGCACCGTGTCTATCGGGGTCCCTTCTTGGTGGAACGTCAGAAGATGTCGGCATTGGTATAGATGTCGGGGTTCCTCCGTAGACTAACCAGAAGATGACGGTAGGCAGGTTGGTCGGGGTTCCTTCATAACTGATACCTAGGGCGATGGCGGCGAATACACGGTAGATGTGGCCAGTCAATTGAATGGAAAAATATGTCCTTATTGGGTGAATGCCCATGTTGTGTGTGTAAGCTTCGGATACGAAGTGGTCTGAGTTGGTATACTCAGGGTTGGTGTATATGTCTGAGTTGGTGGACTCATGGTTCGGTATAGAATCATCGGATTCCAGGTGAGTTGGGTTGGTTATGATTTAGAGACTTTAAGCTAAATATTTGTGGGCTGTGGCCAATTAATAGAGTCTTAAGACTCGAAATAAAACATGATTGATGATCGAAACGATAATTTGGTAATATAATACATTCATAACTGAACCTCATAATTGCAAAGTAATGTAAGGTCGGGAACCTCTGTTAGGCTGACGTAACCCTAAGTGACCTTGGGTCATAATTTATTATATACTGTTCTATTTTACTGTAAAATGCAAATTGAACTGCTTATTATATCATTATTGATGCGTGTTATTATGTGGAAAATAGTTTAGAAGGATTGTGGTTTTATTGGGCTTCATAGCTCACTGACTTTTTGTGTCCGCAGATCTTGGAGCGGCTGACCAGTAAGTGAAAAGTCTATCTGGACATTTTGGAAGCTTGTACAAGTTGTACCTGACGTGATAGAGACGCCTACTTTTGTAAAACAAACTTGATGTAAATAATACAGGTATATGGTTTGTATGATGACTATTGTGATGACAGGTGTTATTTGCTTTTTGGAAGCATCTGATAAATGTTTAAATTTCTCACATTTTCCAGGGTAAAGTCTTCTGCTTGCATGATTTGACGAACGGACACGCGTCTCAGAACTTGATTCCCTAAGCGCAGGTTCGGGGTGTCACAATTGGTATCAGAGCCTAAGAGCAATAACCATCATAACAAACCATACTTGTTCATGAAATACCATAGTACATGATTTTTAGTTGTGTAGTTAGATGTATTACTGTACATCACCTATTTCGAAATCAGATAGTGATTTGGAAATTGTGTGTATGTGCAGGGATGCCGTTAATGCACAGAGTCCCCACCAAGGAGGATTGGCAGCACTATGAGCAGATGGCAGCCATATTGAGTCGCCGTTATCCAGAGTGGCTTGGGATGACTCAACGAATTATGGCGGCCATTAAGCCGAAGGCTGTCCGGATAAATCCGGACGGAACTACCTGGATGCCACCCCCGCCTCCGATGGAGCTTGCAGTACCGGCTCGGGTACGTTGTGAGATTTTAAGGCAGGTCAAGCGGGCACTAGCAGACATCAGGCCTAGTCCGGATGGGACTGGTTGGATACCTCCACCCCTATCATCTAAGAGGCTTACGGCACGAGAGTATCGTGTGATTTTGAACAACCGTAAGCAGAGTAAGAAGAAGTCGATGGAGGCGAGTAATCTGTCTACCTCGACTGAGGTTTAAATGCAGGAGTAGGGAGTCAGGAGGGGAGACTGTAGCGTATCTATATGGTTTTGGAGTATAGTAGATGCCCTAGGCGGTCTTCTTATCACTCGACTCATAGATTTTTGGTGTATATACTTGTACAGAGGAGATGATGTTTTGTATACTATGATGTAGTATGTTCATGTATATGGTGTGGTATGTATATATTAAAGATAAAATGAATGAAATGTCTCTTTTTGGATATCGAATTCCCAGTGCATTTCAGTTTCATTTTATTATTAAAAGTTCGTTACTTTATAATTATAGGTGAATCATGCCACCTCGACGAGCACCCGAGAATACCTTGGCTGGAGCATTCGAGGCTATTACAGCCCTAGCCAACCTAATTCAGCAACAACAGGCCCAGAATATGAATGAAAATGGGAATGGTAGTCGTATCCCCATTGCTACCATGCCAGAGCATGGGAATGTGACCCGATTGGAGAAGTTTAAGAGGCTTGGACCGTCAGCCTTTTCGGGTACTACTAATCCACTAAAGGCGGAGAACTGGATTAGAAGTCTGGAAAAAGTTTTTAGGGCTATGTCTTTGCCAGAAAATGACAAGCCCGAGTTCGCTATCTTTCTACTTGAAGGAGAAGCGGAACATTGGTGGACCACAGCAGAAAGGACAGTTCCACTGCATCAGAGGCCCGTGACTAGGGCAAAATTTACTGAATTGTTTTATGAGCGCTATTTTTCAGCGTCGATGAAAAAGATGAAGGAGATGGAGTTTCTTCAGCTGACCCAAGGAAATATGTCGGTTAGCGAGTATGAACAAAAGTTTAATCAACTCTCGAGGTTCGCTGCGAGATTTGTCGAGGATGAGCAGTGGAGGGTTGAGAAATTTGAAGAAGGATTGAAGCTAGCTATCAGAGGGAAATTGGCAGCTCAACAATTTACCTCCTTCTCAGAGATATTAGATAGAGCACTCAGAGTAGAGCGAGTGCATGAAGAACTGGCACAGTCTAGTGCTAGCAAAGGCAAAGGGACAGTTGAGAAGCCCTGGATAAAGGAGAATAACCGGCAGTTTACTGGGAAAAGAAAGTTCGAGGACATGAAAAGCCAAGGGTCTACAGGAAGATTGGGGCTTATTAAAATTCCGGGTCGTTACATAAAGTCTTCCGCATGCGTGGTTATGACATACGGACATGCGTCTCGGAACATTATTCCTTAGGCGCAGGTTCGGGGCGTCACGTATGTTAGCAAGAGAGATCTACATCAGAGTGATGGAAGGTTCAATACATGATTGAAAATGCAGCGTCCACATAAAAATTTGAAGTAAGAATCCACTAATATATACGACTTTCTTAGAAAGATGATATCCCTCCAAGAGGAATCGAAGAAGAACAGACATAGGAACACTTAGCAAAAATTGAAAACTTGAAAGGAGTTGCTAGCTTTTAAATGTGTGAAAAACAATTGTCGGCTCAATCCGCCTGTCAAAAAGAGAAATCAATGGAAGGAAGAACAGCCAGGGACGAACCCATAGCAGCTGCAAAGGAAAGAGGACTATCGGGGGGGCAATAAGAAGAAACCCTTGAACATCCGAATGAAGGAGATTTCCCATGGAGAAAACCATAGAAGCAAAATCAAGTCGTCAAAAAATAATAAGGTTCCCTCTCTTTTGCCTGTTATGCATTAAGCTACCACAGCACTAGGACATCTACCATAATTCAATCTTGGACCATACGAATCAAATGGAAAAGTACTTTAGAAAGGAAAAGGGCCAATAATTCCACAAGTACATCCATCTGAAACCAGCAACTAAATTCAACTGCCAAAAAAAAAGGCAATAGAGATGGCAATATCAAAACAGAAGCCGTAATGATATCAGCAGCAGACATGAAATGCTCTAATAAATAAGCATAAATGAAAACAAAAGAACAGAAACATGAAATTGTCCACACGAAGCTCTGTGTAAACTAATCAAAAGAGTATTGCAGGACAGAAGATTTACAGTGCATGAGAAATGGGTAAAGGAGGAACAAAGTTCTGCATCCCACCCACCACTTCCTTAACATCTTCAGCACTAGCCCTCGCTGTTCTACTCCCCATATGACACCATCATCACCACCACCCTAATTCCCTCAAACAAATATGAAAACCCAAAAACCCTAAACCCTTCTAAAGCCAAATAACCAAAAAACAAAAACTAAAAAACTAAAACCCCAAAAACTCTAACCCAACAACAGCACCTTTCAGCGCAGAAAGATTCACTTCCCATTTATTATTCGTACAAATTACAGAGAGAGCAAAAATAAATAAATAAACACTTCATCAAAATAGAACACCAAGAACCCTAATCAAAATACAACAAGAACCAGGAAAATCAACCTATCCTGGCCGCTCAAATAGCTACAAACTACAATAGAAATTAATCCCTACATACAGAAGTACGGTTGATCATCAAAACATCATCACTGTCCGTACAATCATAAACCCAGAAAATTAAAAATTCAAGGCATGATCCACCACTTCTCACAAACCATACTTGTCATCAGAAGATTCAGAACCCAGTAAAAATAAGATAAAACAAACCCTAGCTCAACATCAAAAGCGCTGAAAAGTGGGATTGTCCTTAAATATACTAAACTTTAAAGAATTCAACGATACCCAAAAGCGGAAATCAACGAAAATCACAGAAAATCCTAAAACCAAAGCTTCTGAAGATCAAAATCGGCTATATTGACGTGTTTTTGGATTATTTTTTTTTTTCTCTCGAATCTCTCTACAATTTAAACCAACCCACCTCAGATTTCGATCTTCTATTTTCGGGTAAGTAAAAGAGAAGAGCTGACGCTTCAGATCATTCGATCTCTCTACACGTCCTTTTCTGCTGAAATTTGCCACTTTTCAAAGGCTCGTCCGTTTTTAGTTTAATTTTTCCCTAATTTTTTCGGTTTTGAATTCCATTGTTTATCAATCAACTAAATCAACTGTTTCAATTTTTTATTATTTTATTATTAATTTTCCTATGCAACTGTGTCCGAGTCTCGGAGAGAAGACTTTCTTTCTTTCTTATTTTTTTTTGTATTTTTGAAATCGAGAAAACAGAGGTCTGTGAGACGGATGGGTTTATTTAGTAAAGAGGAACTTAATTTCTTTCGAGGGCTATGTTTGTTTGGAAGGAAAACAGAAAATGAAAATGATTTCCGGATGAAAAGTTTATTTTTTCATGTTTAATATCTTAGAAAACAAAGTTTTTCTATAAATGTTTTCCCTAATTAGTAACACCCCTATTCGGCTAGTTAACATATCCGTTCGATTACATATATAATATAATTAACTTATTAAAATATTTAAATATATTTACTTCATTTGAATTATAAAATTAAGTATATTTATTATATACTAATAAAGATTAATAATATAAAATTTATTTTGCAAAATAAGAATATTATTTATATAATTATGAGCTTTTTTTATAATTTTAGCTAACACTATAATTTTTTTTTTTTACCTTATACAAGAATAATAAAGTAAAATTTATACCTAATAAATAACTATATCTAATGAATCAAGCTGCTCGCGAACTGCTCAAATTCGGCTCAAGCTTATGAGTTAAAATTCAAGCTCATTTATTTAATAAATCAGCCAAGCTCAAGCTTGATTTTCAAGCTCGTTTACTTAATAAACAAGCTTGAATATCCCACTACTTAGCTCGGCTCGATAACACCCCTACTCTTATGGTGCCACATGCACCCTACACACATCAGTATGTGGTGCCATATGGGAATGGGTGTTGGCGGTCTTCTCGTGAACACCAACTAGAGATGATCTCGTGTCATAGAGCAATAGTCCCCTCCTCGGCCGAGGAGGAGAGACTATTCCTATTCGCTCGTACAACCTCTTGCACCAATGGTGGGGTGTGGTCTCCCTCAATAAAGAGGTCTCGAGATCCATTCTCTCGCATGATGTGTAGCAAGAACTCCAATCCCCAATGCTAACTACTAAACCCTGTACTAACGAGGAGGAGACTATTGTTGATGCTTTAACAACCTCTTGTGCCAATGGTGGGGTGTGGTCTCCCTCAATAAATAGGTCTTAAGATTCATTCTCTCGCGTGATGAGTAGCAAGAACTCTAATCCTCAATCCTAACCATTAACCCTGTACTAACGTAGGTAAATGATATCCTCCATTAAAAAAAGTATGGTTAATAAGTTTTAACCATTAAATTTTTTTAATTTTTTTATTTTAAAAAGTTAGATGTTTTAATCCTAAGTGTTAGTGAATCTTAACCACAATTAAAGAGAGAAAAAAAAGAACACGTGACACAAAAAAGGGCGAGAAGCCCGAGGAGAGGATTATTTTCTATGTCTACATAAAAGGGATGGTGGTTAGAATCTCATGGGTTAAGTCTATAGATAGGGATTATGGCAATTGTTAGTCTATTATTGCCTTTCATTAAATATAAGGTCAACAAAGTATCGGAAGTTAGGTTCTAGAGAGACCTACGATTCGACTATAATCAAAGATAGGTTCGAATTTTTTTTTTCTTATCGCTTATAAAGATGCTTTGATGTAACAACATTTTTAAGGTGAATAATAACGAGGTGATTTGGTGTCCTAGGCTAAAGCACGTTTTAAACGACTGGAAAGTTGATGATTTGCTTCATCTATTGCAGTATCTAAATTCATTCCCTATTTGTACTTGGTTTAGGGACTTAAGAATTTAGTCTAAAGACCACAATCATTGTTTTTCAGTGATATCACAGTTACTCCTTTTTTTCCTCATTGACCTGTTCGAAAACCTACTATTCTGTTGAATGTATCTTTTTTTCTCTGGACTGCGATTATGAATAAAATTCTCCTATGTGAATATCTGGAAAAAGGTGGAGTATGGCTAATTGCTGCTTTTTATGCCTCTTTGTGGAAGAATTTGTTGATCATTTGCCACTACACTATCTTGTTACATATAGAATTTAAGAATATTTTCTCTCCTGACTAGAAGTAGATTGAGCTTTCCTTTCATTCCTTCAGAACTTTTTATCTTGTTGGGTGAAGGTGAGTATGAAAGGTGTCCAGGTGATTTGGGTTGTTCTATTAAGGAATATCTCAAGGCCAATCTGGAAAGAGAGGAAATCTAGAGTATTTGAGAATTTTTAGTATGGCGGAATGAGCTATTATGATGGATTTCTGATGGCTCTTAATTAATAATCTAGGGTGTAATATAATTGAGGGATTATCACTTGTTCACTCACTCTACTCACGACAATAATGTATTGCATGATAAAAATCACTATCATACGTACGACATAAGTACGTAAGTATTGTACAAGTATGATTGAGTTTTGCATGGACCGAGTACCAACAGTCTAAGATCAAGAGGCATGGATGTCCAAGTAAGTGAATCAAAAGTAAGCCCACGCACATACACCAGAGAATGTGTCAAGTAAGAGGTAACTTGATAAGGAATGTATAGTTAACCTCTATCCATATATGGTGTGAGTTACTTTAAGTTATTGCACAATGCAAGTAAATTGATGTATGTAAGTTATTGTCACTCACGAGAAAAGTTAGAAAAGTAAGAACAATAAGTACAAGTGAACACAAGTAAGAATTGAAATGAAAAAATATTTCCACACTTTGAATTATGTATGTATGCTTGGATTAATGTATGTATGACTCTTTAGTTAATCATGATACATGCTTTATATTAATGTTTATGATATTGTTAGCTAGGAGTTCATATTAGCTGAGCGTTTTCGTTGCTCAGCCAAATTGTTATTGTTAGCAGGTTCAGGTTTTGACATTTACGCAACAAAACCTTGGATCGAAGAGGAATACATCGAGGAATCTGAAGGTGATTATCTTGAAAAAGACAATTTTAGTATTGAATTTTTAGATTTGATTGATATTAATTGAAAAAAAATTTAGTTTCGTATTTTAGTATGTCTTATATGCTTCTAATATGACAATATGATAAGTAAGTCACTTGCCAAGATTCCACTTTATCCTAAGTGGGATTTTGGGGTGCGACACTTTTTCTTTCACTACTTTTTTTCTATTTTCTTTTTAAGTAGAAGTTATTTGCTTGTTGTAGAGCAACTATTGAGGAACTATTCCTCTAAACCTCTACCAACTTAATTCCAAAATTGTTCTCTATCAATTGTTACAAAGTTTCACTCTTTTTTCTACCTTACTCACACACCTCCCTTTTTTACAATTTTTACACGTGCCAGATCAACTAGTATTGGAATAAAAATCGAGATTCATTGTCATGTTATTGCCAAGGGTTTTATAGATGGATTTAAAGGTGGTCCTACTACCTAAAGGGGGCCATAATGAAATTAATGATAGTGCTACACATCAGAAGGTCAGTCAAAGCGAAGCCTACCTGACCAAACCCAATGTAAGCACCCAATTTTTACACCCCTAGTTAATCGTGGTTAAGCCTCTTAACCAGGGTTAATCTCCAGCCAAGGCCCCTTGACTGTAGGAAAAACCTTAGCAAATCCTACGAAACAACCCTAGAAAACCCTAGGTTTTAACCCTAGTTAAACTTAACCCTAGGTGTAACCCTAGCAAACCCTAAGTTTCAACCCTAGTTAAGCCTATCCCTAGCCTAGCCGAGCCCTAACCCTAGCCTAGCCTAGTCAAAACCCTAGCAAACCCTAGTCTAGGATCAAACCCTAGGCCCTTAAGGCCTAAACCCAAAAACCAAGCCCTAGTAAGCCCTAAGCCCTTAGGACTTAACCTCAAGTCCACAAACCCCATAGGGTATCAAAAAACTTGGTTTGGGCCCAAGCAAGGGCCCAACAAATTCAAAAACACCCTCTCGTACCGCGTGCATGCCTGGGCCGGAGGCCTGATGGTTAAAAACCGACAGTGTCGATAATGGAATTACCGACCCCATCTCCGGTTCCAGAAGGCCCCTCCACCTCATGATGACCCCTCCTACACTCATCCTAATACCCTGTGTGTCCCCTTGGACCTCTCCTATAAAAATCGAGCACCCTCAAGCTCAAAACCAACTCCAAAACTCCAATCCGAAACTCTGGTAGAATCCAAGCAGATTTCTAGGACCTCCCAGCAACTCCTCTGAGTTCATAGCAACACTCCAGCAGCTTCCCATTGCCTACAGCAGCGCCGCTAAGCTCCACCGCCACCCACAGTGCCGCCGCTGAGCTCCACCGTCCTGTCCAACACTGCAGCAGGGTAGGTCTTCCCCCTACCCCCTTTTTTTACTTATTTTGGTTGCATTGTGAGCTCCTGGTCCATTCAGGGGACTTTTCTTTCGGTTTTGCAGGTGAACCCACTATGGGGAGGTCTCTCCCACCTTCGTAGGTGTGGGGAACCTCCCCACGGGTATAGCAGCTTTCTAATGGCCTTATAGGCTTCTCAGGGTCCTCCACATCATGGGGGAACTCCTGGTGTCCCTCTGGTAACAGCCCCATAGGGCAAAAGTCGATTTCTAAAAAGATCTCAGGGTGTTGGTAAACTCAATACCGACACCCCTGAGCATCTCAGTTTTGAGGCCTGTGGGCCCCACCCGAAGACCTTTTGGGCCAATCCAAGGCCAGGGTTAAGACCTCCTCAGTCTCCCCTACATTTCATCAGAAGACCTCCAGACCCATGGTTAGCCTTAACCAGGGTTTAAATACCAAAAAACTAAGAACTGCCCGGAATGTCGGCAATCAGACTGCTGACATTCATTATTTTATGTGATTGTTGGCAGTGCCACTTTGGCACATTGTGGGGCCCACACCAGGCCACCTCTAGGGTCCACCCCAGGCGTATTTTGTTCCCCTCATGGCCCTCTTCAAAATTAGGGGTCAAGCACCCCTTAACTCACCACCTAACCCTAGTTATAGGGGTTTAAACTTTGGTAAAAACTATCAAACTATTAGTAATTTGATTACCGACAGTATGGATTTTGTTCCTTTTAGGCCTTACAATGGGCCCACAGCCCATGGGGGCCCTACCATTGACTTGGCATGACCATTGGGGCCCACCCCAAGCTTGACCAGACCTGCCCTTTGCCTTAACCATGATTAACTCAAACATGATTAGGAGTTAACCATGGTTAATTCACCAAACCAATTTGAAAAAATCTGGAAAAATCCTTAAAACCCCAAAAAATTCTAAAACTGTAGAAAACATCACTTTTGGATTGCATGCTCATGCCTAACCATGGTTAGATAAGCTTAACCATAGTTAACACTTGATTTAACCATGGTTAAGCTCACTTAAACCCAGAAATTTCCCAAAAATCAGGAAAAAATGCAAAAGGTAATAAAATGTTCAAAACATGTCCCACACATTGCCTAACATCGGTTATCTGGACTAACCATGGTTAAAACCCATGTCTTAACCATGGTTAGCCCACTTAACTTGAGAAATTTTGGGAAAAACCCCTAAAAATTCTCAATCAACACTTAAGGACCATAAACTGAATTTGGACCTTGCCTAAAGCCTACCGGGCTTACTTTTGGCCTACCGGGCCCAACCTTAGGCTTACCCGGCCGAACCTTGGCCTACCAGGCCCAACCATAGTCCACCGGACTAAACCCTAAGCCTACCAGGCCCAATCTCGACCTACCGGGCCAAACCTTAGTCTACCGGATTTCCTCTCGACCTATTGGGTCTAAGCTTACCGGCCTTCAAACTTGGCCTATCGGGCCCACTCAACATAACCAAGCACTTGACCAACCCGGTCAACTCAACCCTAGTCTACCAGGCTTACTTTTGGCCTCGACACGGGCTCATGTGCCAGAACTACGCTCGGTCTGATCTCACCCCAATGTGAGTACGTAGGCAACCCAACCCGGGTTCGACCCTAGTTTAGTTTTTCCTTTCTTGAATTAGTATAAACTAAATCTACGGCATTTGACTAATCCTTTGACATTTAATTGGCTTAAACCTAGTAAATAGGGAACCGTTGCAAAACGGAAGTGCCGGGGTGTCTAATACCTTACCCGGACTTAATCGAACTTCTTACCTAGAACTCTAAGCAGACCAAAACATTATCCATTGTATGAGACTTATTCCTACCGAATAAATAAGTGGTGACTCTAAACATAAAATCAACTGACCACATCGCTAAATAGCACCCTTGTGGGTGGGACCGAAATCCTTGTTCACACCCAAGTTAAGGACACATAGAACCATGATTCCATCAAGCTAAGACATGGCTCATATTTCATTAGAAGTTGAGTTTGGGCTGAGTTTTGATTAGCCTTGGATCGAGCCCTTGCCCCAACTCATATACTTATATGTAGTAATCTATGTATTTATTTTACAGCTCATTTGAAAAAAGGCATCCCCAATCTTTTCATGGCATTTGGATGCGAGATTTTTAATTTATTGGGATTTTACAATTTAGATGTTGTTCTTTTTATAAAAATCATCACATTTTCAAATCTCATGTCATTTTAAATTCCATAGGAGGGTTTTCAAAACCTACCAAAGTGTCTCATAAATTAAGACTCACTATCTGAGACATTTTAAATTGATACGAGCCGGCTAAAAATAGCTTGAATCTCATTTGTTTTCCTCTCCTCGTTCCCCCTCTTTTGCCACCCTCTTCGAGCAACTATAATCTCCAACGACTTTATTCAAGTGCCGATTTCGAGGAAATTGAGGAATTTTGGAACTGGAACTGGGTTTGGGAGGAATGGGTAGTTGACATGTGTGCAACTTTGTTTTCTCTCTCTCTCTCTCTGTGAGAGAGAGAGAGAGAGGAGAGGAGAGAATTAATGTGAGAGAGATGAGAGATTCGATGCGAGAAAGAGAGAAGTGTTGCTTCACTGCTGAGCCACTGTGAGACCTTAGAGGAGGAGAGAGAGGTAAAGGTAGAGATCCGACTTGATCCCCGAAATCTCTCCTTTTGTAGCTAATTGAAATAGGAAAGAGGGAAATAAGCAGGGATTTAGGAAAGAAATGGAATTAAAAAAAACCTTTGTAGGTGGGAAGAGGAATGTAGTCTTTTATGAATCAAGACACTTCTTTAAAAAAATTATAAAAAAAAAACTTTAAAGAAAAAACTTACAAATTTGTTATAATAATTTCCTATTATAAAATAATAAAAATATTTCTAATGATGAGACTTGAAAGCACAACACTTTAAAATCTTTAAGACTTTTAAAGTGTCACATTTTGCAAGTTTCACAAAAAGAAAGGACCCTTAGAGAATTGTCAAATCTTATAGTTTGAAATAGTTTGGATCTAGAACAACCTCCTCTTTGATCATATATTTCAAGAAAAATGGACACCTTTGTTAATCTTATTTTTGAGGATAAAAGGGGATGCTAGCCATAGTGGCAATAAGCATTAGACACCTCATAAAGAGAAAAATGACACATAGGACAAATATTTGAAATTACCCAAATCGATGATCTCTATGACCTAGAGGGGGGTGAATAGGTCTACTTAAAGACTTCTAACCGATTTTAAGTTAGCAATTTAATCAATCAAAAATAAACACACATTCACAATCCAACACACAAGGATTTTTACATGGAAACCCTTTCGGGGAAAAGTCACGGGACCTCGTCCAGTCAAACAATCCACTAAAAGAAAGATATTAAGTATAGGACTAAGACCTTACACAACACAGACACGACACTACGTTCCTCGGTACAAGTCTTCATCATGTAGTCCATGAACTAGCCGGTTTGATCTTTGCCACAACAGCTCCGGTTCCACACCGGACAAATCTTTTCGAAGCTTTCCAAACCACGATCTCCGAAGATCGATCTCCTTATGTAAAGGCTCTAGATTAACACACCAGCCAAAGAAACTCATGAGTGTCGGGGTTTGTTGAATCAATTTATCAAAATCAACTCTAAAGGGATCTCATAGTGAAATAAGATCGCACAAAGCAAGTATGAAGAATAAGAAAATATTCTTGCATTCTCTAGAGTGTTTGTGAGAGGAGGGATCAAAGAGGATCAACAACGAAGAATAGGAAACCTTAGAATAGTTTTCCTAGCCTCTACTCTCACAAAAATATCAAATCCACTCGAATTAGGTTATAAGGTTCGTATTTATAGGTTTAAGAGAGTTTTAGATGACATAGGAGACCAAACAAGAGCAACATGGGTCGATCCTTCTAGAGGAGCGGTCGACCAATCCACTAGGGGTCGACCGATCAAATTTACACTCTCTGGATTTTTTCACCATACAAAATTTTTCGAGCAGGGGTCGACCCCTCTAGAGGAGCGGTCGACCGGTAGGCAAGGGATCGACCTGTTAGCACATGGTAAGCTACTAGTTTGCCTATCTGCCTGATTTTTCACCAACTCGACCTTGGGAATTTTACTTAAGTCTAAGCTAACCACCTAGGTTTTTCTTCAAATGATCTAAGTCAATTTCAACCTAGGTATTAGGTTACTATGCCTCTTACCTTCCTAAATCCGGAAGCGAATCTTGAAAGTTGAGTTCTTCAATTTTCTTCATCTTCACCAAGCTCCATAACCCATGACAAGTTGGACCAGGACTTACACCAGCATATGACCTATGTTTTGATCATGGAATTTGCCAAAACAAAATTAGGCTTTACAATCTCCCCTTTGGCAATTCCAGGTCAAAAACCAACTGTCTCACATACAAGATACAATCTTTCCTAAATGATTCAAAAATGAAAAGACTGATCTTTACATTACTCAATTTACAAAAAAAATTACATGACTAAACTTAACCAACCAACAGGTAACAACTTGCCATGCAATTCTGTGTTTGCAATCTGTAATTTGCACATGCTAAACAAAATACCTTGTGAAGCATGGAGAAAAAATAAACAAAAAGAAATCAACAGGTGAGCAGACATATAGAAAATATGAATGAATGTGAGCTCAAAGCTCTCCCCCTTTTTGGCACGAAATGCCAAGGGGAAAAATAAGTGAATGAAGATAAACAAGCATCACACAATCACAATGTCTAAAGATGCATAAGAAAATAAGCAGTGGAATGACATGCAATCTCAGAATAACAGAAACATCCATAACTTCCATAATATCGATATTAAAGTCAACATCCATAATAACATACTACAGCCACCAACATCAAGGTCTAGTAGAAAGTAAAGAACAGAAAGACTAGGACTAACTATATTATCTAATACAAAGTCAAACTCCAAACTCCATACACCATCCAAAAAGAAATACAAGGAGTATCAAAGAAGCAAAACATCTAGTCTTCCTCATCGGAGGGCTGTTGGGACTCATAATATGCACAGATATCTCGAACATCCCCCTAAACACTAAGAACAACAACATCAAGCGATCCAAGACTACCACAAAACTCTGTAGAAAAGGATTCTAACTGCCCACGAATGTCTGTGGGCAGCAAAATTGTGACACCAAATCAGATTGAGTTGCACTAACTTCAGTGTACCCGCTTCACACCGAATCAAAAGGAGATGGAATGTGTGGACCACACACCAAGCCCTCAATGTGGCTTTGGTCTGTCTTTACGGACAGACCTGGTTAAAGAAACCCTTGTGGACTGGCCAAATAGCAAGTCCTTAATGATGTCCCGCAGACACCTTTTATGTCAGTCCTTAGGGGATTGATACGTGGTTAGGGTTTGTCCTCGTAGACAGACCCTCACTCGAGCTTTGCGAATAGACTCTATAAGTCCATCCGCGGGCCAGTCAATGACTAGCCCAGTCCATGACCATAAAAGGCCATGGACCTAACCCAGACCAAGGGTTGGACCCATGGTCCCACCCTACATTGGTCTGCGGACTAACTAAGGTCAGACCCTAGTCCGCAGTCCAAATATGCTTGGACTTAACCTAGACCACGGGTGAGACCCATGGTCCCACCTCTTTAATTTGTGGACTGACCAAGGTCAATCATTTCCCAGATGATAGCTAGTATCTGACCATCATGTGGTAGGGAATCCTTAACAAAAAGGACTCTCTCCCAACTTTGGGGGATCACAAGATAGAGATCCATTCTCTTTCTCTAATAAGAGAGTGTCATATGACACCCTATCTGAAAGGAGAAGTAATCTCTTCCATTTTTGGGGAAGATAAGATTTTTTTTCCCTTTTGGGGGGAAGTCTGATCCTCTCAGGTTTCTCAGAAAAGGAAACCAATTTAGAGTCATTCAAAAATGACTCTCATCTGTATGGTTTCTCTAAGATAAGAGAAACCAACTGTCTTGGACAGATGACCCTCTCTATGGAGGGTTGGCCTCTTTTGATTTTCTAAAAAAGAAGTCAAAGGGGAGTTCAAAAAGGACTCTCCAAAAGATATAAGAAGAGGATTTCTCACACGAAATCTACACATGGAAAAGGTCAAGAAGAATGAGGCACAAAGCACAAAAAAACAAGAAAACAACATCAACCCAAGGAGGAAGAAGAAGGATCTCCCACTGATGGAGAATACTAGGTGAACCCCCAATATGGCCACCTCTCTTTCTTTTCTTTCTTTTGATGCAAAGACCTCTATAAGGTATCCTGTAACGCCTACATGAGATCTGGGCAATCTCATTGAATAAATACAAATACTTTATTCAAATATTTGTTCTTCTTGTTATTCTTCTTCTTAATTAGAGGTTTTTCCCCAAATCAGGAAGGTAATTAACAGTCTACGATTACTCAGATTGGAAGGATAGTCCCCCACACAAAACAATAAACTTCATACGACAATGGAAGTAATCTGACCGTAAGGTTCAAGAGGTCAACCATAAAAAGACGCTTGAAATTTACGTGTACAATGTTAGTCTGCATCTCAGTCATCATAGCAACAAGATCATCAATAGTAGTGGGCCTCTGTCGAGATGAACTCACACGAGGAGCAGCCTCATCATCATTAATGATTGTAGCATGAAAGAAGCTGCTTGGAAGCGACGATTTATTTATCGGACCCTTTGGTTTACGGAAGTTATCTCCAGGAAATGACTTAGCTCCCTGACAACCCAGAGCTGAGAAAGAAGGAAACCAAATGGAAGAGCACCCACAAAAGTTTCGGATTTATGGATCTACAAGATGAGATCTATGATATGTGCCGCTAAATCAATCACATGGCCACGCATAAGACTAAACAGAAATCGAGCACGATCCTCACGAAGGTCTGTTGTGTGAATCTTAGGATGAATATTTTGCACTCATAACCATGTTCACAAGACGGGATTCCTTAGTTAGAAGGGACACAGAAAGTTTGGATCCTTCCTAGGTAGATGGAGAACCACAAAGAAAAGTCGTTATATCATTAAAAGAGTCTTTGTTGCGATCTTTCTTATACCTAGAGGCATAGTAAGCATTAGGGACTCTAGGACAATCTAGGTACTTTGCAATGATATCAGGGTTCAACTTGATTTGGATACCTAGGGCTCATGATTTAAAGGACAAGATAGTAGGTTTAACATCATAAATGTTAGAATAGAATTCTTGGATGAGTTGAATTGGAACTTGTCCAGAAAGTTTAAGAAGCCCTTCCCAATGACGATCTTTAATGATGGCAGGGAGATGATAATCACCAAAATCAGAAAATGTTATGGCTCGCTCTATCATCACAGATCATTTGCAAAAGTATTCATTATATAGAGAAGCTGCACTGGAGGACACAAATTAGCACAAAATTTGTGGATTGGAAGACACATGGGCTGTTCCTTTTCCTTTGGAGGTACGAGACTTATCAGATAATGCCTTTCGGCGATTTTCCTCAGTAGAGTCTATCAATCTCCTATGAGGGCACTCCCCAATAAAGATATCATGCCCAATCGGAACAAAGGTATCTTGGGTAGGAGTTTCCTCATCAGAGGGAGCCTCTTCTACATGAGATAACACCAATTTACGGCGCCTCTTGTCGCCAGCTATGCGAAACGCAAGGATGAGGAAGGAAATCGCAAAATCCATGAGAGATATGCAACAAAGAACTAAAAATCACACCCTATTGCAAGATCTAGCCAAAAAGGAAGAAAAAGTGTGAAGGTATTACCTTTTTGGAGGAGGAGAGGAAAGGTTCTTGACATGCCCTAATGAAACCGGGAGTTCTAAAGTGATAGAATGGGAAAAAAAAAATAACAGACCGCGAGATATAAAGACCAAACCCCACAATTGACCGGTCAATCCAAAATTTTTTGAAATAATTTTATTTGAAAATTTGAATTTTGAACTGAACCTCAATACAAATACTCCCCCCTCAATCAATGCAAAAATCAGAATTATCTCCCACTGAGAATGACAATTCTCATAACTATTCAAGCATGAACAGATTTCCAAGAAATCATAACTAATATCACCCCTAAGATAGCATTAATAATTTTGACTAAATGAGAATAATTTAATCAACATGTCAATTCAATGGGAGATCATTTATAGCTTGAATCAATACCATAGATAGAGTCAGATATCCACTAAATTGCAATGTTTGTGAATCAATAGCACATATAGAGTTAGATAGTCTCCAACTTGGAATTCAAGATCCCTTTGGCGAGTATCGACATTACTCTTCTGCCTACTCTGAGCTGTTTTTAACATCTCACTGATCAACTGAACCCGATCCACAATCTGACCCACCAGCTCAGAACCCAAATGTTTCCTCTCACCGACTTCATCCCAACACAGTGGTGAATGACAACTTCTCCCATAGAGTGCCTCAAACGGTGCCATCTGAATACTTGTTTGATAGTTATTGTTGTAGGCAAATTCAACCAACGACAAGTGGTCATCCCAACTGCCCTAGAGATCTAACATGCATGCCTGTAGCATGTCCTCTATGATCTGGTTCACCCTCTCAGTTCGCAGATGAGATGTCGTACTGAAATCCAAACAGGAACTCATAGTCTGCTGAAACTCTTCTAGAATCTGGAAGTAAATCTCAGGTCTTGATTAGATACAATGCTAACCGACACTCCATGCAAACGGACTATCTCCTTAATGTACAAATTCACAAGTTTTTTTACGATTGTAAGTGGTCTAATATGGAAGAAAATGAGCTGATTTGGTCAACCTATCAACTATGACTCAGATAGCATCAAAGTTCTTCGCTGTCCTTGGCAGATCAACAATGAAGTCCATGGAAATATTTTCTCACTTCCACTCAGGAATAGGAAGTGACTGGAGGAGTCCTACCGGTCTCTAGTGCTCGGTCTTCACTTGCTAACAAACCAAACACTTGAACGCGTAGGTAGCCACATCTCTCTTCATGTTCCTCCACTAGAAGTACTTCTTTAGGTTTTAGTACATCTTGGTACCTCTTAGATGGATTGTGTACTTAGACTTGTGTGTTTCGTCTAGAATCTCCCTTCACAATTCCTCATTAGCCAGAATACAAAGTTTGTCCTTGAAGGTGATCCCGCCATTTCTCCAAATGAAATCCTCAAACCCATTGTTAATCGACTTGTTCATAGCAGCGTGCAATTCTTCATCGTTCCACTACAGATCTTTAATCATGTCGATGATGGTTGGCCTGATCACAATATTAGCCATTAAGGCTCCAGATGTTCCAACACTGAAACCTGCATCAAAGCTAGACACATCTTCAAGTAGCTTCCATTTTTGGACCATCAGATGAGCCAGAAACCTCGTAGGTCTTCGGCTTAGCGCATCTGCCACCACATTGGCTTTCCCCGGTGGTATTGGATATAACAGTCATAGTCCTTGAGGAACTCCACCCAGTGGCATTGACTCAAATTCAACTCCTTCTGTGAGAACAAATACTTCAGACTCTTATGATCGGTGAACACTTCAAACTACTCACCGTACAAGTAATGTCTCCAGATCTTCAGAGCGAAGACTACAACTGCTAAATCCAATTCATGGGTAGGGTAGTTCTTCTCGTGGTCTTTCAACTACTGGGAAGCATAGATAATTACTTTTTCGTGTTGCATGAGAACACAACCTAATTCAATGAGTGAGGCGTCACTGTAGACAACAAAACCTTCGCTACTGGATGAAACTAACAAGATCGGTGCGATGGTGAGACATTTTTTCAACTCAAGGAACTTCTTCTAACATTTTTCATTCTTCTCGAACTTGCGTTCTTTCGAGTTAGATGAGTACGTGGAGCTAACAAACTGAAAAATTCCTCCACAAATCTTCTATAATAACCGGCGAGACCCCAAAAGCTTCGGATTTTCGTGACGCTTCTTGGTCTTCCCCATCCTTCCACTACCACGTGGCCTAGAAATGCGACTTTCTCAAGCCAAAACTCACACTTACTCAATTTGACGTACAACTGAAGCTCCCTTAGTGTTTTCAGGGTGATCCGGAGATGCCTTTCTTGATCCTTTTGTGTTTGAGAGTATATTAGGATGTCGTCCACGAACACTATCACATAGCAATCGAGAGATGACTTGAATATCCTATTCATATGGTCTATGAAGGCTGCCAGTACATTGGTCAAACCAAAAGGCATGATTAGAAATTCATAATGCCCGTATTTGGTTTTGAATGTGGACTTGGGAACATCCGCGACTTTAATCTCAACTGATGGTAACCCGACCTTATGTCAATCTTGGAGAAATACTTTGCTTCTTGCAATTGATCAAAAAGGTTATCGATCCTTGGTAATGGATACTTGTTCTTAATAGTGACCTTGTTCAATTGCCGATAGTTGATGCACATCCTCATCGAACCATCATTTTTCTTTACAAATAAAACTGGAGCTCCCCAAGGTGACACACTTGGGCGGATAAACCCAAGACTAAGCAACTCTTCAATATGTTCATTTTAACTCCTTCAACTCTGCTAGAGTCATCCTATCTGGTGCCTTAGAGATAAGT
This sequence comes from Tetracentron sinense, assembly GCA_015143295.1. Classification (NCBI taxonomy): domain Eukaryota; kingdom Viridiplantae; phylum Streptophyta; class Magnoliopsida; order Trochodendrales; family Trochodendraceae; genus Tetracentron; species Tetracentron sinense. The sequence goes on along the minus strand of CM026563.1, from coordinate 33,980,086 downwards.
ATAATGCTCAAAGCTAAGTCAATAGCAAACTCTATCTCCCTATCAGGTGGCAAATCCGTCAAGTCTTTAGAGAAACATCTAGGAATTCATTTACCACTGGGATGTGTGGACATGCTCAAAGCTGCAAATCTAGCTACATCCCTCTTGTTCACACCCGAAAGTGGAAATGAGGCCCATTAATTGGCTTGAAATTAACCACCTTCGCGAAACAGCCAGCATGGCCATAGTAGGCGGAAAGCCAATACATGCCTAGTATGACGTCAAAATTCTGAAAGTCCAGGAAAATCAGATCGGCTGGAAATTCTCTTGGACCCACCCGAATATCAAAAGTGCGATATACCTTGTCGGTGATAACTGAACTACCAACTGGAGTGGCGATGGATAGTTCACGATCTAACAGACTTAGTTCTAAAGAGAAGACTTATGCAAAACTTGGTGTGATGAAGGAATGAGTGGATCCGGTGTCAATCAATACATGAGCTAGACAATCATTTACCAACAAGGTACCTGAATTTGATACATAACTAAGTGTGTCAAAACATGAGTGCAAACAAAATATCAAATATTTAGCATGTTTATACATAGTGGCAAACGTCATAATCACGCAATCAGAATAATATCATACATAACTGAATTACAAACAACGTACCCTGCACAACGTCGTCAGACGCCCGTGCATCCTGATTGAAAGTGGAAAATACCTGACCATAAACTTGCTGGCAGGGCTGCTGGGGCCTCTGACCTTCAGGTGGCCTCTAGTGCACATGTTGCCTGACTAGGGGTCTAATTTCCTGGGACTAAGTCTGCGGTGGCATCTGCCTATTCTGAACCGGGCAATCACGAATTCGATGGTCTAGGCTACCACAATGAAAGCATCCTCATGTGGTTGCTCAGCATTCACCGGGTACATGCCTCTTGTTGCAAAAACCGCACACCTTGTACGTAGTCACCCATGGAGTAGGTAGGGCAGCTCGCGGTGTCTAAGGAGTAGCACAAGGAATGGTAGGAGTAAGTGTTGGCTTCTGATACGGGGTCAACCTGGCCACTAGTGCTGGGCCTTCCATCCTTGGTCTCTTGTCTTGTAGGCCATACTTGCCTTCGTACATCCCCGTCTTCCTCAAAAACTCTGCCGATCTCCTCTCGGCAATCAAAGCTCGCTCACTCACTTTCCGGCATGTTCCAAGACGTAAGATCTCGATATTGTCTCGGATGTAATCTCTCAAACCTCCCTCGAATCTCCTCACCTTCATGCTCTCCATAGTGATCAGATGAGGCACGAACCTAGATAGCTCTATAAACTTGGCCTCGTACTTAGCCACTGCCATGCTTCCTTACTAGAGAGTAAGGAACTCTATCTCTTTTTGTTCTCTCACTGATGTCAGAAAATACTGCTAATAAAAGACATTGAGGAATTCTCCCCATGTCCATGCCTGTCCAACTCGTACTTCATTCATTTTCCTGGCAATGGCCTTCTACCAATGCTCTGCCTCACCTTCCATGACAAAAGAGGCTCATCTCACTCTCTACTCATCAGTGGCCTCAAGCACAGAGAATATCTTCTCGAACTGCATGATCCACAACTCTGCCACTGATGGATTCATGCTCCAATGAAAAGCCGAATGACCCATCCTCCTGAAAGCTTCCACTCCATTTTATCGGGGTGGGTGGATCTCAACTGGCCTCTCTTGTCTGGCTTGCCCGATTGCTAGCAAGGCAGTCTGCTATACCATAATTTTACCCTATCGAGTAATGGCTGCAACGAAAGCCTCCATAGCCCAACTTACATTGGGCTGGTGGGCAACCTACGGGGTATCTCCATCAGTCACACTGCCCCCTCCATTCCTATTATTTCTCCTCGCCACTTCTCATGTCTACAGTCTTGAGAATAAGAAAACAATTCATTTAGGAGCATGCTCGCATGAAATTCTAAAGTCTACGCCTAACAAGGACTCAATTTTCAACAAATTTAAAGTCTTAAACTTGATGTTGCCTTCCTAAGTTTGACAAAATCTCTTGCTCCTATATTTAATAAATTAGCCTTAAGGACTCTAATGCCTTTGCTCTGATACCACCTCTGTAATAATCCCAAAATCCCACCTTGGACATAATGAGACTTTGGGCCCATTACATTTCTTAAACCTGCTCAAACTCATACATGCAAGACAAGCTAAACACGAGTCTCCAAAATAGCAATAATAAAATTCGATATCTAAAACTCAAACCATCCTACACAACTATAATTTGTCCAACATGACTCACTCTAATCAGGGTAGTCTAAAACCATCAACAAAAGTAGGACAGTCTAAACAACATCCTAAAATAACATAAGTCTATTACAATCCTTTTAAGATGTAGAAATAAGGCCTAATAGTATGGCCACCTATCCAACTTTCGAGCTTCCTCAACCGGAGGCTCACCTTCTTCTTCCTCGACGTATAAATCCTTAACCCATGGCTCTGACGTGTGCTCCTGTTCTATACCTGTCGACAATAACAGGTCGACTGAGTATTGAAAGCACTTAGTGTCTATACAGTCCAACTAAAAACATAACATAACCTGTACATTATCAATGTCATAATCTATTTCATATCTACATAATTGATAATCATTTCATATGACATTGACATAATCAGAGTGCATGAACATGTGAGCATATCATAATATCATCTTGACTCGTGTACTTGTGTGACTCTTAAACATATCCATGTGCGAAACATATGCATAACTCATACATACCCATGATAACCAACTTGCCCCTTAGATGCATGATTCATAGTGTGTTTGTCCAGTCAACACATAATTCATAATGTTTGTCTTGTCAACGCATAATTCATAGTGTTTTCATGTTGAGTAACATAATCGCGGCAACACATAGAGTGGTATATTCATAACCAGGGGATCATTCTTTCATAACATAATACGTGACATGATCATGTTCAATGCATGACCTTGTGAGACACGTGGATATGTGGACCTTACTTCTTACCATGTATGTAAAAATGTGCTTAAGTGTTGTGATTGGAATTCAGATTGATCATCCATTAGATTTCGATCCTCCGCCAAGAAACTTTACCTGGGTACATCTACTTGGTTGGAGAATTCCCGACTTGGAAGACTTCCTCTAGGTTTTGGCTTACCTGAATAACAATCACCATACAAAGTAGATAGGGTATCGTTTAACACACCAATAATTAATGTTTCTTTATCATAATTATGCATTTTCTAAGACATATTAATAACATAAATATCACAATTCACTTATATAATTCCATTCATTTCACCATTCACTCATAATTCCCCATTTCCTCCATAATTATAGCTCATTCACCACACACACCATCCACAACACGTAGCCATACATCCAAACCTTCCTCCATAGCATTTCTCATCCTCCATTTATCACATTCATATCATTCAATAATATCTTCATTTCCATAAAGGACAAACCATAATCAATAAAATCCCTAAATACACCTAAAATCCACATTTCATATTTCCATATTCATATCCTATACATAATCATGAGAAACTTATATAACTCTTAATTCTTATCTTTTTAGAACATACAAAAACATAAAAGAGTTAGGTTGGAAAGTATATAGACCTTAGGGATCGTTCCCTTCGATCCAAAATGCTAGAGAAAGCTCCTCGAGACTTTGGGGGCGATCTCCAAGCTTTATCATTCTCCTTGGAGCAATCTCCTTCTTTCCCAACCAATTTTTTCTTGCTAACCCTAGATTTTTTCCTCTCCTTTGCCAAATTAGGTTTAGAAAAGATAGAAACCCTTGAACCCTCAAATTAGAACTTCTATTTATAGCCCAGGGGTTTAAAACCCTGATTTCTATAACTTTTTTAAGAACCTGATATGCGACCTGTGATCAATTGCTCGAACACTGCAATCGATCGCACATATGAGGATCAGTCGTATAATACCAAAAAAAATTTCCCAGAATTTCTACCGAGGGCGATCGATTGTTGGTCCCCTACAATCGATCGCATACAGAACATAAAATTTTCCAAAACCTTTGTCCCAGTGCGATCGATCGTAGGTCTCCTGTAATCGATCGCATGCTTTGTTTTTCGATCTTTTGTTCGTTTAAGCAATTAAAACATTCCATATAGCTGAGATATAATTAAACATGCATAAAAATATAATCAAAGACCATTCTACCTCCATTAAATAAGTTAGAATTTGGCATTCACACTCGGGCCTCTACAATACCCCTGTCTTCAACCCTTTTCTTCTTCCAATAGTCTCCTCATTAGCCACATTGGAATCGGTGATATCCCACATCACAGACAAATAACATTAGTCGGTGAGAGAAATCGGATTCTTCATCGTTATCATTCATGGCATAGTGCCACATCTCCTCAGGGGACAATCCATGATGTTTACTTCCATTTATGTCGTTCCTTTTTTCCGTCAAGGTCAGTCCACGACCAGAAATCAACATTAGAGCAATCTCCAGTTCTCTCACTTGAGAAATGAAGGTCGTTTTACAACTTAAAAAAATCTTGATGAGTAGATGCCTCTTGGAATATAATGAATTTCCAGACAAGCCTTTATACACAACAGGAGTAGGGTGTAATTTGAGTGGGAGTGCGACCAACCCAACTTGAGCAAGTAGCAGATTTTTTTTTCGCTTTGCGTACAGTGAAAATATTGCTCTTATTGTGTATTGGAGGTGGTCTTTCTCACCCGAGATTCTTTGTGGAGATGACATGAAAAAGAAAGAAAGATGGGTTTGAAGATGAGGGCATTATTGCCATTTTATTAATTTTGATATATAATTAAAATAAAATAATATTTATTTTGTTTTTGGTGTATAAAAAGAAAATGTTGGTGTGCTCGTAGTAGCACCCTATATATATTAGCGACGGAAAAATTTCCATCACTATTAAGGTTAGTAGTGACGAAAATATTTCCATCACTACAATGGTTATTAGTGATGGAAATGTTTCCGTCACTAATGCTCTTTTTTTTTTTGCATAATCCTACACCTGTAAACCTGTTTCCATTCCTGCACCTTGTATAAACATTACATTCCAATAAACCTGTATAAACCTATACATCCATTCCAATTTCACATTTTCATCCCATTCAAATGACATATAAACATTACATTCACATTCAATACATAATCCCCATCTTCACACATATTTAGGATATATCTTGTGCGTACATGTAAACTTGTACATCCACATTCAAGACCTATCCATTTCATTTCATTCACATTCCAAAACTCATTCCACCCACACTCATTACATTCAATAAGCCACCTATTCCACCCATGAACCATTCACATTCAATAGCCCGTCCATTCACATTCAACCCAGCCTCCATAACATAATCAAGAAACATGTAACGAGGTAACGACATGAGTCTGGAACATATAGCAATAATAAGAACTTCACAACTTAGCAAGGTTGTATGTATTTCGAGGCAAAGTAATATAATAAACATATAGTAGAAATAAGAAAGTGTATGAGTATCATGCAATCAAATAGTCACAACAACAATACTATTAAAAAACCGGTCATAGGAGATCATTATGAGTCTGTGTAGCATCAGGAACCTATGTAGCATTGGGGTCCCTAGCAGGTGTTGATCCTGAGGGAATATATATGTGAGCTAACGTGCATATGGGACATCCAGTCCTCAAAAACCTTCATCTGGGTGTTCATGTCACTCATCTTAGCCCGTATTTCATCTGCATTAGCCACCAAATTCTGGTTCAGCTCAGCTAATTATTCGGTCCTCCTCCAATGGTCAGCATCTAGAATGATATCTATCCAGTGGTCAACGAAAAATGCAAAGTATGAAAAAATCGAAATTGAGGGCGATGCAAAAGGGTTATAGATATTTTCAAGTGGAATGATATCTTTCAAGTTAAAGATAGAATGATAATTTCTTTTAACATTGCTCCTAGATCAAATTATCCGCAGGCACATTAGGAAGGTCAATAGTTTGGAAATAGGGTTTCTCCAATTGGTTGTTGGAAAGGGTAGTGTCTGACAAAAATGTGCTTGTGAGGTTTAATTTTATGGGTGTTGTGTGTCCTAGCCTATCCAAGAACAATGTAGATTCATTATTTTCCTAATTCATTATTCAGTTGAATGATACCAGTTATATATAGGTTATTTGTCATCTATGAGACTGATTTGATTACAAAAAAAAACATTATCTTATTGTCATGGTCTTTAATGGACATCTATTTATTTATTCAACTATTTAAAATCAGCTAGAGCTCAAGCTGAGATTTAGTTGTTAGGGTAAACAAGCTGAATCAGGTTAACCTCGAGTTTGGGGGATTTTTCGCGAGCTACGCTTGAACAAAGGGGCCAATATCAAGTTGAGATCGACTTGAGCTTGAACGCCTTTGTAGATTTAGCGAGCCAAGTTCGAACAATCCACAACTCGGCTCTACTCGATAACAACCCTAATGGAATGACCTTGACTAAAATCTAATTGTCATAAGGCATAATAGTCAATCTAAAAGGCATGAAAGTATTACCAAAGTGTCACGTTATAGATAGAGTATTCATGGTAAGGTAAATAGGGTGTTCTTAATGTCAAATAATGGACATGGAGGAGGGGGAATTATCAGGGATACTAAAGGGAATTTATTGTTTGATTTCCAACCTATTACGGGGCCGGTTCAAATAACATGACAGAAATCAGAGCAATCTATGATGGGTTCAAATTTTGTGATGCTTTGGGATTACAGAATGTTAAGGTTGAGAGTGATTCTAAGACCGTGATTGATGTGATCAATGGTATTGTGGAAACCCCATGGAGAGCGTGGTAATGGAGTAAGGAGATTGTTCGGTTGCAAAACTCGTAAAATATGAATTTTGAGCATATCTTTAGAGAAAATAATCAAGGCGCTGATTTTTTGGCTAATGAAGCTTGCCAAAGCACTAGGAGTAGAACCTTTAGGGGGTTGGGTGATATTCCGGTCATGCTTAAAGGGATTATCAAAACTGACAAGACTGGTTTATTTAATATTAGGGTCTAATTTTTAGGGGTGTGGTTTTATGCCCCCCCATGTAATCCTTTTCGACTTATTTAATAAACATGTAGCTAGGGGTCTGCCAAACCCCCCTCCCCCTGGGAGGTGTTTCTAAAATAAAAAAAAAAGATAATGGATATCGTTATTCTTAAAAGGTTGAAAATAAAATGCTAGGTGATTAAATGTTGTCGATCCAAGAAAAAATTTCAAGGGTATTAACCTACTCAAAAGAGTTAAATTTTGATTCTGAAAGGTGGATATGAAATAATATAACTATAATTTATTTGATCATCCTGATACATGGGTTGTTGCCCATCAAATGCGGGATCGACAATTCAAATGATAGGTATATATGTTGATTTGAAAGCTTGCAATTGACCAAATGATTATTATTATTCAATCATAGTGACTTACAATTTAATATCTAGCTCAAGAGGTATGTTAAAAGAAAATTGGGAGTGATCTCCTGAAATTACTCAAAATAGGAAATTTGGTACTCACAATTATTGATCCAAGTAGATTAAGCTCCTATTGAGTTGGCCTAATTTATTTTGATTAGCATCCTCTAATCATCGACCAAAACTCACTAACAAAGGGATGTTGACCAATACAAGGTCAGTTAAGGGGTTTAATTGGTTTGAGTATATGACCATTCTCCGAAATTTGTAAAATTTGTTTTTAGAAATAAAAGATACCACAAGCCCCTATCTCTCTTTGAGTGCCATTATTGTCACCTAGTCATCACTATTTTCATCAACGAGAGTGTTGTTAAGAGATCGTATACGAGTACACAGACATAAACGCACACATATATCATGCCGCTAATGGTATTGAGTAGTTGTTCACCCTTCTCTATTGCATACAATTGAAAAAGAATTCTCTACTACTTCTTGACCCTTTTGTACTTGATGCTCTATATACTTCAAAAGACCACTTCACAAGACCATATTCAATAAAATTATGCGTACTCCCTAAATCGAGAAGTGTATATTGACAATCGTTGAAGTGTTTAGCTGACTCTGGAATTGTGTGCACCAATAATTGAGGTTGATTTTTATCTCTCATGTTTGATGGTTCCTCTTGCTCGCCTATTGTTTGAAACCTTTAAGGATGTCAACTATCCATTTGCAATAGTAAATCGGGTGAACTTCTCATCACAATTGATGCAAGTAGGGCTCCACAAAGCCCAATCGGCCCATTGGTGCGGCTTGGCCCAGTTCAGCCGGAGATCGGCCTGAATTTTAGGCTCGAACGGGCCAAGGCAAGCCTATAAAAAGCCCGAAAATTCAATCAAGCCGAGCTTGGGCCAACCCTTGTGCGTCTCGGCCGGGCTCGATTGAGGTTCGGTTCGGCCCAAACTCAGCTCGGCTCGAATATTATTAAAAAAATAAAAATATTATTTATATATAAATAATATAAAATATTATTATTTTTAAAAAAAGGATTCAAGCCGAGCTCGAGCCAAGCCAAGCCCGACTCAAGCTTGAATCAATTCAGGCCGAGCCGAGCTGCGAGCAGTGATTTTGAATTCAGGCTGAGCTTCGGGCCGCTTTCAAGCTCCATTTTGGGCCGAGCCGGGCTTCGGGCCTCTATCAAATCCTTTCAAGCCGAGCCGAGCCGGGCTTGGCCAAGCCCGGCCTGAATACAGCCCTAGATGCAAGTCCCCCTTTTCACCTTTCATCTATCTCAATTAGTATTAATCATTTCACTAGAATACTACCTTCATTGAGCTTCTCATCACAATTGAAATGTTTGTACAAGGGCTGAAATATCTTGATGTGTGATGCGAATATCATCACACCGGTCAGAGATGAAAAATCCACAAAGGAGTTAGGCGGTAGCTACACCATGCAATTTTCGTTGATCATGTTTTTTTTTCAGCCATTGTTACCATGATATAATGCATATCTAGACAAGTGTATTGAGGCTAGTTCGACCATCTGATATTAAGGAGTTTGATAAGATCTTAGAATTGATTGGTTATGTATATTGATCACTCTTCAAGATTGTCATCTTCAAATGGGAAAATTCTAAATGAACTGTGTCAACTTGTATTTAAGGGCCCTATATATCTGTAGGATTGGGGTGAATTAATTTGTATGTTTTGAACATGTAGGCACCGGTTCTTTACACAGAAATGGTTCGGGTTAACTCCCATTTAGTTCTGAACTACCAAAGGAGTCTCATTGACAGTCTATATAAACTTTAACAACTCATTTTTAATGTTGGGTGCATCATTTTATGCACTAATTGATTTCTCATTGGAATACAATCACCATTGTTTTAAAAACTCATCAAAAGAATATTTTGATGATAGTTCTTGCTTGAATTAGACTTCATTTGACCATTTTTATTTGATAAATAACTAAAGTATTCAAAGAGAAAATTTGAATCTAAACCTTACGACGGACGCATTGAATCAAAGATTCAAGGGCATAATCAGACTCGTATAAAATTATCTTCGAAACAAGTATAAACTTGACATTTTTTTGTGTTCGATCAAACTGATGTGAAAATTCCCACATCTTAAGTAAAGGGACCCATAGATGACATGGCATGACATGACATGACAAAATAACGCCAAATGAGCAAGGGTACAATTGTCTAAATAAAGTAGCCACTTGTGTGAGCACTAGATATGAAATTCTAATAGATTTGATGTTCTAAATTGATCCTTGTAATCTCAAATCTAGTTTGAGCCCTTGAAATTGTTGAGACCTGTATTTTACTTATTGATATTCGTATCATGCATTTAATGTCTTGTTACTTGATGATCTTAAGCTAATTTAAAAATGACTATGTACAAGAGTTTCAGGAAATAATAGGAAGGGTGTGGTTTTAGCAAAAATATAAATTGTTGAATTTTGAGATGATTTCTCCCAGAAATGGATGTTTATGAGTTAAATAAATATATGTGATCTTTATGAGATTTTATTATTGCATTTAGAGTAGTTTAATTGACTATCAAAAATTTTATGACAGAAAGAGTTTTCATTTTTAGCCTAAAACTAGAAAATTAGATTTTGATTAATTTACTAGGAATTTAATTTTCTTAGTATTTTTATTGAATCCAAATGTGGGATACTTTACTTATTTTAATTTAAAACTTAAACTAAATAAAAAAATATTTACTTAATTTTTTTAAAGGAAAATAAGTATGTTGTTGACTAGTGTTGAAGAGAAAATGATGTTGTTGCTATTTATTGTAGAGGAAACTGTGTTGCAGAAATAAACAAGGCAACTCGATCGCCCGAAACCAAGGTTGTTCGACCGACATCCAACTTGGTTGACCAACTATGGAAAAAATGTAGTACAAAGAGCAAGATAAAACTTGATCAATCCGATTCGCAAAGTTGGTCGATCGAATTGCACACAAAAGTTAAAAAAAAACGTGATTTTTCAGGAAAATTAATAGGGTTTAGGACTGTAAACCCTATATATAGTAATTAACTTATGGGTTTAGGGTTTCCTAAGCATTCTAAACCTAATTTTGAGAGAAATGAGAGAGATCTAGGGTTTTGGGAGAAAACACCTTATCACTTAAAGGAGAAAAGGACTTTGGAGAAGAAGGAGATTCGATTAAAGGGTTTCTCTTCAAAGATTCGAGTCACAAGGATCCATTTGCAAGCTTGTAATCATAGGGAAAAGATCGAGATAAGTTTTGAAGTAAGAACATGATTAAAGTATGTTTCATCATAAGAATCCCTCTTATGCAAGTTTTGCCATGAATATTGATGTATGATGATTCAATTATGATTATGTAGGTATGATTAACAAGGGGAAATAGATTAAATTGTGGAGAATGTATGATTGAATTTGGAGGAATGGCTGTATGCGAGAGATTGTTTAAATGTGGGATTTCTGAATTTGTGCAAATAAGGATTTTAGGGTTATTATCTTTATGTGTAAACCACTTGAAATCAAAGTATGATGAATGACCTATTATAACTTGATGTTTGAAGAACCATGATTATGTATGTTTAATTGTATCAACCCTAAGAATATATGCCATGATGATCATGAATGATGTATGATGTTGATTTTGCATGTGTTATATATATATATTTGGGTAAGCGAGTCTTGAATTATGGTTTTGGTTACTTAGGATTTCTATCATTCTAGTGTAGGATGTTATGATGGATTTCCGATGTCACTTGACTAATAATCTGGGTGTAACTTATTTGAGGGTTTATCACTTGTTCACTCACTTCACTCACAAACATGATGTATGCACAAGCATGCTAAAATCATTAACACAAGTACGATACAAGTAAGTATTGCACAAATATGATTGCATGATTGAGCTTTCTCATAAATTATGGACACTAAAAAAGTTTGCTTTAAGGGTATATCATACCTGGCTTCAAGTTTAAGATACTCAAGGGTATATCATACTGAGCTTCAAGTCTAAGTTATTCAATGATACATCATGTCTGACTTCAAGTCTAAGTTGTTCAAGGATGCTAGTACATGACTTCAAGTTAAGTTTCCAAGGGTACTAGTCATCTGGCTCCAAGAAAAGGGTTATAATGTACCATCGGATGCAATATGTTGGAATCCAAGAAAGATTTTAAGTGTAAGGGTTTGAGTGATGTGTGCATGTTATATCGAGATAAAAATGTTAAGAAGGTATGCTAAATCAAGTAATAAGAATGTGTATCCTTACATGTTTTCGTACTCTGATTTATGTATGTATGCATGTTCTGTTAAATCATGATGAATCTGTTATATTAATGCTTATGATATTGTTAGCTAGAAATTCATATCCACTTAGTGTTTTCATTGCTCAACCGAATTGTTATTGTTGGCAGGTTCAAAATTCGATATTTGCTCAGCTGAACTGTGGATCGAGGATGAATACATAGAGGAACGGGAATGTGATCATCCGGAAGAAGAGAGAGATTTGGATTGATGTCCCTATTATTGATTTTAGTTTATTGGACTTTTATTTTAAATGTTAAACGAAATGTAATCAGATTTTATTAACGATGATGTTTAGGTTAAATTGATAGTTTGAGAATCATGATGGATGATTCATATATTTATATTCAGTTTAGTTGTGGATTTTAGATTTGATTGACGACTATATTATTATTATTAAAGAGAGAAAATTTTAGGTTTTCATTTAGCATGCCTTGTATGTTTTAAGAAGGATTGCAAGTTAAGTAAGTCACGTGACAAGGTCTCATTTATCCTAGATGAGATTTTGGGGCGTGACAAAAACTTGATTGGTTCCATCTGTATTTGTTCCCTAATTCCATAGAAAATATATCTAAACCACATTTGTAACTCGATTAATCCTTAAGCTTAGTATTAAATCTTAAGTCGATGTCCCTAAATACACATTAATATCATTTCCATAGCCATTCAAGTCAACCAAAAAATATTTGGGCAAGAGATAGATAATTCTATTGGTGGTTTGAGTTCAGTGTGTAGTGAGTGAAGGAGCTCAAGGTAGTGAGCAGGAGGCCAGGAGCTGAAGGCTAAACTAGAGTCGGGTCAAAGATCTAGGAATGCAGTTTTAAGTCAAGGATATATAGCAGTACATATAGAGTCAAAGTTCTGGTGAAGGCTCTAGTGCTTCAACTATGGTTGGGTAGTAGGTCACATGCAACAGAATTATGCTTAGGCCTCTATTCCATTTTTTCCCTTCAAAATAAAATATTGTTTGATGAGGATAGTTTCCTGCTATTTAGAATACCACATCCATGGACTAATTTTAATTTTTGGCTGCTCGATAAACTTGCGAATACAACTACCAAACTTACAAATAAGGACCCCTGACCAACTTCAATAGGGCTCTCGTGTGCATGTTGTAGCACCCCGGACTTTTTCATCTTTAATGAATGGCACCTTCGTAGCTAATTGGCCGTTTTTGTAGTCAAATTAATAAATAAGGGAGAAATCGGAAATTCCGAAACGTCAGAAATGTTCGTTTTCGAAAGACGAACCCAACGCAAGTTGAATCGTCAAAATCCGACGAGCGAGTCAAAAGATATGGTCAAAACAGTCCAGACATATAGAGAACCGATCGCTCGGTTCAATCAGCGATCGATCGGTCCATAACCGATCGATCGGTAGCTATCGCGCGGTCAGAAATTTTGTATGGGGAAATTTTCCAGAGAGTGAGTTTTTGACCGGTCGATCGGTCATAAACACCGATCGATCGGTAGGCAACCGATCGATCGGTCATAACCACCGATCGCTCGGTCTTCGTGTTTTTCAGAATTTTCATTAAGGGCTTTTTCGTCTTTTGGGGGTTAAACCCTTCCTCCTTAAGGCTTGCTCGAGCCTTTAGGGCTTCATTCACAGAACTTAAGGGATTTTGAGAGATAGAGAGAAAGGAGAAGGGGATTTGCAACTAGGGTTTTCCATTGGAGAAGAAATCAAAGGGGTTTAAGAACCCTAGCTCACCCCAACTCGATTTGCTTCAAGTTCAAGGCTTAAGCTCGTGTGGGAGCCACTCTCTAAGCTAGGGCAGCCATCTCAAGTACGTTTTGAAAGAGGTTTCTTCCCCAACTCGAGTCTTCCTCAAGCAAGGGTTGTTCCCTACCCCTTTTGGAGCTTCAATCAAGTTTCTCACCAAGGATCAAGCCTTGAGCAAGGTTAGTACACCCTACTAACTTTCCCTAGCAATAACCTAGGTTTCTAGTGTAAATGGTGATTCTATATATTATGCTTTCCTTCCCTATGCATTGTATTAACTCAACAAATATAAACAAGATAAGGAAAATTGAATGAATGTGTGGATGGGAGATTGGATGTGGCGATGGGATGCCGAATGTGATGTATGATATGTGTGGGTTGTGAGTTAGAAATGGAGGATGGGCATTGTACAAATAACAAACTTACCCTTGTGTGTGATTGGATGGAAAATATGCAATTAAAATAAGGAGATGAACTACTAAGGAACAATGTATGTGATGTGTTTGACGAAATGCCTAAACTATGAAATAATGATTTAAATGAAGAAATGAAAAAGGGGCCTTATGCATGTATTCTCATGAATGATGAACGGATTTAAATACCATGTTGATTTCTCGAATTCTCCTATGCATACATTATGAATTGAATGGTGACATCATATCTCTCTTATTATCCTTATTTCATGATCGTCACAATTGACACGTACACGAGCACGCATGATAGCATGAACCGAGATTTCAAGAGCATGTGCATATAATAACCAACAAGAACATGACAAGGAGGTTGGTAGCCCAAGGAAGGGTGCTAGCCTCTGGCTCACAAGTGAAATGAATCAAGAACATGACAAGGAGGTTGGTAGCCCCAAGGAAGGGTGCTAGCCTCTGGCTCACAAGTGAAATGAATCAAGAACATGACAAGGAGGTTGGTAGCCCCAAGGAAGGGTGCTAGCCTCTGGCTCACAAGTGAAGTGAATCAAGAACATGACAAGGAGGTTGGTAGCCCAAGGAAGGGTGCTAGCCTCTGGCTCACAAGTGAAATGAATCAAGAACATGACAAGGAGGTTGGTAGCCCAAGGAAGGGTGCTAGCCTCTGGCTCACAAGAGAAAGGGAACAAGAACATGACAAGGAGGTTGGTAGCCCAAGGAAGGGTGCTAGCCTCTGGCTCACAAGTATACAAGTCAAGAACAAATCAAGACATGAAATACAAGACAAGACACGATATACATGCATGATTTGACCGAGACACGAAAAAGGTTTCCGAGACATGAGTTTTACCGAGGTTTTTGCATTCATATACGCACGTCAAGATATGGCTATGTATCTTATGCTTTCATTTGCTTTAAATTTATATCTTGTATTGCTCACTGTTGTTATGCTTTCGCTATTGTTATGGTTAGCTAGTAGTTTGTACTCGCTGAGTATTCCATGCTCAGCCGTACTTTTATGTCGGCAGGTACTGTGGATGTCCTCGACCCCGAGCCTTGGGTCGAGGAGGAGTATGTAGAGGAGAGGGAGCCACCTATCCCATGGCAGTCTCAGGAGGATGGGGACTTAGATGTGTGGCCATACCTCGACTACTGTTGAGAGGAGAGGGTTAGAGAGTTCCTTTTTGTATTTTGATAGGTGGGCATGTCCACCTTTACTTTGATTGTATTTGGTATATGTTAACTTGGAATACTATTTGGAGCAATAGAAGAAAAGAAAAAGTTGGCTTATGCTTCCGTACTTATGTTTAGTTTCCGCGCTCTGATTATCATTGTATTATATTATGTTTAGCCTCTTGCATTACAGGATGGTTTGACAGGTACACGTAGTCACCTCTAAAGTATCCCTTAACTCCTAGGGGGTATTTTGGGGCGTGACAGAAGTGGTATCAGAGCCCTAGGTATTAGAGTCCCTAGGGTCACTTAGATGATTGAACAAGGTATTAGAATCACCTTAGAGAGTTGTATTCCAAGTATAGACTAACAAGTTAGTCTTAGTCAAAATGGGTTGAACTTCAACCGAACATAGAGTCCTACGCTAGGAACACGAATTGTATGTTATGCTATTGTGTTATATACCATGTGTACATTATTTGTGTTGTACTTATTAAATGTGCTTGATGAATATGTATTAAGTGAATTGCGAAATTGTACTAAATGCGTATCCAAGTTAGACTCATGTTGTATTGTCGTTCTCAGGAGAAATCATGAGACGCAATACCCGGGGTCGCGGGTACAACACGAGGGGTAATGGAGGTGATGCTCCATCGGGTGATGATCAACCCGATTTTGCCCAAGCATTCGCATCCATAGCCGAGACCTTGGCTATGTTGGCGGCAAGGCAACCGGCCACCCCGCCTAATGCGGCACTTATACCGGCTCCTCCTAATCGAGCCCAAGCCGGGATAGAAGCTTTCCGGAGGATGAGGCCTCCAACTTTTTGTGGAAGCATTGATCCACTTATTGCCGAGGGTTGGATTCGGCAACTTGAGAAGATATTCTCGGTTTTGGCACCTACGGAAGTAGAGAGGGTCACATGGGCTGCCTTTATGCTTGAAGGCGAGGCCGACCATTGGTGGAAGTCTGCACTTCGGACCCGAGAGTTGACCCGGCAAGGCCAAGAATGGACATGGGGAGAATTCTTGGACGTTTTCTACAAGAAATACTTTCCGGTTGGGATGAAAGAAAAGAAAGAAATTGAATTTATTACCTTGGAGCAAGGTAATATGTCTGTAGCGGCTTACGAAGCCAAGTTCTCAGAGCTATCTCGATTTGCTCCACACATGATAGCTACCGAGGCTATGAAGGCCCGGAAATTCGAGAGGGGGTTGAAGGCCTACCTCAAGGATCGTGTCTCAATGTTCCGACATGAGACATATTCAGAAGTTGTGGACAAAGCATTGTTGGCCGAGTCAAATTCCGAAGAGTTCTTTAAGAGAAGAGGAATAGAGAAGGGACAGTCTAGTAGTTCAGGGGAGAAGAGAGCTAGGACTATGTCTTATCAGTCCGCAGGGCCGGCTCAGTCACAGAGGATGTACTCGGCACCACAGGCTCCCCGCCCTTTTTCTCCACCGGCTTTTCGCCCGGCTACCTCGTATGCTCCTCGCCCCGCAGTGACTCAGGCTACGGGTTATACTCCTCCCACTTATTCACATGATGTCTGCACCCTTTGTGGAAGGAGGCATCCAGCAGGGGAATGTCGGAAGGCTACAGGAGGCTGTTTTCATTGTGGCGACCAGGGCCACATGATTCGGGATTGTCCCCGACGTCTATTGCCAGCTCAGTCTTCAGGGAGCAGGCCCCCGATTAGGCAGACATCTCAGCCTAGCTCTTCTCAGGCTTCGAGGGCCTCACAGTCTGCCCGGCCTCCTCGCCCAGCCACTCAGGGTCGAGTTTTTGCTCTATCGGAAAGAGACGCACGTGCATCCGACGATGTCGTGCAAGGTACGCGAGAATTTTGATTTTAAGTTGTATAAAATTTTGTGGTTTGTTATGCGATTAGTTATACTGAGGGTTACCTATGTATGATGCTTGTCATTATTTGAAATCTACTTATATTAGTTACTTAATCGCACAGGCGCTTTATTAGTGAACGAGTGTCTCGCTCGAGTGTTGATAGACACAGGATCTACTCACTCTTTTGTCTCCCCAAGTTTTGTAAAGGGCTTTTCGACTGAGGCTACTCCGTTGGAGCGGGAGTTGACCATTGCAACTCCACTCGGCAAGTCGGTTGATACGGATAAGGTATTCAGGGATAGTGTGGTTCAAGTGGGGGAGAATGAATTGTTAGCCGACCTTATCGTCCTGGGTTTCCAAGATTTAGACTTTGACGTCATTCTTGGTATGGATTGGTTGGCAAGCCATCACGGGCATGTTGCGTGTTTTGAAAAGATGGTGAATTTCAAGCCGGAAGGGGGTAAGCCTTTTCACTTCCGAGGATTAAGAGAGAGGGACATTGCTCGCCTCGCAGCCTTGAGTATAGCACACCCAGAAGCACAAAACTCATCGGCTATTCCAGTTGTGAGTGAGTTCTTAGATGTGTTCCCGGAAGAACTTCCCGGATTACCTCCTGATAGAGAGATTGAATTCGCTATAGAGCTTGCTCCGGGTACCGCTCCGATTTCAAGGGCACCATATAGAATGGCCCCTATAGAGCTTGAAGAATTAAAGAAGCAGATTGAGGAGTTACAACAACTTGGTTTCATCCAACCAAGTGTCTCTCCGTGGGGAGCTCCGGTTCTCTTTGTGAAGAAGAAGGACGGGTCTATGAGGATGTGTATAGACTACCGTCAGTTGAACAAGGTAACTATCAAGAATCGTTATCCCTTGCCAAGGATAGACGACTTGTTTGACCAACTGAAGGGAGCGAGATTCTTCTCCAAAATTGATCTTAGATCGGGGTATCACCAATTAAGGATCAAGGCGGAAGATGTTCAGAAGACGGCTTTTAGGACTCGGTATGGGCATTACGAGTTCCTTGTCATGCCTTTTGGGCTGACGAATGCACCGGCGGCATTCATGGATTTGATGAACCGGGTGTTCCGATCTTACTTGGATCGATGCGTGATTGTATTCATTGATGACATTTTGGTGTATTCCCAGACACGGGAAGATCACGCACGAGACCTCCGCCTCGCTCTGGAGATGTTGAGAGAGCATAGGCTATATGCCAAATTGAGTAAGTGCGAGTTTTGGTTAGAGAAGGTCGCATTTCTTGGACACGTGGTGTCGGCCGAGGGCATTTCTGTAGATCCAGCCAAGGTTGAGGCAGTCATGAGTTGGGAGAGGCCCAAGAGCGTCACGGAGATACGTAGTTTCCTCGGATTGGCAGGCTACTACCGGAGATTTGTGGAGGGATTCTCCAGTTTGGCTGCACCTCTCACCTACTTGACAAGGAAAAATGCAAAGTTCAGTTGGAGTGACCGATGTGAAGTAAGTTTCCAAGAGTTGAAGAAATGCCTCACCACAGCCCCTGTCCTTACTGTGCCATCTGGACCTTTTGGGTATGAGGTGTACAGCGATGCCTCGCATGTTGGACTCGGGTGTGTCCTAATGCAACACAAGAAGGTCATTGCCTATGCATCAAGGCAGTTGAAAGAGCATGAAAAGAACTACCCCACTCACGACTTGGAGCTTGCGGCGGTCGTGTTTGCACTTAAAATTTGGCGACATTATCTGTACGGGGTGGAGTTCTATGTGTACACGGACCACAAGAGCCTCAAGTATCTCTTTTCTCAAAAAGAGTTAAACTTACGACAACGGCGTTGGATTGAGTTCTTAAAGGACTACGAGTGCACTATCCAATATCACCCGGGAAAAGCAAATGTGGTGGCAGATGCTCTGAGTAGGAAACCATCGGGGTTGTTGGCTCACATGTTGGTGCGGGAATGGAGACTGTTAGACGATTTGGCAAATCTAGACATCAGTGTGAACGATTCTGTCCGCAGTCCGGTTTTGGCAAATGTTACAGTTCGGCCGTACCTTATAGACTTGATCCAGGAGTATCAAGCCACAGACACTGACTTGTTGGCTTTCCGGGATAAGGAAGTGGCCAAGGGTAGTACGGACTTCTCTCTCACTAGCCGAGGTGCTATTACATTCAAGGGAAGGCTTTGTGTCCCAGCCAATGCAGACCTTCGGAGAGAGATTATGGACGAAGCTCACCGGTCTAAGTATACAGTGCATCCCGGGGGGACAAAGATGTACCGGAACCTCAAGAGTCACTTTTGGTGGCGAAACATGAAGAGGGAGGTTGCGGAGTATGTGGCACGGTGTTTGGTATGCCAACAGGTGAAAGCAGAGCATTTGAGACCAGCGGGTCTTTTGCAGTCTCTCCCTATTCCCGAGTGGAAATGGGAACATATCTCTATGGACTTCATCGTGGGATTGCCGAAGACGGTCAAGAAGACTGATGCTATATGGGTAGTTATTGATAGACTCACGAAGTCCGCTCATTTCTTACCATACCGGACTACATTCAACTCCAACCAG
Organism: Tetracentron sinense; assembly: GCA_015143295.1. NCBI lineage: Eukaryota > Viridiplantae > Streptophyta > Magnoliopsida > Trochodendrales > Trochodendraceae > Tetracentron > Tetracentron sinense. The sequence goes on along the minus strand of CM026563.1, from coordinate 33,960,672 downwards.
TTAGCAGAACTATACATCAAAGAAATAGTCCGATTGCATGGGGTGCCAGTGAGTATTGTGTCGGATAGAGACCCAAGATTCACATCCAGGTTTTGGAAAAGTTTTCAAGGTGCAATGGGCTCCCGATTAGACTTTAGCACAGCTTTCCACCCACAGACCGACGGGCAAACCGAGAGGGTGAATCAGGTTATTGAAGATATGCTCCGAGCATGTATGCTAGACTTCAAGGGAAGTTGGGAAGATCACATACCTTTGGTGGAATTCGCTTACAACAATAGTTATCAAGAAAGCATACAAATGGCGCCTTTCGAGGCTTTGTACGGAAGAAGTTGTAGATCCCCGCTGTATTGGGATGAAGTGGGAGAAAGAAAGATTTTGGGCCCCGAGTTAATTGAACAAACCGCGGATAGGGTCAAGCTTATCCGGGAGAGGTTGAAGACCGCACAAGATAGACAGAAGAGCTACGCCGACAACCGAAGGAGGGATCTTGAATTCCGAGTCGGTGATTTTGTGTTTGTAAGGATTTCACCGACCAAAGGTGTTATGCGATTCGGGAAGAGAGGCAAGCTTAGCCCGAGATATGTGGGTCCGTTCGAGATCATTACTCGAGTTGGCGAGGTGGCTTACCGTGTTGCTTTGCCCGCTCACATGGCGGCGGTCCACAACGTGTTTCATATCTCCCAGCTTCGGAAGTACATCCCGGATCCTTCTCACGTCATCGAGCTTGATCCGGTTGAGATTCGAGAGGATCTCACTTTGGTTGAGAAGCCGGTTCATATTTTGGATCGAAGAGACCAAGTACTTCGCAACAAGACTATTCCGCTAGTTCTCGTGCAATGGCAACATCACGCTCGAGAAGAGGCTACATGGGAACATGAGGCCGAAGTCAAGGCAAAGCACCCCGAGTTGTTTGAATGATTTTATGTATGACTTGTAATTTTGTTTCAAATTGTTATGCTAAGTTGTTTAAATTGTAAAGCACGCATTGTCCAAATTTCGAGGACGAAATTTTTGTAAGGGGGGGAGAATGTAGCACCCCGGACTTTTTCATCTTTAATGAATGGCACCTTCGTAGCTAATTGGCCGTTTTTGTAGTCAAATTAATAAATAAGGGAGAAATCGGAAATTCCGAAACGTCAGAAATGTTCGTTTTCGAAAGACGAACCCAACGCAAGTTGAATCGTCAAAATCCGACGAGCGAGTCAAAAGATATGGTCAAAACAGTCCAGACATATAGAGAACCGATCGCTCGGTTCAATCAGCGATCGATCGGTCCATAACCGATCGATCGGTAGCTATCGCGCGGTCAGAAATTTTGTATGGGGAAATTTTCCAGAGAGTGAGTTTTTGACCGGTCGATCGGTCATAAACACCGATCGATCGGTAGGCAACCGATCGATCGGTCATAACCACCGATCGCTCGGTCTTCGTGTTTTTCAGAATTTTCATTAAGGGCTTTTTCGTCTTTTGGGGGTTAAACCCTTCCTCCTTAAGGCTTGCTCGAGCCTTTAGGGCTTCATTCACAGAACTTAAGGGATTTTGAGAGATAGAGAGAAAGGAGAAGGGGATTTGCAACTAGGGTTTTCCATTGGAGAAGAAATCAAAGGGGTTTAAGAACCCTAGCTCACCCCAACTCGATTTGCTTCAAGTTCAAGGCTTAAGCTCGTGTGGGAGCCACTCTCTAAGCTAGGGCAGCCATCTCAAGTACGTTTTGAAAGAGGTTTCTTCCCCAACTCGAGTCTTCCTCAAGCAAGGGTTGTTCCCTACCCCTTTTGGAGCTTCAATCAAGTTTCTCACCAAGGATCAAGCCTTGAGCAAGGTTAGTACACCCTACTAACTTTCCCTAGCAATAACCTAGGTTTCTAGTGTAAATGGTGATTCTATATATTATGCTTTCCTTCCCTATGCATTGTATTAACTCAACAAATATAAACAAGATAAGGAAAATTGAATGAATGTGTGGATGGGAGATTGGATGTGGCGATGGGATGCCGAATGTGATGTATGATATGTGTGGGTTGTGAGTTAGAAATGGAGGATGGGCATTGTACAAATAACAAACTTACCCTTGTGTGTGATTGGATGGAAAATATGCAATTAAAATAAGGAGATGAACTACTAAGGAACAATGTATGTGATGTGTTTGACGAAATGCCTAAACTATGAAATAATGATTTAAATGAAGAAATGAAAAAGGGGCCTTATGCATGTATTCTCATGAATGATGAACGGATTTAAATACCATGTTGATTTCTCGAATTCTCCTATGCATACATTATGAATTGAATGGTGACATCATATCTCTCTTATTATCCTTATTTCATGATCGTCACAATTGACACGTACACGAGCACGCATGATAGCATGAACCGAGATTTCAAGAGCATGTGCATATAATAACCAACAAGAACATGACAAGGAGGTTGGTAGCCCAAGGAAGGGTGCTAGCCTCTGGCTCACAAGTGAAATGAATCAAGAACATGACAAGGAGGTTGGTAGCCCAAGGAAGGGTGCTAGCCTCTGGCTCACAAGTGAAATGAATCAAGAACATGACAAGGAGGTTGGTAGCCCCAAGGAAGGGTGCTAGCCTCTGGCTCACAAGTGAAATGAATCAAGAACATGACAAGGAGGTTGGTAGCCCCAAGGAAGGGTGCTAGCCTCTGGCTCACAAGTGAAGTGAATCAAGAACATGACAAGGAGGTTGGTAGCCCAAGGAAGGGTGCTAGCCTCTGGCTCACAAGTGAAATGAATCAAGAACATGACAAGGAGGTTGGTAGCCCAAGGAAGGGTGCTAGCCTCTGGCTCACAAGAGAAAGGGAACAAGAACATGACAAGGAGGTTGGTAGCCCAAGGAAGGGTGCTAGCCTCTGGCTCACAAGTATACAAGTCAAGAACAAATCAAGACATGAAATACAAGACAAGACACGATATACATGCATGATTTGACCGAGACACGAAAAAGGTTTCCGAGACATGAGTTTTACCGAGGTTTTTGCATTCATATACGCACGTCAAGATATGGCTATGTATCTTATGCTTTCATTTGCTTTAAATTTATATCTTGTATTGCTCACTGTTGTTATGCTTTCGCTATTGTTATGGTTAGCTAGTAGTTTGTACTCGCTGAGTATTCCATGCTCAGCCGTACTTTTATGTCGGCAGGTACTGTGGATGTCCTCGACCCCGAGCCTTGGGTCGAGGAGGAGTATGTAGAGGAGAGGGAGCCACCTATCCCATGGCAGTCTCAGGAGGATGGGGACTTAGATGTGTGGCCATACCTCGACTACTGTTGAGAGGAGAGGGTTAGAGAGTTCCTTTTTGTATTTTGATAGGTGGGCATGTCCACCTTTACTTTGATTGTATTTGGTATATGTTAACTTGGAATACTATTTGGAGCAATAGAAGAAAAGAAAAAGTTGGCTTATGCTTCCGTACTTATGTTTAGTTTCCGCGCTCTGATTATCATTGTATTATATTATGTTTAGCCTCTTGCATTACAGGATGGTTTGACAGGTACACGTAGTCACCTCTAAAGTATCCCTTAACTCCTAGGGGGTATTTTGGGGCGTGACACATGTCATACATTTTCAAGGCGTAACTTGGTTCTTAAACCATAGATCTTTACGAACCAAAACGAAAAAAAGAATATAATTGGGATCTCGGATTCCAAAATCTAAAATTTTGTGGTGACTTCAAAAAATTAATGTAACGCCGAATGTACGATAAATCCTGTAGGGATCAATGTTCTCTGACTGGTATTAATTCATGTAGATTTTCAAATAAGTCTCCATTTGTTTGCAAGTAAATGGTAGTACAATGCAAATCATTTACGATGGAAAATTCTTTTACAGTGAAAGATGAATTTTCTACTCATTTTTTGTTGTTCATTGCATTCTTGAAAATAAAGTTAAATTTTTTTTTTTTATATGTTACTTGTGTTTGGAGTAAAGGAACATTGAAAATCACATGTATTTAAAAGAAAAAAATTGTGAAGAGGAGTACTTTTGGAAATTTTAAAATATTTAAAGAGATGAGGATTGTAAGCACCCAATTTTTACACCCCCAGTTAACCATGGTTAAGTCTCTTAACCATGGTTAATCCCAGCCAAGGCTCGTTAACTGTAAGTAAAACCTAGGACTAGACAACTAGTTAATCCTAGGTAAACCCTAGCCTAACCCTAGGTTTTAACCCTAGTTAATCCTAAGACCAAACCCTAGTACAAGACCTAGGTGAACCCAAGCCCTATCCAAACCCTAGGTATAACCCTAGTAGACCATAGGTAAACCCTAGCCTAGCCCAAGTCTAGCCCTAAGCCCTTAGGGCTTCACCCTTAGGTCAATAAAACCCTAGAAAGTCCAAACTCAAACCCTCAAGGCTCAAGCCCTAAAAACCCATAGGAGACCAAAAATCTTGGCCTGGGCCCAAACCCAAGCCCATAAATTCAAAGAAACCAACCCCCTGTACGCGTGCTTGCCTAGGCCAAGGCCTGTTGGTTAAAAACCAACAATGTCGGCAAACGAATTACCGACAATGTTATTTTACGAAGGTTGGGTAATGTCGGTAATTCCATTGCCGACACTCCCTAGTTTTCTCTTCTGCAGCACACCAGCTCCCCTATGCAGTTAGCACTCCTGCACCACCCCTCTCTGCTTGCAGGCAGCCTCTCCACTTCATGAGTGATCCACCTACCCTTGTCCTAATGACCTTGGTTTCCCCAATGGCCTCTCCTATAAATGGTAGCCCCCCACCTCCACCAAAAAACGACTCCAAAAAAACTCCTATTCGAAGCTCTGATCGGGTCCCAACTCACCTACAGGCCCCTAGAACCTCCCCAGGCTCGCCTCAGAGCTAGTGCCTCCACCCTAGCAGCCTCCCCTTACCTACAGTAGCGCCACCAGGCTCCACCACCACGAGCAGCGTGACCCTCGGCCTCCACCAGCTTCCAGTAGGGTAGGGCTTCCCCTACCCCTTTGCGTACCTATTCTGAAATCCTATGTGAGCCCCTGGTCCATTCCAGGGGACTATATTTTGGTTTTTTACTGGAAAAACCCAATAAAGAGGCTCCCCACCTTCACCATAGGTGTGGGGAACCCCTTAAGGGTAGAACACCACCACCAGTGGCCTCAGAAGGTTCTGGGGGTCCCTCATGCCATGAGGGAACCCCTAGTTCCACCCCCTTTGCGGCCCACAGGGCCTGATTGGGTTTTATTAGAAAATTCCCAAGTGTAGGTAAACTCAGTACCGACACCTAGAGTGTTTACTGTTTAAGGGCCTGTGGGCCCCACCTGATTGTTTTTTGGGCCAATCCAAGGCTAGGTTTGGGACCCCCTGAGTCTCCCCTATAGCTTTCTTAAAGACTTCTTGAACCATGGTTAAACCTAACCATGATTAATTTGTCAAAAACTACAAACTGCTCAGAATGTCAGTGATCAGATTACCGACATTCATTATTTTATGTACAGAATGAACAATGTCACTTTTACACACTGTGGAGCCCACACCAGGCCACCCTTGGGGTCCAACTCAGGCCCATTTTGTTCCCCTCATGGTCCTCTTCAAACTCATAGGTCATGGGCCCCTCAACTCATCTCCCAACCAAAGTTACAAGAGTGTAAAGTTGGTCAAAAATCATTGTTACTATCGGTAATTAGCTTACCGACAATATGTTTTTTGAATTTCTGGGCCTCTGCATTGGCCCCAAGCCCATGGGGGCCCTCCACTGGACTTGCCTTGACTTCCGGGGTTCTTCCCAAGCCTGACCATACCTGCTTTTGCCTTAACCATGGTTAACTCAACCACGAATAGGAGTTAACCATGGTTAGTTGGACTAACTTTCTTGGAAAAATTTGAAAAATTTCGTAAAAATTCAAAATAATCCTAAACTTGGGAAAGCATCACTTTTTGGATCATACTCTTTGCCTAACCATGGTTAAATGAGCTTAACCATGATTAACACTTGATTTAATCATGGTTAAGCCCATTTAAATCTTGGTTAAATCCCCAAAAGGCATTCTAAATCCAAATCCAACTTGTACATTGCCTAACCTTGGCTAATCGAATTGACCATGATTAGCCCTATTAACTTGAGAAAATTTGGGGAAAGACCCTAAAAATCATAAAATCACTTTAAAAGGACCGTAATGTGAATGTAGACTTACCTCTCGGCTTACCGGGCCCAACTTAAAGCCTACCCGGCTTACCCAAGCCCACCGGGCTTACCCTTGGCCTACCAGGCCCAATCTCGGCCCACCGGGCCAAAGTCTATCGAGCTTCAACCTTGGCCTACCGGGCCTAAGCCTACCGGGCTTCAACCCTAGTCTACCGGACTCATCCTCGGCCTACCGGGCCTAAGCCTACCCGGCTTCAACCTTGGCCTACCGGGCCCAATTACAACCAAGCACTTAACCAACTCAATCAACTACCCCTAGCCTCCTGACAAGACCCTAAGCCACCCTTGGTGCACACACAACACTCCCCTAGCCTCGGCACGGGCTCATGTGCCAAAACTACGCTCGATCTGATCTCACCCCAATGTGAGTACGTAGGCAGCCCAACTCGGGCCCCACCCTAGTTTAGTTTTTCCCTTCTTGAATTACTAAATCTACGACATTTGAATAAAACTTGACTTAAATTGGCTTAAATCTAGTAAGTAGGGAATTGTTGCAAAATGGAAGTACCGGGGTGCCTAACACCTTCCCCAGACTTAACCGAACCTCTTATCTAGAATTCTAAGTAAACCAAGACCTTATCCATTGTATGGGACTTATCCCTACTGAATAAATAAGTGACGACTCTAAACATAAAATCAATCAACCACATCGCTAAACAGCAACCCTTGTAGGCGGGACCAAAATCCTTGTTCACTGCTCTGGCGACTCTGCTGGGGAGTTTTGCTTACACCCTAAGAGTCACAAGGTTCAACCAGGAACCTAAGTTTAAGCAAATTAAACCTCAACATTACTCAAATGCCTTAAAATTTAGTCTGATACTAATTCTTTTATCTCTTTTGGTTGTATTGTGTACTGTGCATCCCATACATGTCATAGTAGTGTAACAACCCAATACCCATTAGTCTGATACTAATTCTGAACGCTCCCGCTTATACCAATCGTCCCTTTTTAGAGAGTCGCATATACAGTGTTAAGTAATCCCTCACCCTTAGGAACACACTTGCATTACCCCAGTATGCATACATATAGCCCAAGTCAAGGTATAATCTACAAGCAGCCAAACCTAGAGGGATACTCTAAACCCTAACCTGCTTGCATCCTATACCAGTCCCCAATCATGGTTGATTACTCGGGCACATCCTACTTGGATAAGCACCCACCTAGGGGCATGTGATGAGCCAAACTTGTGCTTGTAATAAAACACACTCTACATCGCATCCTGACATCGCGCATGAGATTCATATCCCAGGTAAACAGGCCTTCACAGGGCCTGTCCCCAACCTTGTCCTAATAGGCCCCGGTTCTCAATAACCCAGATAAAACATATCGGACCTCTGTCCGATTGCCCTATCAGATTACATATGCCCTATCGCACCCAATTAAAAACAAAAATCTGCATCTTGCACCTGCACCTGCATTACACAGTACACTCACATCGAGTCTGTTTAGATGGTAGGTCCTTCAAGGATAACCTAGTCAATTGGTCAACTGGCTCAGCCTATGCATTGAACTTCACCAGGGGCATGTGATCACGACCTCTAGAAAGCAATAGAAGCCTTCGCCCCGAGTCAGCGTATCACTTGGGCCCTATACCACAATGCCGGGACTATCCGCGACCTATCCATGGTTAAACCAGACCCACGCCTCATAAACGTAGCTATCCAGTGTGGGAATCCATCCTATATGGTGTTCCGTTTTGGTAAGGACGAGCTATCTTCAACACTAAAAGAAATTTAGCGCATCTTAGGGTTAAACATGGATGGCGAAGCCATTGTACCGCGCGTTATAAGGCAACATACCAGGCAGACCTATCCAGGTTCTTAAATATTAAGCATGCTTGTTTGCAGCTCGGTCCTAATGGATTTTTTAATTGGATACCCATCGAATTTCTCAAACACAATACAAGCGCCAATGGAACCCTGATTCTCTTGTAGTAGAACTTCCTGGTCTCAATGCCCTTGTACTAAATCCCGGATGTTCAATGCTGCTGAAGCCATCGAGAACATAGAGGTTGAGACCACATCCCTCTAGCAGCAAATCATGGGCCTGAACGGTGTGCCCCAGCCACTTGACTTCGCGATCCCTGACGGACTTGCCTAGGATCGAGTCTTTTTCTCTTTTTTTGAATCACAGTCCTGTACTCTCCTTTCGCACATTAAATGAAAAATCTTTTATAGCAATCTTTTTCCTTGCATGATGCAAGACACTTTATTCACAATGCTACCCAGCATTATGCAAAAACACTTGCACTGCGCCCCTTCGGCATCATTGAATCATCCATGCACCCTCATCATTCTCCATGCATTTGCACCAGCTAGGATCACTGCACATGCAGTACAGGTATACTACACCTTATATTTGCACTTGCACCATCGGTACGCTACACTAGCAACACCGGCACACTACACTAGACATTCACACATGCACCGTCACTACATCTGCATTACTAGGACACCGCACTCGCACCTATCCAGGAAAACATAGAACCCAGTCTATCCTAGTCTAGGCACTACCACAAGCTGCAGTTTGCACTAGCATCCCTAGAGTCTAGTCTATCCTAGTCCAGGCATCTTTGCCGTAACATTGCACCTAGCATTACTCATACATCTGTAGAGTACAGCCTACACATCATGTAGTCGATAGCACTCCTAGAAGTGACCCAACCAGGAGAATTCATAGATCATGTCTATCATTCACTCTGTCCCATCGGGAGTGCTGCTTAGGGTCGAGTCTTTTCTCTTTCTGAGTCTCACCTCATTCTTTGAGTTTTTACCCATGCATGCTCATGCATCTTAGATTTACATACCTTACCTATGGTATTGACTCGCTCTATCTTTCCAGATCCCACCTTACCGAGGCGGCAACTTAAGGATCTTAGCAATGGAACGCGGAGAAGCATCAAGCAGCCAAAAAGTCATATTGACAACCCTCCTTCGCCAAGAGCTAGACATCAAGGAAATCAAGTCTCTCCTCCAAGATATGGCTATCGCTCTCGACAAGCTTCGAGTGGCACAAAGGCAAACACAGATCCGCCCTCCTACCATTCAGACAAACACACCTAGCCTAGTGGCACAACCACCCAGACCTTCCTCTGGCCTGCCCCAGGCACTGCACAAGCATTTCACCCCTTGTCCCCTCAGCCAACTCCTACCAATTCTTTAAAAAAAAAAAAAAAACCTCCTACCAGTTCTCATTGATAGGAAATTAATCGCGCTCCGCGGACCTACACCACTACTACCTCAAGAGAAGAGAGGCCGCAACTACCAGGAGAACGAGCACTGTGCTTTTCATCAAGGCCCTGGACATTCCACTGATTGCTGCATTGTTCTAAAGCATACAGTTGAAGACATAATCAACGAGGGCAAACTTGACTATGTGCTTGGTAGCTGGAGCTCCTAAAAACCCTGTTTAACCCATCACCAAGCCGCCGTTGTGCCACCCAGAGCAGTGCCTTCACCAGCCCATCTGAAGAAGGTGACTTGAAAACAAAATGCTGAGTTCAGGTGATCAGAACCAAGCCAAGTCTAAGTCAGTCTTAGTTAGGTTTCGCTTCCTATAAGAGTTGGCCACAGTGGCCCCTGTACTAATCAGTCCAGAGTCAAACTCTTTTAATTTAATGAAATCACTCTTCTTCTCAAGAGTTTCATCTCCATTATCATACTTATGTAGCATTGCTGAATGCTTCCTAAGCTTATCTGCTTTAACAAGAGGTCACTTAAATAGATAATCAGACCCAAAATTCTCAGGGGTAGAATACGATGAAAAATAGAATTCTTATCTAGAAACTCATCCTGTATAGAGCCAGGCAGTAAATGCAAAAGTCAGGACCTCACCGCGCCAGGGGTAGGGGACATCCAAAAGCAAGGGGCAAGCCCGTCTCCAGTCATCCGACATAATTCCAGCTCTCCCAAGACAATACATGGAGCAGGAGGGCAACCTGTTTTTCAAAACATGAAGTAGAGCTAACACCCGAACAAATGGCTGACAACTACGGGAAAGCTACACAAATCTACTGGTTATGGGGCAAATACCTCACACGACAAAAGCTAGGTGCAATCTCGGACTGATTATCGTATCCCGAATTAATCAAATGGACAAAATCAAAGTACAATGCTTAAAGGTCTTGTCTGATAACGCTTGCACTTTTACCCGCTTCGGGAAAGGGCAGGAAGCCATCTTTGGCACCCCCTTCATCCCCTTCAATGTAAACCCAATTTATAAATCAAGGAAATCCGCTAGTTAGGCCCTTTGAGTTTAACAGCATTTCTTTCACAAAACCTTTTCAGGGACACCCTCCCTCGCCAAGCTGTGGCATTAGCCTGAATTACGTCATGACCTGATTTTGCAAAGGGTACATAGGCAACCTAATAAATTAGGTGCAGTCACAAAAAGGGATCATATCTCTCCAGGTCTCCCCACATAGAATCAAAACATCCCCAAGGGAACCAAAGCCTCACTGAAACTTCTCCCCACGGAGCTCATCAGGTCAAAAATCCTTTCAATTTCCCCAAATTGAATCAACTCTTTAGGGTATAAAAACTTTCCATTAAAAGAAAACTCAAAATAGAAATTGAAGCATTTCCAAGAGTCAGAGACTCCCTACAAGGGCAAACCTCCTCGGACCTTATCCATCTTTCAGCGACAATCTCTTCCAAGAAACAATCCCCGAGCAGAGACAACCTCTCTCACTCTCCCCAGTAGAGACAATCTCTCTCAAAATTCCCCAGTGAAAATCAACTGTAACAAATACATATCCCTGAGGGAGTGCAAATCAACTATAGCCAAAGCAATTTTAGCATGTCCCAAACTTCGGTCCCCTAGCCTGCATTTTATCCTATCACAAGTCTTCCTGGATTCCCTAGAGACTGAAAGTGCAAGCAACTTATCATGCAGGTATCCAAAAGCGAGACACTAATATCCTCGGCAACAGGAACAGAACTCCATCACTGGCCCGATGAAAACCAGAAATGGTATTAGTGTGCAAAAATTACACGAACCACATACCTGGTCTCGAGACCAGGGGCAAAAAAAGGAAGAAAACTTATCAGCTTCACAGGCATGAGGAAAACCGACAACGGCCTCATTGTTCACAAATTATGCAAACCCCATGACTTGGTCATTTCAAGGGTAAAAAATGGAGAAAAAGCTGAAAATCAGTTCGGTAGCAACATCCGGCAACGATCAGACTTATCGAATTCCTTAAATATCCCCAACAGTCAGCATCTCTCTACGGACTGGTATCCTCAGCAAAGATTCCAAGAAAGACTATTCACAGCAGGTGTTTAGCTCCCAAGCATTCCCCGGTGGAGAATCCTTCGGAAAACATCTCCCCAGCATATAGGCAAACATCGGGAAATCCCAAACAAATTGGACATCCCCAAACTCCTCGGCAGTAGTCTCCAACATAGTTCAAATCCCCAGCAAACAGCTGATGTTCTCCAGTAAAGTTCAACTCCGCAAAGTGTAAAGCATGACTTTATCAATGTCACTACAGGACAAATCTATTCAACATTGTACGCTGCCCCTAAGAATATAATCCATTCACCCTGTGAAAGTGATCTCTCTGTTAAATCACATAAGCGAAAGAAGCATTCAATTTCTGAGTCTTCTTTTTATCACCACCAGAGTTCTTATACTCATTGGATCAATCATCCACGAATTCTCAGGTAGCTCCTGAGTCTGTCAACCCCTGTGATGTCTCCTAATCACTATCAGAGTTTCATTACTCACCAGATCAATCATTTTAAGTGTTTGTCCATCGGCTTGGTCAAATCAAATAGAACTCAACAATTGCCGAGATGCGCCCTGATTCCAGCGAGAAGCGAGAGCAAGATCGAATGCCTCTAGAACCTTCAGTTAGCAAAGGACTGGTCTCCAAGAGTGAGTTATATATCTAGCCCTCCATCAACCTGTATACCGCACCAGGGAAACCATAGCTAGTCAGGCCTTCCATGCATCAGCATAGGTTAAGTCGTGCATGTCATTCACGCACACAATCCTGCACAGTCAGTACACACATTCTAGCTACAAGCTGCACATTAGCTGCATACACTCAACAAAGTTGCACACTACTTGCACACACTCAATCGAGTCACACATAATGCACTCTAGCTGCACACTAGTTGAATACACTCAATCGAGTCACTCACTGCACTTAAGCTAGCTGTATTCCAAGTTTCACATTGCACTCTAGCTGCACACAATCAAGTTGCACTCAATGCATCCGAGCTACATATTAGTTGCATAAGGTGAAAGCCTCATCCAATGCATTAAAGTCACACCACGTTGCAATTTAACCGTATGCACTTAATCAAGTTGCAACTACAGTTGCACACCAGTCGCTTTTCAGCATTATTAAAATCCAGTGCCTCTCGGCCATATCAATATCAAATCCAGTATTATACCTCAAACTTTTGTGACACCCCTGTGTGTCCTCGGCATCCCGTGTGTACCTTTATAGTGTACACCACTTGCATGTCTTCCTTTGTGACACCTTCGTGTGTCCTCGGCATCTTGTGTGTACCTTTACAGTGTACACCACCTGCATGTCTTCCTTTGTGACACCCCCGTGTGTCCTCAGCATCCCGTGTGTACCTTTACAGTGTACACCACCTGCATGTCCTCCTTTAGAAAACCCTCGTGTGTCTACGACATCTAGTGTGTACCTTTACAGTGTACACCACTTGCATCCTCCTTTGTGACACCCCCGTGAATCCTTGACATCCTGTGTACTCCGTGACGCCCTCGTCACAACACAGACTCACCAGCATGTCCCTCCTTTGTGACACCCCCGTGTGTCCTTGACATCATGTGTGTACCTTTACAGTGTACACCACCAGCATGTCCTCCTTTGTAACACCCCCGTGTGTCCTTGACATCCTGTGTGCTCTGTGACGCCCTCGTCACACCGTAGACTCACCAACATGTCCTTCCTTTGTGACACCCCCGTATGTCCTCGACTTTCCGTGTGTACCTTTACAGTGTACACAACCTACATGTCCTCTCTTTCGACACCTTATGTGTCTTTGACATCCCAGGTCTCCTTTGACGCCGAGTCAATACGGTGACACCGTGCATATCCAACACCCCATGTGTTTGCGACAGCCTGTGTGTGCCCCGATCGCCTTAGTTAATATCCCTAGGGAAACACCGACTCGATCACAACCCTGCCACTTTTAAGCAACACCCTCTTTCGGCTAAGTGCCTCGGGGCCATGCCATCTTTACATCTATCTTCCCCAGCTACTCGCTTTCCCCTAGCAGTAGTCCTAATTACTTCACAAGCACTCATCACTTGCATGACACACATCTTGTTGTACTTCCCTAAACCCAGTCTTGGTGTAAAAATCGGATGATTCCAGTCTTTATCGTTCAAATCGCCGATCTCAACATTCTCTAACAAAGAGGGGCAACTGTAAGCACCCAATTTTTACACCCCCAGTTAACCATGGTTAAGTCTCTTAACCATGGTTAATCCCTAGCCAAGGCCCCTTAACCATAGGTAAAACCTAGGACTAGACCACTAGTTAATCCTAGGTAAACCCTAGCCTGACCATAGGTTTTAACCCTAGTTAATCCTAAGACCAAACCATAGTACAAGACCTAAGTGAACCCAAGCCCTATCCAAACCCTAGGTATAACCCTAGTAGACCATAGGTAAACCCTAACCTAGCCCTAGCCTAGCACTAGCCTAGCCCTAGCTTAGCCCAAGTCTAGCCCTAAGCCCTTAGAGCTTAAACCCTAGGTCCATAAAAACCTAGAAAGTCCAAACCCAAACCCTCAAGGCTCAAGCCCTAAAAACCCATAGGAGACTAAAAAGCTCGGCCTGGGCCCAAACCCAGGCCTATAAATTCAAAGAAACCAACCCCCTGTACGCGTGCTTACCTGGGCCAAGGCCTGTTGGTTAAAAACCAACAGTGTTGGTAATCGAATTACCGACAATGTTATTTTACGAAGGTTGGGAAATGTCGATAATTCCATTGCCGACACTTCCTGGTTTTCTCTTTTGTAGCACACCAGCTCCCTTGTGCAGTCAAGCACGCCTGCACTACTCCTCTTTGCCTGTAGGCAGCCTCTCCACTTCATGAGTGATCCTTATACCCTCGTCCGAATGACCTTGGTGTCTCCATTAGCCTCTCCTATAAATGGCAGCCTCCCCACTTCCACCAAAAAATGACTCTAAAAAAACTCCTATCCGAAGCTCTAATCGGGTCCCGACTCACCTATAAGCCCCTAGAACCTCCCCAGGCTCGCTTTAGAACCAGTGGCTCCACCCCAGCAGCCTCCCCTTACCTGTAGCAGCGCCACCAGGCTCCACCACCACGAGCAACGCAGCCCTCGGCCTCCACTAGCTTCCAGTAGGGTAGGGCTTCCCCTACCCATTTTCATACCTATTCTGAACTCCTATGTGAACCCCTGGTCCATTCCAGGGGACTATCTTTTGGTTTTTACAGGAAAAACCCATTAAAGGGGCTCCCCCACCTTCACCATAAGTGTTTGGTACCCCTTAAGGGTAGAACACCACCACCAGTGGCATCAGAAGGTTCTGAGGGTCCCTCATGCTATGAGACAACCCCTGGTTCCACCCCTTTTGTGGCCCATAGTGCTTGATTGGGTTTTCTTAGGTGATGGTAAACTCAATACCGACACCCAGGGTGTTTACTGTTTAGGGGCTTGTGGGCCCCACCTAAGTGCTTTTTGGCCAATCCAAGGCCATGTTTGGGACCCCCTAGGTCTCCCCTGCAACTTACCTGAAGACTTCTTGAACCTTGGTTAAACCTAACCATGGTTAAATTTCCAAAAACTATAAATTGCTCAGAATGTCGGTAATCAGATTACCGACATTCATTTTTTATGTACAGGATGAACAATGTCACTTGGACACACTGTGGAGCCCACATCAGGCCACCCCTGGGGTTCAACCCAGACCAATTTTATTTCCCTCATGGCCCTCTTCAAAACCATAAGTTTTGGGCCCCTCAACTCATCCCCTAACCAAAGTTACAGGAGTGTAAAATTGGCCAAAAATCATTGTTACTATCGGTAATTAGCTTACCGACAATGTGGTTTTTGAATTCCTGGGCCTTTGTAGTAGGCCCACAGCCCATGGGGGCCCTCCACTGGACTTGTCTTGATCCTTAGGGTTCATCCCAAGCCTGACCATACCTGCTTTTACCTTAACCATGGTTAATTCAACCACAAATAGGAGTTAACCATGGTTAGTTAGACTAACCTTCTTGAAAAAATCTAGAAAATTCCGTAAAAATCCAAAATAATCATAAACTTTGGAAAACATCACTTTTTGGATCATGCTCATTGCTTAACCATGGTTAGATGAGCTTAACCATGGTTAACACTTGGTTTAACCATGGTTAAGCCCATTTAAATCTCGGTTAAATCCCCAAAAGACATTCTAAATCCAAATCCAACTTGTAGAGTGCCTAACCTTGGCTAATCAGACTAACCATGGTTAAACCCATGTCTAAACCATGGTTAACCCCATTAACTTGGAAAAATTTGGGGAAAGACCCTAAAAATCATCAAATCACTTTAAAAGGACCATAATGTGAATGTGGACTTACCTCTCAGCCTACTATGCCCAACTCAAAGCCTACCGGGCCCAATCTCGGCCTACCAGGCCTAAGCCTACCGGGCTTCAACCTTAGCCTACCGGGCCCAATCTCGGCATACCGGGCCTAAGCCTACCGAGCTTCAACCCTAGTCTACCGGACTCATCCTTGGCCTACCGGGCCTAAGCCTACCGGGCTTCAACCTTAGCCTATTGGACCCAATCACAACCAAGTACTTGACTAACCCCGTCAACCATCTCTAGCCTCCCGACTAAACCCTAAGCCACCCTTGGTGCACACACAACACTCCCCTACCATCGGTACGGGCTCATGTGCCAGAACTACGCTCGGTCTGATCTCATCCCAATGTGAGTACGTAGGTAGCCCAACTCGGGCCTGACCCTAGTTTATCTTTTCCATTCTTGGATTAGTATAAACTAAATCTACGACATTTGAACAAAACTTGACTTAAATTGGCTTAAACCTAGTCAGTATGGAACTGTTGCAAAACGGAAGTACCGGAGTGCCTAACACCTTCATTGGACTTAACCGAACCTTTTACCTAGAATTCTAAGCAGACCAAGACCTTATCCATTGTATGAGACTTATACCTACCGAATAAATACGTGGCGATGCTAAACATAAAATCAACCAACTACATAGCTAAACAGCACCCCTTGTGGCTGGACTCAAATCCTTGTTCACAAGAATTTTATGGGGAAATGACATGAATTTTTGAAATGCAAGTTTCTTTTTTGCAAACTATTTTACTTACGAATTATTTTACGTGTAAAAGAACACGTAGAAATGACATTTTTCCCGGATTTGATTTGTTTTTCCCTATTTTACGTCGAAACAAACAGAGCATAATATGAATGACATTTTTTTGGTAGGTCCTAAATCAGTTAACTATCTAGGTTAGGGGGGTTAGCACTTAGCACTAATGGTGGGCACTCAACAGCCACACCAAGACTCTGAACTCGAGTCACACCTCCCCAAAGGGAGACAAATAACCACTGGGGCATGCCCATGGTGTGTATGAATGACATTCATATGGATTCATATGATCAAAAGATTTTATTTTTCTTGAGGTAATTTCATTACAAATTAAGCAAGATTTTAACGGTATACAAAGAAAACCAAACTAACCTCATGGGGAGAGCAAACTCGAACAAGGTTAACGGTAGCTAGATGAGGATTGCGTAGGATGCTGTTTAGGGTCCACTATGCCTCCATATGAGCTTCAAATTAGCAAATCTGTTGATAAAAAGCTCCACTTCACCGATCTGCATGTGACCCCTTAAGCCGCCGTATATCTTCCATGAGAATATATCATTAAGTTGCTATTAAAAAACTTGGGCACATATGTATCTTGTTAGGTAATTAAAAAAAAAGATATCAATTCTTCCCACTCAATATCATCCATTGATTTGAAATAATGTTATTTTTGAGAAGTCAATTATATTAAAATCGATTTTTTTTTGGGAAACCAAACAAGATTATCAAGGTATAAAATCGCCAAATTTTAATTCAACCCATTAAATCGACTAAACAATTTGAACCAAACGACCCCTAAGTTTTTCTTATAGCAGAATTTCTAGGGAATCATGAAAGCCGATAATATTTTCGGAACTAATCATATCATTATATTCTATTGACAATTCCAAAAAATGGTTTCTCTTTCCCAATTAGTCGGTTGATTGGGACGAACAAATGATATCCCTTCCTAACCATACATGCACCTTAGGATGATTACGGTTCACGAAAATCAAAATTGTGAAAGGAAAGAGAATTCACCATAAGACAATTCCTTAAACTATTGAACGATCCGGATGGTTCCATGTTCACAACATCCAAACAGTAAAAGTTTGACAATTCTATAATAGGGGTGGTACTCTAGCCGAGCCGAGCCGAGCCGAGCCGAGCCGAATGGGCGAGCTTTTATCGATCCAAAGAATTTTTGGGGAGTGTTCAAGCTCAGCTTGTCTCATTAGCAGAATAGGAGTGATGTGTTCAAGCTCGGCACGCTCGAGTTCGAGCTAAGCTTGAGCTTTTAACGAGCCTAATGTTATATAATTATTATTAAATTAAAAAAAATTATATTTAAAAAAAATCATTTTTTAAAATGTTATCGAGCCAAGCCGAACCGAGTTGAAGAGTGACCAACTCGTTCGGTCCTTCTCATCGAGCCAAGCTGAGCCGAGCCGAGTAGGGGAGTGGCCAACTCGTTTGGTCCTTCTCTCTTTCTCAACACCTCTTATATAAGCCAACACATTCACACACACAACACACTCACTTGTTGCACAATTACACATTCACAACACACACACAACACACTCACCTTAACGAACCAAGCTCTTGTCGAGCCGAGTGGGGTGTATTCAAGTTCTGCTTGGTTATTAAACGAGCTCGAAAATGGAGTTCAAGCTCGGCTCGTTTACTATCTTACCCTGTGTCCTCGTGTCCCTTTTAACAATCGAGCTTTTAAGGAGCCGAGCCCGAGTAGTATCTTGTTCAATAACCACCCCTAAATCTATAGGGTTTTTCTTGATTTACAATTATGAGGATTTTTTTTTTGGTTTAGACAATTATGAGGATTTCACATCCACTATTTTAGCCCAATTTTATGGCCCAACCATCCGGTTCATTATAGATTCCTAGAAGAAGAAGGAGAGGCCTATTTTTTGCATGAGTGAAAATATGGGTCCTGGCCCATCCCAATGAAATCATGGCTTTGTCTATCCTTGACTTAATTTGGGTTCGACAGCCTAGCCTGGCCCAGCCTACCCATTGCACAATCTTATCTTTAATTTCATTCGGTTAAGGATCCTCTCGAGTTGAACTCGAGAGAATCTCTCGAGTTGGGACGTGGGCGATGCAGGTGGCGACATGTGGCGCAGGATTAAGCTAGAAACCAAAAGAGGATCCTGAGTTTTGAGTAGGGCCCACTACCGGCACCGTTAACGTTAACACCGTCCCTAATTTCATCCAAGTCCCTCGTTTCGTCCAAGTCTAAGAAGAAGAAGAAGAGAGAACAGAAGAAGCTCTCAACCCAGATTCCGGCGATCTTGCTCCGACGCTGATAGCTCACAAGGAAGAGGAAAAGGGAAATTTTAGAAATTTCATTTTTCTCACGGGTGGAAGCTCAACCCAACCCTAACCCCCAAACCCTCTCATCCAAGGGATGTCTTCAACATGTGTTTTCCCTTATTTTTTTCTCTCCAAAATAAACAATCTCTGTTAGAGATCTCTTCAACACTCTGCGACTGAGCTTAAACTTAAGCTTTTCCTTTCATTGAGGCTTTCATCCGAAACCCAAGTTTTCCCTTTCGTTGCAACTGAGCTAAATCCTTCTACTTCATCTGAAACCCTTCAACACAACTAAGCTAAACTCTTCTGCTTCATCTGAAACCCTTTTAAAAAAGAAGAACAAAAAAAAGTGTTTTATACGTTTTGATCCATTTTCGATGGTTATAGTGGTTATTTACGATTTTTTTTTAGGGTTTGTGCTCATTTTCGAGATTTTCTGTTATAACAGTTAATTTTATGTTGTTACTGTGCATTTTCGATGGTTTTGTGCTTATTTTCTATGGATTTGTGCTCATTTTTGGTGGTTTTCTGTTATTATAATGCCAATTTTCGGTGGTTGTCTTTTATTAGAGTGCATTTTTCAATATTACAGTACTTTTCGATGGTTTTGTGCTCATTTTCGGTGGTTTTCTGTCTCATTTTCGATGGTTTTCTATTCTTCTGGATTCTGACAGATTTTACCCCATTTTAGTATTTTGATCATAACTTCTGATTCGCTCATCAGATTTTGACGATTCAACTTGCGGTGTACTCATCTTTCGAAGGGTAATAACTTTCAAGTTTTACAAAAAACCTAATTTTGAATTTTAAATGGTCTAAATGGGCCCACAAGTGAACTGATCTATAATTTCAGCAGATAAAACATTAGAAAACCAACTTTTGATTTAGCTTAGACTCAAGATATGAGAAAATATTAAACATGAACCTTGAAGAGGGTTCTAATACGGTTCTAATGGTTTAAGAATCACTCGATTCTGATAAGCGATGAAAAAACTAGAGCTTCTTAAAGTTTAAGGGATGTAATCTCTAAAATGCACTATAATAACAGAAAACCACCGATTTTCGAGAATGGGCACTCTCATGGCCAAAAATCCCGAAATTGGGCACTGTCATGACTAAAAATCCCGAAATTGGGCACTGCCATGGCTAAAAATCCCGAAATTGGGCCCTATCATGGCTAAAAATCCTGAAAATGGGCACTGTCATGGCTAAAAATCCCGAAAATGGGTACTCTCGTGGCCAAAAATCTCGAAAATGGATCCAATTTTGAGATTTTTGGCCATGAGAGTGCCCATTTTGAAGTTTTTTAGCCATGACAGGGCACATTTTTGAGATTTTTGGCCATGATCAAAAATCCCGAAATTGGGCCCTGTCATGGCTAAAAATCTCGAAATTGGGCACTGTCATGACTAAAAATCCCGAAAATTGGCACTCTAATGACCAAAAATCTCGAAATTTGGTCCATTTTCGAGATTTTTGGCCATGAGAGTACCTATTTTCGGGGTTTTTAGCCATGACAATGCCCATTTTTGAGATTTTTGGGCATAACAGGGCCCAATTTCGGGATTTTTGATCATGGCCAAAAATCTCGAAAATGAGCACTGTCATGACTAAAAAACTTCAAAATGGGCACTCTCGTGGCCAAAAATCTCGAAATTGCGTCAATTTTCGAGATATTTGGCCATGAGAGTGCCAATTTTCGGGATTTTTAGCCATGAGAGTGCTCATTTTCGGGATTTTTAGCCATGATAGGGCCCCCAATTTAGGGATTTTTGATCATGGCCAAATCTCGAAAATGAGCACTGTCATAACTAAAAAACTTGAAAATGGGCATTCTCATGCCCGAAAATCTCGTAAATGGGCCCAATTTCAAGATTTTGGCCATGAGAGTGCCCATTTTCGAGATTTTTGGCCATGACAGTGCCCATTTTCGGGATTTTTAGCCATGATAATGCCCAATTTTGGAATTTTTGATCATGGCCAAAAATCTTAAAAATGAGCACTGTCATGGCTAAAAAACTTGAAAATTGGCACTCTCATGACTAAAAATCTCGAAAATAGACCTAATTTCGAGATTTGTGGTCATGAGTGCCTATTTTCGGGATTTTTAGTTATGACAGTGCCCATTTTTGAGATTTTTAGCCATGACAGGGCTCAATTTTGAGATTTTTGATCATGGCCAAAAATCTCGAAAATGAGCACTGTCATGGCTAAAAAACTTCAAAATGGGCACTCTCATAGCTAAAAATCTCGAAATTGGGTCATTTTTCGAGATTTTTGGCTATGAGAGTGCCAATTTTTGGAATTTTTAACGATAACAGTGCCCATTTTCGAGATTTTTAGCCATGACAGGGCCCAATTTCGAGATTTTTGATCATGGCCAAAAATCTCGAAATTGAGTTTCATTTTCGTGATTTTTGGCTATAAGAGTGCCCATTTTCGGGATTTTTAGTCATGATAGGGCCCAATTTTGGGATTTTTAGCCATGACAGTGCCCAATTTCTCGATTTTTACTCATGACAGTGCCCAATTTCTGGATTTTTGGCCATGAGAGTGCCCATTCTCGAAAATCGGTGGTTTTCTGTTATTATAGTGCATTTTCGATATTACATCCCTCAAACTTTAGGAAGCTCTAGTTTTTTCATCGCTTATCAGAATCGAGTAATTCTTGAACCATTAGAACCCTCTTCAAGGTTCATGTTTAATGTTTTTCCATATCTTGAGTCTAAGCTAAGTCAAAAGTTGGTTTTCTGATGTTTTATCTGCTGAAATTGTAGATCAGTCTACTTGTGGGCTCATTTAGACCATTTAAAATTCAAAATTAGGTTTATTGTGAAACTTGAAAGTTATTCCCCTTCGAAAGATGAGTGCAACGCAAGCTGAATCGTCAAAATCTGATGAGCGAGTCAGATGTTATGATCAAAATACTAAAACGGGGTAAAATCTGTCAAAATCCAGAAGAACAAAAAACCACCGAAAATGACATAGAAAACCACCGAAAATGAGTACAAAACCATCGAAAAACACTGTAATATTAAAAACGCACTCTAATAAAAGAAAACCATCGAAAATGGGCACTATAATAACAGAAAACCACAAAAAATGAGCACAAATCTATCGAAAATAAGCACAAAACCATCGAAAATGCACTGTAATAACATAAAATAAACTGTTATAATAGAAAATCCCGAAAATGATCACAAAACCCTAGAAAAAATCGTAAATAACCACTGTAACCATCGAAAATGGATCAAAAACGTATAAAACACTTTTTTTTGTTCTTATTCTTCTTCAAAAGGGTTTCAGATGAAGCAGAAGAGTTTAGCTTAGTTTGTGTTGAAGGGTTTCAGATGAAGCAGAATGATTTAGCTCAGTTGCAACGAAAGGGAAAACTTGGGTCTCGGATGAAAGCTTCAATGAAAGGAAAAACTTAAGTTTAAGCTCAGTCGCACAGTGTTGAAGGGATCTCTAACAGAGATTAGGGTATTTTGGAGAGAAAAAAATAAGAGAAAAGACATGTTGAAGATGTCCCTTGGATGAGAGGGTTTGAGGGTTAGGGTTTCGTTGAGCTTCCACCCGTAAGAAAAATGAAAATTTTGAAATTTCCCTTTTCCTCTTCCTTGTGAGCTATCGACGTCGGAGCAAGATCGCCGGAATCTAGGTTGAGAGTTTCTTCTGTTCTCTCTTCTTCTTCTTCTTGGACTTGGACGAAACGAGGGACTTGGATGAAATTAGGGATGGTGTTAACGTTAACGGAGCCGGTAGTGGGCCCCACTCAAAACTCCGGATCCTCTTTTGGTTTCCCACTTAATCCCACGCCACAGGTCGCCGCCTGCGTCGCCCACGTCCCAACTTGAGAGGATCCTGAGCCATTTCATTATGGTCCGCTGAAGCAGTGGGACCCAACTTTCTAAAACCTTGAAAATAACGAGAAAGAAAATGTCAGATATTTGTTCCAAGATTTCTTGGCGGATCGAGAATCCCAAGCAGACCGACATAAGATCTATCGATGGAGCCACACCCCAAAAGATCCCGTAATGGAAACAGTGAGTTTGGATTGAACGCAAGCGTTCCAGAGCAGCAAGAGTGGGGCTTCTTCCAGCAAAGTAATGGAGGTGGTGACCTCGAATGCAGGCGCTTTAATACCCCCGAAGGCTGGTCCTTTGGATCAACTTGCAGATTCCGTCACGTTTCAGCTGGTACATACAGCTCCAATCTTCACATTTCATCTATATGTTTTGTTCTTATAAGGATTTAAGTGTTTTGGATTTCTTTTGGTAGATTGGTAAAATGAAATTCAGGATTCAATTATTGTTGTCTTTGTCGAATTCGATGGAACTGGTATTATTTTCATGTTTGATTCTATTTTACTACGGCTGATCTCAGAATCGCCAATTTAAATCAACTATATTTGTCACAATTTTGTTATATATATATATATATGATTTTTCAGCATCTTGAGAATGTGAAATGGGTCTGATGATAACCATGTAGTGCTGCAAATCCCAAAGGTAGGGGAGTAAGTTACTGACATAAACATCTGGGCAGGTCCTTTTGTAGCTCTTTTCCTAAAGGCAAAGCTGTGGGGCGGAAGCGATTACCCAAATTCTAATCCCAAACAAATTAGGACTTCCCAAAAATTCTAATAACTCCACAAATAAGAATTTTATCCAAAATAGAATTCTAGGCAATTCCTAAGAGCATTCCTAGCAGCCTCACCAAATTTCACTCACCAAAATAGCCAAAACCCACAAAAAGTGGTTTTGGTGAGCCACTTTTTTAAAACACTCACAACAGCCTCACCATTTTAACCAAAACAAAAGGAGAGAGAAGCAATATTTTATCATTTGTGTGGGAAAACGAAAAAGGAAGAAAGAGAAAAATATTATTTTATTGTTTGTGTGGGACCACAAAAAAGAAAGGGAGAGAGAGAAACCTTATTTTATTATTTGTGTGGGCCCAAGGGTGAGTCTACAGTACTCACCAAGTTTGGTGAGTACTGTAGACTCACCAAAGGGATTTCTTCATTCTGTTGAGGCTGCTGGGAGTCATTTTAGCACCTTTTTAGTCTTTTGGCTCACCAAAATAACCAAAAAGTTATTTTGGTGAGGCTGCTAGGAATGCTCTAACAAAAGCTACTGACATAAGGATCTGCAAATCCCACATAAATAACCATCTTGCCCCACAACATTTGATTGACCAAAATAGAAGAATCACATATTCATCAAATGTACATCACATCAATCCCCCACCTGATTCAGTGAAGATTTGGGGAGAATAAGGAGAGTCTTTAGCTGGTTACTTTAGTAGTTCTTGGGGTTTGAGGTGAGGGTATCCTATCTCGTTTTCTATTTATTATGGAGATGGAGGCATTAAGTAGAATGATTCAGGGAGTGGAAGAGAGCCTTTTTGAGGGTTTTTGGTGCAAGAGTGAGAATGATTATTTCCTAGCTCTAATTTCCGTATCATACCTTGCTAATCAATCTTTCAAAAAGTGAAATGTTCGGCATTGGGAAGTCCTTTTGTTGGAGGAGTTAGCAGATGCTTTGGGTGGAGGATTTATAAGTTCCCAGTCTCTTACCTAGGGATGCCAATTGGGGCCAGTTTTAAGATGAAATTAGTTTGGGATATAGTAATGGAAAGGGTATATAGAATGCTAGCTTTATGAAAATATCTATATTTATCAAAAGGAGGCTGGATCAATCTCATTAAGAGCACTTTGGCTAAAATGTCTGTTAGCCTAAAAGTTACAACCTTAGGTATCCTTAATAATTTTGATGATAACACAATAATGAAATGATCATTGTGGTACTAATGGTTCTATCAAGTTTTTATGAATTTCAGATTATAAGAACATTAACACATCTTTCATGGCATGAAGCATGAAAATGATCTCAAACATTCAAAATGGATCAACAAAAGCAAGCCTTCAATGAAATGCTAGTCATCCATTCAAAGATGAAGACTACTCAAAGTCCAAGCAAAAAGAGCCAAATTCAAAATCAAGAAGTTAAAGTTTCACTTGAAGCCAAGATTAAAAACCTAACGAAAAACTCTTGGAAGATCATGAAGACAAAGTCAACATAGAAGATCCAAGAAAAAGTTTGAAGAACAACTCACAAGAAGGTTTATAGTTTATTTTTTGGTTTTGTAAGAGTGTCTAGGACTTTTGTAAAAAGTTCTCAAAGCTTGAAGGTTGAATTGCTCAAATACCTAGATTGACCATATGAGCCTAAAACCATAATTCTATATTAATTCTAAGGCCCTAGGACATCATGAAAAATGAGGAAAATCTTGTTAAAGACAAGCCAAGTGACCTTGCAAAAGGATCACATCATTGAGAGAGGATTAAGATGAGATTAAAGAGAAAATTCAGTGATCTCGTTGACAAAATTACAGGAGTACTGGTATTTCGGCGACGAAATTGGCTTCTGAGCCACTGTCTCTTTTTTGGCTTTGATTTCGGCGACGAATTGAGATGCCCACCAAATCTCGTCGACGAATTCATGTAGGAAACTTAAAATGCTGTAACGACTAGTTTTTAAACGGCCATTTTCACATTTAATGTTCTCCAACTGCCATAATTTCTCAAAATGCTATAAAAGGAGTTTATTTATGAACAAACAACAACTCTTGATCAAAGCAATAACTCTTATCATCTACTCTCAAGTTCACATTAATTTTTACATCGATCGTACCCTAGAAATCTCAAATCTCTTTTATTGAGCTATTCACTTCCAATCTTTGAGAGATTTTTAGAGTGCTTCAAGTCAATCTTATTCAGCTCATATCAGGAGCAAATTTTTGGATTGAAATCAAATTATTCAAATTGTATTGTGAAATCAAGAATCGTAGATTTTTGTCCTTAAAGCGGAGAATTTTGTAAAAGTCAAGAGAGGATTATTCTCTTGTAAGGAAAGATTTAATCTTCACCTATAAGAAGATTGTAAAGGTTTGTTCTTCACTCGGAAGAATATCGCACGATAGTGGATTGTGGTGAATCCTTGAGCGGGAAGGCTTAAGGCGGGGACGTAGGTGGGAGTGCCGAACCTCGAAAACAATCCTTTGTGTTTGCTCTCTCTATCTCTCATACTTTCTTTAAAATTGCATTATTATAGAATTGCTAGTTTTCTTCCCTTGTTAATTAGTTTAATTTGAAATTCTGTAAAAAGTGAATATGAAGAATTTTAAATTTGCCAAGACCCTATTCACCCTCCCTCTAGGGTCCAATACTTGGGTAATAATTGGTATCAGAGCCTAAGTTTCTATATACTTAGATTTAACAATCTTAGAGTAAAGATATATATGACAAACATTTTTGCAACTACCTTAGGAGAGGGCCAATCCACCATTAGACCTCCATTGTTCAATGGAGAAAAATATAATTATTAGAAAACCCGGATGGTGTATTACATCCAAGCCCTTGTGTAACGATCTGAAATTTTAATTTAATAAAATTATGCGTTTGTGGGTCCTTAATGGAGGTTAATTATTTGTTAAATTGGTAAAAAGTGGGTTTTGTTCGGGATTGGATTGTACCGGTAAAACTTTAATATTTTTCCTCGAAAATCGTGTACCATGTGTGAGTCGAATATTTAGACGATCATCTATCGTTCCAGTTCCGTCGCATATCGATTTGCGAGACCGCGAAAGTCTTAAATGTAAGAGAATCGAGAAAATCAGGAAATTTTAGATTTTTTCAGAATTTAGTGGGACTCCATAATTGTTGGGGATTCTAATAGAAATCCGTGCGGCTAGTACCACAGTGTGCCGGTCGGTCGTGAGGACGACCGTCTGTCGTTTCAGCAGTTAATTGTCTCATATGAAGAAACGACATCATGTTTTGTGTCTGAAATCAGAAAATTAATGGGTTTTACAATTTCCTTCCGGACTAAAGTGCAGTTGTCAAAACTCAGTATTTTTCTCCGAAATTTTTACATTAGGTGTCGGACTGCCCCAAGTTCGGTCACCTGAAGCTTCGTCACGATCGGGTGTCATATAACAGGGTTTCGGAGGGCATATGTATGAAAAAGTGGGAAAATCCAGTCAAACGGTCAAAGTAGTTGACTTAGTCAACTACCACTTTCCACACCAAATGGGTCATGTGCTTTTGCACATGATCTAAACCCCTTTAAGGCCTATATAAATGGGGGCTAGCCTCCTTAGTGCTCACGGTTTGCAAACAGTGCCACAAATATTTTAGAGAGAGAAAGTGAGGAGAGAGACAGGAAGAGAGAGAAAGAGGAGAGAGAAAGGAAGAGAGAGAAAGGACAAGGGAGGTCAACTTGGGATTTTCGACGTCCCCAACGCGTTGGTGGCGTCTGATTTCTTCCCCGACGCCTCGATTTACGTGTAGAGAGAGAAAAGGGTAGAGAGAGAAAGTGAAAGTTAGAGAGAGAGGAGCTTTACCTTGGGGTTGATCGCCCTCCCGGATGCATTGGCGGTGCCCCTTTTTGCACTAGCTGCCTCGAAAAGCGTGAACCAGGTAAAACCCCTTTCTTTTCTTCTCTTTTTTCCCTTATTTTGCTATATTTTTTTTATGTAGAATGGATGCATGTCTTTTGGTGTGGATGAAAAAAGGTCGGAGACCCTTATGTGATGTGTGGAAGGGTTGAATGTGTGTGAAAAATGAGTAGAGGGGTGTAGCTCTCGGTCTCGGGAGTCAAAATCCCAGATTTAGGCTCACTGTGTGAATGATGTGGATGGAAAAAGTGTCAGAGACCCCTATGTGATATTGTTATTTTATGTGGATCTTCGGGGAGCCCAGATCGGGTCCTGGGTAAATTGTATTGTCACTTTAGGGTGACAAAAAGTTGTTTTGCAGGTCGTATAAGGCTATGGACACATCCATTAGCCTGGAAACGCTCCCTAACAGGATGGTATGTTACTGGATTTGGTTCACGGGCGCGAGGCCCAAGTTATTTCACTTAATCAAGCGAGGCATGAGTTAACTGAGGTTAACCTGTGGTTAGAAAATATAACCAAGGCTAAGTATAGTCCGTGGTTCCTTTTTGACTAGGTCAGGAGAGACAGTGTCTAGTAAGGCCCAGGGTTCCTCCATGACTGATAGTCGGGAGATGTCGGTCTCTTTGATATATGTGGATGATATTATTTTTGGATTTACTAATGAATCTCTATGTCAAGAGTTTGCTAAAACCATGCAAGATGAATTTGAGATGAGTATGATGAGAGAGTTGAACTTCTTCCTTGGACTTTAAATCAAATAAACCAAAGAAGGAACATTCATTAATCAAGCCAAGTACACAAGAGAGCTACTCAAGAAGTTTGAGATGGATAATGCCAAGGAGATAGATACTCCCATGAGTCTCTCAATCAAACTTGACAAAAATGGAAAAGGAAAAAATGTAGAGGAAAAGAAATACAGAGGTATGATTAGTAGCTTACTATATTTGATTGCTAGTATGCCTGATATTATGTTTAGTGTATGCATATGTGCTAGATTTCAATCTTGTCCTAAGGAATCACATATGATAGCTGTTAAAATAATTTTTAGATACTTATTAGGCACAATTGACTTAGGATTATGGTATCCAAATAACACATCACTTGAACTTGTTAGTTATTCCGAAGCAGACTTTGCTGGGTGCAAAGTTGATCGGAAAAACACTAGTGACACTTGCCACTTCCTAGGACACTCCCTTATTTAATGGTTTAGCAAGAAACAAAACTTCATAACTCTATCTACAAGCGAGGTTGAGGATGTAACAGTTGGGAGTTGTTGTGCTCAAACCCTGTATATGAAACAACAATTAGAAGATTTTTAATTATTTTATGATAAAATTCCAATTAAGTGTGACAACGCTAGTGCCATTTGCATGACTAAGAATCCTATTCAACACTCAAGAACTAAACATATTGAAATAAGATATCATTTTATAAGATACCACGTACAAAATGAGGATGTTGTGTTGGAATTTGTTGATACAAATAACCAACTTGTTGATATATTTACAAAACCCTTACAAAATGAAAGGTTTAGTACCTTGAGAAGAGAATTAGGTATGACAAGAATTAATGACCTTAAATGATCATATATGCCTAAATGATGAAATCTTATGAAATTTTATTAAAAAATGAATTAGATATTTGATTGATGTACTTAAATGTTTTGAATACTTAAAATAAAAATTTGGAAGTTTAATTATTCAATTAATTAAAAGGAAATTGGGTTAAGAAATGAAAAACACAAATTTTCAGCTTTTTGTACTAATTTCGGCGATGAAATTGTGGTGTCTTTCACATTTTGTCGATGTATCATTGAAGATAAAGAAAACAATACCTGACTGTCTCCATGTTGGCGACAAAATTAAAGTGACCCCCAAATTTCGTTGACGAATCTTTAGGATTAAGGAAAACAATAGCTAATTGTCTCCATTTCGGCGACAAAATTTTTGGCACCAAGCCATTTTGTCGACGAAATCAGTCATAACTATAAATAAAACCCTAAAATCCGAAATTTTCAAATCATTTTGTTTTGAACTCAAGTTAGGTTTTTTCCCTCATTTTCACTATTTCATTGATTTCTCACTCCAAATCTTCTCCAACCTCATTCGAATTCATCCCCAAAACCTTCAAAATCACTCTTGCCCTAAATCCTATTAAATCACAATGGTGAGAAGCAAAAACCCAAGCGAGGAACCACCGAAGAAGAAAGCAAGAACTGTAAAAGGGAAAGAAGTTGCCTCCTCTTCTACTCCTTCAAGAGCAAATCAAGGTCCTTCAAAGTTCAAATCCGATGCCTTCACAAAGAAATTCAAGGAGTCATTCTTCTCTAGAGGACCTTTTGTTGCCTAGATAATTGACCCTAGAGGGGGGGTGATTAGGGTTAATGGCAAATTAAAAATTTATCTAAGTGATTAATGCGGAATTTAAAAGTTAATTACAAATGTTACAAGTAATTAACAAACTAAATAATGAGAGGGAGAGATAAAATATACCACACACAAGATTTGATATCGAAGTTCAGCAACTTGCCTATGTCCCCGCCTTTAAGCTTTTCGCTTTAAGGATTTTTCCACGATTCCACTAATCGCACTCTTCTTAACGGGCAAAGAGTAAGCCTCTACAATACTTTTCACAGGCTCAGGATAAAACCTCTTCAAGAGAATGCCTCTCTTGGATACAAGAACTTCTTCTCAACTGGTGCAAGAATCCTCGATTCTTGACTTTAGCTTTTACAAAGAGTTGTTGGATATAAAATCCGAAATTGAAAGCTCCTTACTAAGTTAGATAAGAATGGAAAACAGATTTAACAATCACTCAAAGAAGATTGGATTGAATGCTCAAATACAGAGGGATTGAGATTCTAGGTATTCAATAAAAAAATCGAGTATTTATTGCTAGAACTGATTGAATAATCAATGTATGAATGAATAGTGTAAGAATTTTGTTTATTCATAAATATGATCTATTTATAGTTGAGCAATCAAATATGGCCGTTGTGGGAACATTTAATGTGAACTAGCCGTTGAAAACTAGCCGTTACACTCAGCTCCCGCAAGCACTCGTCGACGAGTGAGTCTGGAAAACACTGTAGTCATCGCCGAGTGAAAACAGTAAGCAAATGAGATTTACTATCATCCCACTCATCGACGAGTCTCTTCCACTTGTCGACGAGTTCTCTGAAATTTTACAGAGAACTCATCTCTATAAGACCAAAAAGATGGGAATGATGTTATGGTCCATGGGGCCATGGGCATTCATAAAATCATTATTTTAATCATTTTTAGGCCCTTAGAATGATGTCCAAACTATTATAAGTATCCTAGGGTCTATCTAGGTATACTTTGAGCAATCATATTCCAATGTCTTGAGGACTTTTACAATGCCCTAGACACTTTTAAAGATAACACTAGACTACTTTGTGTGTTGATCTTCTTTCTGAATATATGGAGCTTCAATCTTGATGAGTCTTCTTGAGTCCTTGAATCTTTTTCCCTGAAATGACTTATGCTTGGACTTTTGACTTTCATTCCCTTGAATGGTTGATCTTTTCAATTCTTCATATCTTCAATGATGAGCTTAATGTTCTTTTTCTCTAAAAGTATACATACTAAATGGAAACATTAGTATCATAATTATCATTCCATTATTGTGTTATTTTCGAAACTATTAAGGGTACTTAGAGTTGTACCCTTGAGGCTAATACCTTTATGCAGTAAAGTTGTTGATTTCTTTGTCTTAGAGCTAAATGGACTAGGAATCATTAGAAATTTCTTCCATGCCCTAAAATGGGATACTTTTCTATCATCAAAGCAACCCATGTATACTGAACTTGTTACTCACTTCAAATTTGATCAATCAACCCAAATCGTCACTTCCTTTGTTCATGGTCAAGACATCTCATTCCATAGTTATGATCTTCAAACCATTTTTAGAATTCCTAGAGGTGATTTTCAATCTTATATCAACGGTAGATGGACTGTGCATAAAGGCTTTAATGAAATAGAAGCCCTCAAACTCATTTGTGTCAACCAAAACATCACTAAAGCTTTCCAACCCAAGGTCAAGGACCTTACTCTTCATTCGAGGCTTATTCATCATATCATCAGCTATGATTTTATACTTAGAGCTGGTGGTAGGGAATACCTAACCTACTTTGATGTATTCTTGATGTGGTGTATCCTCACTGCAAAACTCATCGATCTATCCTACATCATAATACATACCATGTATGATGCCATGAAGAGGAAATCTGGTTGTCTTCCCTATGGTCAATCTCTCACCAAACTCTTTAAGCACTTCAAGATTCCTCTCTCCTCCTACACTGACAAGGTAGAAGTCGAGGACACAGACATCTATAGCAAGGCCACCATAATGAGGATGGGTTACAGTGGTCAGATGATAGGAAGGTCTGGGAACTTAAGCCTCCTTTTACCTAGTGATACACTTGTGCTCCTGCCAGTCAACCTTCAGTGACTCCAACTCCAAAGTCTGCTCCTACCAGTGAGCCTATCATTCCTACTCCTTCAGCTCCAGGATCTTCTACAGCCATTCCTTCTGAGTTTCCAGCAACAGCAGAGCCTCAGTCTACTGAGCACTCACCTCAGAGAGAGGAGTCCTCACCTGGGAGAGAGGATTTACATCAGAGAGATGAGACTGGACCATCTTCTCAATCCCTATCTCCCCGGAGGATTTTTATGGAGGGAGGACCTTCAGCCCAGCCTATGTCTTCTAGGAGATCTTCTTTAGATGAGGATCTTATCAACCTTTTGATGGGGAAGATCGACTTTATGAGCTCTGCTGGTCTAGTATGATTAGTTTTCAGTCAGAGGTCCGGAAGCGGTTAGCCTCACTTGAGTCCCATGCAGTAGGCCTCCAGTCAGATATTAGGGAGAGATTTAAGGCTACTGACACTAGATTTGATGATCTTAGTGTGGATGTGTTGAAGAATCGGGTGGATGCCACCACTGAGGTAGTGCAGAAGAAAGCCAAGGATGCTTCTGAGGAGACCATTAGACTGAGTGATGAGGTATCTCTCATCAAAGGAAGGACTGATTCAGCAGGTCAACATCTCAGGGCTTAGGCCCCTATCATTTATTAGATAGCCTCTCTGATGGGCTCTTAGGCACCTATCATTCACCAGATTGCCTCTCAGGTGACTCAATTGGCTATTGAGGTGATGAGTATGAGATCTAGCTCTTCTGTAGCAGTCAAGGCACCCGAGGACCCCAAGCAACCCATCATCACTACACTTGATACTAGTTCTTCCAGCTGCTCTGGTGACTCCAATTACTCTAGTGACTCAGATGTCCTCTTTGTGAAGAAGTAGAGCTTTTATGTATTTTTTTTAATGGTGCCAAGGGGGAGAAGAAAATGAATGAAATGTAGTTTGGATGATATAACTTTTTGTGGAAACCTTGACTTTTTGTTATGATTTTTTTTGGATATGTCTTTTTGTGAATGAATGATTGTAACTGACATACTTTGTGTATGTCAATTGGTATACTTTTTGTGAATGTTTGTAATGACATACTTTTTATGAATGAAATGACAACCTTTTGTTTTGATATATTTGGTGAAAATATCTACTTCATGGTTGAATTCAAAGTTTCTTAAATTTGGTTTCATGTACCTAAGAATGCCTATCATATTGTTTTTATTTTTGGTATCATGACCTTGCAGTAAATTGTCTAAAATATGCAAAATAAAATCAACAATGTCATTAATATATGATTGCATATGTTTAGGGGGAGCTAACCTCAAAATTTTTATTGAAATTATATATTAAGGGGGAGCTTATTCCCATTTCATTATATTATTATGTCATCATAAAAAAGGGGGAGATTGTTAGCCTAAAGGTTACAACCTTAGGTACTCTTAATAATTTTGATGATAATATAATAATGAAATGATCATTGTGGTATTAATGGTTCTATCAAGTTTTTATGAAATTCAGATTATAAGAACATTAGCACATCTTTCAAGGCATGAAACATGAAAATGATCTCAAGCATTCAAAATGGATCAACAATAGCAAGCCTTCAACTAAATGCAAGTCATCCATTCAAAGATGAAGACTACTCAAAGTCAAAGCAAAAAGAGCCAAACTCAAAATCAAGAAGTTAAAGTCTCACTTGAAGCCAAGATTGAAAATTCTAATGAAGAACACTTGGAAGATCATGAAGACAAAGTCAATATAGAAGATCCAAGAAAAAGTTTGAAGAACAACTCACAAGAAGGTATATAGTTTATTTTTTTGTCTTGTGAGAGTGTCTAGGACCTCAAAGCTTGAAGGTTGAATTGCTCAAATACCTAGATTGACCATAGGAGCTTAAGACCATATTTCTATATTAATTCGAAGGCCTAGGACATCATGAAAAATGAGGAAAATCTTGTTAAAGACAAGCCAAGTGACCTTGCAAAAGGATCAGATCATTGAGAGATGATTAAGATGAGATTAAAGAGAAAATTCAGTGATCTCATCGACGAAATTACAGGGGTACTTGAATTTCGGCGACGAAACTGGCTTTTGAGCCACTGTCTCTTTTCTAGCTTTGATTTCGGTGATGAATTGAGATGCCCACCCAATCTTGTCGATGAATTAATGCGGGAAACTTAAAATGTTGTAACGGCTAGTTTTTAAACGGCCATTTTCGCATTTAATGTTCTCCAACAGCCATAATTTCTCAAAATGCTATAAAAGGAGTTCATTTATGAACAAACAACAACTCTTGATCAATGCAATAACTCTTATCATCTACTCTCAAGTTCACATTAATTTTTACATCGATCATACCCTAGAAATCCCAAATCTCTTTTATTGAGCTATTCATTTCCAATGTTTTAGAAATTTTTATAGTGCTTCAAGTCAATCTTATTCAGCTCATATCAAGAGCAAATTTCTGGATTGAAATCCAATTATTCAAATTATAGTGTGAAATCAAGAATTGTGGATTCTTGTCCTTGAAGCGGGGAGCCTTATAAAAGTCAAGAGAGGATTGTTCTCTTGCAGGGAAAGGTTTAATCTTCACCCATAAGAAGATTGTAAAAGTTTTTTTTTTCACCTGGAAGAAGATCGCACGATAGGGGATCGTGGTGAATCCTTGAGCGGGAAGGCTTAAGACGGGGATGTAGGCGGGAGTGCCAAACCTTGAAAACAATCCTTTATGTTTGCTCTCTCTATCTCTCATCCTTTCTTTAAAATTGCATTATTGTAGAATTGCTAGTTTCCTTCCCTTGTTAATGAGTTTAATTTGAAATTCCGCAAAAAGGGAATATGAAGAATTTTAAATTTGCCAAGACCCTATTCACCTCCCCTCTAGGGTCCAATACTTGGGCAACAATGCCCACATATTTTATGCCTTTACTTACTATCCTAGTTTTTATTGTTGATTCCTTGAGAAAATTTGGAGACATGTTTTATTGAATGATAGGATGGGAGCTAGGAAGTATCATTTGGTTCCATAAGAGGACGTGTTTTGTCCCATTAGGTTGGGTTGGGCAGTGAGGGTGAGATTGTTGTGCTTAATGAATTTAACTCTTTAAGAAGTGGTTATAGAGATTTGGGGAGAACAAGGAGAGTCTGCGGAGGAAGGTAATTAGTGCTAAATATGAGGAAGGGTCCTTAAACTCATGATTTAGCAAATAAAATAGACAATTCCGGACCTTTTCTTCATGTCGCTACCAGCTACAGATCAGATATGACCTGTGGTAGTTGAGAGATGCTAGAGACCCTACGAGATAGGTATGAGGAAGACGAGTTTAAGGGTAAAATATGAGTTTGGTAAGCACATAAGCTTTAAGGTGATAAGTGGGGAGGAAATTAGATTTTCTAAGGAATTGTTGTGTGGGCAAAACACTTTGCAAAGGGATTTTGGAAACTTGTACTCTATTACACTAGATGATAGATCTATGGAATTCGTATTCTGATTCAAGTAATAAAAATTATGTTTTGACACCTAGTTTGAGAAAACAAGAGTTGGTTCATGGTGAAAGCTTTTAACCAGTCGTTACTCGTTATATGTTAGCTCAGGCTACTCAGAGTTGTATGGAATCCATGTATCCCAAATAGGGTTGTGTTCTCCTTTGGACCATTACCTTGGATAGAATCCTCACCATGGATCATTTAAAAAATCAAGGCTGGAGGGTAGATTGGTGCTTTATGTTCTTAGTTGAGGAGATTGTTGATCATCTGCTATGTTATTGTGCCCAAGACGGTAATGGGATCTAGTCCTATCCTGTATGGCGATGCATTTTGTGTTTTTTCTCATTTTCATGGATTTTTTTATTGAGCTGGTCTATTTGTGATGTAGAGCACCCTATGCAGATTCTTTGGTGTTTGCTTCTAGGAGCTCTTTGTTTGTGCATTTGGGATGAGAGGAATAATAGGTTTTCGAAACTTCCTCCTCTTAAGAAGCATTTAGTCTCGCATTGCAAATCTCCTTATTTCTTGGTATAGAGGATCTTGACTTGGTCTCTATTTTTCTTATGGGTAGAGGTTGGGTATCATTGTGGGAGGATAGTGGGTAGGATGTGCTTGCACCTCTTGTCTCCTTGCTTTCTCCAAGCACCAATTGTGAATTCTTGCCTTTGTCATTTGCCCTCTTTTAATGCATGATCTTATTTACAATCATCATATCATCATCAAATCCCAAATATTTGGGGTTAGGAACACATTTTCCATTTCGTCCTATTATAAGGCAAATTCGGGCATGATTTTGTTTACCGAAAAAAAAAAAGAAAAGCGTTTCGAATCATTAGGTTCTAAAGCCATTATCTAAAGTAATACATCTTACAATTGATATTGGGCTCATTGACAACTAATTGACAAAAAATAGTTCTCTTATTCTCACTTATCATGCCCATGTGAGCACTTGAAGGAGACTCCTTTGTCTTCCCATGATAATATTTGAACTTTAATCTATGACCGAGAAAAACTTTCACAAGTCGTTACCACTCTAAGTGGTTTTACCATTCAACTAAATTTTGGTTAGCACTAGTGTAGGGTGTAATCAATTAACCCAGTAACCTTAAAAATTTGGGACATCACATTGGATATAACAACGCAGAAACTTCAGATACTATATTG
Source organism: Tetracentron sinense (assembly GCA_015143295.1). Taxonomy (NCBI): domain Eukaryota; kingdom Viridiplantae; phylum Streptophyta; class Magnoliopsida; order Trochodendrales; family Trochodendraceae; genus Tetracentron; species Tetracentron sinense. The sequence continues at coordinate 33,924,292 of CM026563.1, read as the reverse complement.
CATGGACTCTTGAATACAGTGGGCGGATATCACGTGTCAATATATGTGGACATAGATTCGGACATGACTCACCAGTCACTACGGAGTGGGCTATTGTGTTTTATTTCAACAAGAGTCCATGCCTTTAGAGTTTAGAATCATATATGGACTTGGACTCGGATTCACCTAATACCCGTGAACTATTAAGTGTTTATTGGAGAAAAAGAGGCATACAATTGCATATAATTAGCATAAATTTCGGCAAATTCTTTCTAATTCTCATTATAATAAAAGAAAAACCTGTAGGGAAAGAGGGGTGGAGAATTACTATCTGTTTGTTTAAAAAAAAGAAAAAGAAAACCAGAGAAATCATAGGAGGAACCATTGATCCCTCCAACTGAAAAGTAAAGGGTAGAGAGAGAGAGAGAGAGAGAGAGAGAGAGAGCCACTAGTCCCCTAACATAAACAAAGAAAAGGAATGAAAAAAGGGGGATGATGTAACTTGTAAGTGATTTGAGCAAAAGTTTATTTTGACTAAGAATAAGTGGCAAGGCCTAGATTAGACCCTGATTAGAGTGTTAGGGAAATGTTTAGGCGAGGTAGTTGTCTAGGCCATGCTTAGGCAACACCTTGACTGCTTTGCATTACCGAAGTGATAAAATTAGATTAATTTTTAAGCATCTACATTCAGGCATGCCGCGCCACGAATCCAAAGCTAGAATTATTGAAGTTTTAAAGAGATCAAAGAATAAGCTTAGACTATGTTTTTCAGCAAAAACTTTAGAGTCATACTCTAATCATCGAGACATTAAGGTATGTAAATTAGTTTTGCTAGTTGTTTACTTGTTTTATTTGTTCATCTTATTAGAAAATTCAGATTTTGAATTATTGTCCTCTTTGAAGTTATCATGAACAATTTAGAGTCACTATATGTTTATCACTTCATTTGCTTTAATTCATTTCTTATTTATATTGTTTAATGAACTATAATACATGATATTTTATAAGATTAATAACTATTAAACAAAGCTTGTTTAGTACTTGGCACTTGATAGACTATAAAACTAATCGCATAATGGATTAATTATTATAGTTATTTGTTAAAAAATTAGTCTATGTTCCATTTGACTTTTGAACATAATATCTTCATTTATAAATTTTTTATTTACCAAATGTTGTTTGCAGTAATTTTTCTTTTACATTTAATTTTTTTCTTTTTAATCTCTCATAATATTATTCATCTAATATTTGAATTTTGAAGTATAATTTGTTGAATAATTTAAGAAAAAATTAAAATACTCTCCCGTTCCTCGTATCCTATTTTTGGGGTTCAATGAGTGCAAACCCCACATTTGAGTCTGACTTCGACACTCGTTTCTGTGCAACATAGTGTAGACTTCTTACCTGCTATATGGTTCTCTATTTTCACTTATATATTCTCATGAGTGATGCAAAAATTGTCTTCCACACTATGCCCAATCATGCGTTATTCTGGAGATTCTGGACCATTAAACTGGTTGCCTATCTTTTAGATGGGTGCATAATCCATGAATAATCCAATAAAAATAATTACCTCTTGAGTTGGCTTGTCCTCAGTGTTGAACCATTCTATTTACCTCTAGCCGAAATTATGTTTTTGCAGATGGCCGAGACATGGGACCACAAGGCCTTTCTTCTGGAGGAAAGCCAAAACCCTGCATGAAGTTCTTCAGGTTTGCTCTTATGTTTCCATAGTCGCCTACTCTGCTTAGGACATTAAAAAGTAAAAATGAAGTAACACTATTGGACATACCTCATTAATAAATGGACTTTAAGGAAAAGATAGCCACACGTAAAAATTCTTGAACCAGACCTGTATTTTGTCTTTCAGGCCTGGCATTGCTATCAAGGCAGCAGTTTCACTCTCACTTCAACTTTTGATGACTTGGAAGTGAAAAGTTGATGCAGCTGAGTCCTTCGGTACAACTTAAAGGGGAGGAATTCTGGACACATATACCATTATAGTTAATCTTTGCAAAATGAGATGGCTCATCTTTGTTTGGAAGAAAGCCTGATAACCACCTTCATCCACAATGTCTACTGATCTGCATTGTCATTTTTCTTTTTTTGGTTTAGGGGAGGTATATACTATTATACAGGATATTTGTGGTACCCATCTAGCAGGACATAAAGATTGCCCTCCATTGACATCCACTTAGTGGACATGCATGTTGTTGGGACCCTTCAATTGATTAAGCTTACCTCGTAGTTTTTCCTATGCCAAAGTTGACCTGATTTAGTAATCATAACCGTGTAATCTCTTGCATTCTTTCGGTCATCGAGAAAATATAACAAATGGTTCATAAAAGAACAGATTTGAGGACCATGATCATCTGGGTTGGTTTTAAGGGAGATTTCTGGGACCTGTTTATTGCATGGCTATATTATCGAGCCATTTTTCCTATCTACCATCTAGGCTTTGCCTTGGTTCTTTCTCCCTTTTTTGCATCTGAGATGCCTTGTATATATGACTTCTTCCATTTCTTGGGCAGTACTTCGGGTTGCCTGTTTGGAGAATCTTGTCACTTCCTGCATTATGTACCTGGCGGTCTCAGTTCTTTGGGTCTATCCCCTGTGGTATCACTCTCAGTTGCTTCAGCCGCTGCGTCTCAGAGGAAACCGATGGCGCCCGTTGTGGACCCATCTGCCACAGTTAATGGTTACAAGACGAAGCTTTGCAACCGGTTCAACACCCCTGATGGCTGCCGATTTGGTGAAAAGTGTCATTTTGCTCATGGAGAGAGCGACCTGCGGGCTCCAAACAATCAATCTCGAGGGAATGTCCGAAGAGAACCAATGGAAGGACCAAGAGGGTCGGGTCCTCCTGGCTTCAGCAGTGAGGGCTCCGGCTTTCCAAATCCAACAACGGATGGAAATTTCTTGAACTTCAATTCTCCAGGCTATGGCGGGGCAAATCCTGCAAACCCATCTAAGGTTCCAGTTACTGATGGGTCTGCTGGTTATAGAGCTGGACCTATTGGTGAAAATGTACAGGTGTATTGATTCAGGGAGGGATTGAGTGATCTCTTTGGTTCAATTCATCACCAAAATTTTCTTAAGAGGGTAGAGTTCCCAGCAGATTGATGACTGACCAGACTCTCCTGGTGAAGCTGTCTTCAAATTCTCCAAAACATGGTTAGCTTGTTTTCAGTTTTAGTTGAAACTGTTATACGCTTAGCTGCACTAGCAGAAGTTCACAACCATATGTCTCCAGAAATTACAAGAGCTTTCTTCCATTCACTCCTGCAGTGTGCCCAAGTTTTATGGCTAATGATGAATTTTGGTCGGCGTCCTGTTTCTACTTACAGTGATTGTGTTGGGATCCACTGAGATTGAAATTTCTTGCTTGGTTTGGGTAATGACTAATAAGTTACATATGACAAGTTATTTATTGGTAATTTCTACAGCAGATCTTAAAGTATTTAAGTTAGGAGGAAAACACTATTTGATTGTAAATGTTCATATTTTAGAAAGTTCAATTCTGTTCATTAAAGTCTCGGTTTGCTGCTTCTTTCATTTGCTTTTGAAGTGCTTTGTGTTTTATCTGGATCATGTTTTCTTTATCACTGACCTTCTTAATTCTTCTTACCACTTATAGATTGAAATGATGATGGGTCTAGAGATGCTCCTGTTTTCATTTTATCATTATATAATCTGTTAGCTGCCCTTGTAGATCAAATGGTTTGGCCTGCAGATGCTCCATTTTCTGATTTTATCATAAACAATATCGTATAATGTGTTAGTACAGGGAAATATAGAAGGTTTGGTAATTTTTCAGATACAGCTGCATCTACGTAGTTCCCCTGTTTCATTCTCTGCGGAGCAAGTCAGGCATACCAGATTTGCCACACCCCTTGATAAGACCTCTTTGTGAGTTCTGGACGATTTTGGCCATCTATAGAAACACCAAAAAATGAAGAGGGAAATAGCGGAAATTAGGATATCATGTACTTTGCAATTCAGAATGTTTGCTTCATCATTCTGTACGGTTTTTTTTTTTTAAAACTCAATCCTTTTAGCAGTTATAGCATTTTGCTCGGCTACTTTTGAGACTATTGGTGTAGCCTAGATTAGGATGTTGAGATGAATGGGTGGAAAGACAGAAATATTAGATCAGAAATGAGCGCTTTAAGAGAATTTGAGAGTAGCTTCAATAGGTGATAGGACAAGGGAGAATTGACTGAGATGGTATGAAAACGCTCAACGAAGACTAATAACAGTGATGTAAGTTGAAGGATATAAAAGCCAGAGGGGAAGGCCAAAAATTATATGGATGGACTGATGGATAGATTTGATAACAGAACACAATTTGTATTGACTATCTCAAATATTTGGGACAAGGGAGGGATGGCGATGACGACAACCATTGGTTTCTGCCTGTTAACAATGTGCAGTTTTGAAAATTCACACAGAAAATATTCCAAATTGATTGAACCAACAAGATCCAGTTTCTTGTGAAAAAATAATCAGTAATGTTAGGGATTATGTTTATTCTAATAATGGACAAGGAGAAATACAATGAGCACTCATTGATTCCTAGGCATTAATAAGGAATACTTCTTCTGGACTGGTTACAATGTTCTCACAAAGGGAGAGAACCTACCTAACTCTTCAAACCCCACAACCCTCAGACCCCACAAAATTTTTGCATTGAATGATCCCCCTACCCCAATCCCCTCCCCTCTCATTTTCTTCTCTTCAACAGATACTGTACACAAATGTCTTAATGAGTACTTTTGAATATACAAACCCTTCAGCTTCTGCATTGAAAATATCTCTTCTGATTTCGCTTTCTTGCCATTGACATACCTAATCAAGCGAAATCCCGTCGCTTCTTTTGCGCTTCGGGATTACCTTTTCTCATCATTGCTGCAAACTCATCGTAGTTGATCCGTCCATCCTGCGCTCACAGGAAACGTTTATATGCATTATCAAACTAGTTGGAGAATGCCAGCTTGGTAGGTTTGTAAAATTATAGGGTTTTTAATTGGGTGACCTGAGTTCAAATCCATTCTTACCATTTACCTGCTATCCCACTAACCCCTACATTTGCCTACCTAAAATAAAATGCATTTTAACGGAAAAGGGTGCACAGACATACTGCTTTATACATGATTCTTATTTACTCCTAAAGGATCGATACATTACGAAGATGCTTATTTTCTTCGCCATTCCCCTGACGGATTGATACACAACGAATATCATAGTCTCTGGTCTAAAGATTAGAGAGTCCAACAATTATTCTATAAAATCCAATTAAACTTATATCCATTTTAGTATCCAGATTACTAAATTGATCATTTCTCAAAAAAATGTATACGGGCAATTTTGAACAAAAATAACTGCAAAACTTCATGTTCTTTTCTTTGTTGCTTACATTATCGGCGTCAACTTCAGAGAGGATTTCCCTTATGTCCCTCCCATCGTGCATGCCAAATTCGCGGAGAGCTTGCTCTAGCTCTTCTGTCGTAATATATCTGATTATAGAAAAAAGGGGAAAAGAACAGTAACATTAATTACTCCATTAACCATAAAAAACATGAAATGAATTATCAAAACTGCGGTCAGTTGAAGCAATCATCATATTTGGTTTCGTACTTATATTATGGTAGAAAATACCTTTCAGTTACTCCACAAACAGGTTAATGTTTCCTATGTATATTTACCCGCTATTATCTTTGTCGAAGTATTGGAATGCTGTGTAGAGATGCTCTTCTCTGTCCATTCTGTTAATGTGCATTGTTGCTGTGATGAACTCATCGTAGTCTATGGTCCCATTGCCATCTGCATCGGCCTATTTGTGAAAATAAAGTATCAAAAAAGCTAAGAAGCGTCGAAGACACAAGAAACTTTAAACTTTTATATGATTTTAAATCCTGAAAAGTGGAAAGCGATATGGTCTTTAATATTCTAGTTTTGAGAACTTACAGCTTCCATTAACTGTTTAACTTCATATTCGGATAGCTTTGTCCCTTGCTTGGAGAGTCCTTGCTTCAGTTCTTCAAGTGTTATAGTCCCACTGTTGTCAGTGTCCATGTTCTTGAACATTGCCTTCAATCCCATAATTTCTTCTTCTGATAGACAACCCGCTATAACCTACAGAATTCAGGAAAGGGAAGAGAGGTTCAGAATTTCAAATAAATTCAAGTCAGAAGAGTTCTAATGCCTGTTAATCTCAGGTGGAGAATAAACTGTAGTTAGGATTTCATTATTGCAGATCAAAAGCTATATTTGTAGCTTGGGAATTTATATAATGAAGTTAAATATATGAGTTATTAGGCCAAGGTCTTTATTAATCTTTTTATTTTTATAGAAGGATTCCATAGAGAAAGTAATACATTTTCTTTTGTCGCACGAAATTATTTTTAACTATCAAAATATTACTGTTAGTTGGATAATTAACATCATCTGATTTGGCTGGTTTTGGCTAAGGGGGCATTTGGTAACTTTAAATAATTAGAGCTTTATTTAAAATTAGTGCTTATTTGGACTTTAGAGCGTTTGATAAATGTGGAAATCAAGCTCTAAAATTTTTAGAACTAGAGGTTTTACCTCCAAAGTAATAAGGAGACACGGGGTTCCTTATCTCTTTAGAGCTTAATACCTCTAATGCCGTCAGAGGATATTTCAAGCACATTCACATAAAACTATCTTAAAACTGGACTTTTATGTTCTTATTTTTTTTTCAAAAATTCCAATAAAATTCCTCACTCCTATTATCTTTGGCAATAAGAGATTTTACCAAACATAATATTATCAAATTAGCGTATTTTTTCAGAGTGTTATCAAAAGGATCAGACTCTAGAAAATAATTAGATCTTATTCTTTACAGCTTATGTTTTAGAGGTTATTATATTCGACAAGAGTTTCCAAATAGACCCTAAGTCCTCCTAGCCTCCTGGGTGGGTTGCATCAATTAGATATCTAGATCAATAAACAGGCTCATTTGTGTAAGGAATCCCTCTGTTTTGGACAGGTGAAAGTCGAGGCATGAAGTATACCCGAAGAGCAACTTTCTTGAACTTATTCATTGCTCTAAACTGTTTAAGCCTGTTGAAGACAGCATTGTCAAGAGGGATATCAGGTGCGTCTCCATCTTCTTTGATCCATGGATGATCTGAAAACCAGTATACATTATCAGAAAACATGTAGCATTGGATATCATAATTGTGTCCGAAAAATCATATTAAACTCGGAACTCGAAAAATGGCCTCTACTGAATTGTTTGCACTGCACCAACAATGGACTATTGCCATTGCATAGGCTAAAAAAGGTTTTAAGTTCTTATTTAGCTTAACAGTGAAGAAGCGCCTATTAAAATGGTAGAATCAGTATTAGGGTAGGCTATTTCTGAGCTCAGTTTGAGTTTTGAGTTCACTAGATAATTATTTGAATGCTCTGCATAAAACATTAGTGAATTTGCTGTTAGAGAACTAAGGAAACCTAGTAAGGAAAAAAGAAGATTATTCTTAAGTCTGCACAGTGTTTCCTGCGCATACATAGCATTTTTATTATCACTGTAAATGAAATCAAGAAAAGCTATTTGGAGAAACAGATTAATACAGGAATTCAATATGACAACAATCAGAAATAAGTAAAACTTATTATAATGGTCTGATTATTCTTAACTTTATGACACTTTAAATTCATATTAACAAAGAATGAAAAATTGATAAAAGAAAAAGAAAACAAAGAAAGCACGTGACACAAAATATATTATTTATGGAATATTTCATTGTAAAGAATAAATATCTCTATATCAGCAATGTTTCTAGACCATAATAATTCGAAAGAAACATGTTGGAGAAAGTGAGATTTTCTCAATGTTTTTTTTTTTGATGACTCGGGGTGTCCCCAATCCATTTGGATTGGCACTAATCCATTAGGATGCTCGCAATATCCTGCAAACCACACACACCAAAAAAGATTGGGGTGGCGGGCTCGAACTCTTACTCAGTGGGAGCATCCCATTGCCTTTGAACCCCTGCTCCACACGTGTTTAATCACAACAATAGATAATGTTGGAAGTTCAATTAGGAAAAACATATCATTAGCAAGTTTACGCAAATATATACCATTTAGACGAAACCCATCGACAAAAGATAAAATTATATTGTAAGCAAGAACTACTGAGGAACTAATCATACTTACTGAGAACTTGGAATGCTGTCAGCCTCTGTTTAGGGTCTGAATTTAACATTTTCCTGACCAGTTCCTTTGCTCCATCTGAAATTGAGGGCCATGGATCGCTTGTGAAATCTACGTGCCCACGTAAGATTGCATTGAAAATTCCGTGCTCCGACTCTGTCAACCAATGGTTAGACATGCATGAAATTGAAGAAAGAGTAAAAGAATCAAATAATTGTAGAAGAAGATAAATTACCAGCCCAAAAGGGAGGAACACCACTTAGAAGAATATACAACATGACTCCAATACTCCATATATCGACTTCTGGTCCATATCTTCTTTTCAAGACTTCAGGTGCAATATAATATGCACTTCCAACGATGTCTCTGAACACTTCTCCTGTAGTAAGGATTAAACCCTTGAATAGTAAAGACATGACTTCTGCAGAACTTTTGAATCTTGATACTGTGTAGTTACTGAATGTAGCTTACCCTTACAGGTAAAACAGATCTTTAGAATTAGACTGTTTTTGTTTGGTTAACCTCTTTTGAAGATAATTACACTAAATTCTTGCAAAATTTTTTCCTGAAACACAGTAGAAGTTTGCAGGCAAAAGTTCATAACTACCTTTTTGCATTTTCTCGATGAACCCAGTTATTATTTTTATTTAAAAAGCATTGATCAAAGATTAATTCTCCAAAATTCAGAACAAAACCATGGCAGGCAGGAGTGGAAAAAAATCTGCAAACAAAACCCTCCTAAAGATCTCCATAAAATGCCCAAGTCTGACTAGAAAAATGTAAGAAAACCCAATAAGATATAGTTTCCAACCTTGCTTGAAGAACACAGAGAGGCCAAAATCCGTAGCCTTGAGCGGGGAATCCTCGTCTTTGTTCAACAGAAGAAAATTCTCTGGCTTGAGATCCCTATGGACAACTCCCATAGAATGACATGTATGAACAATCTGAACAATTGTCCTCAACAATGATGCTGCGGCACGCTCTGTATAATGCCCCTTTGCGATAATCCGATCAAAGAGCTCTCCTCCTGCACACAACTCCATCACCAAATGAACTGACTGCTTATCCTCATAAGCTCCCTTCAATTCCACAATATTTGGTTGACCTGTCAAATGGTGCATGATCTGAACTTCCCTCCTCACATCCTCAATATCCTCCTTGTTCACAAGTTTACGTTTCGCTATGGTCTTACACGCGAATTGCTCGCCCGTTCCCTTGTGGGTACATAAATGGGTGACGCCAAATTGTCCCCTGCCGAGCTCCTTTCCGATAGTATAAACAGATCGGACTTCTTCCATAGGCCGACCCAAGACGTGTCCTATAGCAGCTTGCTTGGAATGCTTGGGGGGTGATCCAGAGGCAGCTACATAAGCTAATGGCTTAGGAAGGGAGGGGTTTTCCGGACCAGAGATTCCAGGATTGTCGGTCTGGTACCCAGAAACAGATTCTCCTTTACGGGTTCTCGGCGATTTCTTGGTGCTACCATGGGACAAACAATTACCCATGGGAGAGATTGAGGAGGGACAAGAGAGGGAGATGGGGTTTTGGTGGTTAAAGAAAGGGGTGTTTTGAGAAGAAGATGGATGTATAGAGATGGAAAAAAAAGGCTAAAAGGCTTGGAGGGAAAGAAGGATTAAAAAAGGAATACAGGTTGGATTATTGAAGAATATGGAAGAAGATTGATGGGGAGGGATTGTAGGGGGAGAGGAGAGGGTAAGTTTGAAATGGTTTGAAAGAGTCGTTGGGGGAAGGTTGGGGCTTTGGGTAGATACTAAGGTTAGGAGGAATTGGCGGGAAGCAACGGTTTTTTGTCTTCTGGGGTCTGAGATTAACTGATAGGACGCCTGGATGGTTGGGAATGGGCGAGTCATATGGAGTAATATCTTTTTAGGAATGTTACCCATACTGTTGCAATTCTAGACTCCCACAAATGAGGAAGTGTTTTTTTTTGTTTTTGGGATTAATGAGAAAAGAGATCGAGTAGCAGCCAATCGCAATTGAACTAGGGAAGAGTTTAATCGCTCCTACAGGTCAACACCCCACTTTAACTCCTATTAACTGTGGTTAAAATTAATCCTTGGGGTTCAACAATATAACCTTATCTTAAAAAAAATAAAATAAAAAATTAACCCTACGAGTTAAAAATAGAATTAAATATTTTTTTAATATTTTGTTTATAAAAACTAATATTAGATAATTGAAACCTAAGAGTTTGATCATCTTAACCACAGTTAATAGGTGTTAAAGGGTACACGTGTTGGCCCGTGGGTGCGATTCAACTCTCCCCGAGTTCAATTAACGATTGGCTGTGATCCAATCTCATGAGGAAATGATTGCAAACTACAGAAATAAACAAACAGGAAACAACAAATTAAAAAGGTCACTATTTTTGGGCTGGCCCAGGTAAATATAGGCCTATGTTTTTGATCCTGGCCCTAGCCCTATGGTCCTTACTAACGGGCTGCAACCAGGCCATTTTTGGGCCAGCCCGATCCACATCAAAAGGAGGAAAAGAGAACATGTAGGCTAGAACTCTTAAGAGGGAACTCTTAAGAGGAAGCTGAATGAGGCCATTCTTTGATTATACCCAGAATATAAAGAAGAGAAGAGAAGATGCAAGAATTAATCAGACTTATGAAAATTATATATATCATTTCTTTAATCTGACCTCCCTCAGGACCCTCTTTGATCTTGCCCAGAATATAAATAAGAGAAGATGCAAGGATTTAATCTGACCTTCCCTAGGATGGATGCATTCGCCGTAAATGATATAAGGGTTTGTGGATACACCCTGCCACTTGCGCCAATGGTGGGGTGTGGCCTCTCTATTGAGGGAGGTCTGGGAATCCAATCCCCCCGGGTGATGAGTCCGCAAGGGCTCCAATCCCCAAGCTAACAGCTAACCGGCTATGATTGCCTAAGAATATCTATCAATTTTAGTATTCAATTAAATTATGGAAGACAAATTCACAAACCATAGAACACACACACACATATATATATACTTGGAAACCTTTTCGAGAAAAACCACAAGATCGTCCAGCAAAGAGAATAAACTTGATCAATCTTTTTATGGACTTAAGCAATCCTCTCAGCAATGGTATATGAAATTTCATGACGCTAGCCTAGCATAGGCTATGTGATGAACACAAGAGACCATTGCATATACATTTGAGTAAGTTGTAGGAATATAAAGAGACTTGCTCTTTATATCACTAAGAGATAAGCAAAAACTCTTAGGTGGTGTTTGTCAACACTAGTCTAAAAGAAAATACTTATTTGAAAATTTTGCTTAGTTGGACTTTAGATTGTTAAGTTGAAGGTTAATTGCATGTGTACATTTTAGAGATTATAGGGGTAAAAACCTCTATTTTAAAAAGTAGGTATGGAGCTACTTTTTAAAGTAGAGGTTTTTACTCATAAAATCTCTAAAATGTACACATGCAATTAACCTTCAACTTAACAATCTAAAGTCTAACTAAGCATAATTTTTTAATAAGCACTTTTTTTTAGACTAGTGTTGACAAATGCCACATTATAAGACTTATAAGACTTGAACTGTATACAATTGGACTGGACACAATGATCATCAGTAACTAGTTATTCATGCCTCGCAAAATCACGAACTTGCAAGTTCGATCTTCACTGGTTCCAACTCCTTACCAGCCAAGCTTTTCTTAGATCTCACAAACTACAATCTAATGATCGATCTCCACCGAAACAACTTTGACTTTCGTTAACCACGAATCCAAAGATTCAATATCCACCACAGTGGTTCTGAAAAACACCAGCCAAACACTCAAAAGTATGAGGTTATAGGTATTGATTAGGGCTGTCAATGGGTCGGGCCTATTTTGTATGGGCTTGATATATGTATGCCCAAACCCCGTCCATTTTTTACTTTTGGGCTGGGCTGGGCTTGGCCTTGTTGATAACCGGACTGGAGTGGGCCAAGCTCGGGCCGACCCAACTCTAGTCATAGTTCTTTTTTATACTATTATGTATGTAACTCTATTATACAATATTTTAGCATCTTATGTATTACTTATACACACTGTTACAACAAACTATTATGTATGTAACTCTAGTGTGTCGATTATAGATATTACAGTGTATATCACTGTTATACAGACTATTACAACAGTGCATAGCACTGTTATATAGTTTTATATATACTACACATCATAAATATATTATATACTAGTAATAACAAGCTGGTATGTATACCATTATTATAATAGTGTGTATATAATTCTAAAAACCAGTGTATTTGTATATGACAATGTGTAACATTGTAATACACTTTTATATATCTACTATATATTGCATATATTATATATAATAGTATTTTATATTATATAAAACTGTATAACACTATTATAATAGTGTATAACATTATTATAACAGTGCTTTATCCTATTAAGTTTACTTGCATATCATGTCACATACACATAGATTATGTATACAACTAAAATGATATGTGATAATATATATATATATACACGGGGCCGGGCCCTAGCCCTTGGGCCTAAGATATGGGTAATGGGCTGGCTTTTTTTGGGTTTGGGTTGGGCAACTGTGCCGGTCCGGCCCATTGACACCCCTAGTATTGATTGGTTTAAAACAATCTCTGGAGGGATTTCAACCATAAGAAAAATCTTTGCAAGCAATAATGATCAAGTTTAACTAAACTTGCATTCTCTAGAGAAGATGAGAGAGAAGAAACAATGAGATCTCAACCAAGGAGTGTGAAATCCTAGAGCACTTAAAACCATAGTTCAAAAACTTAGCGAGTCACCCGATTAACTCGGTCGAGTTACTCGACTTGACATAATTTTGAGACGAGTCACTCAACTCGACATAATTTCGAGATGAGTCACCTCAAAACTCGAAGGAGACACTATTTTATCGAATTACTCAGGTGACTCAGTCGAGCTGAGCCGAGTTTTTTGATTTGTCAGACTAGGTCGAGTCACAGAAAAGAATTTTTTTTTTCATTTTTTAAAACCTAAAATCGAATGTCACATTGTTTTTGCATCATATTTTTTTGGGTCTACAAAGACAACCTACTATGGGTTTTGTTAAACCTAGTTTTTTAGGTTTGAAACTGTTAAACCAACGTATTTTGAGTTCTTTTAACCCATTTTTTTGGACCAAGTCGAGTTTTTTTTTTTTTTTTTTTGAGTTTTCCGAGTTACATGACCTGGTTAGCTTTCGATTCGAGTTGAGTTTTCGAGTTTTTGAACCATGCTTATAACTATCTTAATTCTCTCAAACTAAAACCCTAATTCGTTCATAGAGCAATTATAATATATAGAAAAGCCAAAAACTGAGTTTGGAAGTTACTAAATAATTGTTTCTACGATAGTCGTTTGAAAACCTCTGTTTCGCTCGAACAAACTCTTATTCATTTGAACAAAAGTGTACTCATTCGAACGAATTGACTCTGGGACATCTTAGACCAATTGTTTTGTCAAATCCTAGAGCATTTAGTTTGAATAACTTGAGGTTCATTTTGAGCAACCAATGTTGGTTCTAACCAAAATTTGTTAGAACCAACTTGATAGCAAAACTCAAAAGTTCTGATTTTGATTGGAATTTCCTCAAGCAAAGACAACCCACTAACCACCTAAAGTAAAAAAAAATGCTTTTCTATGTTAGTCCATCTAAGGTATAGGTTAGGTATCTAGGTCACTTTCCATCCTAAGGGTGAGACGAAGGCGACAAACGGAATGTTCTTCAGTTGCATTACTTCACAAACTCTATGATCATGACTCAAGACATATAAATTGACTCAGTTTTGACTACAAAATTAACCAATTAAATATGAACCTTACAAGATGATAATATATTGGATTTTATATAGACAATAGAAGAGCCTTCTTTTTGGGATAAAGATGGTAGAAGAGTTGAAAATAATAAGTGTTGCCCAGATAATGGACCCTAGAGGGGGGTGAATAGGGTCTATGACAATTTAAAAAATTTAAGCTAAGTGATTTTTGCGGAATTAAAAATTAATCAACATTGCTACCAACAAATAATCAAGAAAAGATAGACAGAGAGAGAGTTAGAGATACCAGACACACGATATGATATCGGGGTTCAGCAACTTGCCTATGTCCCCGCCTTTAAGCTTCCCGCTTTAAGGATTTTCACGATTCCAATAATCGTACTCTTCTTTACAGGCAGAGAGCAAGCCTTTACAATCCTTTTGCAGGCTTAGGAATAACCTTTTAAAATCATTTTAGCAGGCTAAGGATTAACTTCTTCAAGAGAAACTTTCTCATGGGTACAAGAAGACACTCTTCTCAAATGGTGTAGGAATCCTTGATTCTTGACTTCCAGCTTTTACAGATATTGAGTGGATTAAAATTCCGAATTTGAAAGCTCCTAACTGAGCTAGATGAGAATGGAAAACAAAGCTTACAATCTCTCAAGATTGATTGGAATTAAATGCTCAAAGAGAGAGGGATTGAGATTCAAAGTATTCAATGTAAAAACAGAGTATTGATTGCTTGAAAGTTATGAGTGATTTATGAATGATTGAACAGTGTATTGAATGCTTAGGAATATATCTTTAGTTCATAAATCAGTTCATTTTATAGTTGAACAATCAATATGGCCGTTGGGGGTCACATTTAATACGGACTAGCCGTTACAAGATTTTCCCGTAGGCACTCGTTGACAAGTGAGTAAAAATCAGGCTTGAGTCGTCGACGAGTGGGAACAGAAGCTATTGCTTCATATTTGTTCTTTCACTCGTCGACGAGTCTCTTGCACTCGTCGACAAGTCTACTGAATTTTTTTCAGTAAACTCATCATACTGAGACCAATTTGATGAGAATCATGCTAGGACCCTTAGGCATCCAAATTAAAATTATTTTAATCATTTTTAGGGCCATAGATTGATGTCCAAATTATACTAGGTCACCTAGGGTCTATCTAGGTTAACTTTGAACAATTCTTTTCCAATGTCTTGAGGACTTTTACAAGGTCCTAGACATTTTAAAGTAATACACTGGTCTTCATTGAGTGATGATCTACTTTCTTCATTTGTGGGGCTTTACTCTTAATGGATCTTCATGCATTGTCTTGAGCTCTTGAAGCTTTTTCCTGTGAATGACTAGTACTTGAACTTTGACCTTTATAGCCTTGAATGGTTGAACACTTCAATCCTTCATGTCTTGAAAGATAATCTTAATACTCTGAAATTTCACATTCTAAATGAAAGAATTAGTATCATAAAGTTCATTCCATTATTGTGTTATCATCGAAACTATTAAGGGTACTTAGAGTTGTAACCTTGAGGCTAACAATAAGTTCTAATCTAAATAGGTTTGGGATTGATCTTAACCTAATGCAAGATGATATTAATCTAAAGTTGTGATAAGATGAATTGATCTTATATATATCTCACATCAGAAAACGGGTGGTTGACTATATATATATATGTTCTAATGGGCAATGTTTACTAGAACCTCTAGTGAGCGTCTCCTTAAAACTCAACACGTGATTTTTTTTTCCAATTACGATCATTGGAAAAAACATGCCACATATCAAGTTTCTAGAGGTAGCGCTCACTAATATAAGGAAAGTAATCTCTTGTAATAAAGTGAAGAGATACACTGTATCATTTCTAATGTATCTCTATCACAATGTGAGATAAGTGTCTTCAATAGATTATGATTACCTTTTAAATTATTTTTCTAGACTATTAATTTTCTACAATCTATTTAAACCCATGATTAGGGTCATTGTTATCATCTAAAATTATTCAATAAACTCTTAATAGTGAGTGCCACCCATTAAAACTCTTCCCCCTTCTCTCTTTCTTTCTTTCTCTCTCTATATATACACGATTTCACGAGTTATCATATTGATAATGTTGATTACAAAGGAGTTTATTGCCCAAGCCTTGTTGATTAAGGGTCTTGAACCTAGGTCTATTGGGCAAGTAATATATTATCTCTTTCAACCAAAAAGTAAAGAAGAAATGAAGAAGGAAATGCAATTCAACTGGTAGAGGAGAACAATCCTTCATTGTAAGTTGGGATGGATGCATCTGCCCTCAATGGAATATAGTTTTATCCAATTTATTAGATGATTTAAAATGACGTAGGTTTTTTTTTGGGGGTAAGAGACATAAGAGTTTTATATAGATAATAGAAGAGCCTTCTTTTTGGGATAAAGACGGTAGCAGAATTGAAAATAATTAGATCTTAACCTAATAAACGATGATACTAATCTAAAGTCGTGGTAATTAGATAAGCTAATATGTATATATATATATATATATATATATATATATATATATATTCGTGCAGCCAAGGTCTTCCTGAGAGTAGATTAAATGAGGATGGTATGTATGTCAATGACATGGAATGGGATAGGTTTAAGCACTGGTCCTACCTGCATGTCAATGAAGGTAGTTCCTTTTACTTCTCTTTTAGTATTGTAATAGGCCCTAATTGTAGAGACCCGAATCTAAATTATCTGTTTCTATCTTGTTTAATAAGGGTAGTTTAATCTTTTATCAAGTTTTATGCTTATGTATTTATATCTAACTAGTGTGGTATGATCAAGGTTTAATCAAGTTGTAAAGAAGCAGGATGTCATAACATACCCTCAACTTTAGGAAGATCTAATTTTGTCACCGCTTATCGGAATCAAGTGATTCTTGAACCATTAGAAAGGTATTGGAACCCTCTTCGAGGTTCATGTTTAATGTTTTTCTAGATTTTGAGTCTAAGCTAAGTCAAAAGTGGGATTTCCAATGTTTTGTCTGTTGAAATTGCAGACTAGTTAGCTTTAGAGTCCATTAGACATTTAAAAACTCAAAATTAGGATTTGTCTATTGGAATTAGAAACGAAATTATTCTCCTTTGAAAGATAAGTCAAACACAAGTTGAATCGTCAAAATCCGATAAGCGAGTCAAAAGTTATGGTCAAAATACTAAAGCGAGATAAAAATCAGTCGGAATCTGGAAAGGAGGGCTGTGATCTATCGCAAACCAAGTGCGATCGATTGCAAAATAGTGCAATCTATCGCAAATTTCTGCAATCAATCGCTTTTAGGTGAGTTTTTTTGATTTCCTTTCGGGTCTAAGCGTGATAGATCGCACCAAATGTGCGATCGATTGCACTTGCGCTCAGATTTTGTTAAAAAGTGCATTTTTTTGGGTTTTTAACCCTTGATGCTATAAATAAGGGTTCTCTTTCGAGATTTTTAGGGTTCTAAACAATTTCTAACCTAATTTGGCAAAGGAAAAGAGGAAACCTAGGGTTTTGAGGGAGAAATTATGTAGCACCCTGACTTTTCTATACTTAATGAATACCGTTTTCGTAGCTAATTGGCCTTTCTCGTAGTCTAATTAATAAATAAGGGAGAAATCAGAAATTCTAACACATCAAAAATGTTTCTTTTTGAAAGACGAATCCAACGCAAGTTGAATCGTCAAAATCGGACGAGCGAGTCAAAAGATATGGTCAAAACAGTCCAGACCTGCAGAGCACTGATCGCTCGGTCCAGTCAGCGATCGATCGGTCCAAAACCGATCAATCGGTAGCTATCGAACGGTCAAAAATTTTATATGGGGAAATTTTCCAGAGAGTAGTTTTTTTGACCCGTCGATCGGTCAGAACACCGATCGCTCGGTAGGCAACCAATCGATCGGTCATAACCACCGATCGCTCAGTCCCCGTGTTTTGCAGAAATTTTTGTAAGGGCATTTTCGTCTTTTGGGTGTTAAACCCTTACCCATAAAGGCTTGCTCGACCATTTGAACCCTCATTCACTACACTTAGAACATTTAGAGAGAAAGGGAGGAGAAGAAGAGGGTTTTCACCTAGGGTTTCCATTGGAGAGGGAAATCAAAGGGTTTGACAACCCTAGATCATCCTCAAACTTGGATTGCTTCAAGTTCAAGGCTCAAGCTCGTGGGGGATCTCGTTCTCAAGCTAGGGCAGCATTCTCCAAGGTATTTCAAGAGGGTTTTCTTCCCCAAACCAAGTCTCCCTCAAGGAAAGGTTCCTCCTTTCAAGTTGGAGCTCAAATCAAGGTTCCTACCAAGATCAAGCCTTGATCTAAGGTTAGTACACCCTACTAACTTACCCTAGCAATAATCTAGGTTTCTATATGGAATGTGATCCTTGTTATTAGGTTTCTTCTTTATGAAATGTATTAGCTCTAATGAACATCTCTAATGAACATAAACAAGATAAGGAAGAATGGTATGGATGTTTGGATGGGTATAGATTGAGGCGATTGGATGCCGAAAGAATGATGTATGATGTGTGGGGTGTGAATTGGAAAATGGAGGATGGGCATGGTACAAATAATAAACTTACCCTTGTGTGATTGAATGGAAAATATGCATAAAAAGGAAGAAGATGAACTACTAAGGAACAATGTATGTTATGTGTTTGACAAAATGCCGAATCTATAAAATCATGACTTAAGGGAAGAAAATGCTTTAAATACTCAAATGCCATGTTAATCACTCAAATGCTCACATTAATATATTATGAATGGAATTGTGATGCCATATCTCTCTTGTTATACTCATTCCACTATTGTCACGATTGACACGTACACGAGCACGCATGATAACATGAACCGAGATTTCAAGAGCATGTGCATATAATAACCAACAAGAAAATATTGCATGTCAAGGAGGTTGATAGCCCAGGGAGATACGGGTACTAGCCTCTGGCTCACAAAAAAACCCAAAACACATATTGTCAAGGAGGTTGGTAGCCCAGGGACATTCGGGTACTAGCCTTTGGCTCACAAGAAAACTAAACAAGTAATAAAAATCACATATTGTCAAGGAGGTTGGTAGCCCAGGGACATTCGGGTACTAGCCTCTGGCTCACAAGAAAACCATATATCAAGGAGGTTGGCAGCCCAGGGAGATTCGGGTGCTAGCCTCTGGCTCACAAGTTACAAGATGCAAGTTTACAAGATGATGACAAGACATTCATGCATGCACGCATACATGATTTCCACAAGGCATACCGAGATATGGAAACGGGTTTTCAAGCATGAGTTTTATCGGCGTTTTTGCATTCATGCACGTACATCAAGATGATAATATTGCTCCATGTTTAACATTGTTTAATTCTATGATTTTACTATTGCCTTGAATTGATGATTGGTATTGTATTACTCTTTGCGTGTTTATTATTGTTATGGTTAGCTAGTAGCTTGTACTCGCTGAGTATTCCATGCTTAGCCGTACTTTCATGTCGGCAGGTACTGAAGGAGCCCTCGACTCGGAGCCTTGGGTCGAGGAAGAATACATAGAGGAGAGAGAGCCGTCTATTCCACTACAATCTCAGGCGGATTGAGACCTTGACGTATTGCCATACCTTGACTACTGTTGAGGGGAGAGTGCGAGGGGATTTTTGAGTAGTTGTGACATTTTGATAGGTGGGCCTGTCCACCTTAGACTTCGACATGTTTTGTATATATGTTAACTTGGAATACTATTTTGAGAACTATAGAAGAAATGAAAAAGTTAGTTTACGCTTCCGCATTTATGTTTAGCTTCCGCGCTCTGTTTATCATTGTTTAGTACTGTAATTATCTTATTCATCACAGGATGGTTTGACAGGTACGTATAGTCACACCTAAAGTATCCCTTAACTCCTAGGGGGTATTTAGGGGCGCGACAAATTACTTGGACAAGAAGGAGATTGCAAGGAGAGCTTGGAGACCTTTCTCAAAGCTTCTTGGGAGCGATTTGGATCCAAGGGAAGGATCCCTAAGGTCGATATACTATCCAAATCAACCATATTATGATGTTTTGTGAATGTTAGTATAATAGAAATGATAGAAATAGAAATTAGATAAGTTTTTCCCTAATTTTGTATGAATTAAGCTATTATGGATGAAAATGAGGTTTAATAGTATGGATGGAATGTACGGAGGATGAGAAATACTATGGAGGATGAGATGAATGTATGGATGTGGAATATATTTGGGTTGCATGGATGAATTATGGTGTGGTGAAATATTGGAAATGGGAAAAGGGCAATGTATTCATAAATTACGCACCCAAGGTATTTATTGAAATGCTTGAGAGGATAAATACTAATATGGTAGTATTGAATTGTTGAAAATTGATTATGAATTATGCTAAAAATCATGATAAGATACATATTAATGTGATTGTTTGTTAGGTTATGCGTAATTATTTGCATGGTAATTGATATTCCAGAAGGTAAGAATTTAGAGAAAAATCTTTCAAACCGGGAATTCTCTAACTATATGGTATGGGACAGCATAGTGGAGTTTCCATGGTCAGAGATCGGAATCTAAATAATTACCAACTCAAATGTTAATTGCGACACTTATGCACAAACACACGTGTATGTTAAGATAAGAGTCTCACAACTCACACATGTGGACCACAAGCATAAGCATTACATAGGCCTGATGTTCTGAATAAGCCCAATGAGGGATCTGAATAAGTGCATGTTTTGAATAAGCTGCTCAAGACTCATAAGCATAAGCATTGCATACGCCTGTCATTCTGAATAAGCCCAATGAAGGATCTGAATAAGCGTATGATTTGAATAAGTGGATAAGCATAAATATCTCACAAGCACTTGGTCTTATAAGCATAAACATCTCATAAGTATGTTGTCTTCTAAGTCTAAGGTTCTCAGAAGTACACGAGTCAAGGTGATGATATGATGTATATGAGCACATATTCTTCCGCACTCTGATTATGTTATTATGCTATTGAATATGGTTCTAATTAAGTGCAGGTATACTATGTTCTTGCCTGGATTTTATATACACCGAGTACTTTTGTACTTAGCTAGACTTTTGTCCTGGTAGGTTTAGAGCAGGAGCACACGGCGGAGTCGTGGATTGAAGAGGCTTATGTTGAAGAAGGAGGAGAAGGTGAGCCTTTCGAGGAGGGAGCCAGGGGCTTTGATAGTTACCCCTATTAGTTTATATTTTGTTTTGGTTAAGAGAATTGTAATAGACTCTTAGATGATGTTGCTTAGTAGACTACATTATAGATGGGTACCAGATTATTTTTGTTTATGGTAGATTATTTATGTTAAGCATAGACTTGAGTAGGATGACTTGACTTATTTTAAATCGAATTTTATAACTCTCATTTTTGGAGACTCAAGTAGTATGCCTTGGATGTCATTAGATTTTAAGTAGGTTTAAGAAATTTGGCGACCTAAGGTTCTATTTTGGTCAAGGTAGGATTTTGGGTTGTTACAAGAGGTGGTATCAGAGCCCAAGGCATTAGAGTCTTTAGGGCTAAGGTATTAAGTATAGGATAAGGGGATTTGTCTAACTTGGGAAAGCAACATCAAGTCTAGGACTTAGACTAGTCTTAAGCTTAAGTTGAAAGCTATCAATATCTTCTGAATGATTTCTAAGAGAAGTGTGATTTATGATTGACTTTAGGATTTACAAGTCATGAGGAGAGGTGCGAGGAATAATAGGAATGGAGGAGGCAATGTGACTGATGGGGATACCCTAGAGGGTGCCAGCTAGCCCAATGAGAGTCGGGCTATGGAGGCTATTGTAGCAGCCATAACTCGACAAGCTGAAATCATGGCGTAATAGACTGCCTTGCTAGCAGTTGGGCAAGCCAGGAAAGAGAGGCCAGTTGAGGTACACCCACCCTGACATCACGGAGTGGAAGCATTCAGGAGGATGGGTCCTCCAACTTTTTGTGAGAGTACTGATCCTTTGGTAGCAGAGCGGTGGATTATGCATGTCGCGACCCAAAACCCACCCTAGGAGTTAGAGTGAATCTTGGACGACTTAATCATTACTTACATGACTTGCTTGACGAACCAACCTGCAAAACTCACAGAACATATACAATAGAGGATAACAGCGGAAGCATAACTATAAAACACAACGGAAGTCTAACAAACCTCTAAGTATATATACACATGGTCCAAGTTTAATACAAAAGAAAACAAAACAAAGAAAGTGCGGACATGCCCGCCAAAATACATGGATATAATCACTCATGCTCACCCACAGCTAAACCACTTAGAACCTAACACCACCTACTGATAACCCTCTACGGGAGGTTCCTCCAAAGGTTCCTCGACGTACTCCTCCTCCACCCAAGGGCTAGGAGCACAGACATCAAATGGAGCAGCAGCTCCCTCAGAACCTGCCGACATAAGAAGTACGGCTGAGCATGGAATACTCAGCGGGTACTAAATACTAACCAATAGACATAGCAAAACCATAGCAGTATAGGAAGCAGGAAGCATTTCACATATATAAAGCAGGAAACAATTTCAAGCATATGAAGCAGGAATAATTCATATCATGACAATAAAGTAAAGGAGTATATAATCATGCTTGAATTCATAAAAGCCGATAGAACCCTTGAAAACACCGTGCACTTGACTTGACTGAAAATACCATTTCCTTGCTTGAAAACTTGTCATGTTTGTCTTATCTTATCGTATCATGCATGTCATGCCATGTCATGCTTGCTTGGAAAGTAAACTACTTGTGAGGGAAGGGAGACCCTTCATCCTAAATGCCCATGCTTGTCATGCCATGTCTTGTCATGCTTGCTTGGAAAAGTAAACTACTTGTGAGGGAAGGGAGACCCTTCTTCCTAAATGCTCATGTCATGTCCTTTCACTTGTGAGATGTTCTTGTGAGATGTACTTGCGAGGGAAGGGAGACCCTTCTTATGAAAATGCATGATTGTCTTGTCCTTGCCAAAAGCGAGGTAAAACATATCGTACGATATGCCCCACCTCTAAATCCCATTCTTGAAAACCTCGGTAAATCATGTAATGTATGCGTGCTCGTGAGGTCGTGTGCATACTTGCATTTGGAATTAAATATGGCATTTGAGTAATTCATAACACATAACATCAATGATTTGGGCAATTCAATATTGATATCATTTAGGGAAAGCGAACAATCACACTATCATAACCCTAGCAATTTCCATAAACCTTAAACATGCACTTTCTTAATTTATCATTCATTTTATTCACCTTGGCATTTCATCAAACATGGTACATTCATTATTTATTAACCCTACAACATGCTTTTCTAGGTGGTTTATACTCACATCACACTTGTATGTTTATTATTAGTACAATGCCCTTCCCCATTCATTCATTTCATCATCCACACGGCATCCATTCGCCAACATCCATCTCCATTTACCATACATACCACCCATCTCATAATATAGATATATATATATGAAGGAAAACAAGAAGAAATAAGGAAAGGAGAGGCTATAACTAGGAGGGTAGTAAAAAGCACCGACCTTGATCAAGTGAGGAAGAAATCCCCCTTTCCAAAACGATCGTGAGTTGCTGCCCTAGCTTGAGGAGAGTGCCCCACACGAGCTTGAGCCGAGACTTGGAGAAAATAGACTTGAGGATGATCTAGGGTCTCAAACCCCTTTTGATTTCTCTTCAAAATGGAAACCCTAGGTTTAGGAAAACCTTCTCCTTTCTCTCTATCTCTCAAAAGACTCTAAGGGTTGAGAATGAGCCCTAAAGGCTCGGGCAATCCTATATAAGAAAGGGTATAACACCCGAATGCCGAAAATGCCCTTAGTGAAAATTCTGTAAAACGCGAGGACCGAGCGATCGGTGTTAATGACCGATCGATCGGTTGCCTACCGATCGATCGGTTTCATAACCGAGCGATCGGTTGAAATTTCACTCTCTGGAAAATTTCCCCATAGAAAAATCTCGACCAGTCGATAGCCTCCGAGCGATCGGTTTTGGACCGATCGATCGCTCCATGGACCGAGCGATCGGTGCTCTGCTGGTCCCGACTGTTTTGGCCATAACTTTTGACTCGTTCGTCCGATTTCGACGATTCAACTTGCGTTGGGTTCGTACTTCGAAAACGAACATTTCTGATGTTTTGGAATTTCCAATTTCTTCCTTATTTATTAATTGCATTACTTTAAAGGAAAAATGGCTACGAAGGGTCATGCATAAATGTCAAAAGTTCGGGGCTCTACATCCTCCCCCCCTTACAAAAAATTTCGTCCTCGAAATTTGGACGAGACATGCATTAGAGAATCAAACAATATTACAAGCTACATATACAAAACCTATACAAAATTCATTCAAACAATTCCGGGTACTTCGCTTTGACTTTGGCTTCACGCTCCCATGTAGCTTCTTCCCGAGCATGGTGCTGCCATTGCACAAGAACCAAAGGGATTGTCTTGTTGCGAAGCACTTGATCTCTCCGATCCAATATGTGAATCGGCTTCTCAACCAACGTGAGATCTTCTCGAATTTCCAACGGTTCCAATTCTAGTACATGCGAAGGGTCCGCAATGTACTTCCGAAGCATAGACACGTGGAAAACGTTGTGAACCGCGGCCATGTGAGGTGGAAGAGCTACTCGATAAGCAACTTCACCAACCCGCGTGATAATCTCAAACGGTCCAACATAGCGAGGACTAAGCTTGCCTCTTTTGCCGAATCTCATAATCCCTTTGCTAGGAGATACTTTCACAAAGACTCGATCCCCTACTTGAAATTCCAAGTCCCTGCGGCGCGTGTCTGCATAGCTCTTTTGGCGATCTTGAGCGGCTTTCAACCGATCCCGGATGATCTTGACTATACTAGCAGTTTGCTCAATCAACTCCGGACCAAGTACTTTTCTTTCTCCTACCTCATCCCAGTAGAGAGGAGACCTGCAGCTTCGCCCATACAAAGCCTCGAACGGAGCCATTTGGATACTCGCCTGATAGCTATTGTTGTAGGCGAACTCCACCAAAGGCAAGTGCTCTTCCCAACTGCCTTTGAAATCCAGCATACAAGCCCGAAGCATATCTTCTATTACTTGGTTCACCCTCTCGGTTTGTCCATCCGTTTGTGGATGAAAAGCAGTGCTGAAGTCAAGTCGGGAACCCATAGCTTCCTGAAAGCTTTTCCAGAATCGTGAAGTGAATCTTGGATCCCGATCTGACACAATACTAACGGGCACTCCGTGCAACCTCACCACTTCCTTGATGTACAAAGCGGCTAACTGGCTAGAGTTGAAAGTAGTTCGGTACGGTAGGAAATGAGCGGATTTCGACAAACGATCCACTACTACCCATATCGCATCTGAGCCCCTTGCCCTCTTTGGCAAGCCAACTATGAAATCCATGGATATATTCTCCCATTTCCACTCGGGAATCGGAAGGGACTGTAATAGACCGGCGGGCCGCATGTGTTCTGCTTTCACCTGTTGACACACCAAGCACCGTGCTACATATTCCGCAACCTCCCTCTTCATATTTCGCCACCAAAAGTGACTCTTGAGGTCCCGGTACATCTTCGTACCCCCTGGATGCACTGTGTACTTCGAACGGTGTGCTTCATCCAAAATCTCTCTTCGAAGGTCTGCATTGGCTGGGACGCACAGCCTTCCCTTGAATGTGATAGCACCCCGACTAGTGAGAGAAAAGTCTTCACTGCCCTTGGCAACTTCCTTGTCCCGGAAAGCCAACAATTTCGCATCCATGGCTTGATACTCTTGGATCAAATCTATAATGTACGGCCGAACCGTAACATTTGCCAAGGTAGGACCACGGACAGAGTTATTCACACTGATGTCCAGATTTGCCAAATCTTTTAGCAGCTTCCATTCTTGAACCAACATGTGTGCTAACAACCCCTGAGGTCTTCTACTCAAAGCATCAGCCACTACATTTGCTTTACCCGGGTGGTATTGAATGGTACAATCATAGTCCTTCAGGAATTCCATCCAACGCCGTTGCCTTAGATTCAATTCCTTTTGGGAAAAGAGGTATTTGAGACTCTTGTGATCCGTATACACATAGAATTCCACCCCGTATAAGTAATGTCGCCAGATCTTGAGCGCAAACACGACAGCGGCAAGCTCTAAGTCGTGCGTGGGGTAATTCTTCTCATGCTCCTTCAATTGCCTCGATGCATAGGCAATGACCTTCTTGTGTTGCATAAGCACACATCCAAGTCCAACGTGTGAGGCATCACTGTACACCTCATACCCAAGAGGTCCAGATGGTACTGTAAGGACAGGAGCTGTAGTAAGCCTCTTCTTCAGTTCCGTGAAACTGATCTCACACTTGTCGCTCCATACGAACTTAGCGTTCTTCCTTGTCAGGTAAGTGAGCGGCGCTGCAAGGCTAGAGAAACCCTCTACGAATCTCCTATAGTAGCCTGCCAACCCAAGAAAGCTGCGAATCTCCGTGACACTCTTGGGCCTCGCCCAACTCATAACTGCCTCTATCTTCTTTGGATCCACCGAAATGCCTTCCGCTGATACCACGTGGCCTAGGAATGCCACCTCTTCCAACCAAAACTCACACTTGCAAATTTTGGCGTATAGCTTGTGCTCTCTTAACATTTCCAATGCAAGGCGAAGGTCGCGTATGTGATCTTCCCGTGTCTGGGAATAGACCAAAATGTCATCAACAAATACAATCACGCACCGATCTAGGTATGGTCGGAACACCCGGTTCATCAAATCCATAAAGGCTGCCGGCGCGTTCGTGAGACCAAAAGGCATCACCAAGAACTCATAGTGCCCATATCGAGTCCTGAAAGCAGTTTTGGAAACATCTTCCACCTTAATCTTCAATTGGTGATAACCCGATCGAAGATCTATCTTTGAGAAAAATCTCGCTCCCTTCAACTGATCGAACAAGTCATCAATCCTAGGCAAGGGATACCTATTCTTTACAGTGACTTTGTTCAATTGCCTGTAATCGACACACATCCGCATCGAGCCATCTTTCTTCTTAACAAACAACACCGGGGCACCCCATGGTGAGACACTTGGTCGAATGAAGCCAAGGCCTTGCAATTCCTCCAACTGAGTCTTCAACTCCTTGAGTTCAATAGGGGCCATTCTATATGGAGCTCTGAATACAGGAGCTGTGCCTGGTGCAAGCTCGATCATAAACTCAATCTCCCTGTCTGGAGGCAATCCTGGCAACTCCTCTGGAAATACATCCAGGAACTCACTCACAACCGGAATAGTCGATGAGTCCTTTGCCTCGGGGTTAGCTAAGCTCAACGCCGCAAAACGGGCAATGTCTCTACTTTTTAACCCCCGAAAGTGAAATGGTTTTCCTTTTACCGGCTTGAAGAGTACCATCTTCTCAAAGCAAGCTACATGCCCATGATGTGCTGCTAACCAATCCATTCCCAATATAATATCAAAGTCTTGGAATCCAAGAACGATGAGGTCAACCGCCAACTCGTGGCTTCCAACTTGGACCGCACTATTTCTATACACTTTATCTGCCAATACTGTTTTGCCGAGCGGAGTCGAAATGGCTAACTCCGGTTTTAGCTGACTAGGCTCCACAGAAAAGCCTTCTGAAAAACTCGGCGAGACAAACGAATGAGTAGACCCGGTATCAATCAACACTCGAGCCAAATACTCATTGACTAGTAGGGTTCCTGAAATTTTAACTAGCGGAGTTAATCCATGCATCAACAACGTATACGTGTAGGTTTATATACATATAGAACATGCCGAGTACGTACACAAAAATATAGCATAACATAACAATCATGAATAAAGAAAATACTCCAAACGCGTACCTTGCACCACATCATCAGATGCAAGTGCATCACCCTCTGTCAAAGCAAATACACGCCCCTGGTTCGCCTGGCGAGACTGAGGTGTAGACCGGGTAGTCTGAGATGACGCCTGGTATGATCCTGCTGGGCGTGTCGGGGGCCTACTATCCTGAGACTGGCCTGGTAAATGCCGGCTAGGGCAATCCCTGATCATGTGGCCCTGGCGACCGCAATGATAACATCCACCAGATGCTCTTCGGCAATCTCCTGCCGGATGCCTTTTGCCGCATGAAGTGCAGACCTCATATGTGTAGGCCGGAGGGGCCGATGGTGGTGTATACCTCGCTGCCTGAGGTGTAACTGGCCGTGGGGCTGGAAGAGCCTGAGGTCGAGGTGCCTGTGGCACGTACTGCCGGGGTGCTGGAGGCGCATAAGTCGGCCTCATCTGTGGTGCTGGCCATGTATACTGATAAGGACCAGTCCTGGCCCGCCTCTCTAAAGGTACCGAACCACTAGATTGGCCTCTCGCCAATTCTCTCTTCTTGGACACGGTCTCTGAATTGATCTCAACCAACAAGGCTTTATCCACTACTTCGGCGTAAGTGGCGTGCCTGAAGACCGACACTTTCTCCATGATGACATCCTTGAGCCCTTGCTCAAACCTCCTCGCCTTCATTGCCTCGGTGGCAATCATATGTGTCGCGAAGCGTGATAGCTCCGAGAACTTGGCCTCATAAGCGGCCACAGACATCGAACCTTGCTCAAGGTTGATGAATTCTCTCTCTTTCCTTTCCCGAGCTCCAACCGGGAAATACTTCTTATAGAATGTGTCCTTAAACTCCTCCCAAGTCCACGGTTGACCTTGCATGGTCAAGTCCCGTGTCCTCAATGCGGACAACCACCAATGGTGGGCTTCGCCCTCTAGCATAAAAACTGCCCATGCCACTTTCTCTTCCTCTGTAGGAGAGAGCACCGCAAATATCTTCTCAACCTGGAGGATCCAAGCCTCCGCAGTAAGAGGGTCCACACTCCCGTGGAAGGATGGAGGCCTCAATCTCCTGAATGCCTCAACTCCAGCTGTACGATGTACTGGAGCTGCGGGCGGTGGAGTAGGTGCCGCCGACGATGGTATAGCTTGCCGAGCCGCCAGTATGGCGAGTGTCTCAGCAATAGAGCCTAAGACCTGGGAGAGGTCAGGCTGCTCATCCTCATCCCGTGAAGAAGAGGAAGCTCTGGTATGTGGTCCACGACCCCGTGTGTTCCGTCTCATGACTAAAGTCCTGAGAATAATAACACCACATGAGTCTAACTTGAAACCACAGTTTATTTCAATGTCATTTCACAATAATTCAATTGGTATTAGTTGTATAATACTAATATACATCACCTCAAGTCATCAGAGTATTCATCACATTATACTTATACTTCAGTGTTCTAGCGTACCTAGGACCCGTACTTGGTTGAAACAACCATTTTGACTAAGACTAAAGTTTAGTCTTACACTTGGAACCAGACTCGCTCCCGACTCACTTCCTTCCTAACTTGTTTCCTAACATATGCTCTTGTCAAGCCGTGGTATAAGATTCTAAGTGACCCTAAAGACCTAAAGCCTAAGCTCTGATACCACTTCTGTCGCGACCCAAAACCCACCCTAGGAGTTAGAGTGAATCTTGGACGACTTAATCATTACTTACATGACTTGCTTGACGAACCAACCTGCAAAACTCACAGAACATATACAATAGAGGATAACAGCGGAAGCATAACTATAAAACACAACGGAAGTCTAACAAACCTCTAAGTATATATACACATGGTCCAAGTTTAATACAAAAGAAAACAAAACAAAGAAAGTGCGGACATGCCCGCCAAAATACATGGATATAATCACTCATGCTCACCCACAGCTAAACCACTTAGAACCTAACACCACCTACTGATAACCCTCTACGGGAGGTTCCTCCAAAGGTTCCTCGACGTACTCCTCCTCCACCCAAGGGCTAGGAGCACAGACATCAAATGGAGCAGCAGCTCCCTCAGAACCTGCCGACATAAGAAGTACGGCTGAGCATGGAATACTCAGCGGGTACTAAATACTAACCAATAGTCATAGCAAAACCATAGCAGTATAGGAAGCAGGAAGCATTTCACATATATAAAGCAGGAAACAATTCAAGCATATAAAGCAGGAATAATTCATATCATGACAATAAAGTAAAGGAGTATATAATCATGCTTGAATTCATAAAAGCCGATAAAACCCTTGAAAACACCGTGCACTTGACTTGACTGAAAACTACCATTTCCGTGCTTGAAAACTTGTCATGTTTGTCTTATCTTATCGTATCATGCATGTCATGCCATGTCTTGTCATGCTTGCTTGAAAAGTAAACTACTTGAGAGGGAAGGGAGACCCTTCTTCCTAGAATGCATTATGCTTGTCATGCCATGTCTTGTCGTGCTTGCTTGGAAAAGTAAACTACTTGTGAGGGAAGGGAGACCCTTCTTCCTAAATGCTCATGTCATGTCCTTTCACTTGTGAGATGTCCTTGTGAGATGTACTTGCGAGGGAAGGGAGGCCCTTCTTATGTTATGTATGCACTTGCGAGGGAAGGGAGACCCTTCTTATGAAAATGCATGATTGTCTTGTCCTTGCCAAAAGCGAGGTAAAACATATCGTACGATATGCCCCACCTCTAAATCCCATTCTTGAAAACCTCGGTAAATCATGTAATGTATGCGTGCTCGTGAGGTCGTGTGCATACTTGCATTTGGAATTAAATATGGCATTTGAGTAATTCATAACACATAACATCAATGATTTGGGCAATTCAATATTGATATCATTTAGGGAAAGCGAACAATCACACTATCATAACCCTAGCAATTTCCATAAACCTTAAACATGCACTTTCTTAATTTATCATTCATTTTATTCACCTTGGCATTTCATCAAACATGGTACATTCATTATTTATTAACCCTACAACATGCTTTTCTAGGTGGTTTATACTCACATCACACTTGTATGTTTATTATTAGTACAATGCCCTTCCCCATTCATTCATTTCATCATCCACACGGCATCCATTCGCCAACATCCATCTCCATTTACCATACATACCACCCATCTCATAATATAGATATATATATATGAAGGAAAACAAGAAGAAATAAGGAAAGGAGAGGCTATAACTAGGAGGGTAGTAAAAAGCACCGACCTTGATCAAGTGAGGAAGAAATCCCCCTTTCCAAAACGATCGTGAGTTGCTGCCCTAGCTTGAGGAGAGTGCCCCACACGAGCTTGAGCCGAGACTTGGAGAAAATAGACTTGAGGATGATCTAGGGTCTCAAACCCCTTTTGATTTCTCTTCAAAATGGAAACCCTAGGTTTAGGAAAACCTTCTCCTTTCTCTCTATCTCTCAAAAGACTCTAAGGGTTGAGAATGAGCCCTAAAGGCTCGGGCAATCCTATATAAGAAAGGGTATAACACCCGAATGCCGAAAATGCCCTTAGTGAAAATTCTGTAAAACGCGAGGACCGAGCGATCGGTGTTAATGACCGATCGATCGGTTGCCTACCGATCGATCGGTTTCATAACCGAGCGATCGGTTGAAATTTCACTCTCTGGAAAATTTCCCCATAGAAAAATCTCGACCAGTCGATAGCCTCCGAGCGATCGGTTTTGGACCGATCGATCGCTCCATGGACCGAGCGATCGGTGCTCTGCTGGTCCAGACTGTTTTGGCCATAACTTTTGACTCGTTCGTCCGATTTCGACGATTCAACTTGCGTTGGGTTCGTACTTCGAAAACGAACATTTCTGATGTTTTGGAATTTCCAATTTCTTCCTTATTTATTAATTGCATTACTTTAAAGGAAAAATGGCTACGAAGGGTCATGCATAAATGTCAAAAGGTCGGGGCTCTACATCCTCCCCCCCTTACAAAAATTTCGTCCTCGAAATTTGGACGAGACATGCATTAGAGAATCAAACAATATTACAAGCTACATATACAAAACCTATACAAAATTCATTCAAACAATTCCGGGTACTTCGCTTTGACTTTGGCTTCACGCTCCCATGTAGCTTCTTCCCGAGCATGGTGCTGCCATTGCACAAGAACCAAAGGGATTGTCTTGTTGCGAAGCACTTGATCTCTCCGATCCAATATGTGAATCGGCTTCTCAACCAACGTGAGATCTTCTCGAATTTCCAACGGTTCCAATTCTAGTACATGCGAAGGGTCCGCAATGTACTTCCGAAGCATAGACACGTGGAAAACGTTGTGAACCGCGGCCATGTGAGGTGGAAGAGCTACTCGATAAGCAACTTCACCAACCCGCGTGATAATCTCAAACGGTCCAACATAGCGAGGACTAAGCTTGCCTCTTTTGCCGAATCTCATAATCCCTTTGCTAGGAGATACTTTCACAAAGACTCGATCCCCTACTTGAAATTCCAAGTCCCTGCGGCGCGTGTCTGCATAGCTCTTTTGGCGATCTTGAGCGGCTTTCAACCGATCCCGGATGATCTTGACTATACTAGCAGTTTGCTCAATCAACTCCGGACCAAGTACTTTTCTTTCTCCTACCTCATCCCAGTAGAGAGGAGACCTGCAGCTTCGCCCATACAAAGCCTCGAACGGAGCCATTTGGATACTCGCCTGATAGCTATTGTTGTAGGCGAACTCCACCAAAGGCAAGTGCTCTTCCCAACTGCCTTTGAAATCCAGCATACAAGCCCGAAGCATATCTTCTATTACTTGGTTCACCCTCTCGGTTTGTCCATCCGTTTGTGGATGAAAAGCAGTGCTGAAGTCAAGTCGGGAACCCATAGCTTCCTGAAAGCTTTTCCAGAATCGTGAAGTGAATCTTGGATCCCGATCTGACACAATACTAACGGGCACTCCGTGCAACCTCACCACTTCCTTGATGTACAAAGCGGCTAACTGGCTAGAGTTGAAAGTAGTTCGGTACGGTAGGAAATGAGCGGACTTCGACAAACGATCCACTACTACCCATATCGCATCTGAGCCCCTTGCCCTCTTTGGCAAGCCAACTATGAAATCCATGGATATATTCTCCCATTTCCACTCGGGAATCGGAAGGGACTGTAATAGACCGGCGGGCCGCATGTGTTCTGCTTTCACCTGTTGACACACCAAGCACCGTGCTACATATTCCGCAACCTCCCTCTTCATATTTCGCCACCAAAAGTGACTCTTGAGGTCCGGTACATCTTCGTACCCCCTGGATGCACTGTGTACTTCGAACGGTGTGCTTCATCCAAAATCTCTCTTCGAAGGTCTGCATTGGCTGGGACGCACAGCCTTCCCTTGAATGTGATAGCACCCCGACTAGTGAGAGAAAAGTCTTCACTGCCCTTGGCAACTTCCTTGTCCCGGAAAGCCAACAATTTCGCATCCATGGCTTGATACTCTTGGATCAAATCTATAATGTACGGCCGAACCGTAACATTTGCCAAGGTAGGACCACGGACAGAGTTATTCACACTGATGTCCAGATTTGCCAAATCTTCTAGCAGCTTCCATTCTTGAACCAACATGTGTGCTAACAACCCCTGAGGTCTTCTACTCAAAGCATCAGCCACTACATTTGCTTTACCCGGGTGGTATTGAATGGTACAATCATAGTCCTTCAGGAATTCCATCCAACGCCGTTGCCTTAGATTCAATTCCTTTTGGGAAAAGAGGTATTTGAGACTCTTGTGATCCGTATACACATAGAATTCCACCCCGTATAAGTAATGTCGCCAGATCTTGAGCGCAAACACGACAGCGGCAAGCTCTAAGTCGTGCGTGGGGTAATTCTTCTCATGCTCCTTCAATTGCCTCGATGCATAGGCAATGACCTTCTTGTGTTGCATAAGCACACATCCAAGTCCAACGTGTGAGGCATCACTGTACACCTCATACCCAAGAGGTCCAGATGGTACTGTAAGGACAGGAGCTGTAGTAAGCCTCTTCTTCAGTTCCGTGAAACTGATCTCACACTTGTCGCTCCATACGAACTTAGCGTTCTTCCTTGTCAGGTAAGTGAGCGGCGCTGCAAGGCTAGAGAAACCCTCTACGAATCTCCTATAGTAGCCTGCCAACCCAAGAAAGCTGCGAATCTCCGTGACACTCTTGGGCCTCGCCCAACTCATAACTGCCTCTATCTTCTTTGGATCCACCGAAATGCCTTCCGCTGATACCACGTGGCCTAGGAATGCCACCTCTTCCAACCAAAACTCACACTTGCAAATTTTGGCGTATAGCTTGTGCTCTCTTAACATTTCCAATGCAAGGCGAAGGTCGCGTATGTGATCTTCCCGTGTCTGGGAATAGACCAAAATGTCATCAACAAATACAATCACGCACCGATCTAGGTATGGTCGGAACACCCGGTTCATCAAATCCATAAAGGCTGCCGGCGCGTTCGTGAGACCAAAAGGCATCACCAAGAACTCATAGTGCCCATATCGAGTCCTGAAAGCAGTTTTGGAAACATCTTCCACCTTAATCTTCAATTGGTGATAACCCGATCGAAGATCTATCTTTGAGAAAAATCTCGCTCCCTTCAACTGATCGAACAAGTCATCAATCCTAGGCAAGGGATACCTATTCTTTACAGTGACTTTGTTCAATTGCCTGTAATCGACACACATCCGCATCGAGCCATCTTTCTTCTTAACAAACAACACCGGGGCACCCCATGGTGAGACACTTGGTCGAATGAAGCCAAGGCCTTGCAATTCCTCCAACTGAGTCTTCAACTCCTTGAGTTCAATAGGGGCCATTCTATATGGAGCTCTGAATACAGGAGCTGTGCCTGGTGCAAGCTCGATCATAAACTCAATCTCCCTGTCTGGAGGCAATCCTGGCAACTCCTCTGGAAATACATCCAGGAACTCACTCACAACCGGAATAGTCGATGAGTCCTTTGCCTCGGGGTTAGCTAAGCTCAACGCCGCAAAACGGGCAATGTCTCTACTTTTTAACCCCCGAAAGTGAAATGGTTTTCCTTTTACCGGCTTGAAGAGTACCATCTTCTCAAAGCAAGCTACATGCCCATGATGTGCTGCTAACCAATCCATTCCCAATATAATATCAAAGTCTTGGAATCCAAGAACGATGAGGTCAACCGCCAACTCGTGGCTTCCAACTTGGACCGCACTATTTCTATACACTTTATCTGCCAATACTGTTTTGCCGAGCGGAGTCGAAATGGCTAACTCCGGTTTTAGCTGACTAGGCTCCACAGAAAAGCCTTCTGAAAAACTCGGCGAGACAAACGAATGAGTAGACCCGGTATCAATCAACACTCGAGCCAAATACTCATTGACTAGTAGGGTTCCTGAAATTTTAACTAGCGGAGTTAATCCATGCATCAACAACGTATACGTGTAGGTTTATATACATATAGAACATGCCGAGTACGTACACAAAAATATAGCATAACATAACAATCATGAATAAAGAAAATACTCCAAACGCGTACCTTGCACCACATCATCAGATGCAAGTGCATCACCCTCTGTCAAAGCAAATACACGCCCCTGGTTCGCCTGGCGAGACTGAGGTGTAGACCGGGTAGTCTGAGATGACGCCTGGTATGATCCTGCTGGGCGTGTCGGGGGCCTACTATCCTGAGACTGGCCTGGTAAATGCCGGCTAGGGCAATCCCTGATCATGTGGCCCTGGCGACCGCAATGATAACATCCACCAGATGCTCTTCGGCAATCTCCTGCCGGATGCCTTTTGCCGCATGAAGTGCAGACCTCATATGTGTAGGCCGGAGGGGCCGATGGTGGTGTATACCTCGCTGCCTGAGGTGTAACTGGCCGTGGGGCTGGAAGAGCCTGAGGTCGAGGTGCCTGTGGCACGTACTGCCGGGGTGCTGGAGGCGCATAAGTCGGCCTCATCTGTGGTGCTGGCCATGTATACTGATAAGGACCAGTCCTGGCCCGCCTCTCTAAAGGTACCGAACCACTAGATTGGCCTCTCGCCAATTCTCTCTTCTTGGACACGGTCTCTGAATTGATCTCAACCAACAAGGCTTTATCCACTACTTCGGCGTAAGTGGCGTGCCTGAAGACCGACACTTTCTCCATGATGACATCCTTGAGCCCTTGCTCAAACCTCCTCGCCTTCATTGCCTCGGTGGCAATCATATGTGTCGCGAAGCGTGATAGCTCCGAGAACTTGGCCTCATAAGCGGCCACAGACATCGAACCTTGCTCAAGGTTGATGAATTCTCTCTCTTTCCTTTCCCGAGCTCCAACCGGGAAATACTTCTTATAGAATGTGTCCTTAAACTCCTCCCAAGTCCACGGTTGACCTTGCATGGTCAAGTCCCGTGTCCTCAATGCGGACAACCACCAATGGTGGGCTTCGCCCTCTAGCATAAAAACTGCCCATGCCACTTTCTCTTCCTCTGTAGGAGAGAGCACCGCAAATATCTTCTCAACCTGGAGGATCCAAGCCTCCGCAGTAAGAGGGTCCACACTCCCGTGGAAGGATGGAGGCCTCAATCTCCTGAATGCCTCAACTCCAGCTGTACGATGTACTGGAGCTGCGGGCGGTGGAGTAGGTGCCGCCGACGATGGTATAGCTTGCCGAGCCGCCAGTATGGCGAGTGTCTCAGCAATAGAGCCTAAGACCTGGGAGAGGTCAGGCTGCTCATCCTCATCCCGTGAAGAAGAGGAAGCTCTGGTATGTGGTCCACGACCCCGTGTGTTCCGTCTCATGACTAAAGTCCTGAGAATAATAACACCACATGAGTCTAACTTGAAACCACAGTTTATTTCAATGTCATTTCACAATAATTCAATTGGTATTAGTTGTATAATACTAATATACATCACCTCAAGTCATCAGAGTATTCATCACATTATACTTATACTTCAGTGTTCTAGCGTACCTAGGACCCGTACTTGGTTGAAACAACCATTTTGACTAAGACTAAAGTTTAGTCTTACACTTGGAACCAGACTCGCTCCCGACTCACTTCCTTCCTAACTTGTTTCCTAACATATGCTCTTGTCAAGCCGTGGTATAAGATTCTAAGTGACCCTAAAGACCTAAAGCCTAAGCTCTGATACCACTTCTGTCGCGACCCAAAACCCACCCTAGGAGTTAGAGTGAATCTTGGACGACTTAATCATTACTTACATGACTTGCTTGACGAACCAACCTGCAAAACTCACAGAACATATACAATAGAGGATAACAGCGGAAGCATAACTATAAAACACAACGGAAGTCTAACAAACCTCTAAGTATATATACACATGGTCCAAGTTTAATACAAAAGAAAACAAAACAAAGAAAGTGCGGACATGCCCGCCAAAATACATGGATATAATCACTCATGCTCACCCACAGCTAAACCACTTAGAACCTAACACCACCTACTGATAACCCTCTACGGGAGGTTCCTCCAAAGGTTCCTCGACGTACTCCTCCTCCACCCAAGGGCTAGGAGCACAGACATCAAATGGAGCAGCAGCTCCCTCAGAACCTGCCGACATAAGAAGTACGGCTGAGCATGGAATACTCAGCGGGTACTAAATACTAACCAATAGACATAGCAAAACCATAGCAGTATAGGAAGCAGGAAGCATTTCACATATATAAAGCAGGAAACAATTTCAAGCATATGAAGCAGGAATAATTCATATCATGACAATAAAGTAAAGGAGTATATAATCATGCTTGAATTCATAAAAGCCGATAGAACCCTTGAAAACAC
Source organism: Tetracentron sinense (assembly GCA_015143295.1). Taxonomy (NCBI): domain Eukaryota; kingdom Viridiplantae; phylum Streptophyta; class Magnoliopsida; order Trochodendrales; family Trochodendraceae; genus Tetracentron; species Tetracentron sinense. Next base: position 33,886,809 of record CM026563.1, on the reverse strand, counting down.
CGTGCACTTGACTTGACTGAAAATACCATTTCCTTGCTTGAAAACTTGTCATGTTTGTCTTATCTTATCGTATCATGCATGTCATGCCATGTCATGCTTGCTTGGAAAGTAAACTACTTGTGAGGGAAGGGAGACCCTTCATCCTAAATGCCCATGCTTTTCATGCCATGTCTTGTCATGCTTGCTTGGAAAAGTAAACTACTTGTGAGGGAAGGGAGACCCTTCTTCCTAAATGCTCATGTCATGTCCTTTCACTTGTGAGATGTTCTTGTGAGATGTACTTGCGAGGGAAGGGAGACCCTTCTTATGAAAATGCATGATTGTCTTGTCCTTGCCAAAAGCGAGGTAAAACATATCGTACGATATGCCCCACCTCTAAATCCCATTCTTGAAAACCTCGGTAAATCATGTAATGTATGCGTGCTCGTGAGGTCGTGTGCATACTTGCATTTGGAATTAAATATGGCATTTGAGTAATTCATAACACATAACATCAATGATTTGGGCAATTCAATATTGATATCATTTAGGGAAAGCGAACAATCACACTATCATAACCCTAGCAATTTCCATAAACCTTAAACATGCACTTTCTTAATTTATCATTCATTTTATTCACCTTGGCATTTCATCAAACATGGTACATTCATTATTTATTAACCCTACAACATGCTTTTCTAGGTGGTTTATACTCACATCACACTTGTATGTTTATTATTAGTACAATGCCCTTCCCCATTCATTCATTTCATCATCCACACGGCATCCATTCGCCAACATCCATCTCCATTTACCATACATACCACCCATCTCATAATATAGATATATATATATGAAGGAAAACAAGAAGAAATAAGGAAAGGAGAGGCTATAACTAGGAGGGTAGTAAAAAGCACCGACCTTGATCAAGTGAGGAAGAAATCCCCCTTTCCAAAACGATCGTGAGTTGCTGCCCTAGCTTGAGGAGAGTGCCCCACACGAGCTTGAGCCGAGACTTGGAGAAAATAGACTTGAGGATGATCTAGGGTCTCAAACCCCTTTTGATTTCTCTTCAAAATGGAAACCCTAGGTTTAGGAAAACCTTCTCCTTTCTCTCTATCTCTCAAAAGACTCTAAGGGTTGAGAATGAGCCCTAAAGGCTCGGGCAATCCTATATAAGAAAGGGTATAACACCCGAATGCCGAAAATGCCCTTAGTGAAAATTCTGTAAAACGCGAGGACCGAGCGATCGGTGTTAATGACCGATCGATCGGTTGCCTACCGATCGATCGGTTTCATAACCGAGCGATCGGTTGAAATTTCACTCTCTGGAAAATTTCCCCATAGAAAAATCTCGACCAGTCGATAGCCTCCGAGCGATCGGTTTTGGACCGATCGATCGCTCCATGGACCGAGCGATCGGTGCTCTGCTGGTCCCGACTGTTTTGGCCATAACTTTTGACTCGTTCGTCCGATTTCGACGATTCAACTTGCGTTGGGTTCGTACTTCGAAAACGAACATTTCTGATGTTTTGGAATTTCCAATTTCTTCCTTATTTATTAATTGCATTACTTTAAAGGAAAAATGGCTACGAAGGGTCATGCATAAATGTCAAAAGTTCGGGGCTCTACAATGCAGTTAGAGAAGATATTCTCTGTGCTCAAGCCTACTGAGGATTAGAGAGTGAAGTGGGCCTCTTTTGTCATGGAAGGAGAGGCAAAGCATTGGTGGAGGTCCGCGACAAGGAAGAGAAATGAAGAGAGAGCAGGACAGCCATGGACATGGGGAGAGTTCCTCGATGTTTTTTATGAGCAGTACTTCCCGACTTCAGTAAGAGAGTTGAAGGAGATTGAGTTCTCCACTCTATAGTAGGGGAGCATGTCAGTGGCCGAGTATGAGGCCAATTTCGCTAAGCTATCTAGATTCGCGCCTCATTTGATCACCACAGAAAGCATGAAGGTGAGGAGATTTGAGAGGGGTCTCAAGGACTACATCAGAGACAGGGTTGAGATCCTACGTCTTGAGACTTGCCTGAAAGTTAGTGAGAGAGCTTTGATCACCAAGAGGAGATCGGCGGAGTTTTTGAGGAAGAGAGGAATGCAAGCAGATAGACAGAGACTGCAGGACAAGAGGCCAAGGACATCAGGTCCTATACCGATTGCTAGGCCTACCCCATATCAGAGGCCTACTCAGGTTGCCCCGCCTACTACTGGGACTTAGTTGTATGATGTATGCAGCCAGTGTGGAAAGAGGCATAGAGTAGAAGAATGTAGGGCAATTACTGGAGGTTGTTTCCATTGTAGAGATATTTCACATCGGATCCGAGATTGCCTACTCCGCATTAAGCAGGGGCTTCAGCCAACTCAGCCACAAGGAGGCAGGCCACCAATGAGGCCACTGATACAGCAGAGGCCCTCCGAGACCACAGCAGCCTCGCCAGCCAGCTCAGGGCCGGGTGTTTGCCACATCGAAGCGGGATGCACAAGCGTTTGATGACGTTGTGCAAGGTACGTCTATTTGTGATTTTAGTTAATTAAAGTATTGTTTTGATGCCATGTATGTGATGATAAACATTATGCATGAATATGCTTTATGTATGATGTATGTATGTATTCATGATTTGACAATTAGCTTTGTATATTAATTCAAGCTCATTGTTGATAAATGATTTTCTCGCTCATGTATTGATCGATACTAGGTCTACTCACTCCTTTGTCACACCTAGTTTTGCATGAGAGTTTTCAACGGAGCCAAGTTTGTTAAACTGTGAACTGTCGATTGCCACTCCTGTTGGTAGTTCAGTCATCACTGATAAGGTCTATCGAGCTTGTGATATTCGAGTGGGTCTGAGAGAAATGCCAGCTGATTTGATTGTCCTTGAATTCTAAGACTTCGACGTCATACTAGGCATGGATTGACTTTCCAAATACCATGGGCATGTCGACTGTTTTGGGAAGGTGGTCAACTTTAGATCAATCAGTTAGCCCCCTTTTAATTTCCAAGGATTGAAGAAGAAAGACTTAGCTCGTTTCACAACACTGAGTCTTACTACCTCGGAGATACCAGATTCTTCAAGCATCCCGATTGTAGAAGAATTCTTGGATGTCTTTGCAAAGGATTTACTGGGCTTGCCGCCTGATAGGGAGATAGAGTTCGCGATTGAATTAGCCCCGGGTACGACACCTATCTCCAAGGCGCTATATAGGATGGCTCCAGTAGAGTTGAAAGAGCTTAAGGAGCAGGTTGAAGAGTTACTCAATCTTGGATTCATTCGCCCAAGTGTATCACCTTGGGGAGCTCCGGTGTTGTTTGTGAAGAAGAAGGATGGTTCGATGAGGATGTGCATCGACTATCGATAACTAAACAAGGTCAATATCAAGAACAAATATCCTTTACTAAGGATTGATGACTTGTTTGATCAATTGCATGGAGCGAAGTATTTTTCCAAGATCGATTTAAGGTTGAGCTACCATCAGTTGAAGATAAAGGCCGAGGATATCCCTAAGTTTGCTTTTCGAACCCGTTATGGGCATTATGAATTTTTAGTCATGCCGTTTGGTTTGACAAATGCTCCAGCAGCATTCATGGATCTCATGAACAGAATCTTCAGGCCGACTCTTGACCACTTTGTGATTGTGTTCGTGGATGATATTCTGGTGTACTCTAAGACATAGAAGGAGCATGAGATGCATTTCCGAGTCACACTAAAGAAACTCTGTGAGCATAAGTTATATGCTAAGCTTAGCAAGTGCGAGTTTCGGCTAGAAAAAGTAGCATTTCTAGGCCATGTAGTGTCGCCAGAGGGGATTTCAGTTGATCCTGCTAAGATAGAAGCAGTGGAAGGATAGGCAAGGCCAAAGAGCGTCATAGAGATTTGAAGCTTCTTGGGCCTAGCTGGATATTATTAGAGAATTGTAGAAGGATTTTCCAGCTTGGCAGCTCCACTCACTCACCTCAAGTTTGTGTGGAATGAGAAATGTGAGAAGAGTTTCCTTGAGTTGAAGAAGCGTCTCACCACCGCTTCGATCTTGACTGTTCCATCTGGTAGTGAAGGTTCTGTGGTATACAGTGATGCCTCACTTTTTGGGTTAGGTTGTGTTCTTATGCAACATGGGAAGGTAATCTGCCTATGCTTCTCGGCAGTTGAAAGACTACGAGAAGAACTATCCTACCTATGATTTGGAATTGGCAGCTTTAGTCTTTGCTCTCAAGATCTGGAGACACTATTTGTACGGTGCGCAGTTTGAAGTATTCACTGATCACAAGAGTCTAAAGTATTTGTTCTCGCAGAAAGAGTTGAATTTGAGGCAACACAGTTGGGTGGAATTCCTCAAGGATTATGAATGCTCTATCTAGTAGCACATGGGGAAAACAAATGTGGTGGCAGATGCGCACAATAGGCGACTAACTAGATTTTTAGCACATTTGATGGTTCAAGAATGGAAGCTACTTGAAGAAGTGTCTAGCCTTGATGCGGGTTTCAGTGTTGGAGCGCCTGGAGCTTTGTTGGCTAACATTATGGTTAGGCCAACCTTATTGGACATGATTAAAGAGTTACAGTGGAACGATGGAGAACTGCACGCTACTATGAACAAGTTGCTTAGCAATGGGTTTGAGGATTTCTCTTGGAAAGATGATGAAATCTCTTTTAAGGATATACTTTGTGTTCCGGATAATAAAGATTTAAGAAGGAAGATTCTGGATGAAGCACACAAGTCCATGTACACTGTCCATTCGGGAGGTACCAAGATGTACCAGAACCTTAAGAAATATTTTTGGTGGAAAGGTATGAAAAAGGATGTGGCTACGTATGTATCCAAGTGTTTAGTGTGTTAGTAAGTGAAGGCCGAACACAAGAGACTGACATGACTCCTTCAGTCACTTCCTATTCCCGAGTGGAAGTGGGAAAATATCTCAATGGATTTCGTTGTTGGTTTGTCAAGGACAACGAAGAACTTTGATGCCATTTGGGTTGTGGTCGATTGATTGACTAAGTCGGCTAATTTTCTTCCATATCGGATCACGATCAATTCTAACCAATTGGCTAACCTCTATATCAAGGAGATAGTCCGTTTGCATGGAGTGCCAGTTACTATTGTTTCTGATCGAGACCCGAGATTTACTTCCAAGTTCTGGAAGAGTTTTTAGCAGGCCATTGGGTCCCATTTAGATTTCAGCGCGACATTTCATCCGTAAACAGATAGGCAAACTGAGAGAGTGAATTAGATCATAGAGGACATGCTACGGGCTTGCATGTTAGACTTCTAGGGTAGTTGGGATGATCACTTGCTGTTGGTTGAGTTTTCCTACAACAATAGTTATCAAGCAAATATTCAAATGGCTCCATTTGAGGCACTATTGTAATGACCCGCATTTAATTCATGGTCTTCATAAATTTTATGAGTTAAATTATTGATTAATGGTACTTAAAACAAAGTGTAAATCCTAGGAGAAACCAATGCATTAAAATCTTGAATCTCAAAACCCATTTAATTCACTTGATTTAGTGAATTTATAGAGATAAATTGCACTAAATCAAAGAAGAATAAAAAGTAGCAAAAAAGTAAAAAAAAAAAAAAAAGCGCCGGTGATTGATCACCACCGGCGGGTGATCGATCGCCCAAAACGCCGGTTGGGCGGCGATCTAGCGCGTTTTCTCTTGTTTTGAGTCCCTAGGGCTCCCAATGTATAAATACCCCTTTATACTCGTGGGGAGGGTTTTCCAAGGCCTTCTAAAACCTAAAAGAGAGAAAGGGGGGAATTTTTAAGAGATCAAAGAGAGAGAGAGAATGAAGGAATTCAAAGATTCGGTCTAGAAAAAGGGAAAAGGAGGAATGAAGATCAAGTAGAACTCTATTCGCAAGTGATAGATCGTAGGGATACGATTAAGTGAGGTAAATAACAGATCTAGTATCCAATATCTTGAATAGTTAACCTAAAATAATGAATAAAAAGGAGTAAACCAAAGAAAGATGTAAAGATGGGTAGGATCCATGAATATGTCTATGATTTTTGTTTATTATGGTTGATCTATTAAAATAGGATGTGAAGAACCCATTTATGAAATTGTTTATTTATTTTTGATGGTTAAATTAGGACGTGAAGAACTTAGTGAAGATATTGTCTCATTATTTTGATGGATAAAAAAAAAAAGGATGTGAAAAACCATGATTATAATCTCTGTTATTGAATAATTAACATAGGATGTGAAGAACTATATTTAATTCCCATTTTATTATTTATGGATGATAAATAAGATGTGAAGAACTAGATTTTTAGTTTCAGTTTATAACTCCTTGATGATTAAACTAGGATGTGAAGAGCTGTAATTATGACCATAATTTATTACTAGTGAATGATTAAATTAGGACGTGAGAACCCAGTTGTTATATAATTTTATTATTTATTGATTTGATGTAGAGGATCTATTGATGATATAATTTTATTATTATTGGAATGTTAAAATAGGATGTGAAGAACCTATTGCAGATATTGTTTTATTATCACAGAATTATTATGTTAGGATGTGAAGAATTATGTATAATTTATTTATGATTCAACATGGGGATTGGGAAAGTTATTGAAGTGTGCAAATTGATGAGAAGAATGAGATGGTGGATGGATTGAATGGATGATCTGATTGTGATATTTGATGATGTTTGAGTTGATTTTATGTTTGACAGTTTAAGAAAATTCTTATTAAATAAAAAGGATTACGATTAGGATATTGATCTTGATTAAATAAACAAGGGATTTTGACAATGAAATTAGATCGTGATTTAGGAATATTTTTAAGACCAACTGTGATTTTTATATTGTTGAATCATTAGAAATCTGATGGTTTGTGTATTGCTTTTATGTTCCTAATACGTGATATACCATTGGGTAAACGAACCTCTGATGAAAGTCAAGCTTGCCTAGGCCTGGTTAACGTAGAGTATGGGACGCTATGGTGAGATGTCCTATGACCCTTGACGGCTAGTCTTAGGTGAAATTTAAACAAGAGGTGTATTTTTGTGCACTCATGAATAAAAAAGATGCAAGAGTATGAATAAAGAATTAAAGATATTAATGAAATGTAAGTAAGATCAAAAACAAAGTAAGAAAAGTAAGTAAACAAGAAAGACACACAAAAGCGATAATGTATGTTGTGTTGTGCACCACCGGATACCATCAGAAAGGGCGAGATATATGCCAAAGTAAGTAACCCGTCGTACCGAAAAATATACTAAGCCGTCCATACCGGATAATGTACGAAGGGTGGTATCTCGGTAAAGTAAAGTATAGTAACCCCTTTCCTTATACGGTAAAACGGTACTTAAGTTATTACAAATGCATGTGAATGTGTATTGGTGTGATGATAATATATGAAATACGAAAAGTAAGAAAAGAAAGAAAGAAAGAATAGAAAGAAGGAAAAGAAAGAAAGAGAAAGAAAGAAATTGGCATAATGTAAATGTTTAACTTCCGCACTCTGATTTTATATGTAAGTTAATGTATGAAATGATGAAATACATGTAAGAAGTTATTTTGTATATTGTTTATCATGATCTGTTATATACGCGGAGTAACTCGTTACTCAGCCGATGACTTTTGTTGTCGGCAGGTCTAGGTCCAGGTTTTGACATTTGTGCACCCGGCCCTTGGGAAGAAGAAGAGTACATCGAGGAACTTGCAAGTGACTATCTCGAGGAAGAAAGGGACCTTGATCGATGGCCCTATTATTGAAGTTGTTTTATGGTTATTTAAATTCTAGAAGATTTTAATCATTGATAGAGACACATGTTAGGTAGTCTTTTATGTTTATGGTCCGGATGGGTGACCAGGATTTATTACTTTTCAGTTATATTATGGGATTGGAGTTTTAGTTGTTGGTTTATTTGAAGAAAAAAAAATTTTAGGTCCATATTTTTGTGCCTTAATTGCTTCTAACAGGATGATTATTAAGTAGGTCACGTGCCAAGATCTCACATCCTCCTAGGTGGGGTTTTGGGGCTCGACAACTATATGGGAGGAGTTGCCGTTCACCATTGTGTTGGGGATGAAGTTGGTGAGAGGAAACTTTTGGGTCCTCGAGCTCGTTGGTCAGACTGTGGATAAAGTTCAGTTGATCAGAGAAAGGTTGAAAGCAGCTCAGAGTAGGCAGAAGAGCTATGTTGATACTCACAAGAGTGATCTTGAGTTCCAAGTTGGAGATTTTGTGTTTGTTAAGATCTCACCTACGAAGGGGGTGATGAGATTCGGCAAGCGGGGCAAGCTCAGTCCGAAATATGTTGGTCCTTTTGAGATCATCACCCGGGTCGGAGAAGTTGCTTACCGGGTCACCTTGCCACCTCACATGGCAGATGTGCATAATGTCTTTCACATCTCTATGTTGAGGAAGTATATTTCGGATCTTTCACACGTCATTGATTTGGAACCGTTAGAAATTCGGAAAGATTTCACTCTAGTGGAGCAATCGGCTCAAATCTTGGATCGGAAGGAGCAAGTCTTACGTTCAGAGGTCATTCTTCTTGTACTCTTGCAATGAGAGCATCATTCTAGAGAAGAGGCTACTTGGGAGAGAGAAGTCGAGATCTGCGAAAAGTACCTGCACTTGTTCACCTAAGGTACGTAAATTTTGGGGACGAAATTTCTTTTAAGGGGGGAGGATGTAGAGACTTGAAACTAAATTATATGTTTCTATCTTATTTATTATGAGTAGTTTAGTCTTTTATCATGTTTTATGCTTATGTATTTATATTTAACTAGTGTGGTATGATCAAGGTTTAATCAAGTTGTAAAGAAGAGGGATGTCATAACATACCCTTAACAAAATTGTTCCCCTTCAAAATCCGATAACCGAGTCAAAAGTTATGGTCAAAATACCAAATCAAGGTAAAATTTAGTCGGAATCCGGAAAGGAGGGCTACGATCTATCGCAAACCAAGTAAGATCGATTGCAAATTTCTGTGATCGGTCGCATTCAGGCAAGTTTTTCTGATTTCCTTTCAGGTCTAAGTGCGATAGATCGCACCAAAGGTGCGATTGATTGCACTCGCGCCCAGATTTTGTTAAAAAGTGTGTTTTTTTTGGGTTTTTAACCATTGGGGCTATAAATAGGGGTTCTATTTTGAGATTTTTAGGGTTCTAAACCATTTCTAACTTAATTTGGCAAAGGAAAAGAGGAAACCTAGGGTTTTGAGGGAGAAATTGCTTGGAAAAGGAGATTGTTAGGAGATTGCAAGGAGAGCTTTGAGACCTTCCTCAAAGCTTCTTGGGAGTGATTTGGATCCAAGAGAAGGATTCCTAAGGTCGATATACTATCTAAATCAACCCTATTATGATGTTTTGTGAATGTTAGTATAATAGAAATAGAGATTAGATATGTTTTTTCCTAATTTTGTATGAATTAAGATATTATGGATGGAAATGGGGTTTAATAGTATGGATGAAATGTATGGAGGATGTGATGAATTTATGGATGTGGAATGTATTTGGGTTGCATGGATGGATTATGGTGTGGTGAGATGTTGGAAATGGGAAAGGGCAATGTAATCATAAATTATGCACCCAAGGTGTTTGTTGAAATACTTGAGAGGATAAATACTAATATGGTACTATGGAATTGTTGGAAATTGATTACGAATTATGCTAAGAATCATGATAATATACATATATATGTGATTGTTTGTTAAATTATGTGTAATTATTTGCATGGTAATTGATATTCGGGAAGGTAAGAATTTAGAAAAAAATCTTTCAAACCGGGAATTCTCTAACTATATGGTATGACACAACATAGTGGAGCTTCCATGGTGGGAGATCGGAATCTAAACGATTACCAACTCGAATGTTAATTACAACACTTATGCACAAACCCACATGTATGTTAAGAGAAGACTCTCATAAGTCACACATGTGGACCATAAGCATAAGTATTGCAGATGCCTGATGTTCTGAATAAGCCCAATGAAAGATCTGAATAAGTGCATGTTCTGAATAAGCTGCTCAAGACTCATAAGCATAAGCATTGCATACGCCTGTCATTCTGAATAAGCCCAATGAGGGATCTAAATAAGTGTATGATCTGAATAAGTGCATAAACATAAGCATCTCAGAAGCACGTGGTTCATAAGCATAAGCATCTCATAAGTATTTTGTCTTCTAAGTCTAAAGTTCTCAGAAGTACACGAGTCAAGGTGATGAAATGATGTATATGAGCACATGTTCATCCACACTCTGATTATGTTATTATGCTATTGAATATGGTTCTAATTAAGTGCAGGTATACTATGTTCTTGCCTGGATTTTATATACACCGAGTACTTTTGTACTCATCCAAACTTTTGTTTTGGCCGGTTTAGAGCAGGAGCACACAGCGGAGCTATGGATTGAAGAAGCGTACGTTGAAGAAGGAGGAGAAGGTGAGCCTTCCGAGGAGGGAGCCAGGGGCTTTGATAGCTACCCCTATTAGCTTATGTTTTGTTTTGGTTAAGAGAATTGTAATTGACTCTTAGATGATGTTGTTTAGCAGACTACATTATAGATGGGTACCAAACTATTTTTTTTTATGGTAGATTGTTTATGTTGAGCATAGACTTGAGCAGGATGACTTGGCTTATTTTAAATCGAATTTTATTACTCTCATTTTTGGAGACTCGTGTAGTATGCCTTGGATGTCATGAGATTTTAAGCAGGCTTAAGAAATGTGGCGACCCAAGGTCCTGTTTTGGTCAAGGTAGGTTTTGGGGTCGTTACACTAATCTCGGGAGGAACTGCTTTGATCTAACCCTATGCTCTCTGCGGTCCTTAGGGAACAAACATTCAATCCTACACCCTTGTCTATGAGCACCTTGTGAACCTCAAAATCCTCTATGTAGTTAGTTATGTGGAGAGGCAACATGTGCGGATAGCCTGTATGTGCTGCATCATTTTCGGTAAAGGTGATGGATTGAGTGTTGTGATTTGCCCTATCATTGTCTTCAGGCCTTCTGGTGGGGTATCCTTGGGAATGTGGGCTAACTTGAGCACACTAAAGAAGATGTTGGCGTGCTTCTGGGATGTCTTGAGCAGTTCACAGATATATATATATATATATATATATATATATAAAGAAAGAAATAAGTGCCACCTAACCCCCTCTCTTTGCTATCTAATCTTCAATTCCAAGAATCCTATGAGTTCTATTTTAAGGATGCCACGTGACATCCTTTTTTTAATCTCAACCGTTAACTCTCTCTCTCTCTCTCTCATACGTATCCCTCTCAATTAAAAAATCATTTGAGGATTTTAGGAGATTGTTCCCTCCACGTCTCTATTTATAATCTCAACCGTTAACTCTCTCTCTCACACATGTCTCCCTCACAAACAAATACATTTGGAGGGATTTTAGGAGATTGTGATAAGAGAGATAGAGATAAGAATGATAGATAGAGAGTGTAGAAAGATTCTAGGGGATTGTGATACGACTTAAGTGGGAAGAGATTTTAGAGGATTGTGAGGGATAAAGAGATAGTATTAGAGATTTATTTTATAAGCTTTTTTACACCCGTGCATCGCATGGGGTCTCTACTAGTATATATATATATATAGAGAGAGAGAGAGAGAGAGAGAGACGTGGCTTACTAGAGTTTTTGGTAAGCGCTAGTTTCGTAGCCCTTGGATCTTAATCTATTCTCAATCTAACCCTTGACACAAAACATATGATTTTGGTAGAAAACCACCCTCCATTTAAAGGAAAGAACCACATTTTAAGAAGGTTCATCTCTCACGGCTCTCCCTCTCCCCTTGTTCTCACCACGTTTAGAGTCTCTAGTGAGTACCTCTTCAAAATCTCAACACATTGTAAAAAACAGCTTGATCAGGTTGTTAGACCATCGACTTGAAGGTCAAAAAAAGCAGACATTCCTATAGCCTAAGTATGGTCTAGTAAACCCTAGAAGTTAATGCTCACTAACTAGTTTCTCAAAAAGAATTTCATGTTGGAATAATTGTAAGCAATTTAAATCAGTAAAGAAATTATACCAGAATATTTTCCAGCAGTAGAATAATACAGATAATAGTATGATTGCAAATTTGTAAAAGAGAAAAAATCTTAGCAGTAGAAAACTTATCAGTATAATTTGATCGAGGCACGTGTTAGACACACTATCCTTAAGGTGAAATTCGGCCCCTGCTAATTCTCGCTGATCGTGATGCTCATAGGACAAATGGCGGTCACCCCCAAGATACAACGATCAACACCAAGGAACAGGAGCACTCTCAATTCCTTGGTCTGCAGAAAACTCGATGATGTTCCAGTCCAAAAAAATGTTCAAAACAAATGATCATAGCTTTTCGAAAATGAATAAGAAACTTAAGAAATGTTTAATCCCTAAAGAAGAGCAATGACAACTTTCTTCTTGCATGTATAGGTCTAAATCATGTTTTTAGATCTACTATTTGAAAGAAACTCTTTTCCTTTAAATAGGCTAAAGACAACCCGTAAAATAAAAGCTGTTAAAAGCTATAAAGACCCAAACGTTTTGAAGATGAATGATTCACAACCATAATAAATAATATTAAATGATTGTTTCCAAAAATCAATGATTTTGAAACGGTAACATTTAACTTTTAAGAGAAAGTGAATTGATAAGAAAGATTATATTCTTCAAATATTTATTTTAAAATACTTAAAATATAACAATCCCCCACATAGAATTAATATTTGAAAAAAAATAATAGCACACAAAAAATTGGGTTGATTAGAGATACTGCATATGGGAAAATGTTTCTTTAGACTTGAACTTTTACTTAGTGTAGACTTATCGAGTGCATGAAGGGATTGGTGAACTAGGTCTTGAACCAAACTCTTGAGTTCATAAACTTAGACAATAAATCACACACACAGTTTCTCCCTACTATCATCGAGTTCTACGGTTGTGCACATTTCGGCCATATGCTAAATCCCAGTATTCATGAGCGCTCTAGAGAATTAGCCTAAGTTCTCATAGGAAGCGGCCCTACTTCCACACTCATATAGGTGCATCTATCAAGAGTGTCCCATAACTTTACACCCTACTGAGAATCAGCTATAGATGACAATAAGAGTCTATGACTCATCCTCCTCTTGTTCATCCTCCTCTTGTTAAAGGTATCACTTCAACATCATAGGGAAGAGCATGGAGTAAACTCCTAAGTTGTACTCTCATCAAGTCACTCAACAACTTATTTTTTCCATTGAACCTAGTTCTTGGGATCTCCAGTCATTTAGGTTGGGTTTCCATTTTAGGTAAATTTTTATCAATAGGCTTTAGCCTCATCCCCCTCGATGTATAATGGTTTAGCTTTTGAGCTAATCATTTGGTAAACAGATCCGCAATATTTTCTTTTGACCTCACAAAATCAAGTATAATAATTCAATTGTTAAGTAATTCCTTAACCGAATTATGCCTTCGACGTATATGTCGGGATTTCTCACTGATACAATTTTAGCTCTTGCTATAGCAGCTTGACTATCATAATATATTAAGAGAGCAGACATTGGCTGGCTCCAAAATGGTATATCTACCAACAATATTCTTAACAATTTTGTTTCTTCTCTAGCTTTATCTAAAGCTATGAACTTTGATCTCATGATGAATCAGGCTATGCAGGTCTATGTAATAGATTTTTATGATACTGCACCTCCTCCAAGAGTGAACACATATACACTTTTAGACTTCGATTCATTTGAATCTGAAATCTAGTTTACATTGTTATATCCTTTTAATATAACAGGATACTCAATATAATGGCATCGTTGTATCCTTCTAGTACAACGGAATACTCAATATAATTTAAGACAACAATCTAAATTATATCTCAAATTTCTTAAAACCCTAATTTAAGTATCCCAGAGATCTTGTCCTGAGTTATAGGTAGATCTACTGAGTTTACCTATATCATGCTATATAGGTATAATACAGTTCATGATATAAATCATACTGCCTATTACTCTCAAGTTTATTTACTAGCTAGTCCACCAAATTAATGGATCTGAATTATACTGACTCTCTCCTAGAGTAATTATCTAACCATCTATAGGATAAACATCTACAAGATAATCGCTTGTAAGATAATTATCTACAATATTACCATCTACATGATATTCATTTGTAGAATAACTAGCATAACACTTCATCTGACGAATATGCCAGGATTCTCATTATAGATATATTCCATTACCAAGGTGGATCTTATTATTATTTTTGCACAATGAAACAAATAAGATTTTAAGTCATTCACTTTCTATACATTTCTCTCTATAGGCATCAAATATGAGCTCTATAGTGGATTTAGACTGTCTGCTTGGATAATTTTCAAGAAATAGCCCTACCAACAAGGGTGAATACCTAAAATTTTGATCTCATTGAGATAAATATATATTTTCAAATATATAAATTCATGTTATTTCAACTCAAGTTTACATTTGCTTGTACTATGTCAAATTTAAATGATCAAATCATTAACATATAATTCTCATAACTCTAGGTTATAAATAAACTTTAGGTTTTAAATAAACTTTAGGTTTATTCTCATATAATATCATTGACCTATAAGCAAATGTTTTATTAGGCTGCTTTTATGTAAAACACCCCCACAATTTCAAATATTATATAATACACCCAGAGTTTAAAAGGAGTTTCTCTATGAGAGCATATAAAAAATACTTCATTAACCACATAGGTTAATTCAACCACATAGTCCATAATGTATAACAGTCAGAGCACATGCTCAGATCACCTTTAAATAAATCATCATTTATCAACAACATAACTCAAAACATATGATGTTATATGGAAGTTGTTGTATATGTATTAAACAATATTCGATATAAGAATAAACATGTTCATAGCTCAACTTGGCTCAACATGACTTGTTTTGCACAAGATATTTAGTGCGTTACATCAAGTGGAAAACTAATACACAATGGAGTGTATACGCTCAATACTCTAGTTAAGATACACTATCTCTTGTATGTTTCTTTAACATACAATTATAAAGTTGTTTTAACCATTTTGTAAATATATATATATATATATTTCTCAGTACTTTATCATTAGACTAATGCACAAAATTTTATTTCCAAAATTTACGTCTCCACAATCCAAGACTTGCATTTAAAAGCAAAAATTAGGAATCTATCAAGCTCTTTAATTTTTCTTGATATGATCCAATGATCAATATATTATTAAAATATAAACAGATAATTACACATAACTCGCCCTTGAGTTTAGTATAAACACACTTACCTGCTTCACTAATTTTGAACTCATTAAAGTATAATGTTTTCAAACTTTTCATGCCGCTTACTATAGTCTATATAAATATTTAAATAGGCTACAAAATTTATGTTGTAGACTTTAAACTACAACCTGTAAAGCACCCCAATTTTGCACCCCTTTAGTCTCTTTTCACATCCTTAAAAACACTTTTAAAAACTCTCTTTTAGAACCCTCTTTCCACGTGCTTTGATTTTCGGAAATGGCCCAAAAGTAGAAAATGAACAAAATGCCCCTTTAGTGAAAAATGACCAAAATACCTTTAAAAAGTTCTGAAAAAGTCGTATTTTATCTAAAATATTTTTCTGCATTCTATCAGTTCAATTTCAACTGTTTTTTAGATCAAATCGAGCCTAAAACAAGAAAAATGCCACTATGGAGAAAAATGACTAAAATACCCTTAGAAAAGTGCTCAAAAGTTGTCATTTTGACAAAAATAATTTTACAAATTTTTCGGTTCAATTTTGGCTATTTTTGGGGTCAAAACGGGCTTAAAATGCAAAAATCAGCTTTCGACAAATCAGGAGGTGACATGTGGCACAAGAATAAAAAAATATTTTTTTAAGCCTTTAATATAGGCGCTACTTCAAGTAGCGCCCCCAGGTATTTACAAAAATGTCATTCCCCCTATTTTCACCGCCTTACTATGCGTGTTTCGGAAAAATCCAAATAGGGGTGCTACTTCAAGTAGCGCCCACCCAGTTTGGCACCCTTTTACTGCCTTACTATTCACCACCGCCCTGCTTTTCGGGGATTTTATCCAAAATAGACTCTACTTCAAGTAGCACCCCCCCATTTTGAAGAACTATCAATACCCCACCCCATTTCCCTCATTTCTTACTCATTCACTCTCCTCTCTCTTCCTTTTCTTCTTCAAAACCTTGCGTAGCGCCTGGAATCCTGAGAAAGTCAATTGCAAATGGTCGATCCTCGGGACCCATTTCAGAAATCTTTTCAGATTTTCCGGAAGGTAACTTTTCTTAAAAAACCTTGTCTTGCTTTATCTTGTAGTAGTTTAAATTATTTTGTTTGACTGCTTGCCTTACCTAGTCGAACCCCTGCCTAAATCTCAGTCCAAATATAGCCTTGCCTAGTCGAATACCAACCTATATAGCCTTGCTTAATCGAACCCCTGCTCAAATCCCAAATCAAATCTAGTTTGGCATAGTTGAACTCCTGTCCGAACCTCAGTTCAAAACCCTGTTCAGGTACCCATCCCAATGCTCCCCGGCACGAGCTTAAACTGCACCATCGCTCCTTAGCATAAGCTTAAAAGGCCTTTATACGCTCCTCAAATATGAGTGTAAAAAATCGAACCCATCAATTTCCCACCATACAATCAAATCAAATCAAACCATCAATCCGAAACGAAGTGTGGCTTGATTCCACTTATAGTGGATACGTAGACAACCTTAATCGGGTTTAGCTCCCTCTAGGATAAAATCCCTATTCCGTTTCTATCATGTCCATCTCATTACATTCATTACTGTTAATATTATATTTGTTTAGCATATAAATGAAATTTCAAGCTTCTCTTACAGTTCCCCCACTTTGATTCAGACTTAGGGAGTAGGCAACCACCTCCGGATGAGAGTTTAGGGGTGCCTAACACCTTCCCCTAATTATGAGGAACTTGTACACAATACTATTATATGCATATTTAATAAATGCACTAAAAATTTCAGATCCTAATTTTGTTCTTTTGGGGCTAGAAAATACTCCCACAATTTAAATTATTTCACTAGTCACATGGGTCAACAAAAGTAGTTAAACTTTAAGATGGTTAAACTCAAATAACCATATATATATATATATATATATTTTTTTTTTTTAATCACAAAATTTCATATGCAAACTCATGATGGAACACATATTTCAATAATTACTTTCATCATCGATGAGTCAAACAATAGGTTTTTAGTACACCTGATATGAGAGGTTACTTGGTTTATTAAAACCGTAAAATACTTGATCATTTTTCTTCTAAAGTATATAAGTCACATAGAGACAACACATCTCAAACCAGTAAGGTTAAATTGATATCAGTAATGAATACTACCATATCTCAATTTAGAGTTGACAATCTGCTATTGAAAAAGCATAAAAATAATGAAAAGACCTCTATATGGATATATAGTCAAGCATGCTAATTTTCGTAGGATAAATGAGCGGCTAATTAAAATAACAAGATAAATCAGTGTCATGAATAAATAATTTAGCATGTTATCTTGCATTTGAGATATTGTCAGAGAACTAATTACACTCAAATTTCAAGAAATATCTCACATTTTTCATCCCATGGACAAGTATTACACATACTCAAATAATCTTAATCAGCATAATATACTGATCTCGATTTATTATATTTTTACATCTTTAAAAAAAAAATATTAATGAAGTTGGTAATCCACCAGATTAATATTTTTGTAATCATCCCAGGTTCCCATCAAAATTTATGCTTTTTAGTTTTGATTTGCATTGTAGATCATAAACGAAATATTTTTCAATTGGTATAATACGAGCTCCATAGAAATTAAAACTCATTGTAATACACTACTTGCATTCAAGTAATTAATATATAGAGAGAGTAATTCAAAAAAATTCTGAAAATAAGTCAGAATCATATTCTCCACCTCTATATGACCTTAAAATTTTTTTACAGGTTTTTTAATCTGAATTTCCATACAATTTTTTAATATTTAATATTTTTTTTTTACAGAACTTTAAATAAAATAACAAATTTTGCTATTATCTCTTAAAATTAATTTCATACAAGTAGATTTTTTTTTCTTTTCTTCAAATTATTCATAATTTATAGTGCTCAAATTTCACCTTAAGATTGTTGGAATAGTTGTAAGCAATTTAAATCAGTATAGAAATTATACTAGAATATTTTCCAGCAATAGAAGAATAATATACATGATACTATGATTGCAAATCTGTAAAAGAGAAAAAAATCTTAGCAGTAGAAAACTTATCAATATAATTTGATCAAGGCACATGTTGGACACGCTGTCCTTAAGGTGAATTCGTCCCCTGCTAGTTCCCTCTGACCGTGATGCTCACAGGACAAATGGCGGTCACCCCCAGGATACAACAATCAACACCAAGGAACAAGGGCACTCTCAATTCCTTGGTCTGTAGCGAACTCGATGATGTTCCAACCCAAAAAAATGTTCAAAACAAATGATCATAGCTTTTCTAAAATGAATAAGAAACTTAAGAAATGTTTAATCCCCAAAGAAGAGCAATGATAACTTTCTTCTTGCATGTATAGGTCTAAATCATGTTTTTAGATCTACTATTTGAAAGAAACTTTTTTCCTTTAAATAGGCTAAATGTCATCCATAAAATAAAAGCTATTAAAAGCTATAAAGACCCAAACGTTTTGAACATGAATGATTCACAACCATAATAAATAATATTAAAGGATTATTTCCAAAAATCAATGATTTTGAAACGGTAACATTTAACTCCTAAGAGAAAGTGAATTGATAAGAAAGATTATATTATTCAAATATTTATTTTAAAATACTTAAAATATAACATTTCACACATCAAGTTTCTAGAAGTGCGCTCACATGGTTACATGAATACTTTAATTTTCTAATAATTAATCTCCATCAAATGCGTGACAATTAAAAAAAGTCATTAATAAATTGAATACTCATATAGATTTCCTAGTCAAAAGCAGGACATCTCTCTTTCAAAGGGGCAGTGGAGATTCGACCTCCCCAAGGTAATACCATGATACGAAGTAGATAGGGAAAGTTGAAAGGATGTTGAATAGCAAAAATCAAGTGCAAAAAAATGAATCTTCTAGGCGACTGAGTGTTACTCTTCTTAGACTAGCCTCATATCGAGTGAGTACTTAATTTCGCAGGGGTGTATAAGAGATCAACAACCTTCCATAAACCTGACTCTTTTGGAGTGCTTGAGTGGGTTTATCCTTATGGTACCTTAACGTTCACCTTATGTCTGATTATACGTGCTCACGTGTTATTCTCTAAATACAAGGTACAAAAAAATAAAATGGAGGTTGATCATGAATCATCATCATTCTTGCGGCATGCATTTTAGCATTTCTCGACAATTTAGAATTTCTCTCAAGTAGCCATAGTCATAAAATTACGTGGAAAGGATAGCCTTCCACTATCATTTAAAAAAAAATAAAAACCTCCACTATACTTTAGGGCTAGACATTGGGCTGGGCGGGCATCACCTGTCCTAAATTCGGGCTGGGCCAGCCGGCCATATGACCCTACTAACTTACATAGTTCTGATTAGAGGCCAAGGGCAGCCACCCTCTTTGAACTTTTGAAAAAAAATAAATTATTGTATATTAATTTAAATTTTTAATGGGGGCATAACCCTGCATGGATCAACTAGCAAGGAGCAGTTGCCCTTGAACTTTTGAAAAAAAAATATGCCCCACAAATTAGATAGAAATCGTACTTTTTAAAATTTTTTTATTGATGAAATTGTATTCCACAAAAACCAAGTCTGCTCATAGCACACCATGGGCATGGTAAGTGGATCCAACGGACTATTTCATTTTTTTGTGGTAATGTCATTGTTAATAGTTCAACATCTCAAAAGTGCACCTTTCAACTTCTTCCGCAACATACAGATTTCGTATATATTGATCGGTGCCTGCTAGCTTAGTTGGTATCTCGCCTATGTTTCTCTGGTAGGGGTCTGCCTAGCCCCAGCATACCTTCCAAAAAAAAAAAAAAAACTTATAAATTTCGTACCTATTGATTGCTTCCTTTGAGGACCCTTAACGGTTGGGATAAGGTTTGGACGATGACCACAAAAGAGCAGATGAAGTTGAGCAGAGCCATTCGGCGGAACGCTTCTTCTTCTTGGAAGTTAGGGCTTCGAATCTATTGTCTATTTTCTTTGTCGTCTCTTTTTCTAACTTTCTTTTTTTATAATTTTATTTTAAGACCACGACATTAAATAATTTTCTTTCCATAGAAATTGCACGAACATCTCCTTCTTCGAATTCGACTATCGTATTGAATCCAAAAACGCCATGTTAATGAAATGATTATATCCGTACTCGATCAAATATGATCCCTTTTATGGGTACTCCCAAATATACTCCATAGTCCTAACCACTAAGGGCCAAGATTTAACTTGGCTTATTTTGTCTTTTCTAATGCCACATCAGTTTTAATCCTAACTGTTTATTAATTGAGTTAAATAGCTAGAATTTGGGAGTAAATTCCATAATCCTATCCTAAAGTGAAATTTGATTCTCTCACGTTGTAGCTCCCGCTTTGTATTGTCTCCTTCTTGCATTTAATGACTGGTCAAAGACTAACGTACCTTTAACTTTTCTGAATTTTTATAATTATTGCAGGGACAAAAATGTCTTGGTGGTCGTTACCAAGTTCACCCACTGGGTGAACGTTTATATATATATATATATATATACCAGCACTTTCGAGGTGCTCTTGTCCTATCCTAAATTGAAATTTGACTCTCTTGCACTCTGGTTACTTAGATTGAGAGACTTTGTGAAAAAGAAGAAAAGAAAAAGAAAATATGGACTGAAGTCTAGAATTATCTTCATCCTTTATAAAAAAAAATGTTTTTTCCTTTCATGGTTGTGAATGCTTTGTTTCATGATTGCTCAAAATAGAATTTTGAGATACCTCTACATAATTTTCTCTTTTCTTTTTTTACAGTTCTTTGGATATTTTACTCTTTTGATTTCACTAATACTTTTGCCAGAAAAAACTTCATATTTTATTCATATTCCATCCATAAATTTCCGGAGTTATTAAATTTAGGTCATTAGAAAAAAAAAAAAAAAAAAATAGTATATAGCAGGGTCTAAGAATTAGAGTCCTGAACCCATGGGTATGCCTTGGATATTTTTTTGTCAAAGAATTCTTGCTTATACCCCGCTTTGATTAGGGAGAATCCTATATCAATTGGGATCCACTATACATATGATGTATTTTACATTGTCTCTTCTTCTCTACTATTATAATGAGAGAAGCGGGGTTAAAAAGTTTGTTGATTTTTTTCTAATGTTCCTAATGAGTCCTAATTTTATGGTATCTTAATGTGAATATAGTTAGTAGTGATGAATTTTAATAGGGGCATTAAAGTAATATCAACTACAACAAACAATAATCCCTCTATATCTCCATGATTCTCTCAAATCTTATCTTTATCTTCTCTCATGCTCCCTCCTTGGTCTCTCTCAACAAAGAGGTACACTCTCTTCTACGTGGGAACTACTTTTAAGAGAAAAAATAGGATTTTTTTTTTGTTTTCAGAATGTCCCTTTCTATACTAATGTGTCCATCACAAGTTTTTTTAATCTAAAAAGTCCCTCAAGTTTCTATACTCAAAATATTTAATTTTTTTCTAAAATGCCCTCACGATCCCACTCTCCCCTTCCCCTCTCTTTCATGTGCATCACACATGCCGCCCACTAGTACATAATAAAGACAATTTCTTTTCTTTTTTTGGTAAGGTTACGTTTGCTTGTAGGGAAAATAAGTGCATTGAATTATTTTTTTTAAAAAAACTATGTTTTTTGGTTGGAATGTTGCAAGGTGAACTTTTTAATGTAAATAATTTTCTAGTTTTATTTTATGGTTGAGAGAAAATTTTCATAAAAAATGAGGAGAAATTATTTATCGTAATTTTTTTTTTCTTCTCCACAACATTTTCCCTCCAAACAAACAAAGCCTCAAGGAAAATCGTATCCTTGGAAGAGAAAGACAATTTTGTATGCATCCACACTACAATTAAAACTGTAAATGTAGCGAATTAGAAGTGGATGATGGTATATTTGAATTTTTTTCCGATTACATATTTGACTATTTGAATTTGGATTATTTGAATTTGGTTGAATATCCAATGAATAGTGAAATAGAGTGTTTGTATACCAACTACAATTAAAATATTCGAATT
Source organism: Tetracentron sinense (assembly GCA_015143295.1). Classification (NCBI taxonomy): domain Eukaryota; kingdom Viridiplantae; phylum Streptophyta; class Magnoliopsida; order Trochodendrales; family Trochodendraceae; genus Tetracentron; species Tetracentron sinense. The sequence goes on along the minus strand of CM026563.1, from coordinate 33,864,606 downwards.
ATCTGATTACTTAAAAAATAGAAGAATGAAAAATGCCATAAAATGGAAAAAAATATAAATTTTATTAAAAAAAAAATATATTATCCTCTACCAATGTGTTGTCGTAGTCCTCAACCAATGCTCGGCCTCTCCTTCCATGACAAAGGAGGCCCATTTAACCCTCTGCTCATCTATGGGCTTGAGCACAGAGAATATTTTCTCCAATTTTACTATCCATATCTTGGCAACCGCCGGGTCTAAACTACCATAGAAGGCTGGGGGACCCATTCTTCTGAAGGCCTCCACTCCGTGCTATCGAGGTGTGTGAGCATCAGTCTACCTTTCTAGCCTTGCCTGCCCTACTGTTTGGAGGGCAGTCTGGTGAGTGATAGCAGTGACAAGAGTTTCTAGAATACAACCCATATTTGATTGGCCATTAGCCTCGGAAGTGCCTTCTCCACTACTTCCTGTTGCACTTCCATCTCGGTAACCTCGTGTGCCATGTCTCATGGTGATCATCTTGTGAGTGACAATAACCATTCCACCTTTAGAAAACAAGTTCACACATAGCTAAATCTTAAATCTAACCCTAAAATAAACTTAGTCTCTTATTCTTGATGTTGCTTTTCTAAGTTTAATAAGTCCCCTTGTTCCTAGGGAACCTAGTGCCTTTACCCGAAGGACTCTAATGCATTTGTTGACGCGACCCAAAATTCCACCTAGGAGTTACGTGACTTTGGCGTCGTGTATTACATTTAAACTATCCTGTCAGAGAGTATACAAGGCATATCAATAGTGAACCTGAAAATTTCTTCTATATAAAAGTTCTTCCAAGTGTTAACATAGACAAAAGACTGAATAAAAACTACAACCTGTACATAAGATCCAGCACATGAGTTACCAGCTCAAGCCTACATAAAAATCCCCAAAAAAAATCTCAAAGTACATGTCTCTCTCACTGAAACTCCACTATAAGGCCACATGTCAAGGCCCCTAACATCTGTATGATAATCCGGCACGACTGTCCAACCTAGAACCTACCAAAATAACAGTTCTACTGAGTATTGAATACTCAACGTATACAAACTACTAACTAACCAGGTTACAACACATTAATATGTCATACAGGATATAGTTCATCAAAACATATACATAATGAGAGTGCAGAAGTTTAAAACAAGATAACATGTGTATATTCTCGAAAATCACACTTTAAATTATACTTTAAGTTCATGCTTTAACAAAACATATTTCGATATCTTATGAGTCTTTTGAGCTCCTTATGCGTCTTATGAGTTCCTTATGTGTCTTATGAGTCTTGTGAGTTTCTTGTACATATCATGAGATTCTTAGCTTATGACCACCTTATGAGATTCTTATGAGATCATTCTGTTCACTTATCTTGTACTTACTTTGAGACAGATGCTAGTACCTGTACCTGGTCATAGTATACTAGCATCCTCTCTTGCTTTCATGAAAACAGATGATAGTATCTGTACCTGGTCATAGTACACTAAAGCATAATTTCTTAATTCTTGGAAACAGATACTAGTACCCGTACTTGGTCATAGCACACTAGCATCATTTCATATTCTTTATTTTACTTGAAGACATATACTAGTATCCGTATCTGGTCATAGTATACTAGTATCCTCTCATACTTACTTGGAAACAGATGTTAGTTCTCGTACCTTGTCACGCCCCAAAATACCCCCTAGGAGTTTAGGGATAATTTAGGCGTGACACTTCGTACCTGCCGAACCATCCTGTAGTAAACAAGATAAATAAAGTACTAAACGATGATAATCAGAGCGCGGAAGCTAAACATAATTTGCAGAAGCGAAAACTAAAATTTGCTTTTCTTTATAATGATCCAAAATATAGTATTCCAAGTTAACATAAATACAAAACACGTCTAAGTCTAAGGTGGACAGGCCCACCTATCAAAATATCAAAATACATAAGACCCAACACTATCTCGCTCAATAGTCACCCTCGTGGGGCCAATGGTCTAAGTCTCTCGCCTCCGCCTGAGGCTCGACTACTAGATCCTCATACGGTTCTTCCTCCCCGTAGTCCTCCTCTATCCAAGGACCCTGATCACAGATGTCAAGAGGGGCTCGTGCACCTGCCGACATGAAAGTACGGCTGAGCATGGAATACTCAGCGAGTACAAGCTACTAGCTAGCCATAACAATAATAACACACGTAATAGTAATACCATATAAAGCAGTAATAGAAGTATCACAAACTAAACAGTGTTTGGCATGGTACAATACAATCATCTAGAAGTGCGTGTATGAATGCAAAACACCGATAAAACCCATGCTTGAAAACCCACGTCATGTCTTGGTATGCCTCGTAGAAATCATGTATGCGTGCATGCATGAATGCATGATCATCATCTTGTAAATTTCCATCTTGTAACTTGTGAGCCAGAGGCTAACACCCGAATCTCCCTGGGCTGCCAACCTCCTTGATATGCAATGCACTTGTGAGCCAGAGGTTAGTACCCGAATGTCCCTGGGCTACCAACCTCCTTGATATGCAATGTTTGGTTTTCTTGTGAGCCAGAGGCTAGTACCCGAATGTCCCTGGGCTACCAACCTCCTTGACAATAGGTGATTTTTATTACTTGTTTAGTTTTCTTGTGAGCTAGAGGTTAGCACCCGAATCTCCCTGGGCTACCAACCTCCTTGACAATAGGTGATTTAGGGGTTATCTTGTGAGCCAGAGGCTAGTACCCGAATTCTCCCTGGGCTACCAACCTCCTTGACATGCAATATTTTCTTGTTGTTTATTATATGCACATGCTCTTGAAATCTCGGTTCATGCTATCATGCGTGCTCATGTGCGTGCCAATAATAACAATCGTGGGAATGCGCTTAACAAAAGAGATATGACATTACAATTCAATTCATAATATTAGCATAGGTAACTTAAGTAATTCACATGACATTGGATCAATTCATCGTCTATAAGAACACATGCATAAAACCTATTTCCATTTTCTTCATCTAAGTCGTTTATTCATAGTTTAGGCATTTTGTTAAACACAACACATGCAATGTTTCTTAATAATTCATCTTGTTCTTTTTAGCACATATTTTTCATCCAAACATCAAGGTAAGTTCATTATTGGTAAAATACCCATCCACCATTTCCATCACACACATCACACAACATACATCTCGGCATCCAATCACCACATCCAACATTCCATCCACACATCCACACCTTTTCCATTATCTTGTTTATATTTAATGGGGGATAACGCATTTCATAAGGAGGAAAACATAATATAAAGAATCACATTTTTATATAGAAAACCTAGATTTTTGCTAGGGTAAGTTAGTAGGGTGTACTAACCTTAAATCAAGGCTTGATCTTGGTTGTAAACCTTGATTGGAGCTTCCACTTGAAAAGAGGAACCCTTTGCTTGAAGGAGACTTGTGTTGGGTAAGAAACCCCTTTCAAAAACGTGAGTGAGTGCTGCCCTAACTTGGAGAATGCACCCCACCCGAGCTTGAGCCTTGAACTTGAAGCAATCCAAGTTGAGGATGATCTAGGGTTCTTAAACCCTCTTTGATTTCTCCTAAAAAACAAAACCCTAGGTTAGAGTCTCTTCTCCTCTCTCAAACTCTCAAAATCTCATAAGTATGGTAAATGAATCCCTAAGGCTCGTGCAAGCCTTAAGAAGAAAGGGTTTAACCCCCAAAAGATGAAAAAGTCCTTAATGAAATTTCTGCAAAAACGCGAAGACCGAGCGATCGGTGGTTATGACCAATCGATCGGTTGCCTACCGAGCGATCGGTTGATTGACCGAGATCTCGGTCAAAAATCAACTCTCTGAAAAATTTCCCCATACAAATTTTTCGACCAGTTGATAGCCTCCGATCGATCGGTTTTGGACCGATCGATCGCTCCATCGCGATCGGTGCTCTGCTGGTCCCGACTGTTTTGGCCATATCTTTTGACTCGTTCGTCCGATTTTGACGATTCAACTTGCGTTGGATTCGTCTCTCGAAACGCACATTTCTGGCATTTTAGAATTTCCGATTTCTCCCCTATTTATTAATTAGACTACGTGGAAGGCCATTCAACTATGAAATACTTATTCATTTAAAGATGGAAAAGTCTGGGGTGCTACATACCTGGTCATAGTACATTAACATCCTTTCATACTTATTGGAAACAAATACTAGTGGCTGTACCTGGTCATAGTAAACTAGCATCCTTTCATATTCTTGTTAACTTGCAAACTTTCTCTTGTGAGTTTTTTCTTCTTTTCTTATGAACTTTATTTCTCTTTCCTTATGAACCTTTCTTATGAGCTTGTTACTTATGACACTTAGAGTTTTTACTTATGAGTCTTATGAGACATCTTGATCATGCACCCATACATGTGCATAGTGCTTCTGGGCATCATGGGAATCATAGAAAGCCTTTAACATTATCACATGCCCATAAAATTTCAATCATAGAGAGGAGTATGTCTTCACTGTTTCCATAAAAATCCATAACTATGGTTTACCAAAACAAGGTCCTATTCCTTGATTTCATTTCGTTTGCACAAGGTTAATTGGTAGAGTGTGTCTTCTCTGTTTCCATAGAAATCCATCCCTTAAATCTTACTTAATCTACATGAAACCTAACCAAAACCATCTAGGAGAGAGTAGTTACACTCTCTTTTATCAAAACCCATCTCTCTTAGCTTTCCTTTTTATTAATGAACGATGAACTTGTTAACGAGTGAAGGATATCTATCCTTTCTAATTAAACACCATGTCTCAATACTTGATATCATAACATGGTAGATGATAGAGTGTATCTACACTCTTTACCTCACAACACATACTTTAAATCTTGCTTTTTCATAGATGAATCCTAACATAGATAGCTAGTAGCAAGTAGCTACACATGCGAGGCCATAAACCTTGATTTCATTTCATGCTTTTCAATTGTTATACACTTACAAGGTTACATGCCTTACTTGTCTTCAAACACTTACATCAAAGCTCACAACACCAAGAACAAGATCCTATACCTTGATTTTACTTCATTCATTTCGTTAGTATGCACATTCTAGACTATACAGCTTAACTTCATCCCAAAACATGGTTTACATCTTACTTTTACTAAAAGGAGTACAATAATAGCAATATATATTAATGGATTATAGCAAAAAAAGTTAGTAGAATGTATCTACCTTGAAAACTTAGGAGAAAGGACTTGAGAAGACTTGTGGAAGTGAGATCCAAGCTTAAATGGTGAAATCCTTGCTTCACCTTTGATCTCTAGCCAAAACCCCTTCTAAAACCCTAACTCTCTCTCTCTCTTGCTTCTAAAAATCTCCCCTTAGGGTGTTGTAACCCTAAACCCACGAATTTGGTGGGTATTTATAGGCCAAGGGGTTTAAAAACCCTAAATTATCATTAGGATTCTCACACAAAGGGGAAAAACCCCAATTTATTAAAAGTCGGTCGATCGGATGAGGCTGGAAAGCCCTTGTTCCGACCAAATTTCATACAGTCGGTTGATCGGCTAGAGGGGGCAGTCAACTGGACTTGAGCACAACCCTACTGCCATCCCATTTTTAGGTATTTTGGAGATAGTCGGTTGACCGGCTAGAGGGGCGGTTGACCGGCCTTCACCAGAACCTAGCGATTTCCCCCTATTTTCTCTATTTTTTCTCACTTAGAGTGTTTCCAGTCTTCCCTTAACTCACTTAGAGTGTTTCCACTCTCTTACCTTGGCTTTACACTCACAGAACATCTCTAGCTTGATTTCAAACTCTTTCATTCATTCATTCATCACACACCAAAATACACAGAAGGCCTTTAAGCTTTAAAATCACTATTCACTGCCTAGTGAACTCGGTTCCGAGGTTCTACATACACACTTAGGATATTTTATATCCTATGCTTTTAGATACTTTGAGTATTATTATACTCTTGTTTTGAGACTCGACATACACCTATAAAACCCTCACTTTATTTCCCTCTAACCAAGGGCACATGGAAGGCCTTAGGCTTTGACACGCCCTGTGCACTGACACTATTCACATGAATAGTGCACTCTAATTCCGGGGCTCTACATTTGCTTTGGTACCAACTTTGTCGAGCCCCAAAATCCCACCTTGGTCATAATGAGACTTTGGGCCGTGACATTGTCTAAACCTGCATAATCCCATAACATACAAGACAATGCTAAATGCAACACTTTGAAAATGACGATAAAATTCGATATAAACAACTATCCTGTAATAATATTTGACCAATTTAAACATAACCCACCATATGAATCACCCATCGTGATTCCATCATCAAGTTTAACCTAAGCAACATCGTATCATAGTAAGGCGGTGAAAATAGGAGGATTAGCATTTTTTTAAATACCTGGGGGCGCTACTTGAAGTAGCGCCCGGATTAAAGGCTTTAAAAAATATTTTTTTATTTTTTTGTGCCACATGTCACCTCCTGATTTGCCGAAAGCTGATTTTTGCGTTTTAACCCTGTTTTGAACCCGAAAACTGCCAAAATTGAACTGAAAGATTTGTAAAATTATTTTTGTCAAAATGATAACTTTTGAGCACTTTTCTAAGGGTATTTTAGTCATTTTGCACCATAGGGGCATTTTTCTCATTTTAGGTCCGATTTGATCCAAAAAATAGTCGAAATTGAACTGATAGAATGCAGAAAAATATTTTAGATAAAATATAAATTTTTCAGAACTTTTTAAGGGTATTTTTGTCATTTTTCACTACAGGGGTATTTTGGTCATTTTTTACTTTCGGGCCATTTCCGAAAATCAAAGCACGTGGAAAGAGGATTCTAAAAGAGAGTTTTTAAGGATGTGAAAAGAGACTAAAGGGGTGCAAAATTGGGGTGCTTACAGGTTGTAGTTTAAGGTCTACAACATAAATTTTGTAGCCTATTTAAATATTTATATAGACTATAGTAAGCGGCATGAAAAGTTTGAAAACATTATACTTTTAAATGAGTTCAAAATTAGTGAAGCAGGTAAGTGTGTTTATACTAAACTCAAGGGCGAGTTATGTGTAATTATTTGTCTATATTTTAATAATATATTGATCATTGGATCATATCAAGAAAAATTAAAGAGCTTGATAGATTCCTAATTTTTGCTTTTAAATGAAAGTCTTGGATTGTGGAGACGTAAATTTTGGAATTAAAATTTTGTGCATTAGTCTAATGAGAAAGTACTAAGAAATATATATATATATATATATATATATATATATATATATATTTGCAAAATGGTTAAAAAAACTTTATAATTGTATGTTAAAGAAACATACAAGAGATAGTGTATCTTAACTAGAGTATTGAGCGTATACACTCCATTGTGTATTAGTTTTCCACTTGATGTAACACACTAAATTTCTTGTGCAAAACAATTCATGTTGAGCCAAGTTGAGCTATGAACATGTTTATTCTTAAATCGAATATTGTTTAATACATATAACATCATATGGAGTGTTTCGGAAAAATCCAAATAGGGGTGTTACTTCAACTAGCGCCCACCCAGTTTGGCACCCTTTTACTGTCTTACTGTTCACCACCACCCTGCTTTTCGGGGATTTTATCCAAAATAGGTGCTACTTAGCACCCCCCATTTTGAAAAACTATAAATACCCCACCCCATTTCTCTCATTTCTTACTCATTCACTCTCTTCTCTCTCCCTTTTTTTCTTCAAAACCTTGCGTAGCGCCTGGATTCCTGAGAAAGTCAATTGCAAATGGTCGATATTCGGGACCCATTTTCAGAATTCTTTTCAGATTTTTCGAAAGGTAACTTTTCTTAAACAAACCTTGTCTTGCTTTATCTTGTAGTAGTTTAAATTATTTTGTTTGACTGCTTGCCTTACCTAGTCGAACCCCTGCCTAAATCTTAGTCCAAATATAGCCTTACCTAGTCGAACACCTACCTAAATCCCAGATCAAATATAGCCTTGCTTAGTCGAACCCCTGCTCAAGTCCCAGATCAAATCTAGCCTGGCCTAGTCGAACCCCTGTCCGAACCTCGGTTCAAAACCCTGTTCAGGTACCCATTCCAATGCTCCCCGGCACGAGCTTAAACTGCACCATCGCTCCTTAGCATGAGCTTAAAAGGCCCTTAATTACGCTCCTCAAATATGAGCATAAACAATCGAACCCATCAATTTCCTACCATACAATCAAATCAAATCAAACCATCAATCAATCAAATCAAACCATCAATCCGAAATGAAGTGTGGCTTGATTCCACTGACAGTGGATACGTAGACAACCTTAATCTGGTTCAGCTCCCTCTAGGATAGAATCCCTATTCCATTTCTATTATGTCCATCTCATTACATTCATTACTGTTAATATTATATCTGTTTAGCATATAAATGAAATTTCAAGCTTCTCTTACGGTTCCCCCACTTTGATTCAGACTTAGGGAGTAGGTAACCATCTCCGGATGAGAGTTTAGAGGTACCTAACACCTTCCCCTAACTCAACTGAATCCCTTACCCTGACCTTTGACTTTATGACCATGCCTTATCCAAGCATTTCAGGGACCTATTTTCCTCAGAATTAGATAGGTGACGACTCTCTTTTGAATTGTAATTTATCGTTATTCCTCATTGGGTTCAATCCTGATCGAGAATGGAGGTTAAAATTCCGGTACTCACACAACCCTTTCAAGTTGATCTAAATATATTTCTTTTCCAAGTTCTCAATTGATATTTACACCAATAATCGCAGATTTAATTATGAGGAACTTGTACACAATACTATTATATGCATATTTAATAAATGCACTAAAAATTTCAGATCCTAATTTTGTTCTTTTGGGGCTAGAAAATACTCCCACAGATTAAATTATTTCACTAGCCACATGGGTCAACAAAAGTAGTTAAACTTTAATATGGTTAAACTCAAATAACCATATATATATATATATATATATATATATATATATTTTAATCACAAAATTTCATATGCAAACTCATGATGGAACACATATTTCAATAATTACTTTCATCATCGATGAGTCAAGGTTTTTAGTAGGCCTGATATGAGAGGTTACTTGGTTTATTAAACCTGTAAAATACTTGATCATTTTTCTTCTAAAGTATATAAGTCACATAGAGACAACACATCTCAAACCAGGAAGGTTAAATTGAAATCAGTAATGAATACTACCATATCTAAATTTAGAGTCGACAATCTGCTATTGACAATGATAAAAATAATGCAAAGACCTCTATATGGATATATAGTCAAGCATGCTAATTTTCATAGGATAAATGGGCGGCTAATTAAAATAGCAAGATAAATCAGTGTCATGAATAAATAATTCAGCATGTTATCTTGCATTTGAGATATTGTTAGAGAACTAATTACACTCAAATTTCAATAAATATCTCACATTTTTCATCCCACTGACAAGTATTACACATACTCAAATAATCTTAATCAGCTTAATATACTGATCTCGATTTATTACATTTTTACATCTTAAAAAAAAAAAATTAATGAAGTTGGTAATCCACCAAATTAATATTTTTGTAATCATCCCAGGTTTCCATCCAAATTTATGCTTTTTAGTTTTGATTTGCATTGTAGATCATAAACGAATTATTTTTCAATCGGTATAATACAAGCTCCTTAGAAATTAAAACTCATTGTAATACACTACTTGCATTTAAGTAATTAATATATAGAGAGAGTAATTCAAAAAATTCTGCAAATAAGGCAGAATCATATTCTCCACCTCTATATGACCGTAAATGTTTTTTACAGATTTTTTAATCTGAATTTCAATTACAATTTTTTAATATTGAATATTTTTTTTTTACAGAACTTTAAATAAAATAACAAATTCTGCTACTATCTCTTAAAATTAATTTCATACAAGTAGATTTTTTTTTTCTTCAAATTATTCATAATTTATAGTACTCAAATTTCACCTTAAGATTGTTGGAATAATTGTAAGCAATTTAAATCAGTATAGAAATTATACTAGAATATTTTCCAGCAGTAGAAGATAATATAGATGATATTATGATTGCAAATCTGTAAAAGAGAAAAAATCTTAGCAGTAGAAAACTTATCAGTATAAGTTCATCAAGGCACGTGTTGGACACGCTGTCCTTAAGGTGAATTTGTCCCCTACTGGTTCTCTTTGACCGTGATGCTCACAAGACGAATGGCGGTCACCCCTAGGATACAACGATCAACACTAAGGAACAAGAGCACTCTCAATTCCTTGGTCTGCAGCGAATTCGATGATGTTCCAGCCCAAAATTTTTTTCAAAACAAATGATCATAGCTTTTATAAAATGAATAAGAAACTTAAGAAAGGTTTAATCCCCAAAGAAGAGCAATGACAACTTTCTTCTTGCATGTATAGGTCTAAATCATGTTTTTAGATCTACTATTTGAAAGAAACTTTTTTCCTTTAAATAGGCTAAATGTCATCCATAAAATAAAAGCTATAATGACCAAAAAGTTTTGAAGATGAATGATTCACAACCATAATAAATAATATTAAAGGATTGTTTCCAAAAATCAATGATTTTGAAACGGTAACATTTAACTCTTAAGAGAAAGTGAATTGATAAGAAAGATTATATTATTCAAATATTTATTTTAAAATACTTAAAATATAACATTTCACACATCAAGTTTCTAGAAGTGCGCTCACATGGTTACACGAATACTTTAATTTTCTAATAATTAATCCCCATCAAATGCCTGAGAATTAAAAAAAGTCATTAATAAATTGACTTCTGATATAGATTTCCTAATCAGAAGCTGGACATCTCTCTTTCAAAGGGGCAGTGGAGATTCGACCTCCCCAAGGTAATACCATGATACAAAGTAGATAGGGAAAGTTGAAAGGATGTTGAATAGCAAAAATCAAGTGCAAAAAAAGGAATCTTCTGGGCGGCTGAGTGTTACTCTTCCTAGACTAGCCTCATATCGAGTGAGTACTTAACTTTGCAGGGGTGTTTAAGAGACCAATAACCTTCCATAAGCCTGACCCTTTTGGAGTGTTTGAGTGGGTTTATCCTTATGGAACCTTAACGTTCACCTTAGGTCTGATTGTACGTGCGTTTGTGTTTAGGTGCTATTCTCTAAAAACAAGGTACAAAAAAATAAATGGAGGTTGATCATGAATCATCATGCATGCATTTTAGCATTTCTCGATGATTTAGAATTTCTCTCAAGTAGTCATAGTCATAAAATTACGTGTCAAGGATAACCTTCAACTATCATTTAAGCTAGATGGGCATGTATGGACCTTGTTGAATATGAAGGTGAGAAGTAACATCTAATAATGGAACAAAACCTTTGTTTGGCTGTTTTTTTTGATAGGATAAGCTTTTGGCTCCTCATCCACATCTCAAAAGTGCATCTTTCAACTTCAACTTACAGATTTCGTACCTAATATAGGCGCCAGCTAGCTTAGCTAGTTGGTATCTCGTGAATGTTTCTCTGGTAGGGTCTGCCTAACCCAGCTTACCTTCCAAAACAAAAAAAAAAAAAAAACACTTACAAATTTCGTACCTATTGATTGCTTCCTTTGAGGACCCTAAAAGGTTGGGATAAGGCTTGGACGATGACCACAAAAGGGCAGATGAAGTTGAGCAGAGCCATTCGGCGCAACGCTTCTTCTTCTTGGAAGTTAGGGCTTCGAATCTATTGTCTATTTTCTTTGTCTTGTCTTTTTCTAACTTTCTTTTTTTTTTTTATAATTTTATTTTAAGACCACAACATTAAATGATGATTTTCTTTCTATAGAAATTGCACGAACATCTCCTTCTTCGAATTCGACTATCATATTGAATCCAAAAACGCCATGTTAATGAAATGATTATATCCGTCCATTGATCAAATATGATCCCTTTTATGGGTACTCCCAAATATACTCCATAATCCTAACCATCCATAACTAACCACGAAGGGCCAAGATTTAACTTGGCTTATTTTGTCTTTTCTAATGTCACATCAGTTATAGTCCTAATTGTTTATTAATTGAGTTTAATAGTTAGAATTTGGGAGTAAATTCCATAATCCTATCCTAAATTGAAATTTGATTCTCTCGCGCTGTAGCTCCCGCTTTGAATTGTCTCCTTCCTGCATTTAATGACTGGTCAAAGACTAACGTACCTTTAACTCTTCTGGATTTTTATAATTATTGCAGGGACAAAAATGTCTTGGTGGTCGTTATCAAGTTCACCCACTGGGTGAACGATATACATATATATATATATATATATATATATATAGTAATTCTAATTCTACCACCAAAACTCAGTCCTCTAAAAGGAAACGAGCTCCTCCTGGTGAACTCTTTGGTGATATTTTCCTTGAACATATTCAGAACATGAATTATGCTTATCCTTTCCCTGTGATAGGTCTTTCTAAACAAGAAGTTTGCCTCCTTGATATCCTATGGTTTTCCAGGAAATACAAAGGCCACCTTGAAGACACCATAAAAGCCCTTCACTCCCATTTTCTTTCCAAAATGTCAGACCCCAAAACCTCTTACAGCTCTTCTGAACCTAATCCAGAACTTAAACGGCTCAAGATGAGTTCTATTTATGATATTCATTCTGATATCTACTCTGGGCAAAACTCTGACGTCTATCATCTTCCCAGTCCTACCGACATGAGCTTTTGTTCTCCTACTTCTTCTCGACCTTTAGATCAAAAGAAAGCCCTTGTTGGGACTGTACAACTTAATATTCGTTGTGCCATTTATGACCATTGTGACATCCAAGCAAAAATTCATCGACTTACTCTTGCTGACGAACAGAAATGGATTGATACTTATGCTGCCTTTGAAAGAAATGATCCATCCCTTACCACTGGTCCGATATATCAGGTCTACTATAACAACTTCTTGGTTATCCCTCCACATGCCAATCAAGATAACAAAATTTGGTTGTTTGAAAATGGTTTTACTACTGGTATTGAATCCGAATCTCCCGATGATCTCGTTGGCTTTCTCGAATGCATCCAAGAAGCTTGCTCTATTGTTCGCTCTAACTCTTATCATCAATACCTTTATCTTGAGGTCATTAGCTCTTGTCCTGAATGGGACCAAGAAAGTTATATTTTCCATCCTTCAATGTACATTATCCTCATCAATCATTTTGATCCAGATGATAATCCTCCTGCTCATTCTCGAACCAAATCTTTCTATACAGTCGAAAAACTTTAATGTAGAAAGGTGAATGGCTTAATTCGAATTCAAACATTCTTGCATAACCCTCGCCATTGGCGCATTCTCATCCAAACCAAACGAATAATCATCTTCTCTAAGGATAAAAATATTTCATTTCATTGGAATCCTTTGTACTCCGATATTATGCATGGCACAATTGTTGGCTCTCCTGAAGTTTGTGGTGCTCTTTTTCATGTTTATCAAAATGTTCACAATGCTCTTGGACCTCTTGGTTACTTTAATCAAACACATCGCAAAGAATGAAAATATTTCGATGACCCTGATCTCTCTGATCATGATGATGACCCTGCTATGGACTTCTTAATTCCTGACCCACCTAAGGTTGATATGGTTGATCCACCTGTTGCTGCTATTGCTCCATGATCCGATTTTGCTAGCCCAAAGCTTCTAGAAGATTGTAAATTGTTCAAAATTGTCAAAAATATCAAGATAATGCTCATGTCACGTACTGCTACAGTAACGTTACAGTGACTTTTGCTACAGTGATGTGAACAGTGACAATCTATAGTTGATTTGAATAGTGTGTGAATAGTAGACCCGTGAGTCTACAGTTGTCGGCTTGTAAACTCTATAAATAAAACCATTCTCTTTGAGTAGAGGCATAACCGGGGTAGTGTCTCAACCTCTTTGCTTGTTCTAGTATGTGCTCTCTAGTCTCTCTAGTCTCTTGTGTGCTTCTTTAGCTTAGCATCTTCAAGCTACTGTACATCTTCTTCTTCTTCAAGTTTGTTATAGGGGGAGATGAGAGATAAGCTAAAACCGTAGCTAAATAAACAAAATAAAAACACAAGCAAGCTTATAAGCTAAAACCATAGCTAAATAAACAAAATAAAAACACAAGCAAACTTTTAATACATAGATGAAGTACTTACAGTGAACTGAGGCCGAAGCCTTTGAACAAACTTGAAGAAGAAGAAGATGTATAGTAGCTTGAAGATGCAAAGCTAGAGAAGCACACAATAGACTAGAGACACTAGAGAGCACACACTACAACAAGCAAAGAGGTCGGGACACTACCCCGGTTATGCCTCTACTCAAAGAGAATGACTTTATTTATAGAGTTTACAAGCCAACAACTGTAGACTCACAGGTCTACTGTTCACACACTATTCACATCAACTGTAGATTGTCACTGTTCACATCACTGTAGCAAAAGTCACTGTAGCGTTACTGTAGCAGTACGTGACATGAGCATTATCTTGATATTTTCGACAATTTACAATCTTCTAGAAGCTTTTACTCAAGACCAGCATCAGAGTCATCATCGGTAGACTCTTCCCATCCAACAAATGGTGGAGAATCATCAGGACTTGGGGGACCATTACGTTCAAGAAAATAATCCAAGAGGAGAAATAGGCGTTGGGAGAGTGGTTCTTGTAAATTAGCAGAAGGATTAAGTCTGATATTAGAAGGAATATCTAATGGGGATATAGCATTAGCTTGACACATCATCCAAGAGAAATAACTCCATTCAGCAGGATGTTCAGCATGATGAGTAGCAAGATTAAACCAATGCCAGGCTTCAATCTGAGCAACAGGGTTATGAACTAAGTAGGAACTATTAGGACTGGCGCGAATATAATCAGAAGGGTGATGAAATATAATAGTAGCATATCGAGCATGGTGAGGTCAAAGTAATAAAGTCCATAGAGGAAGGGGATGAAACCATTGTAACCAAGATGCTAAATAAAGATTGTCTCGAGTCATAGCAGTATTAATTTGACATTATGAGATATAAGCTGAGAGACAAGGAACATCAAAGATGAATGCAATGGTGTGTTGGACATGATGTCCAAAAAATTCATTTAGATTGTTAGAACCTTATTAATTTGATTAATAAATGCTTCTTCTTAATCTATTTGGTATTCATTATGGGTAATTGACCTTGATCATGAGATGATCTATACGATATGAGATATCGATAAAGGTCCATAGGATATATTGTAGGAAAGTTATGTGATTAGATTATCACAGGTAGATACAACTTTCTGGTTCCTTATACCTTATATAGTCATAGCTGTGGGTGAAGCTGGGCACTTTACTTATATGGCTGCCAGAATGCTAAGATGTTCTCAATAGTTGAGATGTAGTTCTATCTCGAACTATTGTAGTGGAGTCTACACATCAGCATATGGGTGCTTAAATGTACACTGACTGATTGCATTCAATGAGAGACCTCTTGCATAAACATACTATCAGATAGTTGGTCTCTTATTCACATTGAACGGTTTCGATGATCCTTAGATCTGATGAGTTCATCTATGACTGGGCAGTGATCTGACTGTTTTGATTCCACCAACGTATTTTCCAACTTAGGGAATACAATACAGTGATAGTTGGATAGTTAGAAAGTTGTTCGAGTCATGATGAATTTCAAACAAGAAATCCATGCTCATTAATTTGAGAGATTATCCAAGTTCCGGGTAAGACAATTGATTAAGTTCAAATCCTGCGCAGGTGATTTTGAAAACAAAATAAGTTTTGAAATATACTTTTATTAAAAGGTATTATACTTATAAAAGGATTTTTTCAAAATGTTTTTCATGAGAAATTGTTTCTCATGGCTTAATCATAAGTCTTGGAAACCCGGATGATTTGCAATGGGCTACGGGTTAGATAGTATGTCAATCTTGAAGGCCCATTAGGGATAATGTATTTGGAAGGATATATCGAATTTAAAAGTTCATGTGGCGGGATCCATAATGGTTAATGTTCATACACTGGGATTCAATTGCAACATGAATATCTCACGTCACTTGCAATTCCGATGTAATTCCCGTTTAGTGTCAATGGGATAACATTGGATAAGTCAGGGTAAGAATGTCCCAGAGCAATCTGTGGAGGTGCTCACATAAGAAATACAAGCTCAATAATTGATTAAAAGTTAACCAATTATTAAGTGATTAAAAGTTAATCATTTAATTAAATAGATTAATAGTTAATCTATTGTTTAAATTAACCATATCCATAAACCCATTAAAATGGACCTTTAATATGGGCCAAAGCCCATGGGTTTAAACCCTAGGGTGGGGCGCCCACTTGAGGAATCCTAATTGGATTAGGATTTGTTTAATTGAATAATTATTGAAATATAATTCCTTTTATTATGGAATTAAAATCCAAGTGTTAGATTGCAATTAGGATTAAGATTTTATTGTAATTAGATTACAATAAGGAGTTTTAACTCCTCAAATCCCACGCCTCATAGAAGCTCACGCCCCCCCTTGTGGATTCCTAGTTTGACTAGGTTTCCTACTTTGGTGTAGGATGTTGACTTATCCCTTTTAATTAAGGAATCCTCTTATAATAGGGACTCTTTAATTAATAGGATTACTATAACTAAAGTAGTTATAGATTAAGTAGGAATTTATTAAATTAATAATAAGAGTTATTGTTAATTAATAAATCCTACTAGATAAGATCAAGTTGGAGTAGGATTATAATAAGATCCTAGTCTATAAATACCCCAACACCCTAGACCATTAAGTGGAATTCTCCAGAATTTTTTCTCTCATCTCCTCTCTCTCTCCAAATCGTGAGCCCTAGGGGAGACCCCTAGGGATTTTCGTGAGCTATATTGGTGGTCCTAGTTGGGTTTTGCAAATCTAGGGTTTTGAACCTTAGTATTATTGGTGATAGAAGGTCTACATCATTGATTAATCTTCTTCCTATTGCTTCTATAATTCCAAAGGAGATTCTAAAGCTTCATGGGGATAACGAAGAACAAGGATCGAGCTTCTGGTATTTTTTCGGAGAAATCTCTACAAAGAGTTCTGACGGTTCGAGTGGATTAAGCTTCACCGGTGAAAAACATTCACCGAGGTGATATGACTAAAACTCTTAAGATAATTTTGATGCTTTCTGTGGTGTTAAGATCTAAGGGATCCAGTTTCCGCATAAATTTTTATCCGGATCCCCCTTCATGGTGTAGACTTCAAAAAGATACCAAAGAAAACAAAGAGCTTCTTTGGGAAACCGGTAGAGATTGCGAATAGTATAGGGAGCTAAAAAGGGGTAATCTGGATGTGGAATACATCGAAAGACAGTCCCATGTTAAAATATAGTAGTTTCAAGAAAAGCCTTATAATTTTTAGTGCTACGTTTAACTTGGAGAAAGTTGACAATAGTATCTTGGATATCAGGAGGAAGATGAGTAATTGGTTCTAAAGGATAGACACACAAAGGGGCAGAGATGATAGAGGGTGCAGGTGGTTTGCGAGAAAGAAAATCGGCGAGGACATTAGTTTTTCCTTTGATATGTTTTACTCAAAAATTCCATTGAGAAAACCAATTAGACCAACGAAGTAACTGAGGATTAGGTAACATCTTCTGTTTGAAAGTTAACATTTTAGGGAAAGAAGACATGTCCATTTCAATAAGAAAATTATGGCAAAGGAGATGAAATTGGAATTTCTCGATGCCATGTTTAACAGCCAAGATTTCTTTAAAGGTAGAATGATAATGTAACTCGGCAGGTTTAAAAGATCCACTTTTGTAACCATATAAAGATCGATGACCATTGAGTTCTTCAAAAAGGGCAGCACCCCAAAATTCATCACTAGCATCAGTTTGTAATATGCGTTTGCCATTGCTAGGAATTTGAAGAAGAGGAAGAGATTGGGCTTTCTTTTTAAGGATTTGAACAGCAGTAGTATGAATGGCAGACCAAGGTGGAGGATTCTTTCTTAATAATTTAGATAGAAGAGACCGTTGGTGGGAAATATGAGGAATGTAATCAGGCATGTAATTTACTAAACCAAGAAATTTTTGGATAGTTTTGACATTTGGAAGGACATCAGGAAATTCAAGAAGAGACTGACCAATGTGTGGCTGGAGAACATATTTGCCATTAGTAATAGTAGTGCCAAGAAACTCAATAGAGGTTTGGCCAAGAAGCATTTTCTTTTCTAAAAGCATAATTCCATATTTCTTGAGAAGTTCATAGAACTGGTTAAGAAGGTGATTGTGGGAAGAGATGTCTGATGAAAAGAGAAGGATATCATCAATGTAAATAAGGGCGTTAGTAAGGATGGGCTGAAATATAGTGATCATTGCCTTTTGAAAACAGCTGGGAGCATTTTTTAAACCAAAAGGCATGACAGTCCATTGGTAATGTTTATCAGGAATACAAAAGGCAGTTTTGGGTCTATCATTAGGATGAATTCTAAGTTGCCAAAATCCAGCTTTTAAATCAAACTTAGAAAAAATTTGAGCATGAGAAAGATGCTGAAATAAACTATGTTTCATTAGAAGGGGAAATTTTTCATAAGCAAGAAAACAATTTAAAGGTTGATAATTGATGACAAGACGAAGTTTATTGCATTTTTGTTCAGCACGGTTGTTGACATAAAAAGCTTCGCAAGCCCATGGAGAGGAAGTGGGTTCAATAAGTCCTTCTGTTTGGAGTTGAGATAATTCTTGGGTTTCAAGAGCAAGAAGTTTTGGATTCATACCACGATGACTGGCTTTTGTAGGATTAATATCTTCATTCTTTTTGAAGGGAAGATGAAGGAAGAAGGTTGAGTTGGTCCATAATGGTTTAGGATGATTTTCCAGAAATTCGGAATGAGAATTAGCACAACAATCACTTATGAGTTTAGTTTTGATAGGATCAAAAGGTTCGGATAAGTGAAGGTTTGGAATTTGGGACCAAGTGAGGAAATTCTGTTTATGAGAAAGTCCTTTATCTGACCAACGTAAATTTGGGAATTTATGAAGGATATCAAAGCCAATTAAAAGATCTTTTCCAGGTAGGCTAGAACCAAGGAATTAGTGTTTAATGGTAAGATTAGGGAACAATTTCACCAATATAGGTTTACTGATTTTGTCAATAATAAAACGTTCACCATTGATAGCACGAAAAGCTTGTTCATGAGGTTTCCAATATTCTTTAGGGAGAATATCAGGATTTATGATAGATTGTGAAGCACCGGTATCGAAAAAGGCTATGGCAGGAATAGGTCTAGAATAATGATCTGTGAGGATTTGAACTTGGGCCATAGGGATAGGTTGAGTAAATGTAACTGGATAGATATCTTGAATAGTGTATACTTGAGGTATACTATCATTAATTCCAAGAGTCGCATAATGTAAAGTCCATTTTTTTGTATTGGCATATTTCGGTGTCAAAACAAGTGAGTCTAGGTGTCTAGGAGTGGTTCTTGTGTTATTGTCGTCAAGCATCCACGACAAGTGAAGTTGAAGCGCGTTGAAGAATTTCTTGATCCACTCGGATGATCATTTCCTTCATAGGATGGTAAGTGACCTAGATACCATGTGACCATAGGTTGGATTTGACCTAGAATGATCCTAACATGATGCCTTAGGTGGTAAGTGTCCTAGTCTAATCATACGGACCATAGGTGATGAGATAAGTAGTGCAAAACAAGTTAACAATGCTGAAATTTTTTCAAAAAACCAAGGTTGCTTGTTTTATGCATATCTCCCAAACCGTAGCTTATATTTTACTCTATAATATGTCAAATTGACCGTGTCAAAAAAATCTCAAACTTTTGTGAAGGAACCAAGATCTGAAAACGACGTTTTAAACCCTAGGTGATGAGATAAACAGTGCAAAACTTGTTTTAAAATCTGAATTTTTTTCAAAAAACCAAGGTTGCTTGTTTTGGGCATATCTCACAAACCATAGCTTAGATTTTGCTCTCTAATATGTCAAATCGATCGCGTCGAAAAGAGCTACAACTTTTGTGAAGAGACTGAGAGCTGAAATGTAACGCCCCAAAATACCCCCTAGGAGTTTAGGGATATTTTAGGTGTCACACTACGTACCTATCAAACCATCCTATAATGCACAAGATAAAATACAGTACTAACAACGATAATCAGAGCGCGGAAGCTATCATATATACGGAAGCGTAAACAATTTTTTTCATTTCTTCTAATGATCCAAAATAGTATTCCAAGTTAACATAAATACAAGACATGTCTAAGTCTAAGGTGGACAGGCCCACCTATCAAAATATCAAAATACACAAGACCCTCTCATACTCTCCCCTCAACAGTAGTCGAGGTATGGCCACACATTGAGGTCTCGGTCCGCCTGAGACTGTAATGAAATAGCCGGCTCTCTCTCCTCTATATACTCTTCCTCGACCCAAGGCTCCGGGTCGAGGGCTCCCTCAGTACCTGCCGACATGAAAGTACGGCTGAGCATGGAATACTCAGCGAGTACAAGCTACTAGCAGACCATAACAATAATAAAAACACACAATAGTAATATCATACAAGCAGTAATAGAAACATCACAAAAGAAACAGTATAAGGCATGATACAATACAAGCATCCTGACGTGCGTACATGAATGCGAAAACGCCGATAAAACTCATGCTTGAAAACCCATGTCATGTCCCAGTATGCCTCGTAGAAATCATGTATGCGTGCATGCATGAATGCATGATCATCATCTTGTAAACCTCCATCTCGTACACTTGTGAGACAGAGGCTAGCACCCGAATCTCCCTGGGCTGCCAACCTCCTTGATATGCAATGCACTTGTGAGCCAGAGGTTAGTACCCGAATGTCCCTGGGCTACCAACCTCCTTGTTATGAAATGCACTTGTGAGCCAGAGGCTTTTACCCGAATGTCCCTGGGCTACCAACCTCCTTGTTATGAAATGCACTTGTGAGCCAGAGGTTAGTACCCGAATGTCCCTGGGCTACCAACCTCCTTGTTATGAAATGCACTTGTGAGCCAGAGGCTAGCACCCGAATCTCCCTGGGCTGCCAACCTCCTTGATATGCAATGTTTTCTTGTTGTTTATTATATGCACATGCTCTTGAAATCTCGGTTCGTGCTATCATGCGTGCTCGTGTACGTGTCCATAGTGACAATCATGATAATGGGAATAACCAAGATATGACATTACAATTCAATTCAAAATATTAGCATAGGTAACTTAAGTAATTCACATGACATTGGATCAATTCATCGTCTATAAGAACACATGCATAAAAACCCATTTCTATATTCTTCATTGAGATCATTTATTCATAGTTTAGGTATTTTGTCAAACACTTTCATACATGATTCCTTAGTAGTTTATCTCCTTTTTAATGCATATTTTTCATTCAATCACACAATGGTAAGTTTGTAATTTGTACTATGCCCATCCTCCATTTTCCAATCCACAACCCACACATCATACATCACACATTCGGCATCCAATCGCCGTATCCAACCTTCATCCAAGCATCCCTACCCTTTCTTTATCTTGTTTATATTTATTATAGATGACACATTTTGCAAGGAATAAAACATACTAACAGGAATCATATTTCATAAGTAAAACCTAGATTTATTGCTAGGGTAAGTTAGTAGGGTGTACTAACCTTAGATCAAGGCTTGATCCTTGGTAGAAACCTTGATTGAAGCTCCAACTTGAAAGAAGAACACCTTTGCTTGAAGGAGACTTGAGTTGGGGAAGAAACCCCTTTCAAAAACGTGCTTGGGTTGCTGCCCTAGCTTGGAGAACGCTCTCCACGAGTGCTCGAGCCGTGATCTTGGAGAAAAAACCGGACTTGAAGTGATCTAGGGTCTCAAAACCCCTTTGATTCTTCTCCAAAAGCAAAACCCTAGCTTAGGAAACCCTTTCTCCTCTCTTCTAATCCCCCAAATCCTCTAAGTGTTGAGAATGAGCCCTAAAGGCTCGGGTTAAACTCTTAAGGTAAGAGTGAACCGACCAAAAGACCATAATACCCTTACTGAAATTTCTGCAAAAACACGAGTGTCGAACACGTTGAGCTGTGAATAGTGCCAAACACGTTGTGCTGTGAATAGTGCCAGACACGTTGCGCTGTGAATAGTGCCAAACACGTTGTGCTGTGAATAGTGCCGAACACGTTGTGCTGTGAATAGTGCCGAACACGTTGTGCTGTGAATAGTGCCGAACACGTTGTCCGTTGTCTTATGTTCAACGTGCTTGTCGTGAGCTGTACAACGTACACGTTGTCTGCTGTACAACGTACCCATTGTCTGTTGCACAACGGATGCACAACGTATACGTTATCAGAGCTAGAGCTACGTTATCAGAGTACGTTGTCTATGCGTTGTCTGTGCCTTATCAGAGCACGTTGTCAGAGCTACGTCCTTTCGAGCTACGTCCTTAGTGCATAACCGAGCGATCTACCCGTTGTCTGTTGCACAACGGATGCACAACGTATACGTTATCAGAACTAGAGCTACGTCCTTAGTGCCTTCCGAGCTATCGATTGCCTGTAGGTCCAGACTGTTTTTGCCATATCTTTTGACTCGTTCGTCGGATTTCGACGATTCAACTTGCGTTGGGTTCTTACTTCGAAAAGGAACATTTCTGACATTTCGGAATTTCCAATTTCTTCCTTATTTATTAATTAGACGACAAAATCGGCCAATTAGCTACGAAGGTGCTATTCATTAAGGATGAAAAAGTCCGGGGCGCTACATTCTCCCCCCCTTACAAAAATTTCGTCCCCGAAATTTAGACGATACATACATGCACAAGACCATAAAATTTACAAGGGAGTGCCAAGGCCTTAAAAAAATAACTGGGGATACTTTTCCCGCACTTCGGCTTCTCGTTCCCATGTAGCTTCCTCCCTTGAATGGTGTTGCCATCTCACTAAGACCAAGGGAATGGTCTTGTTACGCAAGACTTGATCTCTCCTATCCAAGATCTACACTGGTTGTTCAACTAGGGTGAGGTCCTCTCGAATCTCTATCGGATCCAACTTGATGACATGAGAAGGATCCGGGACATACTTTCGAAGCATAGAGACATGGAATACATTGTGGACCGCCGTCATATGAGCGGGTAAAGCAACACGGTAAGCTACTTCACCGACTCGAGCAATGATCTCGAACGGACCAACATATCTCGGGCTAAGCTTGCCTCTCTTCTTGAATCGCATAACACCTTTGGTCGGTGAAATCCTTACAAACACAAAATCACCAACTCGGAATTCAAGATCCCTCCTTCGGTTGTTGGTGTCGCGACCCAAAACCCACCCTAGGAGTTAGAGTGAACTTTGGACGACTAATCATGGCATACCTGACTTGCTTGACAAACCGACCTGCAAAAACCCACAGAGCATATACAATAGAGGATATAAACAACGGAAACATACTCTAACATAGCACAGCGGAAGTCTAAACAAACCTCTATGTATATACGAATCCAAGTTTACACAAAAGGAATCCAAAAGAAAGTGCGGACAGACCCGCCAAAATACATGAAGGTATATCTCTCATCTCACCCACAGCTATTCCACTCAGAATCTAACACCATCTACTGATAACCCTCTACGGGAGGTTCCTCCAAAGGCTCCTCGACGTCCTCCTCTTCCACCCATGGACCAGGAGCACAAACATCAAATGGAGCAGCAGCTCCCTCAGAACCTGCCGACATGAGAAGTATGGCTGAGCATGGAATACTCAGCGGGTATTAAATACTAACCAATAGTCATAGCAAAACCATAGCAGTATAGGAAGCAGGAAGCATTTCACATATATAAAGCAGGAGCCATCAATATCATAACAAGGAAATAAGGCAATTTATAATCATGCTTGCATTTCATGAAAAGCTGATAACACCCTTGAAAACACCGTGCACTTGACTTGACTGAAAATACCATCTCCGTGCTTGAAAACTTGTCATGTTTGTCTTATCTTATCGTATCATGCGTGTCATGTGTGTCATGCCATGTCATGCTTGCTTGGAAAAGTAAACTACTTGTGAGGGAAGGGAGACCCTTCTTCCTAATTGCCCATGCTTGTCATGTCATATATCATGCTTGCTTGTTCGGAAAAGTAATCTACTTGTGAGGGAAGGGAGGCCCTTCTTCCTAAAATGCTCATGCTTGTCATGCTGTGTCATGTCATGCTTGTATCATGCTTGGAAAAGTAAGCTACTTGTGAGGGAAGGGAGACCCTTCTTCCTAAATGCCCATATTATGTCCTTTCACTTGTGAGATGTCCTTGTGAGATGTACTTGCGAGGGAAGGGAAACCCTTCTTATGATATGTATGCACTTGCGAGGGAAGGGAGACCCTTCTTATGATAATGCATGATTGACTTGTCCTTGCCAAGAGCGAGGTAAAACATATCGTAGGATATGTCCCACCTCTAATCATGTTCTTGAAAACCTTGATAAATCATGTCATGCATGCCGTGCTCGTGGGAACCGTGTACATACTTGCATTTAAATTTAAATATGACATTTGGGTAATTTTCACAACACATATAACATCAATGATTGAGCAATGTAATATTCATATCATTTAGGGAAAGCAAGAAAAACACACAATCATAGGCCCTAGCAATATCCATAATTTATTAGGCATGCATTTCCTACTTTACAACTCACTTTATTCACCTTGGCATTTCATCAAACATGGTGTGTTCATTATTCGTTAAACCTACATCATGCTTTTTCTAGGTGGGTTCACCATCACAACATACTTGTATGTTTATTATTAGTACAATGCCCTTTCCCATTCGTTCATCACATCATTCACATGGCATCCATTCACCATCCACAACCATCCATCTCATAACACAGGTGTAAATGAAAGAAAATCAAAAGAAATAGAGGGAAAGGAGGAACTATAACTAGGAGGGTAGTAAGAAGTACCGACCTTGATCAAGTGAGGAAGAAATCCCCTTCCAAAAACGACCGTGAGTTGCTGCCCTAGCTTGAGGAGATGCTCCTCAGGAGCATGTGCCTTGATCTTGAAAAAAAATGGGCTTGAGTTGAGTGTGGGTTCACAAACCCCTTGATTTCTCTCCAAAATGGAAACCCTAGGTTTAGGAATCGCCCTCTCCCCTCTTCTTATCTCCCAAATCCTCTAAGTGTTGAGAATGAGCCCTAAAGGCTCGGGTTAGACTTTTAAGGTAAGAGTGAACCGACCAAATGACCATAATACCCTTACTGAAATTTCTGCAAAAACGCGAGGACCGAACACGTTGAGCTGTGAACAGTGCCAAACACGTTGTGCTGTGAACAGTGCCGAACACGTTGTGCTGTGAACAGTGCCGAACACGTTGTGCTGTGAACAGTGCCGAACACGTTGTGCTGTGAATAGTGCCAAACACGTTGTGTTGTGCATAGTGCTGAGCTCGTTGTCCGTTGTGTTATGTACAACGTGCCCGTCGTGAGCTGTACAACGTACACGTTGTGTCGCGACCCAGAACCCACCCTAGGAGTTAGAGTGAACTTTGGACGACTAATCATGACTTGCTTGACAAACCAACCAGCAAAACCCATAGAGCATATACAATAGAGGACAAAACAGCGGAAACATACTCTAACATGGCACAGCGGAAGTCTACCAAACCTCTATGTATATACATACGCAAATCCAAGTTTATACAAAAGTAACCAAAAGAAAGTGCGGACAGACCCGCCAAAATACATGGATATAACCTCTCATCTCATCCACAGCTAAACCACTCAGAATCTACAACCACCTATTGGTAACCCTCTACTGGAGGTTCCTCCAAAGGCTCCTCGACGTACTCCTCTTCCACCCATGGACCAGGAGCTCAAACATCAAATGGAGTAGCAGCTCCCTCAGAACCTGCCGACATAAGAAGTACGGCTGAGCATGGAATACTCAGCGGGTACTAAATACTAACCAACGATTATAGCATAAAAATGGCAATACATAATCAAGAGCAATTTATATATGTCAAACGGAAACAATTCACATCATACAAGGAAGTAAAGCAGTTTATAATCATACTTGTAATTCGTAGAAAACCGATAAATCCTCTTGAAAACATCGTGCACTTGACTTGACTTGAGATATCTTTTCGTACTTGAAAGCTTGTCATGTCTATCTTGCTTGATTCTTGTATGTCGTGTCATGTCATGCATGCTTGCTTGTGATCATGTAACTTGTGACATGCACTTGTGAGATGCACTTGTGAGATGCCTTGAGAGGGAAGGGAGACCCTTCATTATGCAATGCACTTGCGAGGGAAGGGAGACCCTTCTTTATGATATGTATGTACTTGCGAGGGAAGGGAGACCCTTCATCATGATATGCACTTGTGAGTGAGGGGAGACCCCTCGTGGAATGTTGGTTCTTGTCTTCTTGTGAAAAGTGAGATAAAACATATCTTGGGATATGTCCCACCTCTAACCATGTTCTTGAAAACCTCGATAAATCATGCCATGCATGCCGTGCTCGTGGGAACCGTGTACATACTTGCATTCCAATTTAAAGATGACATTTGGGTAATTTCACAACACATATAGCATCAAAGATTGAGCAATTCAATATTCATAGCATTTAGGGAAAGCAGGAAACACACTATCATAGGCCCTAGCAATATTCAGAATTTATTAGGCATGCATTTCCTAATTTACAGCTCACTGTATTCACCTTGGCATTTCATCAAACATGGTGTGTTCATTATGGATTTACCCTACAACATGCTTTTCTAGATGGTTTTACTCAATCATACATGTATGTTCATTATTGGAACAATGCCCTTCCCCGTTTTAATCATCACCACACAACCACTGGCATCCAATCGCCCATTCCATCTCCATTCACCATTCACCATTCACCATTCATCCATCTCATAGCACATGTGTAAATGAAAGGAAATCAAAAGAAAAGAAGGGGAAAGAGGAACTATAACTAGGAGGGTAGTAAAAAGTACCGACCTTGAAGAAATGAGGAAGAAACCCTCTTTCCAAATGACTGTGAGTTGCTGCCCTAGCTTGGATCGCGAGCTCCACGAATGCTTGAGCCGAAATCTTGAAGAAAATGGGCTTGAGGTTGATCTAGGGTTTCAAAACCCCTTTGATTTCTCTCCAAAATGGAAACCCTAGGTTGGAATCGCCTTCTCCCCTTTCTCCTATTCTCTCAAACTCTCTAAGTGTCGAATGAAGCCCTAAAGGCTCGGGTTAAACTCTTAAGGTAAGAGTGAACTGACCAAAAGACCGTAATACCCTTACTGGGATTTCTGCAATGACGCGAGGACCGTGAATAGTGCTGAACACATTGTGCTGTGAATAGTGCCAACTCGTGGTGCTGTGAATAGTGCCAACTCGTGGTGCCGTGAATAGTGCCAACTCGTGGTGCCGTGAATAGTGCCAACTCGTGGTGCCGTGAATAGTGCCAACTCGTGGTGCCGTGAATAGTGCCAACTCGTGGTGCCGTGAATAGTGCCAACTCGTGGTGCCGTGAATAGTGCCAACTCGTGGTGTTGTGAATAGTGCCAACTCGTGGTGCTGTGAATAGTGCCAACTCGTGGTGTTGTGAATAGTGCCAACTCGTGGTGCTGTGAATAGTGCCAACACGTTGTCCGTGGTGGACAGTGTTGAACACGTTGTCCGTTGTCTTATGTACAGCGTGCCCGTGGTGAGTTGTACAACGTGCCCGTAGTGAGTTGTACAATGTGCCCGTGGTGAGTTGTACAACGTGCCCGTGGTGAGTTGTACAACGTGCCCGTTGTGAGCTGTAGAACGGATGCACACAGTATACGTTATCAGAGTACGTTGTCTGTGCTACGTTATCAGAGTACGACGTCAGAGCACGTCCTTAGTGCCTTCCGAGCTACGTCCTCAGTGCATAACCGAGCTACGTTTTCCTACCGGTTCAGACTGTTTTGGCCATATCTTTTGACCCGCTCGTCGGATTTCGACGATTCAACTTGCGTTGGGTTCGTACTTCGAAAAGAAACATTTCTGACGTTTCAGAATTTCTAATTTCTTCCTTATTTATTAATTGCACTACTTTAAAGTAAAAATGGCTACGAAAGGGTCATGCATAAATGTCAAAAGTTCGGGGCTCTACACGTTGTCTGTTGCACGACGTACCCGTTGTCTGTTGCACAACGGATGCACAACGTATACGTTGTCAATGCGTTGTCTGTGCCTTATCAGAGCACGTTGTCAGAGCACGTTATCAGAGCTACGTCCTTAGTGCATAACCGAGCTACGTCCTTAGTGCATAACCGAGCTACGTCCTTAGTGCCTTCCGAGCTACGATTGCCTGCAGGTCCAGACTGTTTTGGCCATATCTTTTGACTCGTTCGTCCGATTTTGACGATTCAACTTGCGTTGGGTTCGTACTTCGAAAAGGAACATTTCTAACATTTCGAAATTTCCAATTTCTTCCTTATTTATTAATTATACCTCTTTAAAGGCAAAATGGTAACGACAGTGTCATGCATAAAATGTGAAAAGGTCCGGGGCTCTACATCCTCCCCCCCTTACAAAAATTTCGTCCTCGAAATTTAGACGCTACTTACATTACGAACCAAAAAGAAAATTACAAGTCATATACAGACTTATACAAAAACTCATTCAATTAATTCTGGGTACTTTGCTTTGACTTCGGCTTCACGCTCCCATGTAGCTTCTTCCCGAGCATGGTGTTGCCATTGCACAAGAACCAAAGGAATTGTCTTGTTGCGAAGCACCTGATCTCTTCGATTCAAAATCTTAACCGGCTTTTCAATCAAGGTGAGGTCCTCTCGAATCTCCAACTGTTCCAAGTCTATGACATGCGAAGGATCCGCAATGTACTTCCGAAGCATAGATACATGGAAGACGTTGTGAACTGCGGCCATGTGAGGTGGGAGAGCTACCCTGTAAGCAACCTCACCAACTCGTGTGATAATCTCAAAAGGCCCAACATACCGAGGACTGAGCTTGCCTCGCTTTCCAAATCTCATGATCCCTTTACTAGGAGATACTTTCACAAAAACTTGATCCCCTACTTGAAATTCCAAGTCCCTATGGCGCGTGTCCGCATAACTTTTCTGGCGATCGTGAGCGGCTTTCAATCGATCCCGAATGATCTTAACTGTGCCTGCAGTTTGCTCAATCAACTCCGGACCAAGTACTTTCCTTTCTCCTACCTCATCCCAATAGAGAGGAGACCTACAACTTCGCCCATACAAGGCCTCAAATGGTGCCATTTGGATACTCGCCTGATAGCTGTTATTATAGGCGAATTCAACCAAAGGCAAGTGCTCTTCCCAACTGCCTCTGAAATCCAACATACAAGCCCGAAGCATGTCTTCAATGACCTGGTTCACTCTCTCGGTTTGTCCATCCGTCTGTGGATGAAAAGCGGTGCTGAAATCCAGTCGGGAACCCATAGCCTCCTGGAAGCTTTTCCAGAATCGTGATGTGAATCTTGGATCCCGATCTGACACAATACTAACGGGCACTCCGTGCAACCTCACCACTTCCTTGATGTACAAAGCGGCTAACTGACTAGAGTTGAAAGTAGTTCGGTAAGGTAAGAAGTGAGCGGACTTCGTCAAACGATCCACTACTACCCATATCGCATCTGAGCCCCTTGCCGTCTTTGGCAAGCCAACTATGAAATCCATGGATATGTTCTCCCATTTCCACTCGGGAATCGGAAGGGACTGTAATAGACCTGCGGGCCGCATGTGTTCTGCTTTCACCTGTTGGCACACCAAGCACCGTGCTACATATTCCGCAACCTCCCTCTTCATATTCCGCCATCAAAAGTGACTCTTGAGGTTCCGGTACATCTTCGTACTCCCTGGATGCACAGTGTACTTTGCCCGGTGGGCTTCATCCATAATCTCCCTCCGAAGATTTGCATTGGCTGGAACACACAGCCTTCCCTTGAATGTGATAGCACCTCGACTAGTGAGAGAGAAGTCCTCACTACCCTTAGCAACTTTCTTGTCCCGATAAGCCAACAATTCAGCATCCGTGGCTTGGTATTCTTGGATCAAATCTATAATGTATGGCCGAACCGTGACATTTGCCAAGATAGGACTACGGACAGAGTCATTCACACTAATGTCCAGATTTGCCAAGTCTTCAAGTAGCTTCCATTCCTGCACTAACATGCATGCTAATAACCTCGGAGGTCTTCTACTCAAAGCATCAGCCACTACATTTGCTTTACCCGGGTGGTATTGAATGGTACAATCATAGTCTTTCAAAAATTCCATCCAACGCCGTTGCCTTAGATTCAGTTCCTTTTGGGAAAAGAGATACTTGAGACTCTTGTGATCAGTGAACACATAGAACTCCACCCCATAAAGGTAATGATGCCAAATCTTAAGTGCAAACACGACCGCCGCAAGCTCCAAGTCGTGCGTGGGATAATTCTTCTCATGCTCCTTCAATTGCCTTGATGCATAGGCAATGACTTTCTTGTGCTGCATGAGTACACACCCAAGTCCAACGTGTGAGGCATCACTATACACCTCATACCCATAAGGTCCAGATGGCACAGTAAGGACAGGGGCTGTAGTAAGCCTCTTCTTCAGTTCCGTGAAACTGATCTCGCACTTATCACTCCATACAAACTTGGCGTTCTTCCTTGTCAGGTAAGTGAGCGGTGCTGCAAGGCTAGAGAAACCCTCTACGAATCTCCTATAGTAGCCTGCCAACCCAAGAAAGCTGCGTATTTCGGTAACACTCTTGGGCCTCACCCAACTCATAATTGCTTCGATCTTCTTTGGATCTACCGAGATACCTTCTGCAGAAACAACGTGGCCTAGGAATGCCACCTCTTCCAACCAAAACTCACACTTACTGAGTTTAGCGTATAGCTTGTGCTCTCTTAGCATTTCCAAAGCAAGGCATAGGTCACGTGTGTGATCTTCCCGTGTCTGGGAATAGACCAAAATGTCATCAACAAATACAATCACGCACCTATCAAGATATGGCCGGAACACCCGGTTCATCAAATCCATAAAGGCTGCCGGTGCGTTCGTGACTCCAAAAGGCATCCCCAAGAACTCGTAGTGTCCATACCGAGTCCTGAAAGCAGTTTTGGGAACATCTTCCACCTTAATCTTCAACTGGTGATAACCCGATCGAAGGTCTATCTTCGAGAAAAATCTCGCTCCCTTCAACTGATCGAACAAGTCATCAATCCTAGGCATGGGATACCTATTCTTTATAGTGACTTTGTTCAATTGCCTGTAATCGACGCACATCCGCATCGAGCCATCTTTCTTCTTAATAAACAACACCGAGGCACCCCACGGTGAGACACTTGGTCGAATGAAACCAAGACCTTGTAATTCTTCCAACTGGGTCTTTAACTCTTTGAGTTCAATAGGGGCCATTCTATACGGAGCCCTGGGAACAGGAGCTGTGCCTGGTGCAAGCTCGATCATAAACTCGATCTCCCTGTCTGGAGGCAATCCTGGCAACTCCTCTGGAAATACATCCAGGAACTCACTCATAACCGGAATAGTCGATGAGTCCTTTGCCTCGGGGTTAGCTAAGCTCAACGCCGCAAAGCGGGCAATGTCTCTACTTCTCAACCCTCGAAAGTGAAATGGTTTTCCTTCTACAGGCTTAAAGAGTACCATCTTCTCAAAGCAAGCTACATGCCCATGATGTGTTGCTAACCAATCCATTCGTAATATAACATCAAAGTCTTGGAATCCAAGGACGATGAGATCAACTGCCAACTCGTGGCTTCCAACTTGGACCACACTATTTCTATACACTTTATCTGCCAATACTGTTTTGCCGAGCAGAGTCGAAATGGCTAACTCCGATTTTAGTTGACTAGGCTCCACAGAAAAGCCTTCTGAAAAACTCGGCGAGACAAACGAATGAGTAGACCCGGTATCAATCAACACTCGAGCCAAATACTCATTGACTAGTAGGGTTCCTGAAATTTTAACTAGCGGAGTTAATCCATGCATCAACATCGTATACATGTAGGTATATATACATATAGAACATGCCAAGTACGTACGCAGAGAATAGAGCATAACATAATGATCACGAATAAAGAAATTAACTCTAACTGCGTACCTTGCACCACATCATCAGATGCAAGTGCATCACCCTCTGTCAAGGCAAAAACTCGCCCCTGGTTTGCCTGGCAAGACTGAGGTGTAGACCGAGTAGTCTGAGATGACGCTTGGTATGATCCTGCTGGGCGTGCTGGGGGCCTACTACCCTGAGACTGGCCTGGTAAATGCCGGCTAGGGCAATCCCTGATCATGTGGCCCTGGCGACCGCAATGATAACATTCACCAGATGCTGTTCGGCAATCTCCTGCCGGATGCCTTTTGCCGCATGAAGTGTAGACCTCATATGTGTAGGCCGGAGGGGCCGAAGGTGGTGTATACCTCGCTGCCTGAGGTGTAACTGGCCGTGGGGCCGGAAGAGCCTGAGGTCGAGGTGCCTGTGGCATGTACTACCGGGGTGCTGGAGGCGCATAAGTCGGTCTCATCTGTGGTGCTGGCCATGTATACTGATAAGGACCAGTCCGGGCCCGCCTCTCTAAAGGTACCGAACCACTAGATTGGCCTCTCGCCAATTCTCTCTTCTTGGACACGATCTCTGAATTGGTCTCAACCAACAAGGCTTTATCCACTACTTCAGCGTAAGTGGCGTGCCTAAAGACCGACACTTTCTCCACGATGACATCCTTGAGCCCTTGCTCAAACCTCCTCGCCTTTATTGCCTCGGTGGCAATCATGTGTGTCGCGAAGCGTGATAGCTCCGAGAACTTGGCCTTATAAGCGGCCATAGACATCGAACCTTGCTCAAGGTTGATGAATTCTCTCTCTTTCTTTTCCCGAGCTCCAACCGGGAAATACTTCTTATAGAACGTGTCCTTAAACTCCTCCCAAGTCCACGGTTGACCTTGCATGGTCAAGTCCCGTGTCCTCAATGCGGACAACCACCAATGGTGGGCTTCGCCCTCTAGCACAAAAATTGCCCATGCCACTTTCTCTTCCTCTGTAGGAGAGAGCACCGCAAATATCTTCTCAACCTGGAGGATCCAAGCCTCCGCAGTAAGAGGGTCCACACTCCCGTGGAAGGATGGAGGCCTCAATCTCCGGAATGCCTCAACTCCAGCTGTACGATGTACTGGAGCTGCGGGCGGTGGAGTAGGTGCCGCCGACGATGGTATAGCTTTCCGAGCCGCCAGTATGGCGAGTGTCTCAGCAATAGAGCCTAAGACCTGGGAGAGGTCCGGCTGCTCATCCTCATCTCTGGAAGAAGATGAAGCTCTGGTGTGTGGTCCACGACCCCGTGTGCCCCGCCTCATGACTAAAGTCCTGAGAACAATAGCACCACATGAGTCTCACTAGAAACCACAGTTTATTTCAATGTCGTTTCACAAACCTTGCCTCGGTGGCAACCATGTGAGTCGCGAAGCGTGATAACTCCGAGAACTTGGCCTCGTATTGTGCCACCGACATCAAACCTTGCTCGAGGTTGATGAATTCTCTCTCTTTCTTTTCCCGTGCTCCAATCGGAAAATACTTCTTGTAAAAAGCATCCTTGAACTCATCCCAAGTCCAAGGTTGACCCTGCATGGTCAAATCTCGCATCCTCAATGCGGACAACCACCAATGGTGGGCTTCGCTCTCTAGCATGAAAACTGCCCATGCTACTCTATCCTCCTCTGTAGGCGAGAGGACCGCAAATATCTTCTCCATCTGGAGGATCCATGCATCCACAGCAAGAGGGTCCACACTCCCATGGAAGGATGGAGGCCTCAATCTCCTGAATGCCTCAACTCCAGCTGTACGATGTACTGGAGCTGCGGGCGGTGGAGTAGGTGCCGTCGACGATGGTATAGCCTGCCGAGCCACCAGTATGGCGAGTGTCTCAGCAATAGAGCCTAAGACCTGAGAGAGGTCCGGCTGCTCATCCTCATCTCGTGAAGAAGAGGAAGCTCTGGTATGTGGTCCACGACCCCGTGTGGCCCGCCTCATGACTAAAGTCCTGAGAACAGTAGCACCACATGAGTCTCTCTTGAAACCATAGTTTATCGCATTTCCATTTCACAATAATTCAATTTGTATTAGTTGTATAATACTAATATACATCACATCAAGTCATCAGAGTATTCATCACATTATATTTATACTTTAGCGTTCTAGCGTACCTAGGACCCGTACTTGGTTAAAGCAACCATTTTAGACTAAGACTAAAGTCTAGTCTTACACTTGGAACCAGACTCGCTCCCGACTTCCTTCCTTCCTAACTTGTTTCCTAACATATGCTCTTGTCAAGCCGTGGTATAAGATTCTAAGTGACCCTAGAGACCTAAAGCCTAAGCTCTGATACCACTTCTGTCCAGACCCAAAACCCACCCTAGGAGTTAGAGTGAACTTTGGACGACTAATCATGGCATACCTGACTTGCTTGATAAACCGACCTGCAAAAACCCACAGAGCATATACAATAGAGGATATAAACAGCGGAAACATACTCTAACATAGCACAGCGGAAGTCTAAACAAACCTCTATGTATATACGAATCCAAGTTTACACAAAAGGAATCCAAAAGAAAGTGCGGACAGACCCGCCAAAATACATGAAGGTATATCTCTCATCTCACCCACAGCTATTCCACTCAGAATCTAACACCATCTACTGATAACCCTCTATGGGAGGTTCCTCCAAAGGCTCCTCGACGTACTCCTCTTCCACCCATGGACCAGGAGCACAAACATCAAATGGAGCAGCAGCTCCCTCAGAACCTGCCGACATGAGAAGTACGGCTGAGCATGGAATACTCAGCGGGTACTAAATACTAACCAATAGTCATGAAGCAGGAAGCATTTCACATATATAAAGCAGGAGCCATCAATATCATAACAAGGAAATAAGGAAATTTATAATCATGCTTGCATTTCATGAAAAGCTGATAACACCCTTGAAAACACTGTGCACTTGACTTGACTGAAAATACCATCTCCGTGCTTCAAAACTTGTCATGTTTGTCTTATCTTATCGTATCATGCGTGTCATGTGTGTCATGCCATGTCATGCTTGCTTGGAAAAGTAAACTACTTGTGAGGGAAGGGAGACCCTTCTTCCTAATTGCCCATGCTTGTCATGTCATGTATCATGCTTGCTTGTTCGGAAAAGTAATCTACTTGTGAGGGAAGGGAGGCCCTTCTTCCTAAAATGCTCATGCTTGTCATGCCGTGTCATGTCATGCTTGTATCATGCTTGGAAAAGTAAACTACTTGTGAGGGAAGGGAGACCCTTCTTCCTAAATGCCCATGTCATGTCCTTTCACTTCTGAGATGTCCTTGTGAGATGTACTTGCGAGGGAAGGGAAACCCTTCTTATGATATGTATGCACTTGCGAGGGAAGGGAGACCCTTCTTATGATAATGCATGATTGACTTGTCCTTGCCAAGAGCGAGGTAAAACATATCGTAGGATATGTCCCACCTCTAATCATGTTCTTGAAAACCTCGATAA
The DNA here is from genome assembly GCA_015143295.1 of Tetracentron sinense. NCBI lineage: Eukaryota > Viridiplantae > Streptophyta > Magnoliopsida > Trochodendrales > Trochodendraceae > Tetracentron > Tetracentron sinense. Next base: position 33,829,165 of record CM026563.1, on the reverse strand, counting down.
ATCATGTCATGCATGCCGTGCTCGTGGGAACCGTTTACATACTTGCATTTAAATTTAAATATGACATTTGGGTAATTTTCACAACACATATAACATCAATGATTGAGTAATGTAATATTCATATCATTTAGGGAAAGCAAGAAAAACACACTATCATAGGCCCTAGCAATATCCATAATTTATTAGGCATGCATTTCCTACTTTACAACTCACTTTATTCACCTTGGCATTTCATCAAACATGGTGTGTTCATTATTCGTTAAACCTACATCATGCTTTTTCTAGGTGGGTTCACCATCACAACATACTTGTATGCTTATTATTAGTACAATGCCCTTTCCCATTCATTCATCACATCATTCACACGGCATCCATTCGCCAACAACCATCTCCATTCACCATCCACAACCATCCATCTCATAACACAGGTGTAAATGAAAGAAAATCAAAAGAAATAGAGGGAAAGGAGGAACTATAACTAGGAGGGTAGTAAGAAGTACCGACCTTGATCAAGTGAGGAAGAAATCCCCTTCCAAAAACGACCGTGAGTTGCTGCCCTAGCTTGAGGAGATGCTCCTCAGGAGCATGTGCCTTGATCTTGAAGAAAAATGGGCTTGAGTTGAGTGTGGGTTCACAAACCCCTTGATTTCTCTCGAAAATGGAAACCCTAGGTTTAGGAATCGCCCTCTCCTCTCTTCTTATCTCCCAAATCCTTTAAGTGTTGAGAATGAGCCCTAAAGGCTCGGGTTAGACTCTTAAGGTAAGAGTGAACTGACCAAATGACCATAATACCCTTACTGAAATTTCTGCAAAAACGCGAGGACCGAACACGTTGAGCTGTGAATAGTGCCAAACACGTTGTGCTGTGAATAGTGCCGAACACGTTGTGCTGTGAACAGTGCCGAACACGTTGTGCTGTGAACAGTGCCGAACACGTTGTGCTGTGAACAGTGCCGAACACGTTGTGCTGTGAACAGTGCCGAACACGTTGTGCTGTGAATAGTGCCAAACACGTTGTCACGTTGTGTTGTGCATAGTGCTGAGCTCGTTGTCCGTTGTGTTATGTACAACGTGCCCGTCATGAGCTGTACAACGTACACGTTGTCTGTTGCACGATGTACCCGTTGTCTGTTGCACAACGGATGCACAACGTATACGTTGTCTATGCGTTGTCTGTGCCTTATCAGAGCACGTTGTCAGAGCACGTTATCAGAGCTACGTCCTTAGTGCATAACCGTGCTACGTCCTTAGTGCATAACCGAGCTACGTCCTTAATGCATAACCGAGCTACGTCCTTAGTGCCTTCCGAGCTACGATTGCCTGCAGGTCCAGACTGTTTTGGCCATTTCTTTTGACTCGTTCGTCCGATTTTGATGATTCAACTTGCGTTGGGTTCATACTTCGAAAAGGAACATTTCTGACGTTTCAAAATTTCCAATTTCTTCTTTATTTATTAATTATACCTCTTTAAAGGCAAAATGGTAACGACAGTGTCATGCATAAAATGTGAAAAGGTCCGGGGCTCTACAGTCGGCATAGCTTTTTTGTCTATCTTGTGCGGTCTTTAACCTCTCCCGGATAAGCTTGACCCTATCCGCGGTTTGTTCAATTAACTCGGGGCCCAAAATCTTTCTTTCTCCCACTTCATCTCAATACAACGGGGATCTACAACTCCTTCCGTACAAAGCCTCGAAAGGCGCCATTTGTATGCTTTCTTGATAACTATTGTTGTAAGCGAATTCCACCAAAGGTAGGTGATCTTCCCAACTTCCCTTGAAGTCTAGCATACATGCTCGGAGCATATCTTCAATAACCTGATTCACCCTCTCGGTTTGCCCGTCGGTCTGTGGGTGGAAAGCTGTGCTAAAGTCTAACCGGGAGCCCATTGCACCTTGAAAACTTTTCCAAAACCTGGATGTGAATCTTGGGTCTCTATCCGACACAATACTCACTGGCACCCCGTGTAATCGGACTATTTCCTTGATGTATAGCTCCGCTAACTGATTGGAGTTTAATGTTATCCGGTACGGTAAGAAATGAGCGGATTTCGTGAGTCTATCAACAACTACCCATATAGCATCGGTCTTCCTAACCGTCTTCGGCAACCCCACGATGAAGTCCATAGAGATATGTTCCCATTTCCACTCGGGAATAGGGAGAGACTGCAAAAGACCCGCCGGTCTCAAATGGTCCGCTTTCACCTGTTGGCACACCAAACACCGTGCCACATACTCCGCAACCTCCCTCTTCATGTTTCGCCACCAAAAGTGACTCTTGAGGTTCCGGTACATCTTTGTACCCCTAGGATGCACTGTGTACTTTGAACGGTGAGCTTCATCCATGATCTCTCTCCGAAGGTCTGCATTGGCTGGGACACAAAGTCTTCCCTTGAATGTAATAGCACCCCGGCTAGTGAGAGAGAAGTCCGTGCTACCCTTGGCAACTTCCTTGTCCCGAAAAGCCAACAAGTCAGGATCCGTGGCTTGATACTCTTGGATCAAATCTATAAGAAGGTACGGCCGAACCGTAACATTTGCCAAAACGGGACTGAGGACGGAGTCATTCACACTGATGTCCAAATTTTCCAAATCTTCTAACAATCTCCATTCTCGCACTAACATGTGAGCCAACAACCCCGGTGGTTTCCTACTCAAGGCGTCTGGCACCACGTTTGCTTTTCCCGGGTGATATTGGATAGTGCACTCATAGTCTTTTAAGAACTCAATCCAACGTCGTTGTCGTAAGTTTAACTCTTTTTGGGAAAAGAGATACTTGAGGCTCTTATGGTCCGTGTACACATAGAACTCCACCTCGTACAGATAATGTCGCCAAATTTTGAGTGCAACCACGACCACCGCAAGCTCCAAGTCATGAGTGGGGTAGTTCTTTTCATGCTCTTTCAACTGCCTTGATGCATAGGCAATGACTTTCTTGTGTTGCATTAGGACACACCCGAGTCCGACGTGCGAGGCATCACTATACACCTCATACCCAAAAGGTCCAGATGGCACAGTAAGGACAGGGGCTATGGTGAGGCGTTTCTTCAACTCTTGGAAACTTACTTCACATCGGTCACTCCAACTGAACTTTGTATTTTTCCTTGTCAAGTAGGTGAGAGGTGCAGCCAAACTGGAGAATCCCTCCACAAATCTCCGGTAGTAGCCTGCCAATCCGAGGAAACTACGTATCTCCATGACGCTCTTGGGCCTCTCCCAACTCATGACTGCCTCAACCTTGGCTGGATCTACAGAAATGCCCTCGGCCAACACCAAGTGTCCAAGAAATGCGACCTTCTCTAACCAGAACTCGCACTTACTCAATTTGGCATATAGCCTATGCTCTCTCAACATCTCCAGAGCAAGGCGGAGGTCTCGTGCGTGATCTTCCCGTGTCTGGGAATACACCAAAATGTCATCAATGAATACAATCACGCATCGATCCAAGTAAGATCGGAACACCCGGTTCATCAAATCCATGAATGCAGCTGGTGCATTCGGTAGCCCAAAAGGCATGACAAGGAACTCGTAATGCCCATACCGAGTCCTGAAAGCCGTCTTCGGAACATCTTCCGCCTTGATCCTTAATTGATGATACCCCGATCTAAGATCAATTTTGGAGAAGAATCTCGCTCCCTTCAGTTGGTCGAACAAGTCATCGATCCTTGGCAAGAGATAACAATTCTTGATAGTTACCTTGTTCAACTGACGGTAGTCTATACACATTCTCATCAACCCGTCTTTCTTCTTTACAAAGAGAACCGGAGCTCCCCACGGTGAGACACTTGGTTGGATGAAACCAAGTTGTTGTAACTCCTCAATCTGTTTCTTCAATTCTTCCAGCTCTATAGGGGCCATTCTATACGGTGCCCTTGAAATCGGAGCGGTGCCCGGAGTAAGCTCTATAGCGAACTCAATCTCCCGATTCGGAGGTAACCCGGGAAGTTCCTCCGGAAACACGTCCAAGAAATCACTCACGACCGGAATGGCCGAGGAGTTTTGTGCTTCTAGGTTTGCTATACTCAAGGCTGCGAGGCGAGCAATGTCCCTCTCTCTTAATCCTCTGAAGTGAAAAGGCTTACCCCCTTCCGGCTTGAAATTCACCACCTTCTCAAAACACGCAACATGCCCGTGATGGTTTGACAACCAATCCATCCCTAAGATGACATCAAAATCCAAGTCTTGAAAATCTAGGACGATGAGATCGGCTAACAGTTCATTCTCCCCCACTTGAACCACACTATCCCTGAATATCTTGTCCGTATCAACTGACTTGCCGAGTGGAGTTGCAATGGTCAACTCCTGCTTTAACGGAGTAGCCTCTGTCAAAAATCCCTTTGCGAAACTAGGCGACACAAAGGAGTGAGTGGATCCTGTGTCGATCAACACTCGGGCGAGACACTCGTTCACTAATAAAGCGCCTGTGCGATTAAGTAGCTACTATTAGTAGATTTCAAACAACAACAAACATCATACATAGGTAACCCTTAGTATAAATAATCACATAATAAACCATAGAAATTTTACACAACTTAGACTCTAGAATTTTTGCGTACCTTGCACGACAACGTCGGATGCACGTGCGTCTCTCTCCGATAGAGCAAAAACTCGACCCTGGGTGGCTGGGCGAGGAGGCCGTGTAGACTGTGAGGCCCTCGAAGCCTGAGAAGAGCTAGGCTGAGATGTCTGCCTCATCGGGGGTCTGCTCCCTGAAGACTGAGCTGGCACTTGATGTCGGGGACAATCTCTAACCATGTGGCCATGGTCACCACAATGGAAGCAACTTCCAGTAACCCTTCGGCATTCTCCCACTAGGTGCCTCCTTCCACAAAGGGTGCATATGTCGTGCAAATAGGTGGGAGGAGCATATCCCGTAGCCTGTGTCACTGCGGGGCGAGAAGTCTGGGCAAAAGCCGGGTGAAAAGCTGGTGGAGCAAAAGGGCGGGGAGCCTGTGGTGCCGAGTATATCCTCTGTGACTGAGCCGGCCCTGCGGACTGATACAAAGTAGTCCTCTCTCTTTTCTCCCCCGAACTACTCGACTGTCCTTTCTCTATTCCTCTCCTTTTAAAGAACTCTTCGGAATTCGACTCGGCCAACAATGCCTTGTCCACAACTTCTGAATATGTCTCATGTCGGAACATTGAGACACGATCCTTGAGGTAGGCCTTCAACCCCCTCTCGAATTTTTGGGCCTTCATAGCCTCGGTAGCTATCTTGTGTGGAGCAAATCGAGATAGCTCTGAAAATTTGGCTTCATAAGCCGCTACGGACATATTACCTTGCTCCAAGGTAATAAATTCCACTTCCATCTTCTCTCTCATTCCGACCGGAAAGTATTTCTTGTTGAAAGCTTCCAAGAATTCCTCCCAAGTCCAATCTTGACCTTGCCGGGGTTAACTCTCGGGTCCGAAGTGCAGACTTCCACCAATGGTCGGCCTCGCCTTCAAGCATAAAGGCGGCCCAAGTGACCCTTTCCACTTCCGTAGGTGCCAATACCGAGAATATTTTCTCGAGTTGCCGAATCCAACCCTCGGCGACAAGTGGATCAATGTTTCCACAAAAAGTTGGAGGCCTCATCCTCCGAAAAGCTTCTATCCCGGCTTGGGCTCGGTTAGGAGGAGCCGGTATAAGTGCCGCATTAGGCGGAGTGGCCGGTTGCCTTGCCGCCAACATAGCCAAAGTCTCGGCTATGGATGCGAATGCTTGGGCAAAGTCGGGTTGATCATCACCCGATGGAGCATCACCTCCATTACACCTCGTGTTGTACCCGCGACCCCGGGTATTGCGTCTCATGATTTCTCCTGAGAACGACAATACAACATGAGTCTAACTTGGATATGCATTTAGTACAAATTTCGCAATTCACTCAATACATATTCATCAAGCATATTTAATAAGCACAACACAATTAATGCACATATGGTATACAACACAACATCATCCATACAATCCGTGTTCCTAGCGTAGGACTCTAAGTTTGGTTGAGATTCAACCTATTTTGACTAGGACTAACTTGTTAGTCCATACTTGGAATACAACTAATGCCTTGTTCAATCATGGTCTCTAGTACTACGCGACCCTAAGGACTCTAATGCCTAGAGCTCTGATACCACTCTGTAACGCCCCAAAATACCCCTTAGGAGTTTAGGGATATTTTAGGTGTCACACTACGTACCTATCAAACCATCCTGTAATGCACAAGATAAAATACAGTACTAACAACGATAATCAGAGCGCGGAAGCTATCATATATGCGGAAGCGTAAACAATTTTTTTCATTTCTTCAAATGATCCAAAATAGTATTCCAAGTTAACATAAATACAAGACATGTCTAAGTCTAAGGTGGACAGGCCCACCTATCAAAATATCAAAATACACAAGACCCTCTCATACTCTCCCCTCAACAGTAGTCGAGGTATGGCCACACATCGAGGTCTCGGTCCGCCTGAGACTGTAATGGAATAGTCGGCTCTCTCTCCTCTATATACTCTTCCTCGACCCAAGGCTCCGGGTCGAGGGCTCCCTCAGTACCTGCCGACATGAAAGTACGGCTGAGCATGGAATACTCAGCGAGTACAAGCTACTAGCAGACCATAACAATAATAAAAACACACAATAGTAATATCATACAAGCAGTAATAGAAACATCACAAAAGAAACAGTATAAGGCATGATACAATACAAGCATCCTGACGTGCGTACATGAATGCGAAAACGCCGATAAAACTCATGCTTGAAAACCCATGTCATGTCCCAGTATGCCTCGTAGAAATCATGTATGCGTGCATGCATGAATGCATGATCATCATCTTGTAAACCTCCATCTCGTACACTTGTGAGCCAGAGGCTAGCACCCGAATCTCCCTGGGCTGCCAACCTCCTTGATATGCAATGCACTTGTGAGCCAGAGGTTAGTACCCGAATGTCCCTGGGCTACCAACGTCCTTGTTATGAAATGCACTTGTGACCAGAGGCTAGTACCCGAATGTCCCTGGGCTACCAACCTCCTTGTTATGAAATGCACTTGTGAGCCAGAGGCTAGCACCAGAATCTCCCTAGGCTGCCAACCTCCTTGATATGCAATGTTTTCTTGTTGTTTATTATATGCACATGCTTTTGAAATCTCGGTTCGTGCTATCATGCGTGCTCGTGTACGTGTCCATAGTGACAATCATGATAATGGGAATAACCAAGATATGACATTACAATTCAATTCATAATATTAGCATAGGTAACTTAAGTAATTCACATGACATTGGATCAATTCATCGTCTATAAGAACACATGCATAAAAACCCATTTCTATATTCTTCATTGAGATCATTTATTCATAGTTTAGGTATTTTGTCAAACACTTTCATACATTATTCCTTAGTAGTTTATCTCCTTCTTTTTAATGCATATTTTCCATTCAATCACACAATGGTAAGTTTGTTATTTGTACTATGCCCATCCTCCATTTTCTAATCCACAACCCACACATCATACATCACACATTCGGCATCCAATCGCCGTATCCAACCTCCATCCAAGCATCCCTACCCTTTCTTTATCTTGTTTATATTTATTATAGATGACACATTTTGCAAGGAATAAAACATACTAACAGGAATCATATTTCATAAGGAAAACCTAGATTTATTGCTAGGGTAAGTTAGTAGGGTGTACTAACCTTAGATCAAGGCTTGATCCTTGGTAGAAACCTTGATTGAAGCTCCAACTTGAAAGAAGAACACCTTTGCTTGAAGGAGACTTGAGTTGGGGAAGAAACCCCTTTCAAAAACGTGCTTTGGTTGCTGCCCTAGCTTGGAGAACACTCTCCACGAGTGCTCGAGCCGTGATCTTGGAGAAAAAACCGGACTTGAAGTGATCTAGGGTCTCAAAACCCCATTGATTCTTCTCCAAAAGCAAAACCCTAGCTTAGGAAACCCTTTCTCCTCTCTTCTAATCCCCCAAATCCTCTAAGTGTTGAGAATGAGCCCTAAAGGCTCGGGTTAAACTCTTAAGGTAAGAGTGAACCGACCAAAAGACTATAATACCCTTACTGAAATTTCTGCAAAAACACGAGTGTCGAACACGTTGAGCTGTGAATAGTGCCAAACACGTTGTGCTGTGAATAGTGCCGAACACGTTGTGCTGTGAATAGTGCCGGACACGTTGTGCTGTGAATAGTGCCAAACACGTTGTGCTGTGAATAGTGCCGAACACGTTGTGCTGTGAATAGTGCCGAACACGTTGTGCTGTGAATAGTGCCGAACACGTTGTCCGTTGTCTTATGTTCAACGTGCCCGTCGTGAGCTGTACAACGTACACGTTGTCTGCTGTACAACATACCCGTTGTCTGTTGCACAACGGATGCACAACGTATACGTTATCAGAGCTAGAGCTACGTTATCAGAGTACGTTGTCTATGCGTTGTCTGTGCCTTATCAGAGCACGTTGTCAGAGCTACGTCCTTAGTGCCTTCCGAGCTACGTCCTTAGTGCATAACCGAGTGATCTACCCGTTGTCTGTTGCACAACGGATGCACAACGTATACGTTATCAGAACTAGAGCTACGTCCTTAGTGCCTTCCGAGCTACGTCCTTAGTGCCTTCCGAGCTATCGATTGCCTGCAGGTCCAGATTGTTTTGGCCATATCTTTTGACTCGTCCGTCGGATTTCGACGATTCAACTTGCGTTGGGTTCGTACTTCGAAAAGGAACATTTCTGACGTTTTGGAATTTCTAATTTCTTCCTTATTTATTAATTAGACTACAAAAATGGCCAATTAGCTACGAAGGTGCTATTCATTAAGGATGAAAAAGTCCAGGGTGCTACATGAAAACCATGTTTTAAAATTTTTATTAGCCTCAGGGTCGACCCTGGGCGTTTTGAGTCGACCCTGAATAGCCAAAAAACTGTATGGGGAAATTGGATAGCGAGATGGTTTTTTGAGGGTCGACCCTAAGGGACCTTTTGGTCGATTGAAGGTGTATTTTTGGTCGACCGAATGTGCCCCATGGGTCGACCCTGATATGGGGGTTTTGCTAAAATGATTCTTTGGTTTCCTTCTTTGGTTTTTAACCTATTTTAGCAACTTCTAAACACCGTTTTTAATTCCCTTTATATATGAAACCCTTCCACTTCGTGGAGCATAACTTAGGGAGTGTGTGGAGAGGGTTTTTAAGTTCCTCCAGAGGTTATAAAACCTATGGAAATTGTTGCTCTCCTCCCCTTTTGTTAATGCTTTTAACCTAGAGTTTGCAAGCCCAAAGTTCCACTTTTGCTTGTTTGGACTTGTGCATTGAAGGAGTCCATCTAGGTGATGATTCTTATCAAACCATAAACCCTTTCTGAATAGAACACATTGGCCGGAGTATTCAGGTTCCTTTGTGAAGGAGATCGATCCGAGAAGGATCGTGGTAGAGTGATTTGGTCGGTGGATTCCGAAGCCGTCATTGACGGAGATCGATCGGAAGATCGTGGACTATTTTCGAGATACAAAGAGAAGTACAAGCGGCTGTGGTTGATCACGGGACTTGAGAGTACGTGGTGAATTTTCAAGGCATGGAGGAGTAAGAACTGAAGGATCATGTTGTCGAGTCCGAAGGAGTGAAGTTCGAGTCTTGTAAGTTCTTGTTTACTTTGTCTTAGTGGATTCTCATGGCTGGACTAGGTCCCGTGGTTTTTCCAAGAAGGGTTTCCACGTAAAAATCCTTGTGTTGTGGTTTGCTTGGTTTTCCTTATTCTGCACTTAAATTTTATCATCCCTTAACTAAATAACTTAATTGTTAAAATCATAAAAAAAGGTTGATAGACTTATAGGAAAATCTATTCATCCCCTCAACTTTGTGAGTTCTCAACTCAAACCTTGATTTAAGGTTCACCGAATTTAGATTTTTCAATTGGTATCAGAGCAGGTTCACTAAATTGTTAGTGTGATCTTGTCTCATTATTTTCAGTGAATATGAATCTCCAAAGAGAGGGAGGATCCATATCTTGTCCCCTATTATTTGATGAGAATAATTATGCCTATTGGAAAGCTTGAATGAGAGCGTTTTTAAAATCTTTAGATGAGAGAGTATGGTTCTCCATTGAACAAGGTTGGACCCATCCAACAAAGACTGTAGATGACCAGACCATCCCTAAACCTTCTTCTGAATGGACCAATGGGGAACTTAAAAGTTGTAGATGGAATAGTAAGGGTCTAAATGCAATCTTCGCCGCTGTCACATTCGAAGAATTTCGACGTATTTCTAAATGTGACACTTCGAAGGAGGCATGAGACTTTCTTCAAATTACCCATGAAGGGACTACAATTGTCAAGATCTCCAAACTTCAAATGCTTACCTCTAAGTTTGAAAAATTGATGATGGATGATAATGAAACCTTTGACAGTTTTTATGCTAATCTGAGCGACATTGTCAATTCTAGTTTCAATCTAGGGGAAAGAATTCCTGAGTCCAAAATTGTGAGAAAAATTTTGAGATCTCTATCGGAGAGATTTCGATCGAAGGTTACCGTTATCGAGGAGAGTAAAAATATTGATGCTCTCAAACTTGAAGAGTTGGTTGGTTCTCTCGAAACTTATGAGTTACATCTGAACCCATCTAAGAAACCAAAATCCATTGCCTTGAAGTCCATCAAGGAATCCATAGATGGCTCAGATAGTGACTCTAAGGATGAAGAAGAATAGTTGGCTTTATTTGCGAAGAAATTCAGAAATTTTTTGAAACTTAATAAGAGATTTAATCCGAAAGGACAAAAATCTCATGAAAAGCCCAAGTCCAAGCCATTTGAAAACAAGAAACATTTTGAAAGTGTGGACAAGAAATCCGAAGGTGTTCAATGCTATGAATGCCAAGGCTACGACCATATTGCCACTGAATGCTCTAATAAGAAAAGATTTAAGGGCAAGGCAAGGGATGACAGTGAATCGGAATCTGAATCTAAGGAATCAGATAGTTCTTCTTGTGAGGAGACTAGAGGTTACGTGGCCTTCACTACATCCTTATCTGGGATTGAGAAATCTTCTTCAAATGCTGTGAGTAACCAACAGTGTAGTGATGGTGAGGAGGATAAAGAGAATTAGAATGACTCAGATTCGGAGGGAGAGCTTGAGGCAGTCTATGATGAACTATTTCAAGAATGCCTAAAGCTAAAAAAGGTTTAATTTTCCATGTCTAAAAAGATCAAATCTATTAAAATGGAAAAAGATGCCTTAGACCAAGTGGCTTCGGGGTTGAGAGCTCTTGTGTCACAGCTTGAGGAAGAGAAGGCTTCCCTCTTGGCCAAGACTCAGCTTCTTGAATCTGAATTACATGTCTGTCTTGATGAAAAAACAAATCTTAAAATCAAGTTAGTTGATCTTGAGCAAAATCAGAGGTGTGGAGATGAGAAGGGAACTCCATCCACCTCAAACACTGAGCCTGGTGCTAAAAGGCACCCTCCCGGTAAAGGGAATGACCCTTCAACTCAGAAATTCATTCCTACATATCATAAATGTGGAGTGAAGGGTCATATTAAGCCTCGATGTCCTAAACTTCAAAGAATGCCCAATCATGGTTTTGAGAACCATAATAATTTTCATAGGAATCTTCAAAGGGGAGTTGAGGTCCTAGTGGAGAACTCTAGGAGTTTGTGTGAAGATGTGGTAAAAATTGCTCACAAATCTAGACAGTGGCATGGTCATGACACTCCTCATGCTAGATATAAGGGAGGTAAATGGGAGAACCATAATGCCCGCCATAATTCTAGGACTCAATCCTGGAAAAGGAGGAACAGGAGGAAGAGACAAAAGGTCATACCTATCTCAACTAAAATGGTTAGAGACCAAAGGGTCAATCAAACTTCTAAAACCGTTTGGGTGAGAAAGAAAGACCTGAAGGGCTTCACTTAGCCCATGCCTTTCATAGCCTAGGGTGTGCTTGTATTGATATATCTTGTCCTAGTGCTATGCTATTTGTGTATACTAGTTTTTTTGTGTTTATTTGCTTTGGTTTGTTTTTCTGTTTTTTTTATTTTGAAAAATCCAAAAACATTGAAAAACCATAAAATCCAAAAGTATTTTTGTCATGTTGCCCTTGTTTGACCTACATGATCTGCATTCCTTGTGTGATCTTTATCTCTATACTTGTTTAGGGTTGAACATGAGTTTGTTGCTGATTGAGGATATGTCACCTTCATAGTCTCCAGGTTATGCTGAAAATTAGACCGGTTTTAACTTGAACAGTTAGAGACTTATTCATGTGTGTATACTTCACAAATTTCACATGCACTCTGATTGATTCTATTGATAGATCTATTTTCTAATCTGTAGGTGTATGGCTTATCCCAATAGTGTGACCTTGGATGACCAATCTAGAATGACCATTTTGTTAGTCATCCCCATTTTGTGTATCCTCCATGAGCTAAAATTGTTGCAATGAAAAGGGCTACCTACTGGGATAGTGTGAAAGTCACTATTAGATGCAAAAAGTATGAAATGGCTACCTAGGCGGACAGTAGGTATCTATCTGGGTCACTAGAGTGAAAGCCCCTGCTGCTAATAGCCAGGACTACCTACCTAGATAGTGTGAAAGCCATCATTGCATGAAAAGATATGATCAGATAAAGATCATCAAAAGAAATCTTACAAACTGGAGGTATTTGACCAAAAATAAAAGAAAAATATTGAGTCAAATAAAATGGATAAAGGAGCACACAAATGTAAAAAATCATCATATCTAGATCTAACTAGGTTTGACTTCTAAGATGTATGTCTTCGAGAGTCCCCTTAGTGGTTAATGTCATACCCTTGGAAAGGGAAAGAAACCTTGATCTAGTATCTTGTCAGACCACCACTACACACAATGCTTCACGTTTGAACTGTTCACTAAATGTGTCTAAGTGAATTGGCTATGCTTTAGTATTCCATGAGATTTAGTTAGGTGGGTATCCTCAGTCGAACTAACTAATCATGTTCTTCATTGGATTTGTAATTTTAAATTACTACTGCTTGGAATGCTTTGATGCATGGTTGTGTGGCACATGATATTTTTTTGTAATAATTTTTGTGTGTGTTTCTTTCTTTTGGCATGGGCCTTTCTAGCATAGGTGTCATATTTTTGGTGGTATCCTTGATCTTAGGGGGAGTAGATCAGGGTGAGTTGTTGAGGGGGAGTTCTGTGCTTGAGTTGTTGAGGGGGCGTTTGTGCTTTATATTTCTATCTTGTTCCCCGGTTTTTAGTCCCTCATTGTCTATTTTGATTGGTTGTATTGTGGTTGCCTTGATATTTCACTTTTGTTAAATTGGTATATTTTTTTTGAATATTGGCTTCCTGCCTTCCTTTAGCAATTGTGCCAAAAAGGGGGAGAATGTTAGGGTAGTATTTCCCTTGTTCAGTACATTCCTTGCTTCAGCTGTGATTACTTATTTTCATATTCCACACATGCTTCACTGGGTATTTTGTTTTTGAGCATGTGCAGGTGCAAGGTTGTAGCAGACTGATTTTTCTTGGCAAGAGCTTAAGTGTCTTAAATTAAGATGATTTGTCGATTGATGTCATGTAAGAGAGTTGGAGTCATGTAATGTCCTAATTCACCGTTTTGATGTGTTTGGGTGAGTTTGTGTCAAGTCATGTACTTCAGTTTGGTTTTGCCACGGAATTGCCAAAGGGGGAGATTGTAAAGTTCATGTTTTTGTATTGGCATATTCCGGTGTCAAAACAAGTGAGTCTAAGTGTCTAGGAGTGGTTCTTGTGTCATTGTCGTCAAGCATCCACGAAAAGTGAAGTTGAAGCGCGTTGAAGAATCGCTTGATCCACTCGGATGATCATTTCTTTCATAGGATGGTAAGTGACATAGATACCATGTGACCATAGGTGGGATTTGACCTAGAATGATCCTAACATGATGCCTTAGGTGGTAAGTGTCCTAGTCTAATCATACGGACCCTAGGTGATGAGATAAGTAGTGCAAAACAAGTTAACAATGCTGAAATTTTTTCAAAAAACTAAGGTTTCTTGTTTTATGCATATCTCCCAAACCGTAGCTTATATTTTACTCTATAATATGTCAAATCGACCATGTCGAAAATAACTACAACTTTTGTGAAGGAACTGAGATCTGAAAATGAAGTTTTAAATCCTAGGTGATGAGATAAACAGTGCAAAACTTGTTTTAAAATCTGAATTTTTTCAAAAAACCAAGGTTGCTTGTTTTCCGTATATCTCACAAACCCTAACTCAGATTTTGTTCTATAATATGTCTAATCGACCATGTCAAAAAGAAATACAACTTTTATGAAGAGACCGAGAGCTAAAAATGATTTTTAAAATTATTTTTAGCCTCAGGGTCGACCCTGGGCGTTTTGGGTCGACCCTGAATAGCCAAAAAACTGTATGGGGAAATTGGACAACAAGATGGTTTTTTGAGGGTCGACCCTAAGGGACGTTTTTTGGTTGACCAAAGGTGTATTTTTGGTCGACCGAATGTGGCCCATGGGTCAACCCTGATATAGGGGTTTTGTTAAAACGATTCTTTGGTTTTTAACCTATTTTAGCAACTTCTAAATACCGTTTTTGATTCCCTTTATATATAGAACCCTTCCACTTCGTGGAGCATAACTTAGGGAGTGTATGGAGAGGGTTTTTAAGTTCCTCTAGAGGTTATAAAACCTATGGAAATTGGTGCTCTCCTCCCTTTTTGTTAATGCTTTTAACCTAGAGTTTGCAAGCCCAAAGTTCCACTTTTGCTTGTTTGGACTTGTGCATTGAAGGAGTCCATCTAGGTGATGATTCTTATCAAACCATCAACCCATTCTGGATAGAACACCTTGGCCGGAGTATTTAGGATCCTTTACGAAGGAGATCGATCTGAGAAGGATCGTGGTAGAGTGATTTGGTCGGTGGATTCCAAAGCCGTCATTGATGGAGATCGATCGGAAGATCGTGGACTATTTTCGAGACACAAAGAGAAGTACAAGCTGCTGCGGTTGATCACGAGACTTGAGAGTACGTGGTGACTTTTCGAGGTGTGGAGGACTAAGAACTGAAGGATCGTGGTGTCGAGTCTGAAGGAGTCAAGTTCGAGTCTTGTAAGTTCTTGTTTACTTTGTCTTTGTGGATTCTTATGGCTGGATTAGGTCCCGTGATTTTTCCCAGAAGGGTTTCCACGTAAAAATCCTTGTGTTGTGGTTTGCTTGGTTTTCCTTATTCCACACTTAAATTTTATCATCCCTTAACTAAATACCTTAATTGTTAAAATCATAAAAAGGGTTGATAGACTTATAGGAAAACCTATTCATCCCCTCGACTTTGTGAGTTCTCAACTCAAACCTTGATTTGAGGTTCACCGAATTTAGATTTTTCACATACTGCTCATAGAGGAGCGTAGAATGATGAACTGGTTCATCATCACTACTAGAATATCCAATAGCAAGTAGAGTTTCGGGTGAAAACTCATCATCAAGAGAAAATACTGATTCAATATCAGAGAAATCTGATTCATCAGCGTATGTAGCAATCTGTTGTAAGAGTTTTGCACTTTTATCCCGGTTGGGACAATTCTTAGCAAAGTGACCAAACTTGTTGCAAAGATAACATCGAGAAGATGTTTTGCCTTTAACTTTTTTCTTGCGTATCACCATTTGCGTTTCTTCTTAAAGCGATGAGGCTTTGTAGTATCGTCCGGAGGATGAGTAGAATGACATTTAGAAGAATTCTTGTGAAACTTATACTTTTTAGATTTAGATTGTTTAGAAGCACAAGATGAACAAGAACAATTATGTTTATCATATTTGATAGATAGATAAGTTTTATCACAAGTAGGTTGAATCTTTTTTCCAATAGACTCGAAATATCGAAAGAAAGTAGTCTGATTACATAGCGTTTCAAGAGTTTGTAGAGTAAACTGGAAAATTTCACCAAGAGAAGCTTGTTGGAGCGTAATACGTTTTGTATTCATAAGCCTAGTGGTGTCATCACCAAGGGGTTCTGGTAATGATGATAAAAAAGCTTGTTTGAGATTAACATCATCCATGCCATTGAGGACATAGAAGCGTCTAGACATTCGATCATAATGTTTTTCTAAATCTGATCGTTGATAAGAGCAACATTTCATTTTAAGAAATTCATCATGACATTTCTCTGTATGATGAAGAGGAGAACCTATAAATTCTTGATGGATGGTAGACAAGACAGCATCAAGGGTAGGAAGTTGATTTAGTTGCATTTGTCGATATTCACCAAGACTATTATACCATTCACGAAGGCGTCCATTAAGTCAAGTAACTAATTTTTGAATAACCATACTGACAGTAGTACCAGGGATATGGTATTCAGTAGTGCACCAAGCAAATATTTCAAAAAGACGTTCACACCATTTTGATGGAGGGATGTCATCTATAGTAAAGAATCATCTAGCATCTGGATGAGGTATCCTAAGATGAGGAGGGATTGCTGGAGGATCAGGAGGTTCAGGTGGTTCTTCTATGTAGGGATCATCCATTTCAGGGGGTATCCATCATAAAGGTTAAGGGGACTATATCAGATGAAGAAGTGTCATCATCTGACTGAGTTTTGGTGGTAGAATTAGAATTACTTTCAGTATCTGTAAGAGAAACATTAAATAATTCTGAGTCGACTGGTTTTGTTAAAGTCTTAAGAAAGGAAGCTATAGGATTAGGCTGTTCATTTTCTAAAAGAAGTGATAATGGAGGTTTGGAGGAGGAAGCACCTATTTCAGGGTCTTTAGGTTCATACTGTGGAGTAGGTGTATAAGGTGGTGGTTCACGAATTGGGTTTGAAATCCTAATTGGGTTGGTTACTAGAGTAGGGACAGATAATTGGGTAGTAACTTTAGTAACTGGAGGAGGTAATGATTATGGTTTAGTATTAAGAGGTAAAGGTAAAATAGTTGGAGCGGTAGAAATCCAGGGATCTGTTCTGAAAGGACTATTGGTAGTATCGAATACTAAAGGTTGTATATTACTAAGAACTAGTGTATACCTAGAAGGAGGTTGGAAGGTAAGTCCTGGAGGTAAACTAGATTCAAAAGTAGGAGGTAGAAGAGAAGTGCATAAGTTCTGGTAATAACTTCGTTCATGTTCTTCCTGTCGAGATTGTTCTAAAGATGTGAGTTGATTTTCAAGATGACTTAATTGAGCAATCTTTGGATTCATTAATTGCCATTGATAATTTAAATCTTTAATAGAAGAGGCGATTTGATAAATTTCAGATCGTAAGAGAGAGATCTGTCCTTGACAGTGTTGAATAAGTAATTCAATATTGCTGAAATATTGAGAGATGGAAGAGGTTAAAGTCTTCTGATTTTCAAGGAGGGAATGGAGTGCAATATTTTGATATCTAGAATTCTCTGCTAGCCAATTAAGAGAAGCTTCAGCAGCTGTAATTGTTCATCCAGAGTAGGTTTGATTTTCCATGTATGTTGTTCCTGTGATTGAGGATAGGAAAAATCTTCTAAAGGTGGAAAGTCTGGAGGATAACTAGCTGAAGTAGGTCGAAACATATTGCATTAAGGAATTTGTAGATCCACAAGAGATTTACGACCTAAGAAGTAATCCATAGATTCACTTGAAGTTGTTTGCTTGTTTTTAAGTTCATCATGAGGGGAAAGAGACAGTTTCGTTAGAGCATTTTGATAATAAGGTGAAAGAGGTGTCGCTACTGGTTTAGAAGGAGTAGTAGAAGAAGGCTTAGGTGGAGAAGGAGGATCTGGTGGTTTACATGGTTGATCTAGTGGTTTACTAGGTAAATCTGGTGGGTTACTAGATAAATCTAGTGGTTTAGATTTAGAGATAGAATAAAGGACATAATAGTTAAATTTGCCAGATGGATGGCCAAGAAGGCCAACTTTGGGATCTCCTGAGTCATATCTTTCTTGAAGAAGTTGAGAAGTTTTCTTCCTAATATCAGGTTTAATGGGAATGATATCATAATCATCGTCAGTATCATAATTAAGGCAATCCTCACAAGAGCAAATATCACAAGGAATATGAAAGGATTTAGAAACTTTGTAAGAAGTGAAGTACCTTCTGGAGTAAGCATCATCTGTGTAGATGTAGCAGGTAGAGCAGTAGTGAAAACCGATGGGGTATCACTGGATGTGTTCAATGGGAACTGTGTTTCTACGGTACCATCAGAGTGTCTAATTAATACGGGATTGTCTGACTGAGTAGTCTTGTTTTTATTATGAATAGACTCATAGTGAGTAATCCATTTAGTAGGTAAGAGAGTAGTAAGTTCAGTCATACTAAGTTGGTGAGGGACATAAGTACATTGGGGTACTTTGCCAGTGTCAACTTTGATCAGAAGTGCATCTTCAGTGTGAGCAAAGTCAAGAACCATCATATCAAAGGCATGATTTTGAAGGCGAGAAGCCATTTGATAATGAAGAGTTGCTGCATAAGTAGTTGAGATCAAAGGAGCACCATTAATTTGTATTTGGACCTTAAGAGCATCTATGAGATGAGGATCTCTTAGAGGCATATTGAAATTGGGGAAAAGGGTAATGAATACCGTTCCAGAATTAAGTGTTGTTTGAACTGTTCCGATATAAGCATGTTGGTATTCTTTAAACCTTGAGTCTAACAGGGCTATCCTGGAGATAACAGGGAGTCCTTTTCGTCCATGAAAAGTTAAGGCCAATTTTACAACACCAAAGTGTAAATGGGTGTATCCATCTTGAATCCAAGGTATTATAAGCTCTCTTGTGAGAGAGAGTGTGTAGAAGGATTCTTGATCTGAAGCAGAGATTTGGAATTGATCAAACTTAGAAGCTTGAACATATTCCTTGACAGACTTAGTAGTATTTAGACCAACTAATTTTTTTATGAATTTTGTGACTCTATTTTCAGAAATATGACCATAAATACTATAAGGATTAACTACAGGATAAGATGTAGGAGGAACTCGAACATCTTCAAATTGATACTCTATTTCATATAAATAATCTAATTTAGAAGAAGTTGAAGTGCGGAAAGAAGGTGAATTAGATAAACTAGAAGTAGATGAAGTTGAAAGTCTAGCAGGTTCCATGAATAATAAAAGAATCTATCCCCTAGCTATTAACCGTTGATAAGTAGTGTTATCTAGTGAGCAAAGCTGGCGTTGGCAAGTATTTCAAAGGTAGTCATTAGAAGAATTTGACAAACGTGGCAGTGAAACTCATAATCATACACCGCATGCTTTTGACCACAGAACGGCACTCTCCTGGCCTCAGAGGGTCTAAGCATTCCCCAGTGCGTACTGATTATGTTTCCGATGGACATGTTCATAATTATCCCATAAGCTATGAGAGGGTCCGTGACTAATGTTAATTTCGAGTTTCTAGTGTTCTAACCAGATAGTCAACCTCCCGTTTTTCTGATGGTGAGAGATCACGCTAAGTGGCGAGTTACAGAGCTTATCTCTCATCTCCTCCTACGGTTTTTGTAGAAACCCCGGACTTTTCGTACTAAATGAATAGTACTTTCGTAGCCAATTGGCCTTTAACATAGCGTAATTAATAAATAAGGGAGAAATTGAAAATTCTAAAATGTAGAAATGTTCCTTTTCGAAAGACGAATCCAATGCAGTTGATCGTCGAATCCAATATGAATGATTCCAAAGATATGGCCAAAACATTAAAATGGTAAAATCTTAGAGCACCCGACCATTAGGGATCGATCTGTTCCAAAACCGATCGTTGGTCCTTTCAGCGATGATCGGTGGGGGGTGGGTGTCAGGGGGTTGGGTGGGGTCCACCACCGTCCGATCGGTAGTCTCGACGGGTTTACTTTTTTGTATGGGGGAAATTTTTCAAAGAAGCATGTTTTGGACCGGAGCGCGTCGTCTAAGTGCATGGTCGTGCTGGTCCGGTGATCGCGCGGGTCGTATGGGGTTTTTGAGGTTTTTGTGTAACCACCTATCGATCGTATAGTGGGGGGGGTTCGGGCGTGTTTTGGCAAAGCATTTCATAAGGGAGTTTTCATCTTTTGGGCTTACCAGCCTGTTAAGGCATGCCGAGCCTTGAGGCTCAGTCACCTGCTTATAGGTTTGGAGAGATAGAGAGAGGAGAAAGGGGTTCCAAACCTAGGGTTTCATTGAGAAGGAATCAAGTTTGACACCCTAGATCATCACAAGCTTGGATCTCTTCAAGTTCACTGGCTCAACGCGTGATGACCTTTCCCCAATCTAGGCACAACTCCACCACAGGTAGAGGATTCTCTCGCTTTTTTCAAGGTCGTACCTTTTGCTACCCTCCTAGTCATACCTCTCTTCCTTTCTTTTTCTTATTATTTCCCCAATGTATTACCTAATAGGAGAATGTGTGGAAGTAGTATAAATGGATGTTGGTCGATGGATGCCGTGTGAATGAATGTGATGAATAAACTGGGAAGGGTATGTCCAAATAAAAACAATACTTGGTATGGTGTAATATAAACCCACCTATGAAAAGTATAATGTAGGCTTTAAACTATATAATGTACACACTTTACGTGTTGTGAAAATGCCAAGGTGGAATAAAATGATTTAATAATTAGAAAATGCATGCTAAACCACTTATGACATTGCTAGGGATATATTTGTGATTCCTCATTTCCTTAAATTGCATAATTATTACTCGTTTCAATTATGATATTGCTATGGTTTGTTTCATCCCCAAATGTCATATTTATTCCAAATGCCGTATGTACACGATCTCACGAGCCCGAACATGCATGACATGGTTTATCGCATTTTCAAAAATAAGTTGTTAGAGGGTGGGACCTTTCCTTAGACATGTTTGGCCTCCTTTGACAAGACCAAGACAAGCCTTCATAAAGAAGTCTCCCCTTCCCTCTCAAGTTCATAGCACTTAGAAAAGGGTCTCCCTTCGCCTATCAAGTGCATATCATGAAGAAGGGCCTTCCCTTCCTCCCAAGACTTTCGCAAGCTGCATCTCACAAGTACATGGACATGGTTTAAGTTCCAAGCAAAGCAACGCATGACATGACACGCTCGACAAGATCCAGCAATATACACATGACACTTTTCAACACAGAAATGAGTATTTTTAAGTCAAGTCCACGTGCAGGATGATTTTTCCAAGAGATTTATCATGCTTTTATGTGATGCAAGCATGAAATAAACTGTTTTACTTCCTTGTTATTATATAATTAGTTTTCCTGCATTGTAATATATTGTTACTCCTCCTGCTTTCTATATGCTATGGTTCTGTGCTATGACTGTTGTTAGTCTTTTGTACCCACGGAGTATTCATGCTCAGTCAGTTACTTCTTATTTCGGCAGGTGGATACGTAGCGGCTGCTCCTTTTGTATCTGCTACCGGGCCCTTGGGTAGAAAAGAGTACTTGAGCACCCTGGAGGAACCTTAAGTCGAGGGCTACTACTAGGTTTAAATCTAGCTGAGTGGCTTTGGGTGATTGATGTTTGAGAGAGTTTGCTTATGTATTTTTGGCGGGCTGATCTCACTTTCTTTTTGTGTTTCATGTTGTCAACTTGGATCAGGTATGTATATAACATAGAGTTTTG